>CAWUFW010008311.1:0-600000 GCA_963921515.1 Calotriton arnoldi
CCACAATGCAATGGTTTAGTTGAAAGGTTCAACAAAACCTTAAAGGGCATGATTAAAGGTCTCCCACAAAAGCTTAGGCGCAGATGGGACATACTTTTGCCCTGCCTTCTCTTTGCCTACAGAGAGGTTCCACAGAAGGGGGTTGGTTACAGCTAACCCTGGGCGTAGTTCGTGAAGTAGCGCTACGCGAAGCTACGTGAAGTGCACCTCGCACTACGCGAGCTACGCGTAGCTACGCGAACTGCGTAGTGCACTGTGCAAAATGCTGTTCGCACTGATTGCACAGTGCCGGATGCTTGTCCGCACTGTGCAATCATTGAAAACGGCATCTTGCACAGTGCGAGAAGTTTTTTACTGCCGCTCGAGTAGATTTTTACTCGAGCTGCAGCTTTCTCAACGCGGACTGGTAGTTTCTCATCGCGAGCGGTCGCGAGCATGCGCAACCACCCGCAATGAGAAACCTGACCTCCCCGCGTTGAGAATCTCGCCGGGAGGTTTATTTTCCAGGCTCGCGATCGGCAACTTGATGTTGCTGATCGCGAACGAGGAAAAAGTCTCGCCGGGATGTCATTTTGCTTGCTCGCGGTCGCCAACTTGACGTTGAGGGCCGCGAGCAAGCAAAAAATGACCGCTACGCTACGCTACGCGTGTTTGCACTGTGCTACGTGCAATTCGCGTAGTGCGAAGTAGCGCAAACTTCGCAAACTACGCGAGCGTAGTGTAGTGCTTTGCCCAGGCTTAGTTACAGCCCATTTGAGCTTCTGTTTGGACATCCAGTTAGGGGTCCATTGTGTCTAGTGAAGGAGGGATGGGAGTTACCTCTCAAACCCCCTAAACAGGATATTGTGAACTATGTACTTGGTCTCCGCTCCCGGATGGCTGAGTACATGAAGAAGGTAACTAAAAACCTTGAGGCTAACCAGGAATTGCAAAAGGCCTGGCATGACCAAAAGGCTGTGTTGACTGTTTATCAGCCAGGACAGAAAGTATGGGTGTTGGAGCCTGTGGCCCCAGCAGCCCTCCAAGACAAGTGGAGTGGCCCCCATACAATTGTTGAACAGAAGGGAGAGGTTACCTACCTGGTGGACCTTGGAACTCACAGGAACCCCCACAGGGTGCTCCATGTCAACAGATTGAAACCATATGTTGACAGGGCAGACATGGGCTTGCTCATGGCTACTGATGAGGGACAGGAGGAAGAGAGTGATCCACTCCCTGACCTGCTCTCTCAGAACCCTGATGATGGATCATTAGATGGTGTAGCCTTGGCAGGCAGCCTCACTGACCAGCAGCAAACTGATTGCAGAAAAGTTCTCAATCAGTTCAGACATATGTTCTCTCTGACTCCAAGTCAGACTACCTGGTGCACTCATGAAGTGGACACTGGGGACAGTCTGCCTGTTAAAAATAAGATTTACAGGCAACCTGACCATGTCAGGGACTGCATCAGGACTGAAGTCCAGAAGATGTTGGATTTGGGTGTGATTGAACCCTCAGATAGCCCTTGGGCTAGTCCAGTAGTCTTAGTGCCTAAACCTCACACCCAGGGTGGTAAAAGAGAGATGAAGTTTTGTGTAGACTACAGAGGTCTCAATGCAGTCACTAGGACTGATGCCCATCCAATCCCTAGGGTAGATGAGCTCATAGACACTTTGGCCTCAGCCAAGTTTCTCAGCACATTTGACCTGACAGCTGGCTACTGGCAAATCAGACTAGCTGAGGATGCAAAAGCCAAAACAGCATTTTCTACCCCTAGTGGGCACTACCAATTTGTGGTGATGCCCTTTGGTTTGAAAAATGCACCTGCCAGTTTTCAAAGGTTGGTGAACAAAGTCCTTACAGGCCTGGAAGCCTATAGTGCAGCATATCTAGATGATATTGCTGTCTTTAGCTCCACCTGGGAGAATCACCTGGTCCACCTGCAAAATGTTTTGGAGGCCCTGCAGAAAGCAGGCCTAACTATCAAGGCCACCAAGTGCCAGATAGGGCAGAGTCAGGTTGTGTACCTAGGCCACCTTGTGGGTGGAGGCCAGGTTCAACCATTGCAGAGCAAAATCCAGACCATCATGGACTGGGATGCTCTAACCACCCAGACTCAGGTCAGAGCTTTCTTGGGCCTGACTGGGTACTATAGAAGATTTGTCAAAGGGTATGGATCCATAGTGACCCCTTTGAATGACTTGACTTCTAAAAGAATGCCAAAGAAAGTTCAGTGGACAGTTAGCTGTCAAAAGGCATTTGATGACCTGAAGCAGGCCATGTGCACTGCTCCCATTCTGCAAAGTCCTGATTACTCCAAGCAATTCATTGTCCAAACAGATGCATCAGAGTTGGGGGTAGGGGCTGTGTTATCACAATTGAATGATGAAGGTCGGGAATGGGATCAGCCAGTAGCTTTTATTAGCAGAAGGTTGAACCCCAGAGAGAAACGTTGGTCAGCCATTGAGAGGGAGGCATTTGCTGTGGTTTGGGCCTTGAAGAAGCTGAGGCCATACTTGTTTGGCACTCACTTCATTGTTCAGACAGACCACAAGCCCCTCTTATGGCTAAAACAGATGAAGGGTGAAAACCCCAAACTTTTGAGGTGGTCCATTTCCCTACAGGGGATGGACTATACAGTGGAACATAGACCTGGGAGTAACCATGCCAATGCAATAATAGAAAAGGGGGGGGGTGTTCTTGAACACAGGGTATCAATGGCGCTAACCTGTTCTCGTGAATGTAAATGAAAGGGATGTATCAGTGTGGTGCAACAGGTGAGAAAAAACACCTAAACCCTCAGTAGTGGACGCAAGTCAGTTTCACACAAATGATAACAGGCCCGGTACACACACATTTAATTTTTTACAACGCACAGTAAACGTTGTATGCGAAAGATGACAGGAGAAACGTTCTTCCGGTATTCATTTAATGAAGTGTGGATTCATTTGCCAGCCAACACGTGTTTCGTCACTGGGTGTGTAACCCTTGACTTCTTCAGGGCTCAAACGCAATATGGTAGGACTTTGGACCTTATGACTGGTGATAATTCCGACCCAGCGGGTCCTATATGTCAATCCAAACCGGCGAAATCACTTCTTTGTCAATAGAAAATCTTGACATTAAGGTGTTTGTCAGCGTATATGTGTTTCCCTCGGTATACTTATATTATTAAGATATCCTCATCAAATCGTAGTCAAGCGTAGGTACCGCTTCCTGAACACGCTGTGTCATTCACCGCAAAACCAGCTCCAAACTACGGCGTGTCTATCTTGTACTCGATTTCCAAAACACTAGTTAGTGGTCCTTTTTTCGATTCTATCAATTAAAGTCCTGTGTGCTGAAAACGCGGTGTCAATTACCGCAAGCCAACTTCAGGCGAGTGCACCCGTGGCTTGTACTCCGGCACCGAGTAAACCGGCAAATGAATCCACACTTCATTAAATGAATACCGGAAGAACGTTTCTCCTGTCATCTTTCGCATACAACGTTTACTGTGTGTTGTAAAAACTTAAATGTGTGTGCACAGGGCCTGTTATCAACCATGCCAATGCAGATGGACTCTCCAGATATTTCCACTTAGAACATGAAGACTCAACTGGTCAAGGTTAGTTTAATGTCCTGACGTTTGGGGGGGTGGGGGGTTGTGTAGGAGAGTAGGATCTGCTTCTTATAGTTACCCCCACTTTTTGCTGATGTTTCACTGTTTTTCGACTTAGCCAGACTGAGGCCCTGCTAATCAGGATCCCAGTCTATCTGCTTTCTACTCTAAATTGATTGTATGTACTTTAGGTACACTCCAGATTGGATTCTGAGGTACCCTTGTGTATATGGTATACTATGTACCCAGGGCATAGGTACCCCAGAGGCCTACCAGGGGCTGCAGCATGTATTGTGCCACCCCTGGGAAGCCTTTTAAAATGACACACCAAGTCTGCTACAGCAGCCTGTGTAAGGTGGTATATGCACCCCTTACTGAGATATAGGTTCCCTATATCTCTCCATATCACTGCACATGTAAACCTATCAGTCACCCCTATGGCAGGCCTTAACAATCCTGAAGGTAGGGTGCTGGGTTTCATGTGAGAGGGTGCTCATGCATGAGCAGAGCCCCTCTGCAGCTTTCGGAATCTTCATTCCGGGGTTGTTTGTGATGCAGCCAGACCATATACTCTTAAGTGCATTATAACCTCGCGGTAAAAGCTAACTTGAGAATGGCTGCATGGAAACATGTCGTGTTTGGTGTCACACACCTTGGAATCATACCTCCACCCCAGTAACTGGGGTGTGAGGTATGATTCCACCCTACTAGAGGGAGAAACATGGCACCACCGGTACACCCGGTACCAGCTTAACAGAACCCTGGCATCACAAAATGGATGCTGCAGCCACAGACACGAGTCTGCCCTCCTGCTGCTGGACGAAACTCCTGCAGGGGAGGCCTGGACAATAGGTTTCCTGTCACAGGGAGGTGTGACCACCTCCCAGACAGGCTTTAGTGTATTGGGGCTGGGTGGGTGCACTCCAAGAGTGCTTTGAAGTCTGCACTGGGGGCACATTTGGTGTCCCTGTGCATAGTTCAGCTCAAACCGGTTGCAGGGGCTACCAGCCCCTGCTCTGGCGTGAAACTGGACAAAGGAAATGGGTGTAGCCAACCCTCTTTCCTGACCCTCCCATAGGTGGGTCCCCAGAGTTTGTCCCACCCCTTCCTTGGGTATAAAGTAGGAACCCCTGACTACAGGACTTTAGATTACACCTGGACTAAACTCTGACACAGAAACCAAGTACTTCGACGATCTGCACTACGCTGGATGACTAAAGAATCTCCCTTGGAGTACAGGAGTTACTCCCCTGCAAGGCAGGCACCTTTAATGCAACTGACCGGTTGGTCTCTCCGCAGCTCCGACGAACTCCGAAGAATATTGCCACACAGGAGGTGGGTTCCCGAGGTCTCTGAGGTCGATCTGTGCCCACAGCAAGTCTGAGGCCCGGATCCCTCGTGGAGACCGTGCAACCTGAACCCCTGGACACCGCGACCATTTGCAGAAGCATCAGCTTTCCGGCGACCCCTGAGGCTGAGCTTTGGGTTACTTGTAGCCCTGACCCCGAGCAGTTATCACACTGAAGATTGCTGGCCTACACTCACCGAGTATTCCGTGGGCCACCATTTTGTGATTCCTCTTGAGGTCCCTTCGCGATCCCTGGTCCGTTGACCTGTGGGTCCCCAAGAAGGCAACACTAACTTTAATTGGGCTTCCCTGGTTGCTCCTGATGTGCTCTGACTCTCCATTGCTTGGGGAGTCCCCAGGACCTTGCTGGTCCTCACAGAAGCATCTATTCTTTTCCTGCGTGGGTTGCTGTTGCCAAGGCTTGTTGTGTTCAATCCGAGCACCGACACCCCAGCACTCGACATCCTTTGTGGGACAGCTCGAATCCGGCTCCTGTTTGTCCTCGACATCTCCTGGACCCCGTGGCTGCAGAGTCAAGTTTCACCTCTTCGCACCTGAAGCACCCGACATCGGTGGGCATTCGATTGCTCCGCTCCTTGTCACTGGCTAGTGACCCAGACTCTGTCCCCTCTGCTTTCAGGTTCTTCACATCTTCGATCCAGGTTTTGGATCATTTCGGACACTTTTCTTCTTCACGGCAGCAGCACTTTGCAGCAGATCGCCATTGAAATCAACGACGATTCCCGAACCCCTTTGACACCTATGCACCCGGCTTCCCTGGGTGAGGTAACTCGAGTACTACGGTACTCCCGTGGGTGTTGGCACTAGAACCCCTTAAGTCTAAAGGGGTTTGCTCAAAGTCCTCTTCTAAGTGTCCTTTTGCTTTAAAATTCCAACCGCGACTTTCCTCATAGAATCCTACGGCGCTCGCGGCTGTGTTCTCACACTGCACACGTCCCCCGTGGGTCTCCTGTGTCACTACCTTGGGTAGTTCCTTGGGGTCCCAGCGATTCTACATGCTCTAGGCACTGTGTCTAGTCAAGTCGTGGTTCTTATACCACTTTCTTAATATATGGTTTGGTCCCCCCCTGGGCCCATTGTATATTGTGCTATTTACTGTTTTTTTAATACTGTGATATTCTGTATTTTGGACTCTAATCTCATAAAGAGATTAGTAGTGAGTGTTTAGAAATAAATACATATATTTTATATATATACCTGGTGTGGTTCTCCTTTCATTTGGTCATTCAAGAGGTTATAATCTGGTAAACCAAGCTGCTTTACACTCCTTCAAGACTTAGCCTGAAGGCTGCTCTCCATAGCTACCACTAGGATTGCTTTCAATAAAGGTTGTCTTTAAACCTATCATCAATAAGGGTAGTTTCGACTGGTGCAAGGTGCCCACTATAACTAGTGGACAGCATATGCCAACCCAACTTCTCACATAACCCCTCGACTTTCTCCTTTAAAAAAGTAGTAAAAATGCATCTGTTGAATAAATTCAATCAAGAGCAGCACTGAAGCCGCTCTATGGGCAGGAACATGGGATCTCGGTATATAGGAGCTATGCCTGCCTACCGCCTTAGTACCCACAAGCTCAGGACCAACTAGCTATAGTGTCTCACTCGCTCTCCTTTCCAAATACAGAGAAGCAAATGATTAGACAACCCAGAACACAACACTCCCTGATCTCTCAGGAATCGTGGTGACAGGACACACCTTTTTGCTCACACTCTCGCACCTGTCCACAATAAGATCTAACCGAGACACAAGTATAGATTAAAATGTTTATTTTAACTAATGTGCTCTAACATGCAGTATACATGCCACAACAAGCAGAAAAATGCATAACAGTAATACAGTTAGCATTGCAGCTAGTCCATACATTATGAATGGAGATGTCATTGTATAAAGACAATGTAGAAAAGAACTATAGTGCCTAAACTCCCTTCCCTTGACTAGGTGATTATTATTATAGAATAGAAGATCTCTGGGTTTTGTTAGCAGACCCCATACCTTAGAGCACAGATGGGATTTCTACATCGAGGCTGGGTGTTGTTCTTCTCCCTGGAAAGGTCCCTCTCCAAGGGGGATATTCACAAGAACGTGTGCTAAACATCTCCAAAAAATGTCAACGCAGCTTTACACATCGCAGCCTATCGCGGGAAAATAACCCTGTGTTAACGTGGAATTCACAACACGGCGGTACCATGCGATAGTCCGCCGAAAACGCGGCCAATGACCGCGATACAACCACCTCGACGGAGATAAAAACACAAACCACAACACCAAAAAACGTGCGATGAGCCCATTCGCGATGAGGAAATCAGCGATAAGCAGCGCCAGGCCTGCCATACACACACGGCAGGCGGGAAAATCACTACAAAAGGAGAAAAAACACACAAACACAAAATGACCAACACCGAAGCTCCATGGAGGCAGCCGGAGCAGGCGCAGAGGACGAGCGCAACTCCACAAGCACCCCGGACGACCAGCCTGGGACCTCGGTGACAGGGAAGGGCAAGGACAAGAAAAAGAGGAAGACGAAGTTCAGTCCGCAGGAAAACAGGATCATAGTCACGGAGGTGATAGAACACCATCAACAACTGTTCGTCGCCTCCAATGTGTCATTGGGCACCAAAAAATGGATTATGGCGGTCCATCGTGGACAAGGTGAATGCCGTCGGAGAGCACAAGAGGTCAATGGACGAGGTCAAGAGGCGATGGATTGACATCAAGCACAAGACCATGGAGAAACTCGCAGGCAACCAGAAGGCAGCAATGCAGACTGGAGGTGGGAGCCCAGCGCCACAGCTGGAGCTGGATGACATGGAGGAGCTGGTGTCGACAGTCATCAGTGTGGAGACCGTGGCAGGAGTCGGGGCACCGGACACTGCTCGACATGACACAACACAATGGCAACAGGGTGAGTAACCACCAGGTACTGGGGGGACGGGGGGAGATGGCCACAATGGCACACATGCACAATCAAGCAGAGCACAGTGCACACCCACAATCACTCTGGATCATGGCCCTGTCACAATGTACATTGCCATGCTGTCTGAATGTGAACATGTACCATGCAGCTACATACATGTGGACACATTGTAACACAGCATCTCCCCTTCACATTGCAGGGGCACCTTCAACGCCACCTGCAGAGCAGTCCCAGCCACTCTTCACTGATGATGAGGAGGACACCACCAGCATCGACACCCAAGCCCTCCAAGACATCATTGAGCTCATCCGCCAATCACCTCCAGGACCAGGGCAGCCCAGCTGCATTGAGGAGACCCCACCCACTCCACAAACCACCCAGCAGGAGGCACCCACAACCCCGGCTGTCTCCCAAGACCCCCCCGAACAACACATGGCCTTCCAACGCCGTGTGTTGGAGGTACAGAGGGAGATTGCTGAGCAGGTGTGGGTGGGGTTCGACCTCATGGCTACCAAACTTGACGCCATCCATGGGTGTCTGAGTCCCATCAGGGACCACCTCCAGTCCCTAACGGACACCCACATGCCGCTCCATGGTCTCCAACGAGCCCTGGCTGACATCGCTGGAGTCATGACTCGGAGACAAGAACACCTGTCCGCTCAGAGTGGCTCCAGCGATCTCAGCCGTGAGATGGCACACATGCGGAGGCTCATGGAGGACATGGTGCGGATGGAGGCAGAAAGGATGGCAGCCACCGCTGCACATCAGCGAAATGTAGCTGGGATCTACCATGCCCTGCATGTCCTCATCATGGCATTGCTGCCACAAGGCGTGGCGCAGATGAATGCTGCTGCCCCTACACCATCCACATCTCCGCCCCCTGGTGTGTCAGTGCCTCAAAGTGCGGCAGGCATTTCCACTCCGGCACCTGATGTGTCACTGCCACACAGTGCGGCCGACAATCCACCTCCGGCCCCTGATGTGTCAGTGGCACACAGTGCCGCAGCCGGAACTGCACCACCCACAGGTGGGGCAGAGCACACATCCGAGGACGAGGACGTGGATGGGCTTGAGTTCAGAAGGAGGCACTAGCATTCATGTCCGCACCTGGCCTGTTTCTGCTTGGTGCCTCACATCGCCCCATGACCTTCCACTGACCCCCGATACACTCTGCTGCACTCACCTTGGACTGCGACATGGACTGCCATATCCTGTTTGGTGACCAATGACACGGCGACCAGACTGCGGACTGTACCCTTCCTCTTCCGCTGTACATGTCATTCCCCGATGGACTCTGGCTGGCCCTACACGGGCACATATTGTGAAGTGGGGTTGGCATGGCCCTGTACTGCTCCAACTGCAAAACTCCACTGGATGTGCATTAAACATTCAGGAATGCACTGCGGTGTCATGTCTTTCATCATTCATGTATGAATGTGTGGATGAATGTAGGCTCAGTGATTCCCCCCAACGTCAATGATGCTCATCTAGTGGGAATCCAGTCACAGTGTGCTACATTTCCGATTGCGTTCCGGGTGCCGCAGACACCACAACGGGGGCACACGCATTAGTCACTTCCTTGTCCGGACATGGACTGAACCACGCCCAGAGCCCCCGAGTCATTGTTGCAAGCCCTGCACTGGTCCGGCGTACGCCATGCCAGACCACTCCGCTTATGCTCCGAGGGGGGGCCCACATAGCTACATGTCGCAGGCGTACACGCTAGTGGTTTGAAGGTCGCTGGTCTAGTTGTCAGCATGTCACGGCCACTCCCTGAGGGCAGGTTTGCACGCACACCACACCCATCCGGCACAGGCATCACAGGCCATGTGACCCCACCAATATAAGCGGCCGACAACGTCACATTCCCCACTGCCGGTGGTGACTGGATGACGGACGTTCCACGATACTCAATCATAAAGGGCCCATGACTTGTTGCGCACAGGGTTAGTGGCACCCGGAGCCATGCGGCCGTCACGGGCCTACCACCAGGTGGCGCTGACTGGGGTTGCACAGGGTTAGTGGCACCCGGAGCCATGCGGCCGTCACGGGCCTACCACCACGTGGCGCTGACTGGGGTTGCACAGGGTTAGTGGCACCGAAAATGCTGAGCGGGTGTGCAGCCTGCGATGATGACGTGTGCACTGATGTGGTCTCTTCCATTGATGCCTCAGGACTCAGCATCATGTGTGGGACATGCTGGGCCGCGGCGCGGGTCCGCATGATGTGGAGCATGCCATGGTGGCGGGACCTGGGCCTGGAGCTTGCACGGGCACGTGGTGTGCCCACTGGTGGACACACCGTTGGAGGCAGGTGAGCAGTGGGGCCTGGGTGCGCAAGTGCGGACGGCCAGTGCTGGCCGGCGGGAGGGGGTAGGGTGTGGCTGCATGTGTGCGCAGGACGGGCAGGCGTTGTTGCCGTGTGCAGTGTGATGGACTCTGCCATGATTGACTCTGGCCTCGATTGCAGATTGCAGACCTGGTGGCTTGCAGTGTATACCGGCACGTGGTTGGAGACACAGCAGTGGCAGCAGATGAGCAGTGGTGCCTGGGTGCGCGGGGACGGCAGTGTCCCTCCTTCTCCCTCTCTCTCTCTCTCTCTCCCTTCCTTTCCCTCTCTCTCTCCCTCTCTCCCTTCCTTTCCCTCTCCCTCTCCCTCTCTCTCTTCCTTTCCCTCTCCCTCTCCCTCTCTCCATCTCCCTTCCTTTCCTTCTCCCTCCCTCCCTCTCTCTCCCTTCCTTTCCCTCTCCCTCTCTCCCTCTCCCTTCCTTTCCTTCTCCCTCCCTCTCTCTCTCTCCCTTCCTTTCCCTCTCTCTCTCTCTCCCTCTCCCTTCCTTTCCTTCTCCCTCCATCTCTCCCTCTCCCTTCCTTTCCTTCTCCCTCCCTCTCTCTCTCTCCCTTCCTTTCCTTCTCTCTCTTTCTCTCTCTGCCTTTCTATCCTTCTCTGTTTCTCTGTGTCTCGCTCCTTTGATGTGCGCATGACACACGTTCTGATTTTGTGCTTTGTTTTCCAGGCTGTGACATCAGGATTGTCCCGGACGGACCCGACAGGAGTCTTCCGCATTGGTGTTTTGTGTTGTATTCAATAAAGATTTTGGTGGTTACTTGAATGATGTGTGACTGTTTCTCGTTCTTCTGCCCACACGTGTTTCTTGTTGTCATTGTGCGACATCATGCGCTTTTTGTGGCTCTTGTGTCATGCAAGGTATGTGTTTGTCCCGGGGAGGGATCCGGGGGGGGGCGGGGTGTGGTGGGGGTGGGTGTTGTGGCCCTCTTGGGTCTCGGAGCTGCATGATCATTGTCTCCATGGCATCTGTGGGTCTTCAGATGTGGCTCTGTGCTGGGCTCCCTTACATACTGCGGGTAGTCGTCCTGCTTTACACCAGCAAAAGGCAGGTGTTAATTCCCTGCTGCTACCGCGGCTTATCGCCTGTTTTTGGTTCACATCGCAGATCTGGCAGTTTGTTGTGAAAGTGGTGTAGTGGTGTTTTGGTGTGTTTTTGCACGGGAACGCCTACTCTGCATCTCATTAGGGTTAGTTGGTGGTGTCACCCGTGGAGGTAAATTTGGAGGCGGTTATCGCGGGAATACTTGCGTTGTCTGCAGTTTGCAACCGCTTGTGAATGGGGCGTTAAATCTATCTCCACTTTTGTTGCGTTAAGGTGGCGATAACTCGGAGATAGGTCCTTGTGAATATGCCCCCAAGTGTCTTAAAAAACTTGCCTCCCTGTAATATCAAACACACTATTCTCCAGCCCCAGCTGTAGTCGTATGTTTTGTCTAGGTGCTAGGGCCTGACCAGAACAGAATAGCAAGGGGCAATGTTTATTGACCTTGTACGCAAGTTCAGACTAAACTCCAGAGACAAGCAGAGAACTAACACAGCAGACAGTTCTCATGTGAAAGGCATAAGCAGAGGCGTGCAAAAATAAAGTTATGTAGTAACGTGCGCAAAAGCAGCATCATGGCTACACGAGCCATGCTAACTTAGTGATGTTGACAATGTCCCTATAAGCCATGTGACACCCTCCCTTGGCCAGGTTGTAGCATATGGCAAAACAGAATTCAACAGTAAGCAGATCCAAAGACACTTGTCAAAAAAAAATTGAATCAAAGAAAGCAAAAAAGCACCCAAAAAAAACTGCATTCATTTTATTTTTTCTTCATGTTTAGTCTTACAGAGACAAAAAATAACGTGCGCTGTGGAAAGCAATACGTAGCAAAAGGTCATCACCATCATTCAAAGCGAAGAGGGATGCCATCCAGTTGACCAGATCGAAGGAGCAGACGTGCTCATCATAATCCAGTGCTTCCAGTAGCATTGTTGGGAATCTTTTGTGATATTCTATGAAACTCTGCTGCAGTAGCTGCTTCCCAGCCTCACAGGCATTCCACTGCCTCATGATTCAAAGTGCAGCCGCACGCACCATAGCACCATCCTTAGAACAGGCCTGATCGTGGGCCAGCAAGGGATTCACCAGCAGATCATAATCCGGGTCAGCCCTTGATGTATTATAAAGGCAGAGATCCCAAGGCCCAGTTGAATGGGCATCGTTGGCAATAGAACACGGGTTGCACGCAAGTGAAATAGGCGAAGCGGTAGGTAAGCCCATAACTCACTCCCAGCGTTGCCAATGGCAAGCATCCAAACAGCTGTTGCATTCGATCACGGTACAGGCGCAATTGGCCGGCTCTGTACAGGACCACAGGATGGGCAGCCATTGCGTAACATGACCAGAAGTACCAGAACACCGCACA
This sequence comes from Calotriton arnoldi, assembly GCA_963921515.1. Classification (NCBI taxonomy): domain Eukaryota; kingdom Metazoa; phylum Chordata; class Amphibia; order Caudata; family Salamandridae; genus Calotriton; species Calotriton arnoldi. The sequence continues at coordinate 12,624 of CAWUFW010008311.1, forward strand.
CCAGTAAGAGGATGAATGGTAACCCTCCGAAGGGGCTAGAAAAAATAGAATGGATAAAAGCCAGTATTACTCCAAAAATCGTCTGAAAGGATGTAACAAGGCCAGAGCCCACAAGTTTAAAAAATGTGCAAGGCCTTCAGTATCAGACGCATTAAATATTTGATGAATTAGTTCCCCAAAATGCAGTGGGAGATTCGTATTCAGAAGTGACTGAATCTCGCTAGATGTTCTAGCCACCTGTAATTCGAAGGTCTCTCGAGCCGAAGTGAGAGCGACTTCTTGTTGAAACAAAAGTGCTTTGAGTCTGCTTAGTTTATTGAACTCTGTTTTCAAAGTCGGAATGGAAGGCCACAGGGAACTATCTACACTCCCGTGTGGGGGCGGAAAAAGAACATTGCTGCAACAAGTAACTCAATGGGAAACTGTTACTATATATGGTATGCCGGCCCGTAAGCAGCAGTGGTTGTGGTTATTCAGGATAAGATAACTCCCATTAGAAAGTAAATTTAACGTGGGAATAATTACAGGGACTGGGGTTCCTTTTAGAAAACAGGCTAAATTAGGCGCGGATACGTTGCAAGCGCCGTGAAGCTCAACCTGTGTACAAACTAAGGCATGACCCACAGTAGAATCACAGTCCTCCCCTGTCAGGAAAACTTCCTTATCATCACGTTGACAGTGATAGGTGAACGGTAAAGACCACAATTCATGCAGGAATGTACTACCAAGGGGTTAAAATCTACTGATAGGATAATGTTTCGTACAAGCAGTGAATTGAAAAAGAGAAATGGGTAAAGAAATAACTCCATGTATTAACCATACTGACGAATCAGTCTCTGCTATTGAGAAAGGCAACTGCTCTAATTTTTCAATATGTAACAGTGTGTATGTGGAATCCTTCATAGACATCAGTTTCTGTTAACCGTCAAATTAAAAGGTAAAAACAGGGCAGTAACGTTCAAATAGTCTGTTATATCTTATGTTGTATATGTTTAATTTTCTTGTGTTCACCATAAAGATCCAGTGTCACTGTTCTTAGAATGTTTATGTTCACCTAGCAACTGTTTCAGAATGATTGAGATGACCTGGAGTTGCTGTTGGAGTCGGTCCTGTTCACCGCCTCCACTCACCATGTAGCCTTAATAAACTACATTAATCACCTCTGACCAGCGTGATTACTACAAATTCCCATGGCACTTTTCCATTTTTAAATGTTTGCAAAGTCCAACCAAACTGCATCACTGATCGTAATTGATTTTGACCATGATACAATACAGATACATCATTCTGCACAATGTCAATAACAGATGAAACGATATTGTCCAGAGTGTAAATATGAGAAGACAATGTATTTATACTGTTGTCGCCCACATCTAAAGCTTTATGTAAATGGGTCTAAAAGAAAGTCAGCCAGATCAATCTCACTAGACAACCATGAGAGGTGTTATTTCACAGAAGATAAAGAAGACTGTGCCAACCATTGTTGTCATAACTTTCCAACAGAATATGTAGTGACCGAATGAGAGTGTACGAAACGAGGATCAGGTTGATTGAGAGTAAATCCAGTTGATGCTTTAGTAAAGCGCAACTGGCAAGCATTAGTACTTATGGGCCATTACAACCAACCGAAAGCGTTATACTTTGCTTTGTGAAGTGCTTGTGAGAGGCAACCCAAACAAATACATACTTTACAACTGCTTACTGTTGTTGGTAATGGGGCATTTATTCTGCACCCAAACCTTTTTCTTTGGGGCATATGTGCTGCACCCGCAGGGGCATATGTTTTGCACTTTAATATTGGGCAGGTGTATGGCACCCTTAGGGGCACAAGTATTGCACCCTTGTGAATGGGGCATATGTGTAGCACCCTTTGGGGCACACGTATTTTATCCTTGTCCCTTGCTGCAGAGTCTTTGACTCCATGAGGAGGTGTCACTTTTGTTGCTCTGCCATAATTTATTGTCTGCGGAGGGAGGAAAGTGTGGGTGTTTCTCCCGAGTGATGCATGTATGTGTTACTCCTAACATTGTGTCATTATTCTCTTCTCTGGTCCTTTTATTTTTATGAATTGCGTGATTGAATTTGTACTCTCTTGCTTCTTTCTCATCTTTATTGATGTTGTGTATCACTGTTTTTCTTGGATTTTTGTTTTCTCTTTTTTCCATAAAGAAGGGAGGTGTGTGGTGTCTTCATCCATGCCATGCATTCTCCTCTCTATGTTATGTCCCCAACTGCTCAGTCAGAGTGACTATGATGTAATTAGAATGCTGGTATGTGACTGGTTGTGTGAATGTCAGTTGGAATGCTTCAGCTGAGCAGCAAGGATGCTGCTCCCGATGGGACATCCTTACTACCATCTTGACCTGTAACCTGAGACTCCTATCTTCTGAATAAACCTGATCTTGTTATCATCTTACTACGGGCTACCCTGCATCATCATTTACCACAGGCACCTGCTAAGTGCTTCCCATTGGGGTTTAATTTCTGTGAAATAAGCATCAAGGCCAGAACGGCACCACCAAAACTTAATGGGGGAGGGGGGCCACAAGGCCCCCCTCCCCAGACCAATTTCCGCCACTGGAAGCCCATCCCCCGGGGCCCAGCCACAATTAAATAAGGGAGACGGCCCACAGGACCCCCCCAGGCCAAGTTTGGCCCTGGGACCCCATCTTCCGGGGCACAGCCATGTCTACCTGAGTGCCCTGGCCCCACCCAGGGCACCCAGTGTGCTTTGATGGGGACCGAGCGGGAGCCTGAATACCCCTGTGGTCCCTGCCAGCTCCTCACCTCCAGCAGGAGCTGGCATTGCTCCCACAAACAGGGAGCTCCTAAATATGCAGCTCCCTGAGTGTGGGAGTAATCTTTCATCTGTTTCCCTGCCCGGATGACAGCAGGTAGGAAACAGATGAAAACTCCGCTCCCAGCAAGCGAGAGCAGTTTGACAGCTCCTGCTTGCTGGGAGCAGAGTTAGCGTTTGCTCCCACTTGGCGGGAGCAGTCACAGCTCCCACCAAGCAAAAGAAAATAGCTCTGTCCGGTTGTGCGACATAGGGAGCCGGCACTACAGTTTAGCGGTCCCCAGGGCTATTAATGGCTCCAGATGGGGGGCCACACAGACCCCCTTCTTTAATAGAGTTGGTGGTCCCTGAGCCGTACATGGTCCAGGAGTGGGGCCTCGCTTATAAATATGTATTTGGTCCCGGGAGGTGGTGGTGTCCAGGGCACAGGGGGTCCGCTCGGCCCCCTGGCTTCTTTATTAGTTTAGCCCCGGGGAAGTGGTGGTTACCGGGTATATTAAAGCCCCAAGACGGCGGTCTAAGTGGCCCCCTCCACTATGTTTCTAAAGCCCCGGGGAGGTGGTGGTTCCCGGGGCTCAATGAGCCCAATGGAGGGGGGTCCTCACGGCCCCCTTCCCAAATTATAAAATCCCAGGGAGGTGGTGATTCCCAGGGCTCAAAAGAGTTCTAGGAGGGAGGCCCATTGCACCCCCTCCTTATTTTATTATATCAATCTTCCCCCAGCACCTGGCCCACCCGGAGGATAAACTGAAAACAAGCGCAGGAGACTCACTTGTCTTTTGTTTTTTATTTTGCCAAAAATTCACAACTCCGCCGTGATTCTGCAGCAAAACTTTTTTTTTAAATGCTTTTTAGCCCGGGCGGGGCCCAGGTTGGCCGCAACACCAAGGCAAGTGCGTTAGGGTATTCCTTTTCTTTTTCATTAACCTTTTTTTGGGGGGCTCAGCTGACTGCATGTCCCAAGATGGCTGCCAACACTTCCTGGTTGGAGTGTTGGCAGTAAATCAGATCTCTGCATAATATCGGGATTTGTGGAGGGGTCACGTCCCTAGAAATACAAATTTGGTTTTCTTTAAATAACTCTAAAACTACTGAAGGGATTACACCAAATCACAAACAGCATGCTTTCTGGACCAAGATCTAGCTTTCTGCTAAATTTGGTGTAATTTCGTTCAGCGGTTCAAGGTGTAGTTATGTCTAAAATCCCCATGGAATTCACATCGGAAACACACTTTTTTGACCCCCCCTATTTCTCGGCCCCAGCTAGACGGATCACCCCGAAACTTTCCATGTGCAACTAGAATCAGGAGGGCACTTTTTTGGGGAAAATTTCATGAAGATTTGTCAAACAGTGCCAAAGATATAGGATAGTCAAAAATCGCTTTTCCTATGAAAACTAGGTCCTAACTATAACTACCTACAGGCGACGGTATGTATATGTATATTAGGAGGCTACGGATCTTGGTGGCACTCACCTATGAGAACCCGGATCCTAATATGTTGAAGGAATGGGCCGACAACAGCGCGGAATCATCGCAGTGCATGTTACGCATATTAATCAAATATGCAACGAGTGTCAGAGAGAAACTGATGAGCAGAATAGAGGACATGCTCAAGGAATTGGACCAGCTGGACAATAAAGAGGAAGTTACCCAATTGCAGACCGAAATGGTTAACAGACTTCAAAAGTATAAGTAATCAATCCGAGAGAGAAAAGCGAAGAAGTTTCTCGGGGATAAAATAGACTATCAAAGAGGGAGAATCTACACCTTCTCCAAACGATTTGATACCATACGACGTCAACAACTCACAGCGAATGTTGAGCCCGCTGCCACGGCAAGTGGATACAATAGCTCAGAATTGTGCTCGGAGGTTGACACTGACCTGGAAGAAAACACTATGCCTGGCGCTAGTGGCATCAGTGGCAGAGATGCGCCGTCAGTCATTGAGGAGCTTCGTTTTTTACGATTAGACAGGACAATGAACCTGCGACCCCGGCCACAATGAAAAGAAAAAGTGGGAAGAGGAAGAGGAAAAACAACAGAAAAAGCAGACGCTGGGGAGGGCAATACAAAAGACATAACAAAACAGACACGGAGAAAGTAATTAGTGACCAACTTGTAGATAACACAGTTATAAATCTTGCAGACATGGATTTAAATATAGAAGAAGAAAAAGTTTTAGCTTTGGGACTATTTTCTGTTCTACAACTAACTTCGATTATGCTCAAACCAGGATTGACTTTTTCCATTTCCTTAGAAAATTGAAATTACAGAAATACTTTAAGACCAAACCGGGTCACACACAAAGCATCAATGACAAAACCCCAGTCATGGGATCCTTAGCAATGGACGATCTATCATTGATGCAGGACTTGGATGAATTACAAGGAGGATCCCAACAAACAAGGAGGCTGGCAGAAGAATTGGCAGCAGAAATGGGATTTAAACGCCTTTTAAATCGAAATCCATTTTTCTGCCAGTAATGCCTCGTGACTCTCCTGACATTTTTGAAGACAATGTAATATGCGGTTTGAAACAACTTGCAATCGAGTCGAGCACCAAATTTATACATTCTGGGCACAATTTAAGAGCACAGTTTACACGAATGTGATCACTAAAATCAAGGATAGACATGACATAGTAGTGAGGTGGTTGGACAAGGGAGGCAATGTGGTACTCTGGCCTCTCTCTATGTACACTGCTGAAGTGCACAGGCAACTGTAGGACAGAGAATGTTACTGTAGAGTGGGTCCCATGAGCCTCCAGGGTATCAAAGAAAAATTCCACACGGAATTGTACAGATGGAGGGGCTAGGGTTTAATTTCCAAAGGCGAGTTAGATTTCTTGAAGATCGACTACCCGGTCACTCCAATTCTGTACTTAATTCCGAAGGTACACAAAAATGTAAGCAACCCTCCGGGTTGTCCCATAATCTCAGCAATTGGGGGGATGTTTGAGAGCACTTCGAGATTTATAGACCATTTTCTCCAAGAGTTTGTAATAGCGCTACCCTCGTATATTAAGGACACTGGAGACTTTCTGCGAAAGATATATAGCGTGTCCTGGGATGAGCAGTTTCTCCTTATGACCTTAGATGTCTCTGCTCTCTACACCAGCATCAGGCACGTGGATGGAATCAGAGCACTGAAACACTTCTTGAGAATGAGACCAATACATTTACACCAGCACACACTCATGCTTCTTAGCATGGCGGAATGGTGTCTGGATAACAACCTCTTCATGTATGATCAACACACTTATAAACAGACAAAAGGGACTGCCATGGGTACCTGCTTTGCCCCCAGCTATGCCAATCTGCCTATGGGATGGTGGGAGGAGCAGGTACTCAAGGTCAAATATGCCAGGGAATGGTCAGAGAATGTGGTCCTTTTAACCAGATACATCGATGATCTATTCATCTTGTGGAAAGGTTCACCGAGTCATCACTAATATTTTCACAAGAGATCAATACTAATGATTTGAACCTCACCTTTACGAGCAACATTAGTAAGAAAGAAGTGCATTTCCTTGACCTGGTGGTGTATGTTGAGAATAACAAGCTGCTGACCAAAACATACAGAAAGCCGACATCCGGTAATTCGATTCTCCAAGCTAGCAGCTTCCACCCGACCAGACTTAAGAACAGTATTCCTTATGCAGAATGCTTACGCATGAAGCACAATTGCAGTAGTGAGGAAGTTTTGGGAGAGGTACAGAAAGACCTGTTAAACAGAATGAGAGTTAGGGGCTACAGCGAGGAGGTGTTGAGGTCAGCAGAGGCGAAAGCGAGACCCAAAAGTCGTGAGGAGATGTTATTTGGGGATAGTAAAAGTGAGATGAAGAAGAAGAATCTCACAAACGCAGGCCCAGTAAGACTCATTACGGGATACTCTTCCTACCATGCAAGAGTTCGCAATATCCTATACAGGAATTGGAGCATTTTGAAAGGTGATCCAGTGATAGGATCAGACATACCACGTGCCCCATTAATATCCTTCAGGAGGTCCAAATCAATGAGGAGAGAGCTGGTGCAGAACACGTCACAAACGAGGGGTGGCTCAGATTGGCTAAGAGCAAAGAAAGGATATTTTAAATGTACAAAGGGCAAAGCGTGCAGGTATGGCCGGAACACAACGACCATTCAGTCACCTCTAAGAACTACACCCATTAAAATCAGCGGCACGTATAATTGTAAAAGTGACTTTGCAGTATACGTGCTAGAGTGTACTTGCCAAAAAAGATATGTAGGCAGCACAATACACAAAGTCCATGTCAGGATTTTGCAGAACCTTAGAGCAATTGCGAATGATGACCAGAGCTATCCTGTGGCCAGACATATCAATCAATTTCACCAGGGCAATGCTAAGGGTGTGGTATATTTTGTCATTGATTCTGTCCCAAAAAGTCCCAGAGGAGGTAACAGGCAGGTCCAATTAAGGAGATTGGAATCAAGATACATACTAATGCTAAACACCAAAATACCTCAGGGACTGAACTCAGATGAGGAGTTAATAGTACATCTTTAGCTGTTGTTTCACTCTCCCGTAGACAGGGTGCTAGGTACAGAGATGTTAACAATTTCTTTTTGTTTCCCCACTTTTTCTTCTGTTGTGTATCTTCTTTATTACAGTGCATAGTTTTACCTATGTACGGATGTGTATGGTGTTTGACCTATCTGCATTGAGGTAACCAGGGCTGAGACTGTATACAGATGCCTTTCACATTTTTTCGTGGTGATGGTTGATATATTAATTCCACTGGGACCCAATCCCCAAAATAGGTTATTTAAGTTGGGAGCAGGCAATTGTCATTTTAGAACTCACATGAGGGTTACTAAATTGTGTCCCATGTGCACTCCATACAGGGTACCTGGATTTTGGGTACTCATGTAATTTGTTCATATTGCTGGCACTATATGACATTAACCTTTTGTTTTCAGATATTCCCATCACCACTAGGGAAAGCCACAATCAGCAGATATTCATCACCAATATGTGTTTGTGTAAGACTGATTATAAGTCTCTAATTTTATTTATTTAAATCACCTTCACATCTTCTATGTTTATCGCGAACAACTTGGATTCTTCTATGTCTATGCAGTTATTGTGTTGCCATGACAATCGTCCTGTGTGGGAATGCATATGTAGACCTGAGACATTGGTGCCCAATATGTGAGCAAGGCGGCTTGACTGTCGAAACGCGTCAGGGTCTCTTTGGACCATAAACTTGGTGTTGGATATCCACGGTGTCAGCGCCTGTTTGTATGGAAATAAACAGGACTGGAGAATATATATATATCTATATATATATTCACTGAAAAAACCATAGGTCACTCAAATGACATCACTGATGACATCACTGATTACATCATCCATGTGATAATTTGATGCATCTTCTCAAACCCTAATATAACTTTTGATACACCCACTGTAAATTACAGACTGCCATTGTCAAAACCATAGACACTCCAACACCAATTACTATATACACACTCACTGATTCTTAGGTCTACACACACACATCTACTCACTCACCCGTACAGTCACTCATACTTATAGTCACTCAGTACAAGACTATTATATGCACTCATACACCTATATAAACACTCACACACCGCCACTCATCCATAGAGGTACTCACACACCTAGTCAGTCATGCAAAAATTAAGCACACACCCATTTACTCACCTATACAGTTATACACACACCAGCTCACTTACTCATACAAATACTAGCACATTCTTACGCTCTTATACAATCTCTGATACAAGCACACACTCATCCATACAGTCACTCTCACAATCACACACTCTCGCTTATAGCTATTTATATACTCCAACACACATATATACTGCCTTTCACATATGTAGTTACTCACACATGTACCACTGGGACATACATTCACTCACTAACAAACTCTTACACACACTTACCCACCCATACAGTCTATCACAGATGCACTCTTGAAATCATCCACCCAGTGAATCACCCACTCACACATCTATACACAGAGTCGCACACACCCCACCTACACAAACACTCAGGCACCCATACAGATACTCAGACAACCAATCAATAACTCATATAGACACTCATGTAGCTATTCACAAACCCATGCAGCCACTTACACAGCAACAGACAGACGGATACAGACATTCACCCAGTTTAGTCACTAACCCATGCATTCAGTAAGATACGTTTAATCACTCACTTATAGAGTTAGTCACGCACCTACTAAATCATCCATTCAGACACTTATACACCCACTCATTTGTCAATACGCCTTTCCCTATATATATTAAACATATTTAAACTTTACAGAAACACACAGTCACTGGATGATGTCATCATTGATGTCATTTGAGATGTCATCAGTGATGTCATCAGTGATGTCACTGACCATGTCATGAGTGATGTAATATGTGACGTCATCAGCAGTGCATTGCGGGGCGCGAGTTATAGTTACCTGAACTAACTATAACGGGGGAATTTCACGGGTTTTGTACGAGTGCAATGTCCAACTAACTATAACTGTCCCTAAAACCTATGGTTTTTTCAGTGAATTTGTAAGGTTTTTAAATGTTAATTTCTAACTATAACGTGCCTGAAACCTATGGTTTTTTCAGTGAATTTCAAAGGTTTTTAAATGCTAATTCCTAACTATAACATGTCTGAAACCTATGGTTTTTTTCAGTGAATTTCAAAGGTTTTGTAAATGACAATTTTTAAATGTATTAATTGTTATATTTATTTTTTTTTATACTGATTTACTACATTTTTTTAAACTATTTATTTTTAGATATTTTATTTTTAAATTACATTGTAATTACATTATACATTACATTACAAAATATACTTTCTCAGAATGAATTACTTTAGTTTAAATACTTTGCATATAGGCAATAGACTTTTAAGTACAGTAGTTACAGTTGTTGCAATGGGCAACACAATTTCAAACACAAAGCAACATTGAGCTCAATGTGAATTTCTAGTTAAATGCAATTAGTTACTTTATGGATTACTTTTCTAACCACAGGACTGGATCCTAGATTCAGTCCTGCGACATCTCCTGTAAACAGTTGAGTAAAAGCGTTTTGGTTACAGTAGTGATTTTTAAGGAATATTATTGTATTTTAAAAGTTGACACTTAGAAACTTTTTCACATAGAATCACCAATGTTATCCTATGGGAGGAAATTCACTTAGCAGGTAAGTAGTGTTATCGTTACTTTTTCTTACTCAGTGGTGGATCCTGGATCCAGCACTGGTGCATCTCCTGTAAACAGTTGAAAGAATGCGTTTAAGTCATACAGGCGATTTTTAAGGAATATTTGTAGTTTGTGAAAATCGACACTTTGAAACTTTTCTGCTGAAAACCAGACAATGGATTTCTATGGAAGGAAATACAAGTTACTGGTAAATACGGTTAGAATTACTTTTCAGGGTCAGTGCTGGGCTAAAAGATGCAGCACTGGGTTCTCTCCTGATAACAGGTGAGTAAATCGGAATTCGTAGTTCGGCTGATTTTAGAGGAATATTATAAAGTTCCAAAACTCCACACTTAGAAGAATTTCCAAGTGAAACCAGTCAATGTTAGCCTATGGAAGGAAATTCAAGTTACTGGTAAGTACGGTTAAAATTACTTTTCAGGATCAGTACTGGGCTTAAAGATGCAGCACTGAGGTCTCTCCTGATAACAGGTGAGTAAATCGGAATTCGTAGTTCGGCTGATTTTAGAGGAATATTTGTATGTTACAAAAATCGACACAAACTTTTTCAGCAAAAAGCAGGCAATGATATCCTATGGAAGGAAATTCAAGTTACTGGTAAGTACGGTTAAAATTACTTTTCAGGATCAGTACTGGGCTCAAAGATGCAGCACTGAGGTCTCTCCTGATAACAGGTGAGTAAATCGGAATTCGTAGTTCGGCTGATTTTAGAGGAATATTTGCACAGTGGTGAAGGGAGGGGGCGGGGCTTCAGGTGACATGTCTGCAAACAGGCCCCGTGGCGTGTTTTAAGATGGGGAATTAAAACCTCCTCAATCCAGAGGGTCCCTAGGGGCCAAGTAGCCCACCAGATACCTCCAGTATGCGCCAGAGAGCTGCGTTGCAGAGAGGTGTTCAGAGGCCACGCCCCTTTTTGCACCTCTCTGCAACGCAGCTCTGTGGCGCTTTCTGGATGTACCTGGTGGGCTAGTTGGCCCTAACTATAACAGCCGAATTTCTCTGGTTTTGTACGAGTGAAATCTCCAACTAACTATAACGTCCCTGAAACCTGTGGTTTTTTCTGTGAATTTCTAAGGTTTTTTAAATGCTAATTTCTAACTATAACATCCCTGAAACCTATGGTTTTTTCAGTGAATTTCAAAGGTTTTTTAAATGCTAATTTCTAACTATAACGTCCCTGAAACCTGTGGTTTTTTCAGTGAATTTCAAAGGTTTTTTAAATGCTAATTTCTAACTGTGCCTACAAAGGTAGGACATGTGCAGAAAGAGGAAGAAAGGCTCAGAAAGAAGCAAGAGAAATGCAGAAAGAGGCAACAGAAGTCCAGAAAGTCGAAGAAAGGTACAGAAAGAAGCAAGAGATGTGCTCAAAGAACCAACAGAGGAGCAGAAAGAGGCCTTGTTGCAAAGTCATCCTGTGCCCCCAACTTTTTGCTGACGGGTACTGGTGGTAACTGACTCTGACTAACCAGGCCTGGAGCCAGTGCTATGCTGAAAGACACTTAGAATACAGTGAAAACACCTACATACACTATGGGTTGGACTACCCCTGTGATTGGCATGACCTCCCCTGTAAGGCCCTAGTACATAATAGGGCAGGGGGATTAAAACTACCTCTAACTAAGAGGTACAGAAGGAGGCAAGAGAAGTGCAGAAAGAAGCAACAGAGGTGCCGAAAGAGGCAAAAGAGGTACATAAAGAGACAACAGGAGTGCAGAAAGAAGCAAGACAGGTGCAGAAAGAAGCATGGAAAGTGCAGAATGAAGCAACAGGGGTGCAGAAAGAGGCAAGAGAAGTGAAGAAAGGAGCAAGTGAGGTGCAGAAAGAACCAACAAAGGTGCAAAAAGAGGTATGAGAGGTGCAGAAACAGGCAAGAGAAGTGCACAAAGAGGCAAGAGAATTGCTGAAAGAAGCAATAGAGATGTAGAAAGAAGCAAGAAAAGTGCAGAAAGAGGCAAGTGAGATGCAAAAACAGGCAAGAGAAGTGCACAAAGAGGCAAGAGAATTGCAGAAAGAGACAACAGGGGTGCAGAAAGAAGCAAATGAGGTGCAGAAAGAGGCAACAGACGTGCAGAAGGAGGGAAGAGAGGTGCAGAAAAAGCCACGAAAAGTGCAGAAAGAGGCAAAAGAGGTACATAAACAGACAACAGGGGTGCAGAAAGAAGCAAGACAGGTGCAGAAAGAAGCATGGAAAGTGCAGAATGAAGCAACAGGGGTGCAGAAAGAGGCAAGAGAAGTGCAGAAACAGGCAAGAGAAGTGCACAAAGATGCAAGAGAATTGCTGAAAGAAGCAACAGAGGTGCAGAAAGAAGCAAGAAAAGTGAAGAAAGAGGCAAGTGAGATGCAAAAACAGACAGGAAAGGTACAGAAAGAGGGAAGACGAGTCCAGAAAGAGACAACAGGGGTGCAGAAAGAAGCAAATGAGGTGCAGAAAGAGGCAACAGACGTGCAGAAAGAAGGAAGAGAGGTGCAGAAAAAGGCAAGAAAGGTGCAGAAAGAGGCAAAAGAGGTACATAAAGAGACAACAGGGGTGAAGGAAGAAGCAAGACAGGTGCCGAAAGAAGCATAGAAAGTGCAGAATGAAGCAACAGGGGTGCACAAAGAGGCAAGAGAAGTGTAGAAAGGAGCAAGTGAGGTGCAGAAAGAGCCAACAGAGGTGCAAAAAGAGGCAAGAGAGGTGCAGAAACAGGCAAGAGAAGTGCAAAAAGAGGCAAGAGAATTGCTGAAAGAAGCAACAGGGGTGTAGAAAGAAGCAAGAAAAGTGCAGAAAGAGGCAAGTGAGATGCAAAAACAGGCAGGAAAGGTACAGAAAGAGGGAAGACGAGTGCAGAAAGAGAGAATAGGGGTGCAGAAAGAAGCAAATGAGGTGCAGAAAGAGGCAACAGACGTGCAGAAAGAGGGAAGAGAGGTGCAGAAAAAGGCAAGAAAAGTGCAGAAAGAGGTACATAAAGAGACAACAGGTGTGCAGTAAGAAGCAAGACAGGTGCAGAAAGAAGCATGGAAAGTGCAGAATGAAGCAACAGGGGTGCAGAAAGAGGCAAGAGAAGTGTAGAAAGGAACAAGTGAGGTGCAGAAAGAGCCAACAGAGGTGCAAAAAGAGGCAAGAGAGGTGCAGAAACAGGAAAGAGAAGTGCACAAAGAGGCAAGAGAATTGCTGAAAGAAGCAACAGGGGTGTAGAACGAAGCAAGAAAAGTGCAGAAAGAGGCAAGTGAGATGCAAAAACAGGCAGGAAAGGTACAGAAAGAGGGAAGACGAGTGCAGAAAGAGACAACAGGGGTGCAGAAAGAAGCAAATGAGGTGCAGAAAGAGGAAAGAGGGGTGCAGAAAGAGGCAAGAGAATTGCTGAAAGAAGCAACAGGGGTGTAGAACGAAGCAAGAAAAGTGCAGAAAGAGGCAAGTGAGATGCAAAAACAGGCAGGAAAGGTACAGAAAGACGGAGGACGAGTGCAGAAAGAGACAACAAGGGTGCAGAAAGAAGCAAATGAGGTGCAGAAAGAGGCAACAGACGTGCAGAAATAGGGAAGAGAGGTGCAGAAAAAGGCAAGAAAAGTACAGAAAGAGGCAAAAGAGGTACATAAAGAGACAACAAGGGTGCAGAAAGAAGCAAGACAGGTGCAGAAAGAAGCATGGAAAGTGCAGAATAAAGCAACAGGGGTGCAGAAATAGGCAAGAGAAGTGCAGAAACAGCCAAGGGAAGTGCACAAAGAGGCAAGAGAATTGCTGAAAGAAGCAACAGAGGTGTAGAAAGAAGCAAGAAAAGTGCAGAAAGAGGCAAGTGAGGAGCAAAAACAGGCAGGAAAGGTACAGAAAGCGGAAAGACGAGTGCAGAAAGAGATAACAGGGGTGCAAAAAGAAGCAAATGAGGTGCAGAAAGAGGCAACAATGCGTGCAGAAAGAGGGAAGAGAGGTGCAGAAAAAGGCAAGAAAAGTGCAGAAAGAGGTACATAAAGAGACAACAGGGGTGCAGTAAGAAGCAAGACAGGTGCAGAAAGAAGCATAGAAAGTGCAGAATGAAGCAACAGGGGTGCAGAAAGAGGCAAGAGAAGTGCAGAAACAGGCAAGAGAAGTGCACAAAGAGGCAAGAGAATTGCTGAAATAAGCAACAGAGGTGTAGAAAGAAGCAAGAAAAGTGCAGAAAGAAGCAAGTGAGATACAAAAACAGGCAGGAAAGGTACAGAAAGAGGAAAGACGAGTGCAGAAAGAGACAACAGGGGTGCAGAAAGAAGCAAATGAGGTGCAGAAAGAGGCAACAGACGTGCAGAAAGAGGGAAGAGAGGTGCAGAAAAAGGCAAGAAAAGTGCAGAAAGAGTCAAAAGAGTTACATAAAAAGACAACAGAGGTGCAGAAAGAAGCATGACGGGTGCAGAAAGAAGCATGGAAAGTGCAGAATGAAGCAACAGGGGTGCAGAAAGAGGCAAGAGAAGTGTAGAAAGGAGCAAGTGAGGTGCAGAAAGAGCCAACAGAGGTGCAAAAAGAGTCAAGAGAGGTGCAGAAACAAGCAAGAGAAGTGCACAAAGAGGCAAGAGAATTGCTGAAAGAAGCAACAGGGGTGTAGAACGAAGCAAGAAAAGTGCAGAAAGAGGCAAGTGAGATGCAAAAACAGGCAGGAAAGGTAGAGGAAGAGGGAAGACGAGTGCAGAAAGAGACAACAGGGGTGCAGAAAGAAGCAAATGAGGTGCAGAAAGAGGCAACAGACGTGCAGAAAGAGGGGAGAGAGTTGCAGAAAAAGGCAAGAAAAGTGAAGAAAGAGGCAAAAGAGGTACATAAAGAGACAACAGGGGAGCAGAAATATGCAAGACAGGTGCAGAAAGAAGCATGGAAAGTGCAGAATGAAGCAACAGGGGTGCAGAAAGAGGCAAAAGAAGTGCAGAAACAGGCAAGAGAAGTGCACAAAGAGGCAAGAGAATTGCTGAAAGAAGCAACCGAGGTGTAGAAAGAAGCAGGAAAAGTGCAGAAAGAGGCAAGTGAGACGCAAAAACAGGCAGGAAAGGTACAGAAAGACGGAGGACAAGTGCAGAAAGAGACAACAGGGGTGCCGAAAGAAGCAAATGAGGTGCAGAAAGAGGCAACAGACATGCAGAAAGAGGGAAGAGAGGTGCAGAAAAAGGCAAGAAAAGTGCTGAAAGAGGCAAAAGAGGTACATAAAGAGACAACAGGGGTGCAGAAAGAAGCAAGACAGGTGCAGAAAGAAGCATGGAAAGTGCAGAATAAAGCAACATGGGTGCAGAAAGAGGCAAGAGAAGTGTAGAAAGGAACAAGTGAGGTGCAGAAAGAGCCAACAGAGGTGCAAAAAGAGGCAAGAGAGGTGCAGAAACAGGAAAGAGAAGTGCACAAAGAGGAAAGAGAATTGCTGAAAGAAGGAACAGGGGTGTAGAACGAAGCAAGAAAAGTGCAGAAAGAGGCAAGTGAGATGCAAAAACAGGCAGGAAAGGTACAGAAAGAGGGAAGACGAGTGCAGAAAGAGAGAACAGGGGTGCAGAAAGAAGCAAATGAGGTGCAGAAAGAGGCAACAGACGTGCAGAAATAAGGAAGAGAGGTGCAGAAAAAGGCAAGAAAAGTGCAGAAAGAGGCAAAAGAGGTACATAAAGAGACAACAAGGATGCAGAAAGAAGCAAGACAGGTGCAGAAAGAAGCATGGAAAGTGCAGAATGAAGCAACAGGGGTGCAGAAAGAGGCAAGAGAAGTGCAGAAACAGGCAAGAGATGTGCACAAAGAGGAAAGAGAATTGCTGAAAGAAGCAACAGAGGTATAGAAAGAAGCAAGAAAAGTGCAGAAAGAGGCAAGTGAGATGCAAAAACAGGCAGGAAAGGTACAGAAAGAGGGAAGACGAGTGCATAAAGAGACAACAGGGGTGCAGAAAGAAGCAAATGAGGTGCATAAAGAGGCAACAGACGTGCAGAAAGAGGGAAGAGAACTGCAGAATAAGGCAAGAAAAGTGCAGAAAGAGGCAAAAGAGGTACATAAAGAGACAAGCGGGGTGCAGAAAGAAGCAAGACAGGTGCAGAAAGAATCATGGAAAGTGCAGAATGAAGCAACAGGGGTGCAGAAAGAGGAAAGAGAAGTGTAGAAAGGAGCAAGTGCAGTGCGGAAAGAGCCAACGGAGGTGCATAAAGAAGCAAGAGAGGTGCAGAAACAGGCAAGAGAAGTGCACAAAGAGGCAAGAGAATTGCTGAAAGAAGCAAGAGGGGTGTAGAACGAAGCAAGAAAAGTGCAGAAAGAGGCAAGTGAGATGCAAAAACAGGCAGGAAAGGTACAGAAAGAGGGAACACGAGTGCAGAAAGAGACAACAGGGGTGCAGAAACAAGCAAATGAGGTGCAGAAAGAGGCAACAAACATGCAGAAAGAAGCAAGACAGGTGCAGAAAGAAGCATGGAAAGTGCAGAATGAAGCAACAGGGGTGCAGAAAGAGGCAAGAGAAGTGCAGAAACAGGCAAGAGAAGTGCACAAAGAGGGAAGAGAATTGCTGAAAGAAGCAACAGAGGTGTAGAAAGAAGCAAGAAACGTGCAGAAAGAGGCAAGTGAGAGACAAAAACAGGCAGGAAAGGTGCAGAAAGAGGCAACAGACATGCAGAAAGAGGGAAGAGACATGCAGAAAAAGGCAAGAAAAGTGCAGAAAGAGGCAAAAGAGGTACATAAAGAGACAACAGGGGTGCAGAAAGAAGCAAGACAGGTGCCGAAAGAAGCATGGAAAGTGCAGAATAAAGCATCAGGGCTGCAGAAAGAGGCAAGAGAAGTGTAGAAAGGAGCAAGTGAGGTGCAGAAAGAGCCAACAGAGATGCAAAAAGAGGCAAGAGAGGTGCAGAAACAGGCAAGAGAAGTGCACAAAGAGGCAAGAGAATTGCTGAAAAAAGCAACAAAGGTGTAGAAAGAAGCAAGAAAAGTGCAGAAAGAGGCAAGTGAGATGCAAAAACAGGCAGGAAAGGTACAGAAAGAGGGAAGACGAGTGCAGAAAGAGACAACAGGGGTGCAGAAAGAAGCAAATGAGGTGCAGAAAGAGGCAACCGACATGCAGAAAGAGGGAAGAGAGGTGCAGAAAAAGGTACGAAAAGTGCAGAGACGGGCAAAAGAGGTACATAAAGAGACAACAGGGGTGCAGAAAGAAGCAAGACAGGTGCAGAAAGAAGCATGGAAAGTGCAGAATTAAGCAACAGGGGTGCAGAAAGAGGCAAGAGAAGTGCAGAAACAGGCAAGACATGTGAACAAAGAGGCAAGAGAATTGCTGAAAGAAGCAACAGAGTTGTAGAAAAAAGCAAGAAAAGTGCAGAAAGAGGCAAGTGAGATGCAAAAACAGGCAGGAAAGGTACAGAAAGAGGGAAGACGAGTGCAGAAAGAGACAACAGGGGTGCAGAAAGAAGCAAATGAGGTGCAGAAAGAGGCAACAAACGTGCAGAAAGAGGGGAGAGAGTTGCAGAAAAAGGCAAGAAAAGTGCAGAAAGAGGCAAAAGAGGTACATAAAGAGACAACAGGGGAGCAGAAATAAGCAAGACAGGTGCAGAAAGAAGCATGGAAAGTGCAGAATGAAGCAACAGGGGTGCAGAAAGAGGCAAAAGAAGTGCAGAAACAGGCAAGAGAAGTGCACAAAGAGGCAAGAGAATTGCTGAAAGAAGCAACCGAGGTGTAGAAAGAAGCAGGAAAAGTGCAGAAAGAGGCAAGTGAGACGCAAAAACAGGCAGGAAAGGTACAGAAAGACGGAGGACGAGTGCAGAAAGAGACAACAGGGGTGCAGAAAGAAGCAAATGAGGTGCAGAAAGAGACAACAGACATGCAGAAAGAGGGAAGAGAGGTGCAGAAAAAGTCAAGAAAAGTGCTGAAAGAGGCAAAAGAGGTACATAAAGAGACAACAGGGGTGCAGAAAGAAGCAAGACAGGTGCAGAAAGAAGCATGGAAAATGCAGAATAAAGCAACATGGGTGCAGAAAGAGGCAAGAGAAGTGTAGAAAGGAACAAGTGAGGTGCAGAAAGAGCCAACAGAGGTGCAAAAAGAGGCAAGAGAGGTGCAGAAACAGGAAAGAGAAGTGCACAAAGAGGAAAGAGAATTGCTGAAAGAAGCAACAGGGGTGTAGAACGAAGCAAGAAAAGTGCAGAAAGAGGCAAGTGAGATGCAAAAACAGGCAGGAAAGGTACAGAAATAGGGAAGACGAGTGCAGAAAGAGAGAACAGGGGTGCAGAAAGAAGCAAATGAGGTGCAGAAAGAGGCAACAGACGTGCAGAAATAAGGAAGAGAGGTGCAGAAAAAGGCAAGAAAAGTGCAGAAAGAGGCAAAAGAGGTACATAAAGAGACAACAGGGATGCAGAAAGAAGCAAGACAGGTGCAGAAAGAAGCATGGAAAGTGCAGCATGAAGCAGCAGGGGTGCAGAAAGAGGCAAGAGAAGTGCAGAAACAGGCAAGAGATGTGCACAAAGAGGAAAGAGAATTGCTGAAAAAAGCAACAGAGGTATAGAAAGAAGCAAGAAAAGTGCAGAAAGAGGCAAGTGAGATGCAAAAACAGGCAGGAAAGGTACAGAAAGAGGGAAGACGAGTGCATAAAGATACAACAGGGGTGCAGAAAGAAGCAAATGAGGTGCATAAAGAGGCAACAGACGTGCAGAAAGAGGGAAGAGAACTGCAGAATAAGGCAAGAAAAGTGCAGAAAGAGGCAAAAGAGGTACATAAAGAGACAAGCGGGGTGCAGAAAGAAGCAAGACAGGTGGAGAAAGAATCATGGAAAGTGCAGAATGAAGCAACAGGGGTGCAGAAAGAGGAAAGAGAAGTGTAGAAAGGAGCAAGTGCAGTGCAGAAAGAGCCAAAGGAGGTGCATAAAGAAGCAAGAGAGGTGCAGAAACAGGCAAGAGAAGTGCACAAAGAGGCAAGAGAATTGCTGAAAGAAGCAAGAGGGGTGTAGAACGAAGCAAGAAAAGTGCAGAAAGAGGCAAGTGAGATGCAAAAACAGGCAGGAAAGGTACAGAAAGAGGGAACACGAGTGCAGAAAGAGACAACAGGGGTGCAGAAACAAGCAAATGAGGTGCAGAAAGAGGCAACAGACATGCAGAAAGAAGCAAGACAGGTGCAGAAAGAAGCATGGAAAGTGCAGAATGAAGCAACAGGGGTGCAGAAAGAGGCAAGAGAAGTGCAGAAACAGGCAAGAGAAGTGCACAAAGAGGGAAGAGAATTGCTGAAAGAAGCAACAGAGGTGTAGAAAGAAGCAGGAAAAGTGCAGAAAGAGGCAAGTGAGATGCAAAAACAGGCAGGAAAGGTTCAGAAAGAGGCAACAGACATGCAGAAAGAGGGAAGAGACATGCAGAAAAAGGAAAGAAAAGTGCAGAAAGAGGCAAAAGAGGTACATAAAGAGACAACAGGGGTGCAGAAAGAAGCAAGACAGGTGCCGAAAGAAGCATGGAAAGTGCAGAATAAAGCATCAGGGCTGCAGAAAGAGGCAAGAGAAGTGTAGAAAGGAGCAAGTGAGGTGCAGAAAGAGCCAACAGAGATGCAAAAAGAGGCAAGAGAGGTGCAGAAACAGGCAAGAGAAGTGCACAAAGAGGCAAGAGAATTGCTGAAAAAAGCAACAAAGGTGTAGAAAGAAGCAAGAAAAGTGCAGAAAGAGGCAAGTGAGATGCAAAAACAGGCAGGAAAGGTACAGAAAGAGGGAAGACGAGTGCAGAAAGAGACAACAGGGGTGCAGAAAGAAGCAAATGAGGTGCAGAAAGAGGCAACCGACATGCAGAAAGAGGGAAGAGAGGTGCAGAAAAAGGCACGAAAAGTGCAGAGACGGGCAAAAGAGAAACATAAAGAGACAACAGGGGTGCAGAAAGAAGCAAGACAGGTGCAGAAAGAAGCATGGAAAGTGCAGAATGAAGCAACAGGGGTGCAGAAAGAGGCAAGAGAAGTGCAGAAACAGGCAAGACATGTGAACAAAGAGGCAAGAGAATTGCTGAAAGAAGCAACAGAGTTGTAGAAAAAAGCAAGAAAAGTGCAGAAAGAGGCAAGTGAGATGCAAAAACAGGCAGGAAAGGTACAGAAAGAGGGAAGACGATGTAGGAGAGTAGGATCTGCTTCACATGGGTACCCCCACTTTTTGCTGATGCTTCACTGTTTTTCGACATTAGTCTGGCTGGGGCCCTGCTAATCAGAACCCCAGCCTAGCTGCTTCCTCTCTAAAATGGTTTCCATGTGCCTTAGGCACATCTCTGATTGGAATCTGGAGTGCCCTTATAAGTCCCTAGTATAGGGTATACTATGTACCAAGGGCATAGGTACCTCAGAGGCCTGCCAGGGGCTGCAGCATGTATTATGCCACCCCTGGAAGGCCATCCAAACTGACACCACAGGTCTGCTACTGCAGCCTGGGTAAGGTGGTGCATGCACTCCTTACTGTGATATAGGTTACCTATATCACGAAATACATACACACATATAAACCTATAAGTCACTCCTAAGGCAGGCCTTATCAATCCTAAAGGCAGAGTGCATGGTTCCTATGTGAGAGGGTGCCCCTGCATGAGCAGGGCCCCTCTGCAGCGTTCGGAGACCATCTCTGATGCTGTTTGTAGTGCAGCCTGACCATATACTCTTAAGCGCATTATATCCTCGCGGTAAAATGCTAACTTTGGAATGGCTGCACCTAAACATGTCGTGTTTGGTGTCAAACATCTTGGAATACTACCCCCCGCCAATCCTGGCGGTGGGGGTAGCATTCCACCCTTCTAGAGGGAAAGACATGTTAACTCTGACGAGTCCGGTAACTTCTTTCCAGAGCCCTGGCATCACAAAATGGATGCTGCTGCCACAGACACGAGTCTGGCCTCCTGCTGCTGGACGAAACTCCGGCAGGGGAGGCCTGGACAATAGGTTTCCTGTCCCAGGGAGGTGTGACCACCTCCCCAGACAGGATAATGTGTATTGGGGCTGGGCGGGAGCACTTTCGGGTGCTTTGAAGTCCTGCACTGGGGGCACATTTGGTGTCCCTAGGCATACCCCAGTTCAAACCGGATCAGGGGCTTGCAGCCCCTGCTTTGGCACGAACTGGACAAAGGGAAAGGGGTGTAGCCACCCCTCTGCCCTGACCCACCCATAGGTGGGGCCACAGAGTAGTCCAACCCCTATTTTTAGAATAAAGGTAGGAACCCAGTCCTTAGGACTTTAGATTATACCTGGACGAAACTCTGACACTGAATCCTGGACCTTCGACGCTCTACGACAAGATTAGAGGACTGAAGAATCTCCCTTGGGGTCAAGGAGTGACTCCCCTGCTTGGCAGGCACCAAAGAAGCATCTGTCCGGTTCGCATTACTGAAGCTCCCATCGGACGCCGAAGTCATCGCATCACCAGAGGTGGATTCTCAGACTTCCTTTCGGGCTGGTGCTCGAAGTCTGTCGAGTGCTGAGGTGTCGGCGACCGGATTGGACCCAACAAGCCTTGGCAACGGCAAGTCTTGAGTAAGATGAAGATCGTCGATGGTGCAGACCAGCAAGGTCTGTGGAACTCACCCAGCGAGGGTAAGTGAGGGCAGGCCTGGAGCAACCAGGATGCCAAGTAAGGAAAAGATTGGCCTTCGTTAAGGGCTACTAGCCAATGGGCTAGCGACCGCAAAGGAGCCTCGTGACGCCGCACGTGGAGCTGGCTTGCAGGACACTCGTGGAGTGGGAGCCAGTGATCTTCGGTGCAAGTGGTGCTGGAGGCTAGGCCTACTCGGAGCCCAAAGCACGACTTCTTGGGAGACCCAGAAGATGGTACACTTGCAAATGTGCTCGGTGTCCAGGGGTCACAGTCTCAAGTCACCCACGATAGCCACGGGCCTCAGCTTTGCTGGGGACTCAGGGTAGCCTCCTGCTCCTGGTCGCCGACAACACCTCCCGGACCTCGTGGCTGAAGAGTCAAGACGACCGTCAACGCACCTGAAGCACTCGACATCGGTGGGCATCTGTCCATCGCCTTCCTGGTCACTGGCTAGTGACCCAGACTCTGTCCCCTCTGCTTTCAGGTTCACCAGAACTCCGATCCACTCTTGGATCCACCCGGACACTTTTCTCTTGGCCGCCAGCAGCACTCTGCAGCAGATCGCCATTCGAATCGACGACGAAACCCGACCCCGAAAGGCACCTATGCACCCGGCTTCCCTGGGTGAGGTAACACGAGTACTCCGGTGCTCCCGTGGGTAGAGACTCTTCAAAGTCCTAGATATCAAAGGGTTTTGTCCTAGTCCTCTTTTAAGTGTCCCTTTCCTCTATTTTCCCGATCCCGACTTTCTCCATAGAAGTTAACGGCATATCGCGGTTGTGTATTTACACTGCACGCGTCTCCCGTGGGTCCCCTGTGTCACTACCTTGGGTGGTTCCTTGTGGTCCAAGCACTTCTAGAGGCTCTAGGCCTAGTGTCTAGTTCAGTCGTGGTTCGCATACCACTTTATTGGTATATGGTTTGGTACGCCCCTAGGGCCCAAACGTGTATTTGTGCTATTATTGTGATTTAAGATCTTATAACCTATGTACTTCGAACTCTAGCCTCATAAAGAGACTAGAGGGGTGTGTTTAGTAATAAATACATATATTTTTAATATATACCTGGTGTGGTGCTCTTTCATTTGGTCACTCAAGAGATTATAGACTGGTAAAACAAGCTGCTTTACATTCCTTCAAGACTTAGCCTGAAGGCTGCTCTCCATAGCTACCACTAGGATAGCTTTCAATAAGGTTGTCTTTAACCTACCTACCATAAGAGTCGATTTGGACTGGTGCAAGGTGCCCACTATAATTAGTGGACAGCATATGCCAGGCCAACTTCTCACATTGGTGTGCAGCGTGTGGGATTCCAGCTAGCTATTGTTTTACCAGATAATCTCAATTGAATTGATCAACTGAAAACCACTAAAGGTACCTAAGGTACATATAATTTAAGCTTAGAATAACAGTAAGTTCTACTGAACTTAGAGTTGTGTGTTAAGGGATAGCACGACCCTTTCTACAACTCAAGAGAGTTTAGTAGGCCACACTAGAGTAGGTAGTGCATACACCACACCACACTAGTAATGTCTTTAAGGGCAGGATCCAAAGGATCCTTGCAGGAAGCCATTGAGCTTCCACCCTCCAAGTATGATACACTCCCATTCTTGGAATTGAGAGCTTTATGTAACTTGAGAAAAATAAGGACAGGCCAAAGCCCCACCACCCAACACCTCAAGGAGTTGTTGGTGGCTTATGACCTTAGTAAGCCTGTAGGGACTGAATGGGGTAGGAGCTGAGGGTGGGGCAGAAGAAGAGGAGGAGGCCAGGGGTACCAATACCCCCAGCCCCCCCTCTGAAACTGGCCAGGAGGGTGACAATGACCCTGACCTGGATAACCCAATCCTTCCTGTGGAAGATGATGAGGATGATCAGAATGATGCCCTCTTTGTTCCCCCAGGAAGGATTAAGAGTGTGCCCAGAAGGTCTAGGTCTCCTTCTCAGGAGTCTAACCACTCTGGCACCTCTATAGGGAGCTCTGTCTCATCTCATAGGAGAGAATCCTCTCATGAGAGAAGAAAGAGGCTAGTCCAGTATGAGGAAACTCAGCTGGAACTCAGAAAAAAGCAATTAGCTTTAGATAGAGAATCCCTAGATCTCCTTAGAGAGAGAAGAAAGTTGGGACTAGAGTCCCATGGTGGCAGCCATGTCCCTAGAGATAGGGAAAGGTCCTATGACCATAGGAACCTGAGCAAGATTGTCCCTCCCTACCAGAGTGGGGATGATATCCACAAATGGATAACTGCTTTAGAGAGGGCCTGTAAAGTACAGAAGGTCCCTCAGGAGCAGTGGGCAGCAATCTTGTGGCTCTCCTTTGCTGACAAAGGTAGAGATAAGCTCCTCACTGTTAGAGAGGAGGATGCTGACAATTACAAGGTCTTGAAGAGTGCTCTTATTGATGGGTTTGGCCTAACCACTGAACAGTACAGGTTGAAGTTCAGAGACACCCAAAAAGCACAGACTCAAGACTGGGTAGACTATGTGGATTGTTCTGCCAAGGCTCTGGAAGGCTGGTTGTTGGGCAGTAAGGTGTGTGACTTCTCAGGATTGTATAATCTGATAATGAGGGAGCAGATTCTTAATAACTGTCAAAATCAGCTGTTGCATCAATACCTGGTTGACTCTGATCTGACCTCTCCCCAAGAATTGGGAAAGAAGGCAGACAAATGGGTCAGAACCAGGGTGAGGCAGAAGGTACAGAACCAAGGTGGGGAAACCAAGAAGCAAGATGCTAAGAACTCTGACAAGGGTGGGGAGAAGGGTAAAGATCAAAAGTCTTCATCAGGCCCCCAAAAATCTTCTTCTGGTGGGGATTCCCAGTCTACCAAGGGTAAAGGCCAAAGAAAACCATGGTGCAAGGTCTGTAAGCAAAAGACCCACTGGACCAGTGATTGCACCAAGTCCAAAGACTCCAGTCCAGCACCCACCAATGCCCCTAAGGCACCTGTTCCCCCTAGTACAGTTGGTGGAAGTGCTCCAGCAAAGGGTTTAGTAGGGTTCACCCTGGGAACTGAGTTGGGCTCTGACTTAGTCAGGGAACTGACTCAGGCTGTGTTAGTCTGTGATGGAGGCATGGATGTGACCTCCACTGTGAGTCCCAGTAATCTGGGCAAGTACAGACAACAGCCTTTAATTAATGGACGTGAGGCTTTGGCATTTAGGGACACATGGGCAAGTGTCACAATGGTGACACAAGACCTTGTGCTACCTGGGCAAGTTATGCTTGGTGAGATGTACCAAGTGACCAATGCTAGCAATGTCAGAACAGACCATACTCTGGCAGTTGTTAACTTCTCCTGGGGAGGGGTAACTGGCCTTAAGAAGGTTGTGGTAAGTGCAAACCTACCAGTCGAATGCTTGCTTGGCAATGACTTAGAGACTTCTGCTTGGGCAGAAGTGGAGCTCAGGACCCATGCAGAAATGCTGGGGATCCCTGCAGATGTGTTTGCTGTGACCAGGTCACAAGCCAAAATGTCTAGCACTGAACAGGCCTTGGATTCTGGAAGAATGGACCAAGTGCCTTCCAAGAGGAGGAGTAGTAGGGTTAAGGCAGTGCCTTCCCCTTGGCTCAGGAGGAAGATCAGTCCCTTGAGGGGGATGATCTCAGCCCTGAAGAAGGAACTGTCCCAGAGGAACTGGAACCTGACCAGGTTGAGTTCTTGGGGACAGGGGGACCTTCTAGGGCAGATCTGAGCCAGGAGCAGCAGAGGTGCCCCTCCCTTGAACCCCTCAGACAGCAAGCTGCTGCTGAGGCTGCTGGGAAAGCTAGTGGTCCCCATACAGTGTATTGGGATGATGGACTCCTGTACTCAGAGAGTAGAGACCCCAAGCCTGGTGCTACCAGGAGGTTGGTAATACCTTTGAAGTTCAGGGGCTTCCTATTGACCCTAGCCCATGATATTCCCTTAGCAGGTCACCTGGGCCAGAACAAGACTTGGGACAGAATTGTCCCTCACTTTCACTGGCCCCACATGTCTGAAGACAGTAAGGAGTTTTGTCGCTCCTGTGTAACCTGCCAAGCCAGTGGCAAAGCAGGTGGCACTACAAAGGCCCCCCTGATACCACTACCTGTGGTGGGGGTGCCCTTTGAAAGGGTAGGGATTGACATTGTTGGTCCCATGGATCCCCAAACAGCCTCTGGGCACAGGTTTATCCTGGTGGTAGTGATCATGCCGAAACCTCACACCAGTGGTGGAAAAAGAGAGATGAGGTTTTGTGTAGACTACAGGGGTCTCAATGCAGTCACTAGGACTGATGCCCATCCAATACCCAGGGCAGATGAGCTCATAGATACGTTGGCCTCTGCCAAATATCTCAGCACATTTGACCTAACAGCTGGCTACTGGCAGATCAGACTAGCTGATACTGCAAAGCCCAAGACAGCATTCTGAAACCCCTAGTGGGCATTATCAATTTGTGGTAATGCCCTTTGGTCTGAAGAATGCACCTGCCACTTTCCAGAGGTTGGTGACTACAGTTCTCACAGGACTGGAAGCCTATAGTGCAGCTTATCTAGATGATATTGCTGTCTTTAGCTCCACCTGGGAGGATCACCTGGTCCACCTCAGGAATGTTTTACAGGCCCTGCAAAAGGCAGGCCTGACTATCAAGGCCACTAAGTGCCAGATAGGGCAGAGTCAGGTTGTGTACCTGGGCCACCTTGTGGGTGGAGGCCAGGTTCAACCTTTGCAGAGCAAGATCCAGACCATCATGGACTGGACTGCTCCCACTACCCAGACTCAGGTGAGAGCCTTCTTAGGCCTGACTGGGTACTATAGGAGATTTGTCAAGGGGTATGGATCAATAGTGACACCCTTGAATGACTTAACTTCTAAGAAAATGCCCAAAAAGGTTCAGTGGACAGTTAGCTGTCAAAAGGCATTTGATGACCTCAAGCAGGCCATGTGCACTGCTCCAATTCTGCAGAGTCCTGATTACTCCAAGAAGTTCATTGTTCAAACAGATGCATCTGAATTGGGGGTAGGGGCTGTACTGTCACAATTGAATGAAGAAGGTCAGGATCAGCCAGTAGCTTTTATTAGCAGAAGGCTGACCCCTAGAGAGAAACGTTGGTCAGCCATAGAGAGGGAGGCCTTTGCTGTGGTCTGGGCTCTGAAGAAGTTGAGGCCATACTTGTTTGGTACACACTTCCTGGTTCAGACAGACCATAAGCCCCTCTTATGGCTAAAACAAATGAAGGGTGAAAACCCCAAACTGCTTAGGTGGTCCATTTCCCTACAGGGGATGGACTTTACAGTGGAACATAGGCCTGAGAGTAACCATGCGAATGCAGATGGACTCTCTAGGTATTTCCACTTAGAACATGAAGACTTAACTGGGCAAGGTTAGTTTAATGTCCCTACGTTTGGGGGGGGGTTGTGTAGGAGAGTAGGATCTGCTTCACATGGGTACCCCCACTTTTTGCTGATGCTTCACTGTTTTTCGACATTAGTCTGGCTGGGGCCCTGCTAATCAGAACCCCAGCCTAGCTGCTTCCTCTCTCTAAAATGGTTTCCATGTGCCTTAGGCACATCTCTGATTGGAATCTGGAGTGCCCTTATAAGTCCCTAGTATAGGGTGTACTATGTACCAAGGGCATAGGTACCTCAGAGGCCTGCCAGGGGCTGCAGCATGTATTATGCCACCCCTGGAAGGCCATCCAAACTGACACCACAGGTCTGCTACTGCAGCCTGGGTAAGGTGGTGCATGCACCCCTTACTGTGATATAGGTTACCTATATCACGAAATACATACACACATATAAACCTATAAGTCACTCCTAAGGCAGGCCTTATCAATCCTAAAGGCAGAGTGCATGGTTCCTATGTGAGAGGGTGCCCCTGCATGAGCAGGGCCCCTCTGCAGCGTTCGGAGACCATCTCTGATGCTGTTTGTAGTGCAGCCTGACCATATACTCTTAAGCGCATTATATCCTCGCGGTAAAATGCTAACTTTAGAATGGCTGCACCTAAACATGTCGTGTTTGGTGTCAAACATCTTGGAATACTACCCCCCCGCCAATCCTGGCGGCGGGGGTAGCATTCCACCCTTCTAGAGGGAAAGACATGTTAACTCTGACGAGTCCGGTAACTTCTTTCCAGAGCCCTGGCATCACAAAATGGATGCTGCTGCCACAGACACGAGTCTGGCCTCCTGCTGCTGGACGAAACTCCGGCAGGGGAGGCCTGGACAATAGGTATCCTGTCCCAGGGAGGTGTGACCACCTCCCCAGACAGGATAATGTGTATTGGGGCTGGGCGGGAGCACTTTCGGGTGCTTTGAAGTCCTGCACTGGGGGCACATTTGGTGTCCCTGTGCATACCCCAGTTCAAACCGGATCAGGGGCTTGCAGCCCCTGCTTTGGCACGAACTGGACAAAGGGAAAGGGGTGTAGCCACCCCTCTGCCCTGACCCACCCATAGGTGGGGCCACAGAGTAGTCCAACCCCTATTTTTAGAATAAAGGTAGGAACCCAGTCCTTAGGACTTTAGATTATACCTGGACGAAACTCTGACACTGAATCCTGGACCTTCGACGCTCTACGACAAGATTAGAGGACTGAAGAATCTCCTTGGGGTCAAGGAGTGACTCCCTGCTTGGCAGGCACCAAAGAAGCATCTGTCCGGTTTGCATTACTGAAGCTCCCGTCGGACGCCGAAGTCATCACATCACCAGAGGTGGATTCTCAGACTTCCCCGAGGCTACCCTGAGTCCCCAGCAAAGCTGAGGCCCGTGGCTATCGTGGGTGACTTGAGACCGTGACCCCTGGACACCGAGCACATTTGCAAGTGCACCATCTTCTGGGTCTCCCAAGAAGTCGTGCTTTGGGCTCCGAGTAGCCCTAGCCTCCAGCACCACCTGCACCAAAGATCACTGGCTCCCACTCCACGAGTGTCCTGCAAGCCAGCTCCACGTGCGGCGTCACGAGGCTCCTTCGCGGTCGCTAGCCCGTTGGCTAGTAGCCCTTAACGAAGGCCAATCTTTTCCTTACTTGGCATCCTGGTTGCTCCAGGCCTGCCCTCACTTACCCTCGCTGGGTGAGTTCCACAGACCTTGCTGGTCTGTACCATCGACGATCTTCATCTTACTCGAGACTTGCCGTTGCCAAGGCTTGTTGGGTCCAATCCGGTCGCCGACACCTCAGCACTCGACAGACATCGAGCACCAGCCCGAATCCTGCTCCTGGTCGCCGACAACGCCTCCCGGACCTCGTGGCTGAAGAGTCAAGACGACCGTCAACGCACCTGAAGCACTCGACATCGGTGGGCATCTGTCCATCGCCTTCCTGGTCACTGGCTAGTGACCCAGACTCTGTCCCCTCTGCTTTCAGGTTCACCAGAACTCCGATCCACTCTTGGATCCACCCGGACACTTTTCTCTTGGCCGCCAGCAGCACTCTGCAGCAGATCGCCATTCGAATCGACGACGAAACCCGACCCCGAAAGGCACCTATGCACCCGGCTTCCCTGGGTGAGGTAACACGAGTACTCCGGTGCTCCCGTGGGTAGAGACTCTTCAAAGTCCTAGATCTCAAAGGGTTTTGTCCTAGTCCTCTTTTAAGTGTCCCTTTCCTCTATTTTCCCGATCCCGACTTTCTCCATAGAAGTTAACGGCGTATCGCGGTTGTGTATTTACACTGCACGCTGCTCTCCCGTGGGTCCCCTGTGTCACTACCTTGGGTGGTTCCTTGTGGTCCAAGCACTTCTAGAGGCTCTAGGCCTAGTGTCTAGTTCAGTCGTGGTTCGCATACCACTTTATTGGTATATGGTTTGGTACGCCCCTAGGGCCCAAACGTGTATTTGTGCTATTATTGTGATTTAAGATCTTATAACCTATGTATTTCGAACTCTAGCCTCATAAAGAGACTAGAGGGGTGTGTTTAGTAATAAATACATATATTTTGAATATATACCTGGTGTGGTGCTCTTTCATTTGGTCACTCAAGAGATTATAGACTGGTAAAACAAGCTGCTTTACATTCCTTCAAGACTTAGCCTGAAGGCTGCTCTCCATAGCTACCACTAGGATAGCTTTCAATAAGGTTGTCTTTAACCTACCTACCATAAGAGTCGATTTGGACTGGTGCAAGGTGCCCACTATAATTAGTGGACAGCATATGCCAGGCCAACTTCTCACAGACGAGTGCAGAAAGAGACAACAGGGGTGCAGAAAGAAGCAAATGAGGTGCAGAAAGAGGCAACAGACGTGCAGAAAGAGGGAAGAGAGGTGCAGAAAAAGGCAAGAAAAGTGCAGAAAGAGGCAAAAGAGGTACATAAAGAGACAACAGAGGTGCAGAAAGAAGCAAGACAGGTGCAGAAAGAAGCATGGAAAGTGCAGAATGAAGCAACAGGGGTGCAGAAAGAAGCAAGAGAATTGCAGAAACAGGCAAGAGAAGTGCACAAAGAGGGAAGAGAATTGCTGAAAGAAGCAACAGAGGTGTAGAAAGAAGCAGGAAAAGTGCAGAAAGAGGCAAGTGAGATGCAAAAATAGGCAGGAAAGGTACAGAAAGAGGGACGACGAGTGCAGAAAGAGACAACAGGGGTGCCGAAAGAAGCAAATGAGGTGCAGAAAGAGGTAACAGACATGCAGAAAGAGGGAAGAGAGGTGCAGAAAAAGGCAAGAAAATTGCTGAAAGAGGCAAAAGAGGTACATAAAGACACAACAGGGGTGCAGAAAGAAGCAAGACAGGTGCAGAAAGAAGCATGGAAAATGCAGAATGAAGCAACAGGGGTGCAGAACGAAGCAACAGAAGTGTAGAAAGGAACAAGTGAGGTGCAGAAAGAGCCAACAGAGGTGCAAAAAGAGGTAAGAGAGGTGCAGAAACAGGCAAGAGAAGTGCACAAAGAGGCAAGAGAATTGCTGAAAGCAGCAAGGGAGGTGTAGAAAGAAGCATGCTTCATCCCCCAAGCAGCAGTGTGCCAAGAGGCGCGTTTGCAGAGTGATGTAAAAAGGGGGCGTGGCCTCAGACCACCTGTCTGCAAACCTGCTCTGTGGCGCATATTGGAGGTACCTGGTGGGCTAGTTGGCCCCCAGGGACCATCAGTATTCAAGGGGAATTAATTCCCCTACTAACAACGCGCCAGGGGGCGCGTTTGCAGAGTGGTGTAAAAAGGGGCGTGGCCTCTGACCACCTCTCTGCAACACAGCTCTGTGGTGCATACTGGAGGTACCTAGTGGGCTAGTTGGCCCCCAGGGACCCTCAGGATTCATGGGGACTTAATCCCCCAATTTACAATGCGCCAGGGGGCGCGTTTGCACACTTGTTCTGTCAGGCCCCGCCCCCTCCCTGCACCACAGTGCAAACGCACCCCCTGGTGCATTGTAAATTGGAGGATTAAGTGCCCTTGAATTCTGAGGGTCCCTGGGGGCCAACTAGCCCACCAGGCACCTCCAGTAAGCACCACAGAGCTGCGTTGCAGAGAGGTGGTCGCAGGCCACGCCCCTTTGTACACCACTCTGCAAACGCGGCTTCTTGCGCTTACTGGAGGTACCTGGTGGGCTAGTTGGCCCCCAGGGACCCTCAGTATTCAAGGGGAATTAATTCCCCATCTAACAACGCACCAGGGGGCACGTTTGCAGAGTGGTGGAGAAAGGGGGCGTGGACTCCGGCGAGATGCCGTCTTTTTTTCTTGCTTTTTTTTTAACAAGCGGGTCTGTGTGGCCCCCCTTTTTTTTTTTTACTTTTTTGTGGCGCTGGTGACCCCATCCCCCAGGGCCTGACCCCTATTTCTAAATTTTATTTATTTTTTTAAACGGGAAGGGGGCTGCGTGGCCCCCCTCCCGAGGCCAATTTCGGCCCCGGGGACCCCATCCCCCGGGGCATGGCCAGACTTATTATTATTATTTTTTTTTTAATTTTATATGGAGGGGGGCTGCGTGGCCCCCCTCCTCAGGCCAATTATGGCCCCAGGGATCCCATCCCCCGGGGCCGGCCTTTTCGTTTAAAAAAAAAATAATAATAATAATAGAGGGTAGGGGGGCCGCGTGGCCCCCCTCCCGGGCTACTTCTGGCCCCGGGGACCCCATCCCCCGGGGCCTGGTCTCTGTGAATGTGACTGTGGGGGGAGCCCCAATGCCCCCACGGTCCCGCCGGCTCCCCGCCTAATGCGGGAGCTGGCATTGCTTTTCCACACGGGGAGCTGCAGACATGCAGCTCCCCTTGTGGAAAAGCAATCTGCTTTGGATTTTGGAAGCGAGAGCAGGAAACCTGCTCTTGCTTCCAAAATCCAAAGCAGAGTTTGCTATGACAGGGCGGGAGCCGTGCTCCCGCCCTGCCATAGCAAACAGCAGTGTCCCGGGGGTGGGCACCCCGGGACACTGCAGGAGCAGGCCCTGGGGGGGGTGGTCCCCAGGGCCATCAAGGGCTCCAGGAGGGGGGCCGTGCGGCCCCCCTCCCTCAATTTACATAGCCCCGAGGAGGTGGTGGTACCCTGGGCCTGGGGGTCCGCTATGGACCCCCGCATTCAATTAAGTCTGTGCCCCGGGGAGGTGGTGGTCCCCGGGGCGTGTGGGGTGGCTCTTGCCCCCCCACCCATCTTTAAATAAAAAACTAAAAAAGAAATAGAGCCCCGGGGAGGTTGCGGTCCCCGGGGCTGCGGGGGGGCCGTGTGCCCCCTGACCCAATTAAAAAAGCCCCGGGGAGGTGGCGGTCCCCGGGGCAGCATGGGGGGGTACACTTCCTAACACACGCACTCATAAATGCATACAGCCAGTGAATCACCCACTCACACATCCATGCAGGGAGTCACACACCCCCCCACCCACACAGACACTCAGGCACCCATACAAGTTCTCAGACAACCAATCATTCTTCAATATACCTTCGCATAAATAGATATAACATTCTTGAACTTTTTAGAAACACTCAGTCACTGGATGATGTCATCAGTGATGTCACTGAGCATGTCATGAGTGATGTAATATGTGAGGTCATCAGCAGTGCATTGCGGGGGTGTGAGTTATAGTTAGCTCTAGGCAATGTACTCCGCTCCAAGCACGGACAGAATTCAGACAAAAACTAGCAGAGTCAGCTACTAAACTGCACCAACAAATGCTTTGATAAAAGAAACTTTACATGCTAAAAAGCATATAACCAATTCACAAAAGTGAACTTTGAAAATGAAAAATATCAGGCAATGAGAGAGGTGATGATTTTGGGGTCCCCTAACCTAGGGGAGGACCAAGCAGATGCCTTGAACACAAAGAGCATATCATGCTGAACGATTCAGTGGTGGTCCCATCCTCTTAGGACCACCCCAAGCACAGTTATGGGCAAAAATACAATCCCAATCAAAGGCCCTGCAAAGCATTATGGGACGAGATTAGCAGTGGGCAGTGAATATTATAGTATCCAATATCAAAATAATTCTACAAAGAGCTGCAGTTCAGCTAGTTGTTACTAGGTGTCCCTCACGAGTCAAATGCAAAAGCATTGAAATTATTACATCAAGCTGCAGTTCAACTAGTCGTTGCTAGGTGTCATGAGGGACACCTAGTAACGACTAGTGGAACTGCAGCTTCATGTAATAATTTCAATGCTTTTGCATTTGACTCGTGAGGGACACCTAGTAACGACTAGTTGAACTGCAGCTCTTTGTAGAATTATTTTGATATTGGATACTATAATATTCACTGCCCACTGCTAATCTCGTCCCATAATGCTTTGCAGGGCCTTTGGTTGGGATTGTATTTTTGCCCATAACTGTGCTTGGGGTGGTCCTAAGAGGATGGGACCACCACCGAATCGTTCAGCAAGATGTGCTCTTTGTTTTCAAAGGCATCTGCTTGGTTCTCTCCCTAGGTTAGGGAGGATCCCAAAATCATCACCTCTCTCACTGCTTGCTAATTTTCACTTTTGTGAAATAACTATATGCATTTTAGCATGTAAAGACAGAGATACTTGTTATTTTACCAAAAGTATATGAGGTTTCTGTTTTATTAATTGGGCGTCTGATGGAGCGGACTTCTTGGAATTCTGCATAGTAGTACTTACGCCCACCCTTAGTTAGCTCTACTAACTACAACGGCTGAATTTCTCTTGTTTTATACGAGTGAAGTGTCCAACTAACTATAACGTCCTTGAAACCTATGGTTCTTTCAGTGAATTTCTAAGGTTTTTTAAATGTTAATTTCTAACTATAACGTCCCTAAAACCTATGGTTTTTTCAGTGAATTTCTAAGGTTTTTTAAATGCAAATTTCTAACTATAACGTCCCTAAAACCTATGGTTTTTTCAGTGAATTTCAAAGGTTTTTTAAATGCTATTTTCTGACTATAACGTCCCTCAAACCTATGGTTTTTTCAGTGAATTTCTAAGGTTTTTTAAATGCTAATTTCTAACTATAACATAGCAGTTGCGTTTGCAGAGTGGTGGAGAAAGGTGAGCGTGGCCTCCGAACACCTCTTAGCAATCCCACTGTGTGGGATTTACTGGAGGTAACAGGAGGGGTAGTTAGCCCCCAACGTCAACCTTGGGGGCAAACTACCCTCCTATTACCTCCAGTAAGTCCCACACAGCAGGATTGCTAACTTCTCATACCAGGCCACGCCCCTTTCTCCACCACTCTGCAGACGCACCTCCTGGTGCGTTCTGGGTTGGGGGATTAAGTCCCCTTGAATCCAGAGGGTCCCCGGGGGCCAACTAGCCCACCAGGTACCTCCAGTAAGCGCCACAGAGCTGCATTGCAGAGAGGTGGTCCAAGGCCACGCCCCTTTTTACACCACTCTGCAAACGCGGCTCCTGGCACACTGCTGCTCGGAGGATGAAGGACACAAGAGGACCTCATCGCCCCACCAGCAGTGCGCCAAGAGGCGCGTTTGCAGAGTGGTGTAAAAAGGGGCGTGGCCTCAGTCCACCTCTCTGCAATCCAGCTGTGTGGTGCTTACTGGAGGTACCTGGTGGGCTAGTTGGCCCCCAGGGACCCTCAGTATTCAAGGGGAATTAATTCCCCAACTTACAACGCGCCAGGGGCGCGTTTGCAGAGTGGTGCAGTGAGGGGGCGGGGCCTCCGGCGAGATGCCGGCTTTTTTTTAAATATTTTTTTTAGAAGAGGGGCTGTGTGGCCCCCCTTCTTTTACCATTTTTGGGGCCCTGGGTACCCCATCCCCCAGGGCCTGACCTCTTTTTTAAAAAAAACGGTAAGGGGGCCGCGCGCTCCCCCTCCCGAGGCCAATTATGGCCCCGGGGACCCCATCCCCCGGGGCATGGCCTCCTTTTCAAAATGTAATTATTGGGAAGGGGGGCCGCGTGGCCCCCCTTCCCTAGGCCACTATTGGCCCTGGGACCCCATCCCCCGGGGCCGGCCTGACTTTTTTTTTTATTTAAATGGGAGGGGGGCTGTGTTGCTCCCCTCCCGGGCCACTTCTGGCCCCGTGGACCCCATCCCCCAGGGCCTGGCATCACCGTTGGGGACCATGGGGGGGAGCCCCAATGCCCCCATGGTCCCGCCGGCTCCCCGCCTCCTGCGGGAGCTGGCATTGCTTTTGCACACGGGGAGCTGCTAACATGCAACTCCCCTTGTGCAAAACCAATCTGCTTTGGCTTTTGGACGCAAGAGCAGGTTTCCTGCTCTCGCTTCCAAAAACCAAAGCAGGAGTTTGCTATGGCAGGGCGGGAGCCGTGCTCCCGCCCTGCCATAGCAAACAGCAATGTCCCAGGGGTGGGCACCCCGGGACATTGCAGGAGCCGGCCCTGGGGGGTGGCGGTCCCCAGGGCCATCAAGGGCTCCTGGAGGGGGGCCGCGCGGCCCCCCTCCCATCATTTGTAAAGCCCCGGGGAGGTGGTGGTCCCCGGGGCCAGGGGGTCCGTAACGGACCCCCGAATTTAAATAAACAGTGCCCCGGGGAGGTGGTTGTCCCAGGGGCAGTGTGGGGGGGTCGAGCCCCCCACACACACATTATTTATTTCAACCCCGGGGAGGTGGCAGTCCCCGGGGCTTGGGGGGGCCCCCGAGGCCCCCACACCGTATTTTAATAAAGCCCCAGGGAGGTGGCGGTCCCCAGGGCTTGGGAGGGCCATGAGGCCCCCCACCCTATTATAATAAAGCCCCGGGGAGGTGGCGGTCCCCGGGGCTGCGGGGGCCCCCGCGCACCCCTGCTACAAAAATGAGGATTGCCCCTGGGACCTGGCCCACCCGGGGGCTTTAAAAAATGAAGCATGAGAGCCCGCACTTCGTTTTTTTTTCCATTTTCGACAGGGTTCGTGCACCCAGCGCGACCCAGCCGAAAATGTAAAAAGAAGTAATGCTTTTTTTGGGCGTGTGGGTCCCTGTGGGACCCCCTGAGCAGGCCTGTGGGGTCAGGGTGTTTTTACCCTGCCCCCTTTTCTTGTTTTTTTATGTTTCTCTCACCTTTTTCATTTTCACTCGGTCCGAGGCACAAGATGGCTGCCAACACTTCCTGGTTTGGAATGTTGGCAGCCAATCAGAGGCAAGCTCGTGCTCGGGAGGGCTCAGCCAATCAGATCTCACAATTTTCAAATATCGATTTCTATAAATCTTTAAATATCTCAAAAACTACTGAACGGATTTACACCATTTAAAAAAAAGCGTGCTTTCTGGACCAAGAGCTAGTTCTCTGCCAAATTTGGTGTAATTCCGTTCAGCAGTTCAGGCTGTAGCCATGTCTAAAGTTTCCTATGGAAATTAACATGGAGAAAACACGTTTTGGGACCCCCCTTTTTTCTCGGCCCCCCCTTGACGAATCACCCCGAACCTTACAAGACAGGAGCTGACCTGAGTGAGCAATTCGCTTTGAAAAGTTCGTGAAGATTCGTCAAATGGTCCCAAAGTTATTGGCAAATCAAAAAATGCTTTTCCTATGGAAACTAGGTTCTAACTATAACTACCTACAGGTAATATATATATATATTATCTACTGGCGGTCGCCAGTAGATAGTTATAGTTAGGACCTAGTTTCCATAGGAAAAGCATTTTTCTTTTCCCAATAACTTTGGCGCCGGATGACGAATCTTCGTGCAATTTTCAAAACTAGTGGGGCGCTCCGGTCAGCTCCTGTCTTGAAAGTGTCGGGGTGATTCGCCAAGCGGGGGCCGAGAAAAAAGGGGGGTCCCAAAACGTGTTTTCTCCATGTTATTTTCTATTTGAGATGTCATCAGTGATGTCACTGACCATGTCATGAGTGATGTAATATGTGACGTCATCAGCAGTGCATTGCGGGGGCGCGAGTTATAGTTAGCTGAACTAACTATAACGGGGAATTTCTATGGTTTTGTACTAGTGAAATGTCCAACTAACTATAACTGTCCCTAAAACCTATGGTTTTTTCAGTGAATTTCTAAGGTTTTTTAAATGCTAATTTCTAACTATGACGTGCCTGAAACCTATGGTTTTTTTAGTGAATTTCTAAGGTTTTTTAAATGCTAATTTCTAACTATAACGTGGCTGAAACCTATGGTTTTTTCAGTGAATATATATATATATATATATATATATATATATATATATATATATATTCTGTCCACTTTTTCCGTCAATGACTGCCGCTCTCGTCACGGTGGGTGCACCAGCTTACGAGGACGAACTCGTAAAATCTGCGTTACCAAAAGAGACGCTGGGCACTCCGGGCTTCAATTCCAATAGATTTGTTCACAATTCATACGTGCAACCCTCTGCTGACAAACGCATTTCGGCACCTGGCCTTCGTCAATGTCAACTACCCTTCATGTGAATATCACCTAAATTCATTAATCCTGTTTGTGATTGGCAGACTTCATCACACAATAATAAACAACGAAAGAGGACTATTTACAAAAATCATTCAAGCATGATTACAATGTGGCGGCCATTTTAGACTTTCAACACAAATACTTGATTGACACAATTGATAACTTGTGCCCTGTTTGGCATGACAATAGAGTTAATTCTGCATTTCAATCAAAAACTAATTGTTTTCAAAGCGCCCCCATCATAAAAGTCATCAAAATAACATTATTAGATGTCATGATCTATCTATCAATTTTCTCTCAACACGGCCCCACCATATCATTCATCTAACGGTGTATGGTGATAAAAAACATCAAGCCTTGAATAGGCCTACTTTTTGCCTCAATCTGTCCTCACTGAATAGTTCATTGAACTGCCTGCTCCTGCGGGCGGAGAAATTCCGTGTGGTGGAACCTTACTTTCTCCTACAATTTCGACTTTAATTATGATTTTAATTAAGAGACGACCTTACATCAGTACAACCCTGTTAATCTACTTTTACAGACTGTTACGTTTCACCTTTGTGGAGGACTCTCACACCCTCCTGCGACGTTACCACTCGTTACTTTACCACGCAACTCATTACAACGATTTGCTGTAGGGGGCGCGTTGTTGGACTGGTGTTGGATTTTTAGGTCAAACACCTTCCCTACTGTTGCTTAGACTGGAGTGCCCCCTAAAGCAAGTCATTGTAATGACTTGAATGCTAAAGTAACGCGTGGTAACGTCGCAGGCATGGTAGCGACTGCGTTGTAAAGGCATGTGGGGTAAATGCATGCAGGATTCCAGCATTTTTAAATCTGCAACACCAAAATATCAAAAGTAATCCAGTTGGCTTTATCAAGGGGTGAACATATCAATATATTAAAGGAGATCTATAATCTTTTTCCAAAAATCTATGAATGGTGAAAATGTGTTTTGGGAGCCCCTTTTTCTCGGGTCCCGCTTGACGGATCACCCTAAAACTTTCTAGTTTGAAGCTGAACTTTAAAAACATTATTTTGAAAAGTGCATGAAGATTCGACAAAAGGTGGCAAAGTTATTAGGAAAGAAAAACCTTATATATATATTTATATATATATATATATGTAACCTACTGGTGGTCGCCAGTAGGTAGGCATAGTTAGGACCATGTTTCCACAGGAAAAGCATTTTTTTACTTGGCTATAACTTTGGCGTTGTTTGACCAATCTTCATAAAATTTCCCAAAATAAGTGTCAAGGTGGGTTCTATTGTCATGGAAAGTTTGGGGGTGATTCGTGCAGTGGGGACCGAGAATTTTGGGCGTGAAATAAGGGTGCGTTTGTAATGTTAATTCCTATAGGAACCTTTAGCCACAGCTCGAACCGCTGAACGGATTTACCATATTTGGCAGGGAGGTAGATGTTGGTTCAAGAAAGTGCCTTTTGCTTATTTGGTGTAAATCCGTATGGTAGTTGTTGAGAAATTTAAGTTTAACATTATAGTGATATCTCTGGCCGCTGATATTTCGCTGAGGTTTCGCAATGAATCGCAAATGCACGCGCCAACGGGAATGCTCTGAATGGCCCGACGCAACCTGAAGAGAAAGTTGTGACCACCATTTTATCTATCGGGAATGGTTCATGGGGCTGAAAATTAGCATTAAAGCCCACATAAGGGGTCATGGTGGAGATACTCTGACCCCATGGTTGAGAAATCGGGGTGTTAGTGACACAAGTTATGTGCCCCAAATTTTTTTTTTTTCCTCACGTGCGATATTCGCGATGACCACCAGCGAAGCCCCCCTGTGTATCATCGCGGCGACATCACGAATATTGGTGGAAATATAAAAAAATATATCAGTGAATCATTAATACACATTGTTATAGAGATATTGAGATTCTGATAAATGTTTTTATTAAGGTATTTAGATAGTCAGTTATCTACTGTGATAGTTAAAATAAATTATAGAGTTATATAGTTATAATTTTTTAATGGGGTGGTGGCTATTGATTTTTTACTTTTGTTTTCCGTTTTCGCAACGTGTCCGGGGGGATCGCGACTACCAACGTCATCGCGATCTGCAGAGTCACCGTGAAACAATAAAATTGGTTTTAGAGATAGTTTTTATAGAAACTCTCTAGAAAAACATGAGTTTAGAGAATACTGTAAGAAACCCCTATTGTGTAAAATACTGTAGTATGTGTGTATATATGTATTTTAGACTTTATGGAAAAGGTGCAATTGTCGTGGTTAATGACATCATTGTGATGTCCGGAATAACCGCGAAAACAAAAAATAGATCTGAAAGATGTTTTTTAAAGAAATTTAGTAGAAAAATATGAGTTTAAACATGCTTTGAAAGAAGTATGTATACAGCAATATGTGTAGTGCAATGTTCAGAATGGATTTTTTTACATATTATTTTTGGATGTGTTGGTGGCCATTGAATGCCTGCATTTGTTTTATGCTTTCGCGACGTGTTGGGGGAATCCCGATTACTGACGTCATTGCGGTCCCTGGAGTCACTGTGAAAACGGAAAATAGATTTTAGAGATGGTTGTTTTAGAAATACACTAGAAAAACATGAGTTTGAAGTATACAGTAACACACCCCTACTGTGTAAAATACGGTAATATGTGTGCATATATGTGTTTTCACTTTATGGAAAAGGTGCGACCGTCGCAGTTAACGACATCATCGCGACATCCCAAATAACAGCAAAAACTGAAAATAGGTCTGAAAGATGGTTTTTAAAGAAATTTTGTAGAAAAATATGAGTTTAAACATGCTTTGAAAGAAGTATGTATATAGTAATATGTGTAGGGAAATGTTCAGAATGGATTTTTTACATATAATTTTTGGATGTGTTGGTGGTCATTGAATGTCTGCTTTTGTTTTCCGTTTTGGCAACGTGAACGCAGGGATCGCAACATCATCACGACGTTATAGTGAGGATTTAGCATTTAAGAAACCATAGAAATTCACAGAAAAAAACATTATAGTTAGGCTAATATTTCACTCGTATAAACCAGAGAAATTCCGCAGTTATAGTTAGCTGAGCTAACTATAACTTGCACCTCCGCAATGCATTGCTTATGACCTCACATATTAAATCACTCACGACATGGTCAGTGACATCACTGATGACATCAATGATGACATCTCAAATGACATCACTGATGGCATCATCCACAGAATATCTGACGCACCCACTCACACCCCCATATAACCTTTCATACACCCACTCTAACTTCCACACTACCATTCTCAAAACCATTGCCACACCCATACCAGTACTTACACACCCACTCTCTGATACATAGGTCTACATACACACATCCACTCAGTCACCCATACAGCCACTCATACACCAACTTGCTCACTAATCCAGCCACTGATATATTCACTCATACGCACATACTGCCACTCACACACTGTCAGTCACTCATAGAGCCACTCACACACCTACTCACTCACCTAGAGAGTCACTCATACATCCATTTACTCATATTTACAGTTATACACACTCACTCACTTATTCATACAGATACTAACACATAGTCACTCACCTATACAGTCACTGACACAAGCACACACTCACCAATACAGCCACTATCACAAACTCTCACTCATATATAGTCACTCATATACTCCAACACTCACCTATACTGCCTTTCACATATCCAGTTACTCACCCATATACCACTAACACATTCATTCACTCACTGACACACCCATACACACACTCAGTCATCTATACAGCCCCTCACTTACACACTCACTAACCCATACAACCACTGACTCACCCACTGACTCATCCATGAAGGCAGTCACACACCTTCTCACCCAGCCACACAGACACTCATACATCCATACAGATACTCAGACACCCAACCAATCACCCATAAAGCCACTCACGTACCCACTCACCAACCCATACAGCCATTTAAACACCATCTGACACAGTGGTACAGACTTTCTCAACGCCTAGTCACTCACCCATACATTCACTGAGACACCTAATCACTCACTTATACTGTCAGTCATGCACCCACTTAATCATCCATACAGGCACTCATACAGCCACTGATTCATCAATACACCTTGTTATATATATTTAAAACTCATAAACATTTTAAAAACACTCACAGTCACTGGATAATGTCATCAATGATGTCATCAGTGATGTCATTTGAGATGTATCACGATCTTATTTATTGAGGCATTAGGGGTTCTCCCATACTTAGGCGGATGAACTGTAAGGCATGGCTAGCCTGCATATTTATGCAATCGGTTGGTAAATCATAGGTGGACAGTTGTCTGCCATCGGCATCTCAACTTGAGTTGCCTTCTTCTTCTCGAGTCTAGATTTCTAGTAATCTCGATGGAGTTTGACCAATGCCTGTTTGCCCACTATACACCATATTATGTGTTAGAATTAAATGCGTATGCGATATTGCTGCATTTCCATATTTTGGTGCCATGGCTTTATCCTTCATCTGTATATGACCTGACCGACCACTTGTCTGTTATGCTGGAGCTAACTCCGATCACCTCACCAACTCCTCCCCCACTCCCTCGCTCACTAGCTCTAGCCTACATAACACCCTCTCCACACAACTGCCTCGACCACGCTCCACCAGGAATTCAGTTCCCCCTAACATCCCTCCCAGCGCCCACTCACCTTGCTCCCCCATACATCAGCATTGGAGTTCTTCCTATTCCTCAGATGATGTCCCCTCTCCCTTTAGTCCCCATGCCTCGAACTCGCCTACGCCCTCCATAGGGAACAACCCTCCCCCCCCTCCACAAGACCCACAACCCACATTCGGATCCCGCTACTAAGCTCAAGGAAATAAATCAGGAACTTCTAAATCTCAAAATTATCATTCAAAATCTCATTAACTCCACTGAGGAGCTGGTCCTTGATCTCTCTTCCAACAAGTACTCGCAGGCGATCCAGCATAGGATCCAACACCTTCATAATCTTCCACCTCCCTCCAGTACGTTACTGAATGACCCCGGGCCGAAACCACCATCCCAGACTTGGGATACCACTCCCTACCCTAATGCCCCTTCTAGACCCGCCAGAGCCAAAAATCAATTATCAGAACCAGATACTCTCTCCCTCCTCCAAGCCTACAACGCCCCTCTTACGCCCATCCCAGTCCCTCCTAGAATGTCACTAACCGCCCCTTTAAATGCCCCTGATTTGGCATTTCCCGCGCATGGTAACTCGAAGGGTATCCAAAGCATCACATCCAACCCTCATAGAGCGCCCAGACTCAACGCCAATGCCTTAAACATTAATAACCTCTTGCAGATCCCCACTACGCAACCCTCGATTGCTGACAACAAATCACACCTGAAATGCATGTTACTCATCTGTAGATCAGTGGTGAAACACGCCATGGACCTAGCTGATCTCATCCCTGCCCATGATCTTGATCTCCTTATCCTCACCGAAATTTGGCTCACCGACTCCTCAGGCCCCATCCTTGACATTCTAGTCCCTCCCAGCTACAACATTTTCAGACTCGATCGAGCGAAGAAAACCGGTGGTGGCATAGCCTGTATCTTCCACAATTCTCTCTCAGCAATACAGTCCCCCTCAGCTAATCTCTCAGCCTGTGAATATTTATGCATAGACATCACTATCACACATAAACCCCTATGCACCCTGCACATCTTTTATCATCCACCAGGAGACAACCTCCCTCTCATTGAACAAACTATGGAGACCATCTCCTCCAACCTTGGCCGACACTGTCCCAGATCTTCTTTGGTGACTTCAATCTCCATTGGAATGATCCACACGATCAGGCAGTTAACAC
Organism: Calotriton arnoldi; assembly: GCA_963921515.1. NCBI lineage: Eukaryota > Metazoa > Chordata > Amphibia > Caudata > Salamandridae > Calotriton > Calotriton arnoldi. Next base: position 55,644 of record CAWUFW010008311.1, read on the forward strand.
TCTCAAAAACTTCCTAACTGACCTCTCCTTGACTCAATTCTGCGACAGCCCCACGCACAACGTAGGCTCGACCCTCGACCTAATCATCTCCAATCCCAACTCCATTCATCTCGAATCTATTCTCCCCTGTGACTGGTCAGGCCATCACTTTATCAACTTCCGTATCCTTGAAAGCTGGAACTCCAAAAGATCACAACCACTAAAACAAAAAACAGTGGAAAAGATCGCTCCATAATACTAACGTTAATGAGCTCATTTCTCGCTGCAATATCTCCCTACCACCCCCCGCAAACATGGACGACGTCCACTACCTCACTGAGCATTACAATAACGCCATGTTGTCTGCCCTGAATGCAACTGCCCCCCTCCAACTAAAAAGAATACCCATCAAAGACTCCAAACCGTGGTTCAATGACAACCTAAATGCTGACAGACGCAGCTTAAGATTAGCAGAACGCGCCTGGAGATCCTCTCCCTCCACGGCTCTTCTAAAATCGCTAAGTCTAAAAAGAAGTAGATACAACAAACTCATCAGAACCGCAAAAGAAAACTTCTTCAAATCCCAACTGGACAAAGCCAAAAATCGCCCGAAATGGCTTTTTGAGCTAATTAAGTCACAATCCAATAACTCCTCTATTCTATCTTCGCACATCGCCTGCCCACAGCCAAACTGCGATGCTATTGCTGACTTCTTCCTAGGAAAGGCGAGCAAGATCGAATCTGATCTTAAGTCTGCTCTAATCGCACTCTCACCATCTCCTGACTCCTCCTTACCCACGACCCCTCCCACACCGCCCTGTCTATCTCCCCAAAACAATGCCTCTTGGAGTCAATTCACACCTCTCAATGACACTGCCATCCTCAACATACTCTCGAACTTGAAACCCTCTTATCACTTCAATGACCCCCTGCCCCCAAACTTCTTCAAAGAAATTATAGGATCTCTAGTCCCGCTCTGGTCAAAGATCATCAACGCCTCTCTTCTACAAGGTGAGATCCCTGACTGCCTGAAGGCTGGCCTTGTGCTCCCTATTCTCAAAAAACCCACAGCGGACCCTGATGACCCGAACAACTACCGACCTATCACAAACATCCCTACCCTTACAAAACTCCTGGAGAAATGTGTTCATGAACAACTGCGCAAACACATTGAGCAATTCCAACTTCTCGACCAATTCCAATCGGGCTTCCGCACGGGCCACAGCACTGAAACGGCCATCACCCATATAGTGGACGATGCTCTCACACTGCTGGACCAGAATAAAGCCTGCCTACTGATACCACTTGATCTCTCATCTGCTTTTGACACTGTCAAACATGACAATCTACTTAACATCTTGGAATGCAGGATGGGGCTCTCAGGCACAGTCCTTAAGTGGTTTGCCTCTTTTCTCAACAACAGAACGCAAAGAGTCAAATCCAATCTAACTCTATCCAACTCCAGCCCCTGCACTCTGGGTGTCCCCCAAGGATCCTCACTCTCCCCCACTCTCTTTAACCTCTTCATTGAACCACTGACTGTAATCCTCAAAACATCCAACATCCAATATCACATGTATGCGGACGACACCCAACTGTACATGAAAATATCCTCCCCCGAAGACATCAGTTCACTTAACGGAACCCTAATCAAAACCCTAAATTGGCTAACATCCAACCACTTCAAACTAAACACCCTCAAAACGGAATTCCTCCTCATCTCACCCACTAAGCAAACCTCCACTGTTGTGAAATACCTAAGTAACCTCACCGCTTTCAACAGCACACCACACATCATTGACTCCATGAAATCACTGGGAATTGTGCTAGATAAGAACCTTAACATGCAAGATCACATCAGAGCATCTACCAAAGGAGCGAACTTCCAACTGAGCATCCTAAGAAAACTCAAACCCTACCTTCCCCATGATGACTTCAAATCGGCGGTGCAAGCACTAGTCATCTCTAGACTAGAATACAGCAGTGCTACCCTTTGCGGACTACCAAAACTCAGCTTAGCCCCCATCAGAGCTTCAGTGAATGCTGCAACCAGACTCATCATGGGTTCCAAGAAAACCAACCACATCTCTCCAGACCTGAAATCGCTCAACTGGCTTCCTTTTGAGGCAAGGATCCACTTAAAAATTGCTTGTATGACCCATAGAGCCCTACACTTTAATACCCCACTCTACCTGAAAAATAAGCTCGAACTCTCCGGCGGCAACCGACCCTCAAGGAGCACCAGCACACTGCTGCTTAAACCGTAGAAATTTAAAAAACAGAAAACCTACAATCGCACATCAGCGCTGGCAGGGAAACAGGACAGACCACAATTTTGCTCCCAGCCAGCAGGAGCATTTAAAAATCTCACCATTGGCCTTGCGAAGGACTTTATGTCCTCCAGGCCGTGACTACCGCGTCTGCCAAATTTATAAATTACTGTCTATCATTTATAAAGGCATTGGCAGGAACCGCCATCACAACGGTTCCTGTCAATGTATTTTACTGTTTGTTACAGGGCTGCATAGGAAGGACGCCATGTTACAAACAGTAATCGTTTTAGAAAACAGTAATCTCTTTTTCTTTTCAAAAAGAAAATCCCGAAACTGTATTTTCTTTTTGTAAAGAACAAAATTAATGGTCCCCTCGCCACGGAGGCTTCTCCCAAGGCAGGGACAGCATTAAAATGTTTGTTCTGTTCCTTAGCATCAGGTTTTACCTGACGGTACGAAACAGTAAAAAATGACTACATATCCGCCCATCCTAATTGTGTGGGCGGATATGTAGTCATTTCTCTGAACGCCCTTGCTCCCCAGGGCCATTGGAGGGGGTTAATCACGGCAGAGACAGAGTTGTAGTGATTAACCTGAATGTCTGCCCGCATCTAAATGTAGTGGGTGGACCGCATTCTTGGTGGTGAGGATACTCCGTCGCCGTTGCAACAGAGCATCCTTACTGTGAAGAATTAAATCGGGCCCTTAAAGTTTGCGCCCATACGGCAGGATATTTAAAAATGCTCCCGCCAGATTGAAGCAAACGCATGTTTCCCTACCCATGCTAGTGCAGTTAGGGATGCTACTGTGTCCCGGGGGTGGGCTCCACAGGACACAGTAAGTGAGCCGGTCCCGGGGAAGGAGTCCCTAGGGCCATCAAAAGGTCAGGGAGCGGGGCAGTGTTACCCCTCTCCCTTTTTCCTTAGAGACGGCCCTGAGGGATGGGTCCCCAGGGCTTTTTTAAAGCTCTGGGAGGAGGGCAGCATAGCCCCCTCTCCTTAATATATATGGGGGCCCTGGAGATGGGGTCCCTGGGACCAAAAGCAGTTTGGGGAGGAGGTTGCACGCCACCCTCCCCTTAAAAAAATGAAAAAATGCATTGGACTCCATGGGATGGGGTCCCCCAGGCCAAAATCAGCTCAAGGAGCAGGTTGCGTACCTCTCTCACCTTAATAAATACATTGGGACCAGGGGATTGGGTCCTCTGGGCTGAAAATGGCTCGGGTGCACCACCTCCCCTTCAATAATATATATTACATACAAATATTTTTGTACCTTTATTTTTCAAATACTACTGAACAGATTTACACTAAATCACAAAAAGCACAATCAGTGGGACAAGATCTAGCTTTCTGCCAAATTTGGTGTAATTCCTTTCCGCAGTTTTTGCGGTAGAGCTGCTTAAAGAGGTCTATAGAAAATGCATGAGGAAATTTGCTGTTGGAATCCCCCTTTTTTCTCGGCCCCCGCTTTGTGGATCACTCCAAAACTTTCCAGGAAGGTTTTTTCACAGTTTTGTGAAGATTCGTCAAGAGTTGCCAAAGTTATAAAGTTATTAGCAAACAAAAAATGCCTTGTCTATAGAAAAGCAGACATAATATAATTACCCAGTGGTGGCCTTCTGGAGGAGATACGGGCAGAAGGAGTACTGGAATAGTACACTCCAGTGGGAGGTACAAGCAGAAGGTGTACTGCAAAACAGTGCCCTGTAGAAGGCGGTACAAGCAGAAGGGGTACTGTTAAAGTGTCTTGAAAGAGGACACTGTTGTCTGTACAGGAATAACAGATACCTGTGGCCATCTGGAGTGGCCTCAAAGAGAGTGGCTTCTCTGTGGAGCAAACCACTCCTGGCCTCTTGACAAACAGAGCAGAGGTTATCAAGACATTGACTCTTGAAGAGTCCTTTGTGTGAGGCTTTGTTTTGCCCAACCAGGTGCCCTGAAGCTGCGGGCGCCCTAGAATGGGGAAATCTAAAATGTGCCATATGTTATGTTATTGATACGGTCTGGGCCCGATCAAATGATAATCGTGACCAGCGGCTTCCTCACTGTTCACCTATGTGTGGTGAGAATTGAGACCCTTTCCTCAGTTCAGCACTACAGCCCAGGCAGGGGAGGTTGAGGAGAGCAAGTCTCCCTGCCCTGACAGTGGTGACCTGCACTCCAGTGACCCCAATTGAGATGTACCTCACTCCGGCACCGCTCACTCAGCCCTCAGTCTGGAGGCTGTCACTTTGACGACCCTCATTTTGATGTCCTGCACTCTTGCAGCCCTTACTCTGCTATTCCTCATTCCAGCAGCACTCACTCTGGAAGCCCTCATTCCAGGAGACCTCACTCTGGAAGCCTTCACTCCTGCTGCCCTCATTCTGGTAGCCCTCACACTGGAAGCATTCACTCCTGCTGCCCTGACTCTGACAGCTAGAGACAGCCTTTCCTCTGAAACCTTCCTGGGTGAAAAGATATTTGGCACCCTCCCTGCCTGCTGCTGGTGAATAAAATGAGGCAGCAAAGAGCCAATTTTGTGTAGGCCCTGGCAGAGCTTGCGTAGTTTCACTCACGGAGTTTCGCGGAGTTGCTGAGAAAGTCCGCCAAATTCCGCTGAGATCCGTGAGCAGGCGTAGTATTGCTCGGCCACCATTAATGAAGTCCCCTTGACTTCCAAGAGTCACTGGGGGCCAAGAACCCTTATTGTAGCCACAAGTAAGTCCCCCACAGCGCGACTGCTGAGACATCATCAGAGGCCCCGCCCTCTATTTCAACGACTCCACAAAGGGGCCTCCTAGCGTACTACTGGTTCGAGGTTAAAGTCCCCTTGGCTGCTGAGGGTCGTTGAGGGCCAAGAACCCCTATTGTTTCCACCAGTAAGTGCCCTACATCGAGATTGCTGAGATGTTGTTGGAGGCCCCACCCCTTTCTCAACCACTCTGCAAAGGGGCCTCCTGCCACGCTACTGGTTGGGGGAAGAAGTCCCCTTGGCTGCTGAGGGTCGTTGGGGGCCAAGAACTCCTATTGTTGCCAAAAGTAAGTTTCCCACAGCGGGATTGCTGAGACGCCGTCATAGGCTCCGCCCCCTTTCTCAACCACTCTGCAAAGGGGTCTCCATGCACACTACTGGTAGAGGGATGAAGTCCCCTTTGCTGCTGAGGGTTGTTGGGGGCCAAGAACCCTTATTGTTGCCACAAGTAAAGCCCCAAAGCGGGATTGCTGAGACATCGTCGGAGGCCCCGCCCCTTTTTCAACCATTCTGCAAAGGGGCCTCCTGGTGCACTACTGGTTGGGGGATAAAGTCCCCCCTGGCTGTTGAGGGTCAATGGGGGCCAGGAAACCCTATTGTTGCCACAAGTAATTTGCCCACAGCGGGATTGCTGGGACGTCGTTGGAGGCCCCGCCCCCTTTTCTCAACCACTCTGCAAAGGGGCCTCCTGGTGCACTACTGGTTGGGGGTGAAATCCCCTTGGTGCTGAGGGTCATTGGCAGCCGAAAACCCCTACTGTTGGCACAAGTAAGTCCCTGTCAGAAGGTGCTCACATCAAATTCCACGGGAACCGAAGATGTGCCCAAAGCCCCTCCACCAGTGCCCGAGCTCACCGAATATGATCCGTGATCTCAGAGCAACAGCAGGGGGGAAAGGGGAAGTGGATAAAGAGAGACTGCCTTGAAGAGGAGATAGACTGTACTTCTTTTCTCCGTCAGCTCTTATCTCTTCTATTTGAATTGGGGTGTGTAATTCTCCAAAACATCTCAAGGCTTGCTTCTCTCTGTATTGTTCAATTTGTAGTTCTGTAGAAATTTATAACGGTTGATATAAGATAAATGTTAGTCAAGAAAAATTCTGAATATTTTGTTTGCTCTCTCTCTTGGAAATAATCAACAAGTCTCTTTGTCTCAGAATTGGTCACACAGATGCGATATGAGAATATCCATTGAAGCATAAGATGAGTAATAGTTCTTACCAGGATTGATGAGTTCGATTTGGTAGTTGACTCCAAAAGAATTGAAACTACACTACCTTATTCTCCAGAGGTTTTGAGTCAGAACTGGATTTCTAGAGGAACACTCAGACTAATAGTGTTTCTTTACAGGTAATGCCAAGAGGAAAAAGCTAATTTTCCTCACTCGAGCTCGAGTTTTATTTTCCTAAGTACTCAAGAATAATTAGTCTTACGCGCGGTAGCACCACAAAGACTTAAACAAGTTTTCACTAGGATGCGCTTCCAAGCGCCGCAGAGACAACATCCAATTTTCAGTCAGGAACAGATATTCCGGCTTTGACAGCTGCGCAGAGGTGAGACGCGACCGGCGCCTCACGAACTACAGTTGAAGTGCAGCGTTCAAACGTTGCGCATGAGCGTTTAGGTCTTCAGCCGTCTCGCACTTGGAAAGGCTAGAACGCTGACCCTTCTTCCGCAAAATGGATGGAACGATTGCAGAGTTCAATGTTAAAGACGTACGAATGGAGTTCAACAAAGACTTAATGCTGTCATAGTAGCAGGATGGTATCTTCTCCAATGAAGGTATTTATTATTATTATTATTATTATAACATTTGTAGAGCGCTACTGTTACCCGTGGGTGTCCTGGCGCTATGTGAAATCTTACCCGAGGATCAAACCAGAGTCATTCTAATCAGTGAACAGCCAGGTTTTTAAAGCTACGAAAGGCCAAAAGGCCTTTACGAAAGGCCAAAAGGCTCGACATACCTCTAAGATATAGGGGAAGCTTATTCCACGCTTTGGCTGCATTAGCTACAAAGCTTTTTCCACCCCAGGTGGCCTTTTTTACAAATGGCACATAAACCAGTTTGGCATCGGATGAGCACAATATTCTGTTTGGCGTATACCAGTACAACAGCTCTTTTAAATAGGCCGGCCCGGCTCCATACAGTGCCTTATGAACCAGACACATTGCCTTGAACATAGTACGCTTCCTTACTGGCAACCAGTGCAATTTCCGAATTTCTTTCGCTATTGAAGCGTATTTTGGGATGCCCGACACTAGTCTAGCAGCCGCATTCTGAAGGAGTTGCAACTTCTGCAGAGAGCCTTCCTGAATATTGAAGTACAAACTATTACAGTAATCCAGTCTCGACATAGTGAGAGCTGTGATAACTGTTTTACGACATTCTGTAGGTAACAAAGGCAGAATTTTATTGCATGACCTCAGAGCGAAAGACGTAGCAGAGACCACCGAGTTAACCTGGTCTTTAAAATTGAGCTTCTGGTCCACCCACACACCTAGGTTTTTAACCTTCCTGTTGGGTGCGGGAAGGGGGCCCAGGGAGTCTGGCCACCAATCTGGAGTCCAAAAATTAGGATCATTCCCAAAGCATACCACCTCCGTCTTACTGGAGTTTAGCTTAGGGCAGTTTTGGGCCATCCAGATCCCTACGGCATTCATGCACTCTTTAAAACGAACTGCCGTACTCTTTGACTCAGCTGGTAGAAGAGACACCACAATTTGAGTATCATCCGCATAAGTAGTTAGACTGAACCCAAATGACTGAATAAGGGGCGCCAAAAAGGACACATATATATTAAATAGTGTCGGACTCAGTGAGGAGCCTTGCGGGACCCCACATGGTAGTGAAAAAGGTTTAGATACAAATTCCCCCAACATTACCCGCTGACTCCGGTTTGACAAGAATGATCTTAGGAGTCTCCAGGCCGAACCCTGTACCCCAATCTCCTGCAGCCGGTCCATCAACAAATCGTGATGGACCGTGTCAAATGCTGCAGAAAGATCTAACAAGATCAGAGCAGCCTTGCCACCTTGATCTAGAATGGTCCGTATCTCTTCAGTAGATTTCAAGAGGGCAGCTTCGGTGCTGTGGCCCCCTCGAAAACCATACTGAGTTTGGTCCAATGCTTGTGTAGACTCGAGAAATTGGCTAAGTTGCGTATTTAAATTTCTCTCGATGATTTTAGCAGGTACCGGAAGTCTGGATATTGGTCTAAAATTGTTAGGGTCTTTTGTATCAAGATTCGGTTTCTTCAGAAGGGGGAGAATAGAGGTTTTTTTACAGTCTAACGGAAAATGTCCCTCTGAGTACATCAAATTAAAAATGGGTGTCAAAACTTGAGAGACTGGCTCTGCCGCTAACTTTAATATCGCTATCGGGCAAGGGTCCAAAGGGGACCCAGATTTCACCTGCATAATAAGATGACCAGTTTCTGTAACAGTAAGCTGGGCAAATTTGTCCAGTAGCACTTTCTTTTCCAGATGTGGGACAGCCATTACGCCCACCGTATTCTTAGGGGTAACATTAGAGAAGGTGGAGAAAATAGCATCCACTTTCTCATAGAAGAAACTGGCCAATTTTTCGCACAGATCTTGACTAGGCGTAGATGTACTCGCCACTGGATTGCATATGGCCAGGTTTAAACTGGGGTGGCATGGTGAGCAAAAGAATGATGGATTTAACCCAGATCTCTTGACTGGGGGTGAATGTTTTGATTTGTTCTGCATTCCGTCCATCAATTGTGTGTCTTTTGCTTTCTCGCCCTAAGTGCGCCAGGTATGCCCAGACGTGGTTCCTGGGCTCACTGTGCCACTGGAATCAAGCTATCCTGGCTGAAGAGGGGTGAAACCCCGAAACCGGTCCTAGGATGCTTGTTTCCGATCCAGGGAGGACCTGGCTTGGCAGTTCGGGCTGGACTGTTCCCATGAGGCACAGGGTCAAGACTGATTTGCATATGGCCAGGTTTAAACTGGGGTGGCATGGTGAGCAAAAGAATGATGGATTTAACCCAGATCTCTTGACTGGGGGTGAATGTTTTGATTTGTTCTGCATTCCGTCCATCAATTGTGTGTCTTTTCTTTCTCGCCCTAAGTGCGCCAGGTATGCCCAGACGTGGGTCCTGGGCTCACTGTGCCACTGGAATCAAGCTATCCTGGCTGACGAGGGGTGAAACCCCGAAACCGGTCCTAGGATGCTTGTTTCCGAGCCAGGAAGGACCAGGCTTGGCAGTTCGGGCTGGACTGTTCCCATGAGGCACAGGGTCAAGACTGATTTGCATATGGCCAGGTTTAAACTGGGGTGGCATGGTGAGCAAAAGAATGATGGATTTAACCCAGATCTCTTGACTGGGGGTGAATGTTTTGATTTGTTCTGCATTCCGTCCATCAATTGTGTGTCTTTTGCTTTCTCGCCCTAAGTGCGCCAGGTATGCCCAGACGTGGGTCCTGGGCTCACTGTGCCACTGGAATCAAGCTATCCTGGCTGAAGAGGGGTGAAACCCCGAAACCGGTCCTAGGATGCTTGTTTCCGATCCAGGGAGGACCTGGCTTGGCAGTTCGGGCTGGACTGTTCCCATGAGGCACAGGGTCAAGACTGATTTGCATATAGCCAGGTTTAAACTGGGGTGGCATGGTGAGCAAAAGAATGATGGATTTAACCCAGATCTCTTGACTGGGGGTGAATGTTTTGATTTATTCTGCATTCCGTCCATCAATTGTGTGTCTTTTGCTCGCCACTGGATTGGCCAGGCTAGTGACTGTATTAAATAGTTCCCTAGCTGAATTATTTGCTCTGTTAATCTTCATGGAAAAAAATAAAAGCTTTGCCTGGTGAGTCTGCTGTTTGTATATGGCAAGACCCCGTTCATACTCCTCCTTATCAGTATCCTTGTACTCTGTTCTCCATCTTCTCTCCAAGTGTTTACAAATCAATTTTCTTTCCCTGAGTTCTTGTGAATACCAGGGAGCGGAGGGCAGCCGTCTGGTGGGATAGAACATTTTTCTAGGAGCAAGCATGTTCCCTGCTGTTTCTAGCCAGCTAGTGTAGGAGCGTGTTGCCTCTTCTAAATTTGGGGGAGACATAACTGCAGTCTTATTGAGAATATCACACAAATCCTCCGCCACTACTTTATTCCACGCCCTTTTCACCAGTTTTTTTTTAACTGGCTTTTGAGATTGGCGCTCGGGAATGGTGAGATTAAATAGAACTGCTCTGTGGTCTGACCATGGAAGCGGAATGATATTGGTGACTAGTAACTGAGGATTATTAGAAAAAATACCATCCAGTATATGGCCTGCCTTATGCTTTATGCTTTCTTATGCTGCCTTATGCTTTCTTGTAAGACTCATTCCTTTTGACTTGAACCTTCGTTAAGCATGTGTTGGCCACAACATTCCTGACAGTCCCCCACAGCGGGATTGCTGAGACTAGGAGTGAGTGCACCGGTAAACTCTGCTCCGCTGGTGGGTTTGTGGAGTTTTTGCTGAACTCCACCTTCCAAGCGGAGCGCAGAGTGGAAAAACTCAGCAAACTCCGCCAGCGAAGCGGAGTTTACCGCCCACCCCTACTTTTGTGTTCACTGGCCACACAGGTGTCTGAACACAAATATCTGCACTCTTCCCCCAGCTCACCTGAAACACCTACAGCTTATCTCCACCATTCTGATGCCATGTTGTTGGTGAGGGCAGGGAGCTGTGGGTGCATGGTGGTTGGGTTGAGAAGGGTATGAAAGGAGGTTGATGGGGTTTTAAGAACACGCCTCTGAATGCTTAAATGTAATCACTGGAAACAATTCAGCATGATGATGCTTTTTGCATGATCTTAATGCAGAGCACTTCCTGCGGCCCTCTGAAGGATGGTGCCCTGGCCATGAGCCCAGCTTGCCCATGCCAAAGGCCAGACCTGCTGGTGGCCCTCACTCCAGTGGGCCCTCACTCCAGCAGCCTTTACTCGGAAGGCCTGCACTCTTGCCAGCTCATACTGCAGGGGGCCTCACTCAGACAGTAGCCCTTACTCTGGAAGACCTTGCTCTGGTGGCCGTAACCATGGTTGCTTCCCACGCCTACTCCTGAGGCGCATGCAGCTGTACCTCTAAGGAGAGGATTGGGCGAGTTGGAAAAGCCAGGACTGTAAACAGTTACAAACATTTCCTTAACTCTTTGAGTAAATCTAACCCAATCATAAATCTAACTCATCCATAGGTTTTAATACATACCTTATTCTAAATCTAACCTAAGCCTAGCTTTACTCCTATCCTAATCTACAACTAACTTTAACTCTCCACTAACTGAGCCCTGAACACTTGCCCCTAGTGTGGCATTCTCAGTTGTGGCCTTGTAGGTCTCGCCTACCGACATGGCAAACTATACTTTACTGTAAGGGGCTTGGAGCCCGCCCATTTCTTACTTTTTGTTGGCTTCATTGTCACTCTTATTTGCTGCCTCCAAATTAGCCAGTGCATGCCAATGTCACTTCCTGTTCTTTCGTTTGGAGCATGGACCAAGTACTGATTGATTTACTTTGATTAGTGTCCTTCCGCTGTCCATACACTGCTTGCTGTGATTCAGGCACTATTTTCTTTATTCTTCTCGTCCGTTTTGATACTTATCTTTCTACCCCCGTTGCTTCTTTCCCTCCAACACCCCACCCGCTGTCCATGGTGCTTCTTACCCTCAAACCTCCCATTCTTGTCTGTGTTGCTTCTTCCCTCCCACCCCACCACCCACCATAAGACAAAAAAGGACTATGATGTGGCCAGCGCTGGCTGCGTCACATTTTTTATTGTCCTGTTGCCCTTCCCTCCGACCCTTCTATTGACTGCGATGGCCATTGTCACCCTCACTCCCATTGTCAGTGTTGCTCACCCCCACTCGCCATAAGAAGAAAAAAAACGCTGGCTGCGTCATAGCACTTTTTTGATAACTTTACTTTGAGCCAACGCTGCACAGCCATGCGGCTGTACAACATGGATAAAAGATATGGGCAAAGCCAATAGCTTTCGCATAGGCAAGACCTACTAGCTTTGCCAATGCTTGTTGTTGTAGTGAGCTCATGATCGGTGGATGTAATGGGGTAGAGGATGGACAATGCAGCCTTTTTTATTAGTTGCAAGTCTGCTGGAAATCGTAAGTTTGCGTAAAGGCCATGCGGTGTACAGTTGTAAAATGGATACAAGTTTATGTATTCAGTTAGTGTGCACTCAAACACACAGACATAAATGTCCAAATGAGTGTTAAAAAGGAATGCCCAGATTATGACAATGCAAAGGCTTCAATAATATTTGCAATGCCATGCAAAGAGTGATTTGCGCCGCCTTGCGTGGCTTTGTAAAAAAATGCAATGCAGGGACTTGACCTGCATTATGTTACATTTCAAGCTGGGAGGCATTACATGGCCGTTCCTACGCATTCCCAGCTTCACTAAAGCTAGTAAACCTGGAAAGGTGTCAAAATGCTACGCCTTCCGCAATAAGATGTAACAAGGAGAAGTGTTTGTATTTCTTCCTGTTATTTCCTCTTCCTATGTGCTGCAGCACACATGATAGAGGAAAATGGCTCAAAGGATTGTCTTTGTAGAGGAAGGTGTCCCTTCCTGTAGTAAAACAATCCTGCCCGTAATGCAGGTAATGCAGGCAGTCTTGCACTATGGCACACGGGTACCTGTGTTGGCGCTAGGCTGCACAGAGTGCGTCAGTGCAAGGAGAGAGCAGAAATGCTGCATATCTTTGTAAACATGGAGCATTTCTTCTCTCTCCCTTTCACGCAACGCAGCACAATAACTTTGCTTGAAGCCCTGGGTTATGTGGACGATTAGTAGATATACCCCCCATGTAGGTGCAAATGTATTCACACACATTTTATTCACTCGCACAAGTAGCTAACTTATGGCCCTGGTGCAGAGTGTGCATTAAATGCACTAAAATGCATCCATCCATAGAGGGTGTGTTCGGTGGCTTATGAGCGAAAGACACTTGTGGACAACTATTTAGGCTAAAGATAAGTGTGTTTTTTAAAAGATAAAAGAATGTGTTTTCTCTTTTTTAGAACTTCAGACTTTGACTAACCTACGGGAAAGGGAAGTCAGTTGTGTAGGTGAACCTATATCCAGTTACACGTATTGAAATGAAATGAATGAAATTTGAGTTGGACCCATGATTAGAATAGGCACCGAGGCGAGAATTATCAGGTCCGAGGAAATTGAGCCCAAGACCCGCCGAGGCGGGAATTGAACCCTGGTCCCGGGCCAGATCTCTGTATCAGGGTCTGCCGCTCTAACCATTGAGCCACACTTCCATGTATGCTTTGAATAACACAAACAAAATGAGTTATTTAATGCCATTATCCAGCGTCCAGTCACATTTTATGCTACTCTATAACCATGTGCACCTCTTCGGCTGACACAACGGGTTAGTGATTTAAACACTCGTTGCTGACATCCTCTGTGATCTGGTGGTCACAATTCACCCTTATAGGTCGGTCAATTTCGCGCCATTGAACTGCATTACAGTTTCACCTGTTAATTCACAGCTCTTAGAAACGGCAGAAGTACAGTATGAAGCGCTTCATAAAAAGAAGTATTTTTACTGCAGAAGAAGGAGGTCAAATGCCAAATGCTAGCTGCATAAAAGTGCAGTTTACACGTCTCGACCTTCAAGATTGTGATTTAAAGACGTCGTAAGGCTGAGGCTCGAAGATCTGAGGGACGTGTGCAGCGCTTTGAAAAATGGCTTTTTACACTCGTGAATACAAAATGCAGTAATGAAATGAATGGACAGCAGCGGGGGTCAGACGCGAGGAACCGGCAGGTGGGACTGGGGGGGAGAGGGGGGCACACTTTTCTCGGGGCTGCTCACTTTTCAAATTGTTCTTTTTTTCGTTTTTAATTATTCGCCGTGATAAAAGCTCTTTGTGGTTTTCGCAGGAGAGAAACTGTATAAACTGAAAAGACAGTTTGTGATGATACACTCCCACGTGCCAACTGTGTGAATAGTGTGGGGGTGAATGTATGGGGGGGGGGGGGCATGTAAAGCATCTGTGTCTGGCAAATGGTTCGATTATCACTTCCCCTGGTGGGAGGCGAGAACTCCGAGGGCCTCTTGGGGAGATCTGAGGTCTGGGGGCTGCTCTCTCAGCAGAATGGTCCCCGGCAGGGGTGCAGAGGGCCCCACCAGGCCGAGGGCCCCCACCCACCCATGAGGACAACCGCTGGGTCCTCGTGCAATGAGATGTCACCGAATCCGGCTTAAAAGGGAGATAGGGAGACAGAGGGGGAAAGAGGGTGTGGAAGGTGCAAGTAGATAGATGGAGAGAGGAAGGAAAGATAGACAAGAGAGGTGTGGAGGGCGCGGGGCAGATAGACAGGAAGAGGAAGGAAAGATAGAGAAGAGAGGTGTGGAGGGCGCGGGGCAGATAGACAGGGAGAGGAAGGAAAGATAGACAAGAGAGGTGTGGAGGGCGCGGGGCAGATAGACAGGAAGAGGAAGGAAAGATAGAGAAGAGAGGTGTGGAGGGCGCGGGGCAGATAGACAGGGAGAGGAAGGAAAGATAGACAAGAGAGGTGTGGAGGGCGCGGGGCAGATAGACAGGAAGAGGAAGGAAAGATAGAGAAGAGAGGTGTGGAGGGCGCGGGGCAGATAGACAGGAAGAGGAAGGAAAGATAGAGAAGAGAGGTGTGGAGGGCGCGGGCAGATAGACAGGGAGAGGAAGGAAAGATAGACAAGAGAGGTGTGGAGGGCGCGGGGCAGATAGACAGAGAGAGCAAGGAAAGATAGACAAGATAGGTGTGGAGGGCGCGGGGCAGATAGACAGGAAGAGGAAGGAAAGATAGAGAAGAGAGGTGTGGAGGGCACGGGGCAGATAGACAGGGAGAGGAAGGAAAGATAGAGAAGAGAGGTGTGGAGGGCGCGGGGCAGATAGACAGGGAGAGGAAGGAAAGATAGAGAAGAGAGGTGTGGAGGGCGCGGGGCAGATAGACAGGGAGAGGAAGGAAAGATAGACAAGAGAGGTGTGGAGGGCGCAGGGCAGATAGACAGGGAGAGGAAGGAAAGATAGACAAGAGAGGTGTGGAGGGCGCGGGGCAGATAGACAGGAAGAGGAAGGAAAGATAGAGAAGAGAGGTGTGGAGGGCGCGGGGCAGATAGACAGGGAGAGGAAGGAAAGATAGACAAGAGAGGTGTGGAGGGCGCGGGGCAGATAGACAGGAAGAGGAAGGAAAGATAGAGAAGAGAGGTGTGGAGGGCGCGGGGCAGATAGACAGGGAGAGGAAGGAAAGATAGACAAGAGAGGTGTGGAGGGCGCAGGGCAGATAGACAGGGAGAGGAAGGAAAGATAGACAAGAGAGGTGTGGAGGGCGCGGGGCAGATAGACAGAGAGAGCAAGGAAAGATAGACAAGAGAGGTGTGGAGGGCGCGGGGCAGATAGACAGAGAGAGGAAGGAAAGATAGAGAAGAGAGGTGTGGAGGGCGCGGGGCAGATAGACAGGGAGAGGAAGGAAAGATAGACAAGAGAGGTGTGGAGGGCGCGGGGCAGATAGACAGAGAGAGCAAGGAAAGATAGACAAGTGAGGTGTGGAGGGCGCGGGGCAGATAGACAGGGAGAGGAAGGAAAGATAGACAAGAGAGGTGTGGAGGGCGCGGGGCAGATACACAGGAAGAGGAAGGAAAGATAGAGAAGAGAGGTGTGGAGGGCGCGGGGCAGATAGACAGGAAGAGGAAGGAAAGATAGAGAAGAGAGGTGTGGAGGGCGCGGGGCAGATAGACAGGGAGAGGAAGGAAAGATAGACAAGAGAGGTGTGGAGGGCGCGGGGCAGATAGACAGAGAGAGCAAGGAAAGATAGACAAGAGAGGTGTGGAGGGCGCGGGGCAGATAGACAGAGAGAGGAAGGAAAGATAGAGAAGAGAGGTGTGGAGGGCGCGGGGCAGATAGACAGGGAGAGGAAGGAAAGATAGACAAGAGAGGTGTGGAGGGCGCGGGGCAGATAGACAGAGAGAGCAAGGAAAGATAGACAAGTGAGGTGTGGAGGGCGCGGGGCAGATAGACAGGGAGAGGAAGGAAAGATAGACAAGAGAGGTGTGGAGGGCGCAGGGCAGATACACAGGAAGAGGAAGGAAAGATAGAGAAGAGAGGTGTGGAGGGCGCGGGGCAGATAGACAGGAAGAGGAAGGAAAGATAGAGAAGAGAGGTGTGGAGGGTGCGGGGCAGATAGACAGGGAGAGGAAGGAAAGATAGACAAGAGAGGTGTGGAGGGCGCGGGGCAGATAGACAGGGAGAGGAAGGAAAGATAGACAAGAGAGGTGTGGAGGGCGCGGGGCAGATAGACAGGAAGAGGAAGGAAAGATAGAGAAGAGAGGTGTGGAGGGCGCGGGCAGATAGACAGGGAGAGGAAGGAAAGATAGACAAGAGAGGTGTGGAGGGCGCAGGGCAGATAGACAGGGAGAGGAAGGAAAGATAGACAAGAGAGGTGTGGAGGGCGCGGGGCAGATAGACAGAGAGAGCAAGGAAAGATAGACAAGAGAGGTGTGGAGGGCGCGGGGCAGATAGACAGAGAGAGGAAGGAAAGATAGAGAAGAGAGGTGTGGAGGGCGCGGGGCAGATAGACAGGGAGAGGAAGGAAAGATAGACAAGAGAGGTGTGGAGGGCGCGGGGCAGATAGACAGAGAGAGCAAGGAAAGATAGACAAGTGAGGTGTGGAGGGCGCGGGGCAGATAGACAGGGAGAGGAAGGAAAGATAGACAAGAGAGGTGTGGAGGGCGCGGGGCAGATACACAGGAAGAGGAAGGAAAGATAGAGAAGAGAGGTGTGGAGGGCGCGGGGCAGATAGACAGGAAGAGGAAGGAAAGATAGAGAAGAGAGGTGTGGAGGGCGCGGGGCAGATAGACAGGGAGAGGAAGGAAAGATAGACAAGAGAGGTGTGGAGGGCGCGGGGCAGATAGACAGAGAGAGCAAGGAAAGATAGACAAGAGAGGTGTGGAGGGCGCGGGGCAGATAGACAGAGAGAGGAAGGAAAGATAGAGAAGAGAGGTGTGGAGGGCGCGGGGCAGATAGACAGGGAGAGGAAGGAAAGATAGACAAGAGAGGTGTGGAGGGCGCGGGGCAGATAGACAGAGAGAGCAAGGAAAGATAGACAAGTGAGGTGTGGAGGGCGCGGGGCAGATAGACAGGGAGAGGAAGGAAAGATAGACAAGAGAGGTGTGGAGGGCGCGGGGCAGATACACAGGAAGAGGAAGGAAAGATAGAGAAGAGAGGTGTGGAGGGCGCGGGGCAGATAGACAGGAAGAGGAAGGAAAGATAGAGAAGAGAGGTGTGGAGGGTGCGGGGCAGATAGACAGGGAGAGGAAGGAAAGATAGACAAGAGAGGTGTGGAGGGCGCGGGGCAGATAGACAGGGAGAGGAAGGAAAGATAGACAAGAGAGGTGTGGAGGGCGCGGGGCAGATAGACAGGAAGAGGAAGGAAAGATAGAGAAGAGAGGTGTGGAGGGCGCGGGCAGATAGACAGGGAGAGGAAGGAAAGATAGACAAGAGAGGTGTGGAGGGCGCAGGGCAGATAGACAGGGAGAGGAAGGAAAGATAGACAAGAGAGGTGTGGAGGGCGCGGGGCAGATAGACAGAGAGAGCAAGGAAAGATAGACAAGAGAGGTGTGGAGGGCGCGGGGCAGATAGACAGAGAGAGGAAGGAAAGATAGAGAAGAGAGGTGTGGAGGGCGCGGGGCAGATAGACAGGGAGAGGAAGGAAAGATAGACAAGAGAGGTGTGGAGGGCGCGGGGCAGATAGACAGAGAGAGCAAGGAAAGATAGACAAGTGAGGTGTGGAGGGCGCGGGGCAGATAGACAGGGAGAGGAAGGAAAGATAGACAAGAGAGGTGTGGAGGGCGCGGGGCAGATACACAGGAAGAGGAAGGAAAGATAGAGAAGAGAGGTGTGGAGGGCGCGGGGCAGATAGACAGGAAGAGGAAGGAAAGATAGAGAAGAGAGGTGTGGAGGGCGCGGGGCAGATAGACAGGGAGAGGAAGGAAAGATAGACAAGAGAGGTGTGGAGGGCGCGGGGCAGATAGACAGAGAGAGCAAGGAAAGATAGACAAGAGAGGTGTGGAGGGCGCGGGGCAGATAGACAGAGAGAGGAAGGAAAGATAGAGAAGAGAGGTGTGGAGGGCGCGGGGCAGATAGACAGGGAGAGGAAGGAAAGATAGACAAGAGAGGTGTGGAGGGCGCGGGGCAGATAGACAGAGAGAGCAAGGAAAGATAGACAAGTGAGGTGTGGAGGGCGCGGGGCAGATAGACAGGGAGAGGAAGGAAAGATAGACAAGAGAGGTGTGGAGGGCGCGGGGCAGATACACAGGAAGAGGAAGGAAAGATAGAGAAGAGAGGTGTGGAGGGCGCGGGGCAGATAGACAGGAAGAGGAAGGAAAGATAGAGAAGAGAGGTGTGGAGGGCGCGGGGCAGATAGACAGGGAGAGGAAGGAAAGATAGACAAGAGAGGTGTGGAGGGCGCGGGGCAGATAGACAGGGAGAGGAAGGAAAGATAGACAAGAGAGGTGTGGAGGGCGCGGGGCAGATAGACAGGGAGAGGAAGGAAAGATAGACAAGAGAGGTGTGGAGGGCGCGGGGCAGATAGACAGAGAGAGCAAGGAAAGATAGACAAGAGAGGTGTGGAGGGCGCGGGGCAGATAGACAGGGAGAGCAAGGAAAGATAGACAAGAGAGGTGTGGAGGGCGCGGGGCAGATAGACAGGAAGAGGAAGGAAAGATAGAGAAGAGAGGTGTGGAGGGCGCGGGGCCGATAGACGGAGAGCAAGAAAGGGTAGAGTGGGGTGTGGAAGGCACGGAGCAGCTAGACAGAGAGAGGAAGGAAAGGATAGACGAGGGAAGTGAAGAAGGAATGGTTGAAGGGTGGAGGGGGAGAGGCAAGGAAGGGTGGGTGGGTGGATAGAAGGAAGAGAGTGGAAAGGAAGAAAGAGAAATGAAAAGAGAGAAGTGCGAACTAAATATCTGAGTGCAGAAGTAAAGAAGGGAGTGGAAAAGAAGAAAGGAGACGAGGAAGCGACTTCAAAGAGAAAAAGAACTGGAAATAAATAGAGGGAAGAGGGAATAAATGAAGGAAAGAGAGATAAAGGAATGAAGAATGAAGGGAAAGAGTAGAAGTAAGGACAGAAATAAAGAAAGGGGGTGTCAAAGGAGGGGAGGAGGGGGCGGGGGTAACGGGTGAAAGGAGCAGTGAAAGCACAGGAGGGCAGCAGTTGGGCAAAGGCCCTTAAAGCGCCGAGTGCTGAGAAAGTGAGAGCCGCTGAGGGGGCGGGGGGCTGTTGACTTTTCAACCCAACTAATAACTTCAGCCTGACTGTGCCCAACCCCCCTCCGAAAACAATCCATTGATCTGGTTAAGTGTTACAAATAGGCAGGAGGGTGGGGGCGCGGCGGAGCAGACGGCCCCTTACAGCCCCCCATTGACTCTTATTCATTAGGCCCCCGCGCTAATCAATTGCTATTCATGGCCCCTCCGACACGCCCCTCGGCGGGCACAGATGCCGAGCGTCAGGGGCTGCGCCGGGACAAAGCTGTTAAGGCCCGGGAGGGGGCGGGCACTTAATCAATCATGGTGACGAGTGAGTGCTGCCGAGATTCAGAAACCATATGGCGGGGGGCTGCTAGCAGGCTGCCCACCCCGGCTGGCGGGGCTTCATTTGTGCCCCCCCCTTCACCACCACTAACACATACACAGCCCCCTCGGGACTTAACACGTTTTCTTTCCCTTCCTTCTCTTCTAATAGATTAAACAAGTGAAAACAAGTCTTGCGGCCGCATTGAGCGCAGGCAGGGGGTGGGGGTGGGGGCGGAGGGGAGGGCCGGGGTCTCAACTGGTGTCAGCCACGAGTGATGGCGGGAAGAGCGCCTTGTGTGCACAGTGCTGCTACCGCACTCTCAGCGCTTTTAAGGTGAGGTAGTTACCTCTCCTTTTATCACTCTTGGAGAATGAATGGCGGAGTAGATCTGGGATCCTTTACCATCTCTATGCGGATGACACTCAAATCTACCTTAAGGTGTCTTCCGCACACGATATCTCAATCCTCAACTCTACTCTCAACTCTATTCAAAACTGGATGTTAGCTCATCAACTCATTCTGAATCCTTCCAAAACTGAATTCCTCCTCCTCTCTACCTCACTCTCTCCTCCTCCTGTTCAATCTTGGATGAATAACCTGAACTTACTGAACAACAAACCTATCGTTGTCGACAGCGCTAAATCCCTTGGTGTCATTCTTGACAAAAAGCTCAATCTACACTCACACATCAATTCCATTGCAAAGAATGCACGTTACCAACTGCGCCTTCTCTGGGGGATTCGACGTTTCTTTCCGGAGCAAGACCTAAAAACTTTGGTCCAATCTCTGGTTCTCTCTAGATTGGACTATTGCAATTCTCTTCTTGCTGGCCTCCCCAAATCCCACCTTTCCCCTCTTAAATCCGTCCTCCATTCAGCAGCTCGTTTTGTCTTTGGGGCCAAAAGAAGTGACCACACCACACCCATTTTGTCTTCTCTTCGATGGCTTCCTATCGCGGCAAGATCAATCTACAAGACTGCCTGTATCACCCACAAAGCCCTGCACACTTCCTCCCCTCGATACCTGGCGAATAAACTTAAAATCTCAGGCGGCTCTAGACCTTCTCGTAATGCCCAAAATTTACTGCTTGAGCCCCCCACCTTCAAAAGGGAAAGATCGATGGCTCAATCCTTCTCAGGCAATGCGGTTAGAATCTGGAACACACTTCCTCCACTACTCCGTACCACCACCTCTACCCGGACCTTCAAAACTGACCTCAAATCCCTTCTCTTCCAAAGACACTTCCAGAACTAATACATCCCTTTTCATGTCCCTCAAGGAAGTTCTTTCAATATTGTAAATTTGTAATCTATGCCTGCACGATCCTAATGTGTTTTTTTTGTTTTTTGTGTGACTGCCATCTATTGTTTTATTTTACTTTTTCTTCTTTCTCGTTTGTATCTGTAACGTATAAATATGTAAAATTCTCCTCATGTAACGTAGCTGGTTCTATTGTGAAGCGCTCTGACACCTTTGGGTAAAGTCTACGCTATATAAAAATGCATTAAATAAAATGCATTAAATAGATCCCCTTGACCACATCCCTTCATCAAGTGGACGTACATTTCGGTGGTAAACGGTGATACTGCCATCCCCGTGGGCTGCTCTAGCGCCTCGAGCACCCATGGCTAATCAGAGGCGATGTGTATGGTGTGAGCCTTGTTGGGCTGACCTCTCCCCTTCCATGAGAAGTGCTTATAGCGCCGCGAGGCTCGGAAGCAGAACTCCCAGCTTCAATGAGGGCTCTCTTCATGTTCATGACCCCCTCACCCCTTATCGTGATACGCGTGAACCAGCGTGTGCCGTTGTGATCACCCCAATATCCCCCTAGAGATGGACGAGGTCGCGGACGAGCACACCTCACGCTCACCCCACGGGGTGTGTTATAATGTTACCGACCTTAGCATTTTAGAGACCCCCCACACCAAAGTTGTACCCACCCATAATACACTTGTTCGCTTTTATATGTCTCTGCTCACTTTTTTACGCCTCTTTCTTTCTCACCCACTCCTGCAGAAGCCAGCACTAGACAGGGATGCCTCACAACTCCCGGCTCATCGCTCATCTACCATTCATCGGCAAGATCATTGAAAAGCGCTCTATGCATAAATTCAAAATCAAATCAGTGCCGGCCATCTCCTGCAGGGCCACCAAGCACCTTCATCTCACCCTGTGGCACGGAGGAAGCTCCTTTACAAGCCGTAGATGACCCCTCCTGCCCACAGATAAAGATGACCCCTACCCGCTGATAGTACTGCCCCTCTCAGCTACCTTCAACGACATCGACCCCCACACTCATCCCTACCCTGAAGTCTGGAATGGGATTTACAGGAAATGTTATTCTCTGGTTCTCCTGCTGCCTCTCCAGCCCACAACCGTCTGTTCATACGGGCACCCCCAGATCCCAGAAAATCGCAATCACCTGCCGATCTCCCCAGGGTTCCGTACTGTCCCCTATCATCTTCAGCCTCTCCATGGCACCCCTGGGGCACCACTCACAGGTGACAGCATCAAAAGTTATCAGCATGTCTCCTCCACTCCAGATATTCAATGCCTCAGACACCACCAGCACCTCATACGGGCACCCCCAGATCCCAGAAGATCGCGATCACCTGCCGAGGTCCCTAGTGCGCCATACTGTTCCCTATCATCTTCCGCCTCTCCATGACACCCCTGGGGCACTACTCACAGATAACAGCATCAAAGGTCACCCACACGTCTCCTCCACTCCAGATATTCAATGTCTCAGACACCACCCGCATCTCATACTGGCACCCCCAGATCCCAGAAGATCGCAATCACCTGCCGATCTCCCCAGGGTTCCATACTGTCCCCTATCATCTTCAGCCACTCCATGGCACCCCTGGGGCACTACTCACAGGTGACAGCATCAAAAGTCATCAGCACGTCTCCTCCACTCCAGATATTCAATGCCTCAGACACCACCCGCACCTCATCCAGGCCGGGATGCCCAGCACCTGCCTGAAGCTCAAACCAACCAAGAGAGAATTCCTGCTATTCACCAAGAACAGCAAGCAAAACGTATTCAAAAATGGACTCAATAATATGAACCTGGAAGGGTTCGAACCCCAACTTTTACTAAATGCCAAGGCACTCAGATTCACCCTTGTGCAGCCATACTGTCAGCAAAATCAAGTTGACCTGGTACCAGCTCCTCGACTTCAGAAAGCGGAACTTGTCCTCCTAGAAAGTGGCTTCAGAACGACTGTTCAAGCCCACGCGGTCACACATCTAGATGGTGGGAGCTACGCCGGGGAGATATTTTAATTACGCAGAAGTAATCTGAGTAGTTTCAGTAACTACTCAATACTCTTGTGATGCGAAATTACTGAAATGACACAATTACGCAAGCTTTTGTGATTAAGATTAATTGGGGCAGGAGCACACGAACAACGAACTAAGAGAGAGAGCACGGCTGCTGGCTACTGCTAATTGTGTCCTGTAGCATTTAGTGCTATTTTCTTAGTGGAAAATGCATCCTCAGGCACATTTTGTAAGCAAGGGTGCATTTTGCGCTATGAAAATAGTGGGGTTGGGCAGTAAACTTCGCTCCCTCTGCGGAGTTCGCAGAGTTTTGCACACTCTGCGCTCCACTTAGGGCGTGGAGTTCAAGAAAGACTCAGCCACCAGCAGCATGGCAGAGTTTTTTCTCATGCATGACTCGCCAATGTTATGAGATAATCGGGCACTAGACTGGCTGCCGGTGAGTTTTCTCAATGCGGGCGGTCATGGCAGGTCGCGACCACTCACGTTGAGAAAGCTGCCGCTCACGATGAAAATTCTGCTGCTTGTAGAAAATCTACCTGAGTGGCAGAAAGAAGCAGCACCCTCTGGTGCCGGAGCAGAGTGGCTCACACGGCCACATCGCACCTTGACGAAAGTGTGACTACAGGACGTTGTTTCCACTCTATCCCCGGGTTTGGACTACGATCAATGAAACTCGGGTACGCCTTTTGAAGTGTGTCTACTAAGGGCAAGTATGGCCATATAGTCTCCCCACCATATAGTGATTGACTAGGAGGGAGTATAACAAATCATAAGGGATCTGTATCCTGAGGAAGGCCTTTGACCCTGTTGGGCGATTGAGATAGGCTGAAACATGTCGGTACAGCAGACAGGGTAATGGAGTCGCTGGTTCTCTCATATACCCGTTTAGTATGTGTGTTTAATCCTGCCAAATGGGGCCCATAATAAAATATAGGCAGGCACCCACTTAAGACAGTTTTAACTCAATTTGTTTTCTGCACTTGGGACCCCTCCTTTGAAATAATTCTCTCTCAAAATTATATCGCTCCACCCTGAACTTTGGTTTGCGCCAGTGTGTGTCAGCGGCCCTATGATGAAACATGCCACTATCTAGTGGGTGAGGGCAATTTTAAAAACCCAAAGGGTTTTCCCAAATTGGTTGTGTGTATCTCTTTGATGTTTACCAAATCGGGTTGTTACGGCCAGAAGTTAAGTGGACCAGTCCTCTTTCCTCTTTTCTTTTTCTTTCCCCTCCTCTCTTTAGTCTGATTTAGTTTTTGTTAGTGTCCTTCTCGTTTTGTATATACACCTAAACACACACTTACAGACGGTTACACACAAACTCAGGTTCTGTCTCATTCTCTGTTACACACATACACTTTTCACACATGCACGCAACACACAAACACCTAATGCGTACACACACTACACACATTTCTAGTTACGACCAAAGGGCCGTGAAGTTTCCTGGGTCTTACTGTATACTGAATATGTTGATTAAACAACTAAGTTTAATTATAGTGAGGGCCAATGGAATTATTTAATTGTGCGGCCCGGAGCGTTTTTCACATAGTCATCGATTTGCCACATTTGCCATATAGTCCACTATCTGCTGCCTAATCTGCATCTGCATCCAAATTGTTTCTAGCTCAAACGGTTCAAAAGTTGCTAAAACACAGCAACACGTGTTGGTGCGCAGTGGAAGGCCCTTTGCAAAGGTTGACTGTTCATTTTTCTGTTGCTTGTTGCTATATTTGGGTTATATACTGGTATTAATGAGGTGTTAACAAGTGGAAAAATGAGAAAATAATAATGTAATAATATCATAAAATGTGCCGCATGACGCTGCATAATTTGCCTTTTCTTGCTGCATAATGTACAACACTTTGTGCAGAATTTGGCCCTCTCCTGCCGCATAATTCTAGTGGCTCTGAGTATAGTTCAGGTTATAATATAAACACTCTCAAAGGACTGGACACTTTATCCAGGACATATTATTTTTGCAATGAATGTTGACATTCTTCGGCATATATTTCAAAACATCGAAAAAGATATTATAATGAATCGATTATCAATCAATCAATCAATCATTTGTATAGCGCGCTACTCACCCGGAGGGTCTCAAGGCGCTAGGGGGAGGGGGGTCCGCTACTGTTCGAACAGCCAGGTCTTTAGTTGCTTCCTGAAGGAGAGGTGGTCTTGGGTCAGGCGGAGGTGGATGGGTAGGGAGTTCCACGTCTTGGCAGCCAGGTAGGAGAAGGATCTTCCTCCCGTTGTGGCTCTTCGGATGCGGGGGACGGCGGCGAGGGCGTGGTTGGTCGATCGTAGCTGGCGGGTGGGAGTGTAGAAGGTCAGACGGTCGTTGAGGTATCTGGGGCCTTGGTTGTGGAGAGCTTTGTGTGCGTGGGTGAGGAGTCGGAACGTGATTCTCTTGCTGACGGGGAGCCAGTGCAGGTCTCTCAGGTGTCCGGCGATGTGGCTGTGTCGGGGGATGTCCAGGATGAGTCGAGCTGAGGCGTTCTGGATGCGTTGGAGTCTTTTCTGAAGTTTGGCTGTGGTTCCGGCGTAGAGGGAGTTGCCGTATCACAAAACAAAATTGAATAAGGCAACGAATAATCAATTCTACATTTTCAGACACTAAACCCTTAGAACAGCAAGGTGAGGCGCTGATGGAGAGGCCGAGTTTTCCAATTCATCTTTTGAAATCAGAGGAATGTCAAAAAAGGCATCATGTGTGACCACACAGCGGCAATCGATGACCTCGGTGCTCACGGTCACTCAATATGAGCTCCCGGGGCCGTATTACGCACTTTCATTGTTTGCGCCAGGCGCTCCTTTTAAAAGGTGTGCCGGGCTCAAACAATGAAAATGCGCCCTATCACGATGAATGCGCTGCTCCAGGGCAGCCGTGAGTTCGCGCTGCCCTAGCAATCATGTGAAAACACGGAGTGGCTGCAGCAGCTCCGTGTTTTCACAGTGCAGGCAGCAATCCCCCTGCACTTTTGAAGAGGATTAGAGATCTCCTTGCAGGCGGGTGCAGTCAGTGACTGCACCCGCCTGCAAGGAGATGTCTGGGGTTCCATAGGACCCTCTTTCCTCCCTCCAGAGGGCTGCCCTCAGGGGGCGCATTCACAGTGCGCCACCTAAAAGGATTCACAGTGCGCCACCTAGTGGGTGGCGCACTGTGAGTGCGCCCCCTGAGAGCTTCTTTGCCTCTGCATCCGCGTCTGTAATATGGCGCGGGGACAGAGGCAAAGGAATTCCCTCATTTGTATACGGCACGCCCCTATGCAAATGAGGGAATACCCCTGAAGGTAGCGCTGGCGCTTTAAGTGTGCCAGTTGAATCGGTATTACTGAAGGGGTCGCACAAGCGTCTGCACCCCCTTCTGTAATGCCCGTTGCGCCCCGGGGCACTTACTGTAATACGGCCCCTGGCAGACATAACCAGTGCCACTCGTGCTGCACGCACGGAGTCACGCGTGGGCAGCGTGCGTGCACAAGCGTAACATCACGCAACCTGCGTGGCATGTGCTGAGCTAAATGCTGCAGTGCTTAAATTACATTTAAAGAGGGGGCAGATGTTACTCGACCCTGCCAGGAACTCAGCTTCTAGATGCATTTTAAAGCTTGTAGAATACAGGACCTGGTATGATACAGCCTGTACCTATCAATTACACAAATTATTCTCTATTTCTTTGTCTCTCTCTGTCTCACTTTCTCTGTCGCTCTGTCTTTGTGTCTATCTTTCTCTGTCATTCTCTGTTTGTGTGTCTATCTCTCTCTGTGTCCCTCTGCCTCTTTGTCTGTCTGTCTCTGTCATTCTCTCTCTCACCCTCTTTCAAACATCAGAGCTCGAGGGCGAATCAATGGGCCATGACTGTAACTCCAGTATTCCGGCTATGTTTACCTTTCTTTCAGAGGATGCTCATTAAACAAAGGGCAGCGGAGCAGTGTGTTTTGAACCTTTCCAAAGCTAGGAGCATTGTCAAGCTTTGAGACTAACCAGCTGGTGAGAATAGGGTGAGTTTGGGCCTAAGGCTCCTCCAATTGGATGAAAGTGATATGTTAGGGCATGGGTACTCACAAACATTTTTCAGGGGCAAAAGTTTGGTCTGTCATGTGACCACGAGCCACATTGATGCCAACACAGTGTGTGTGTGTGAGGGGAGAGGGGGGTCTTAGTGGTAAGGTGGGTTAGGGTAAGCAAAGCACATACCTCAAGTGGCTGAATTGAACAATGTGAAACAAGAAAACCTAGGATTAATCCCGGGTTCCCCACTTTAGGAAATTGTGTGATCCTAGGCAATTGCTTTATTTCACTTTCCCTCCTTTTTCTTCATGATCACGCATAAGAGGACCTTGAAAAACATGACTTCAGGATGTGCTGTAGAAAACTCTCTCCTGTGTTTGATTTAATAAACTATGATGTTGTTCATGTATTTTAGGTGATGTGGTACAGGCTATACATGCAACAACATAAATCTCTTTGAAAGTGCACAACCAAGATTATATATACAAACAATCCAAAAAAGTCCTGTCTCTTTTTTATAGATGGGTGCATGAGAATTTAGCACTCCATTCTAACGTGGCGCTTATTGGATGCGCCCCTTGTTCATATCTATCATCGAGCCACGCCCATAGATATCCCGTAAGTTGAATGTTATGCTATCTACTTGATACAAGAGGGACCTTTATAACAAGGCAATGGCGGAACTAACAACTTTCCTTACATTTCCGCAACGGCCGGCTGAAGGAGACATGTACTCCTCTTATCAGTAAACACGAGGCTTAGATAAGCGTTAAGTATAGAACTATAATAGAACGTAAGAACATTAACATATGTATGCTGTACAGCAATCATCGTTCCCAAAGCATTATTTCTTCATAACTATTAATATACGGATAATCAACACCTCATACCTACATGGGCGTATTGCTAAACACTCAAGCATCAGAATTTAGCACTCCATTTTAACATGGCGCTCATTTGATTCGCCCTCTGTCTATGTTTATCATCAAACCTACACCCAAAGATGTCCGTACGCTGAATTTTACGCCATTTACTTGACGCAAGAGGGACCTATATAACGAGGCAATGGCGGAACTAATAACTTTCCTTATATTTCCGCACCGGCCGATTGAAGGAGACACGTACTTCTCTTATCAGTAAGTACTTGGCACAGAAAAGCGTTAGACATAGAACTTTAGAGAACGACATATTAATAGACTTGCTGTAGGTTACATGATCGCGGTGTTATATTATATTAGAATAAGTTTGCGCTTTATTTAACTTTTGAAACATGATACGCGACACGCAAATTCGTTTGTGTAGGCATTGAGGCAACTTCCTCACATGTCTCAATATATTTGGTTAAATAATAGGACATGCGCCAAACACGTTTGATTGAATAAACCGATATCTCGTGGCGGTGCTAAATTGAACACTATGGCCTCACATGTATTAACACGCTTTTGCTAAATAAAACGACATGCGCTAAACTGTTCATTGTGACCTCATATATCTTGCCGCAACCAACAAGACAGCGGCGCCCAAATATACTTTTAATTACCTATTACAGATAAGGTATACATACGGTATGTTAGGCTCAACAAACGATATGCCTGGGACTTCGATATGTGGCTCCAGACATCTTGCTGAAATCAATGAGCTAGCCCTGCCTCGATATATGTTTAAATATGCCTTTTTAATAAAAATGAGACATAATCGTAGTTATAAAACTTGTTTTAAAAAAATCTAATAACGATATGTGCTAGGCCGCTACAGCGTGACCCCATATTTTCAACTCCTTGGTGTACTAACCCAAGGTAGTTCCGTTCCAATCTTCCTTTGATATGCGTTATCACAATAGTTATCTATGGCACTCATGGTTGACACAATGTTGCTGATCGTTCCTATTTAGGAGATACCATCTATTTATCATTAACGTCCAGTAACCTGAAAAAAGAAGCTAAGACGTCTACACACCATCCCACTATATAAGTAAGTTTCCATCATACCACAGTGGTTATTTCACTGAGTATACTCCCTGTTGTAAGGCATAATAAGGGAAATTCCTGTCATTTACAGACATACTACAAAAAGTGATTTGCGTCTGTCTTAGCCACATCGTTTTCGATAAAAAGAAGACCTAAACACTTATTAAAAGGCGGTAAGTAGTTGTATATAAAGGTCACTTAAGATTTGGTTAATTGTCGATATGAGCCTATAATTAATTCTGCATCTCTCCACCGATAGATATGCATATGACTTCCATCTGGACAGATACCGAAGAGGGTGTTATAATTGTTCCAAATCTGTGTATGTACTAGGAACATCCCTCCATACAGCCGTTCTATAAGTACGCAACCCAATCCATCATCATAGTATCTTGTATTTACAAGAATACTAACATACATCTAATGATAGCTATAAATTATAGAATGTTCTACTCTCTATAAATTCTAATCAACTTGTCTATTTGAATATAGATATTATCCGATCCATACGAAGAATTTGTCTTTAAATAGAGAACCTTCGCCTTAACCAGCAACAGGTATCAGTGTTAAATGCCCACCAATCTATAAATTAATCAATTGAGAACTGGATGCTAATTTTGGAGATCTATTATAGATACTATCCTTACACTATTTTTATTTTATTTTCTATTCAACATATATCCTTTTGGGTTATAAGGAATTTTGTGATATAACATCCTCCTTAGTTTGGGATATAAGGTATTCTACAATTATACTATGGAGGTGGCAACTGTACTTTACAGCACTATCTCAACATTCGATATTTGGATATCACCGTGTACCTTGGCTGCATCCGCACAGTTCATCCACTGGTGAAGCATCATTTGCTCAGTATAAATTAGAGAGTAAGTTACAGGCTATATACAAGAATAAATCCATGTGGGTATATTATGTTAATTGTATGTTTTTGTCCATAGAGAAAGTTGAGACGGTTTGCCCTGATGAAGGCAATACTGCCGAAACGCGCATAGTGTTTTTATTTTACCGCCTGCCTTGGAAATCTCCTTGACAATTTTCCATCTCCATCTCTGTTGTTGTTATTTGACATTGAATAATGCATTTTTAGACATTTTTATGTAATTGTTTGTATTCACTTTGTATGTTTATTTATGTATGTTTTATGATTGTGCCTTAATACATTGTATAAATGAATCACTTGAATATATATTTTGTATAAAAAAACTTTTTTCATTTAAACTGTTATCGGAAAAAAATTCATATTGAGATACAAAAAAATATCAATCTAAATAAAAATATATAATAAAAAATCTATAAAAAAGAGACAGGACTTTTTTGGATTGTTTGTATATATAATCTTGGTTGTGCACTTTCATAGAGATTTATGTTATAGCCTGTACCACATCACCTAAAATAATTGTTTAACTTGCTTCTAGCTTCTATTTTACCCCTTATGTAAATTCCCTACTGCTAGCAAGTTCTACCGCTTCCTGTAGGGGTCCCCTTTTTTCCAAACCGTTGTTCATGTATAACAGGAACCCCGGCCACCCACAGGGTGCACGTAACAACTGACCTGCCTCTTGGTTCACTATTGGCATTGTTGTCAGGGTGGCGGAAGAATAAATGTTTCTAATTTCAGGTTTGAAAACAATCATATTTAAATGCACTGATATAATCAGATGTACTAAGGTGAAACGGTTCTGCATGTTAATTAAAGAATCTTTTTGAATTTTGGGGAGAGTTTATCACATATTTACACTTTTGCTGCAAGATATCTTTAAAAATGAAGGTGTCATAGATTTAAGCGGGACTCCCTACTTACTTCCTTTTTTTAACACCAATTAACCTTTAACTCAATGTGTGCCTGTTTATGTAACATCTTTTTATTGTCAGAGCTGAGTCGAGTAAACAGCAGCCCAGTGCTACTGTAGAGCAGGGGGCCGCATGTGGAGGTCAGGAGGGCCGCTTGCGGCACCCGGGCCATACTTTGAGTATCAATATTTTAGGGCAAGTATGTCATTTTTGGAAATTATGTGTAAGAATTTCATCAAGATTTGTAACTAATGCTATCTATCTATGTTTGTATGAGACAAGTCTCAGTACCTTGAGATGCACCGTCCTGTAAACGCAGCCGCCTTCTGCTGTGTTCCTGTATTTACTGGGTACCTCGGTTAATTTGAGCAGGTGGTTTCTGGTGCTGCGCACCGGCACTTAATTGTTAACACAGGCGCTTGTGACAGTCTGCCACAAGGTGGCGCTGTCTGGCTAATTTAGAGATGATCCAACAACCGTAAATTAATCATTAATAATTAAATATACATGAAAAATGACTGTTACCTGCCACCCAAGCCATTCTTGTAGCTTTGGAGGCCTGGAATATTCTGAATTGTCACACTTCTAGGAGTGTGTTAGTAGTTGTGTTGCTACTATCATTGGCAGCGCTGGCAGGGGCAATGTGTGGTGCCTCCAAGGAGAGCCCTGTTAAAAGCAAAACAATAATCATGAACATTACCTGCGCCATCTTGTCTGGTGGAATTCTATGTGCACATAAATTGCAGTCATTTTAATCTATCACAGTCATTTTGTACTCTGTTGGTCACCTTTGTTTCACCCTGCCCTTACTAGCATCCCTCTGACCCTCTGACCGACCTGGTATGTGTGCTGGGGGCTATAAACTCTATTGCCACAACAAACCTCAGCGCCACTTGCTGCCACAAACTCGTTTTTCCTCTCATCTCTGTTTTCAGGCAAACCTTTGGACACTCTACCCCTCACTGCACCTAGTTACACAAACAGGTTCCAAACACCAAAAAGACTCTTGCAACATGATTTATTGCACTGCAAACAGCAAGACTTGTTGTTACCAACAATGGGACCTGTTTTTATCAAAAGAACGGACTCTTAGATCTGGCCGGTCTCACATGTTTTAGACCCTGAAGCAAGGTCCAGCTGCAAGATAATATTGTCTGTTTGACTTGGGTGGGAAGAGAATTACTGTTGGGCTTGTGTGACAACCTGCCCGGGGCGGGGACCCCAAGCTTGTGTAACCATGGTAATGAAACAAATGCATTGTGTCAAACCTGTATAAAAGGAAGAGCCAAAGGAGTATCAGCAGAACACTTCCCTCAGACATCCCGGTGTCTGCAGTTGACGTGATCTCCTCATGAGAAATAAACCTTTTTCTTGTCTTCCAGTTTCCAGCGCTTGCCTCATTATTTTGATAGCGAACCCAAAGTGAATTAGAGGTGGAACCCTGCACCGGGCAGCATTGAGGGTCTTAGAAGACTCGCTGCCTTTCACAAATTGGCGCCCAAACGTAGGGGCCCATCAGCGACGCTTGGGTCCGGTAGAGAGGTCCTAACGACGGAGTGAACGACTAAACGATTGGGGTATACCTGCCTGAGAAGACCCTTGTCTGGCTGCCGATCGACTGAACTTCACCGGTTCCGAACGGACCTCTCTCGAGTGACCTGCGGTCCTGACTGGGACCTTAGAGGAACGCCGCATTGATTGTTGGAGTGAGAGGACAACCAGGCGCTGGAAGGGGAAGACGAAGAACTGTCCATACGGTCCGGGTAAGGTCGTGAAAAAATGACTTAAATTGATTGATTGATTGAATAGTTTGATTGAAATACTAGTATTCCTTTTTTTTACATTGAGTTATTTGCGACATTTCCCTGCTTGCAAACAACGAAGAATAGGAATATTCTCTCTCTTTGCAGGCAGCGAAGGACAGGTAGTGCAGACTTTTTGTCTAAATTGATTGATTGAGATATTCATTTTTGACCGATAAATACGTCATGCCTGTTTTCTCTAGATTGTTTAATTGTAATTGTTTTGGACCCGACCGTTCGTTAGAGGTCAGTCAGCCGGCACCGCCGGAAGGCACCCCTAACAAGGACATGTACGTAAAGTATGGATTAGCCACCGTAGCTTATAGCAAACTATGGCATAAATACACTAGGAAGGACCGGGTAAATCAGTGGCCACTGACGGGATCTTTCGATCCCGCTAAAATAGAAACGTTAGAATTAGCTCTCCACAAAAAGAAAACTAGACCAGCCATGTTTGACAGTTTTGGTTTATGGCGAAAAGAGGCAGCTCAAAGAAAGAAAAGGGACGAAGCTAGACAAGATAAAGAAACGCGAAAATCAGCTTACCAAGCCTGTAAAAGATTAGAAGAAAAACTAAAAGAAAAGGAAATCGATAAAAAGGAACAGGAATCAAAAATATCAGGTCAATGCCCTGTTAGAACGCCCTCGACTCTTTACCCCAAGTTACCAGCAAAACAAAGGGTAGATGATGATTTATTGTTAGGTCCCCCAATCATATACATGCCACCCCCTTACGCCCCTACTCATCCCGTAGTACAACGCCAGGACCACCAAAGTATAGCCGGAGATGGCACGATCGCCTCAGTCTCCACCGCCTCTGCTCCCACCGAGTCACCCACACCAAATGCCTCATCAAAGGATACAGTAGTAGAGGTAGGATCAAAAGAAAAAGGAGCGCCCAGGGTCCCGCGATTAAGTAAAAATGAGCGAGCAGGCATTAATAAAATAGTTAAATCCCTCATAGATAGGAAGGAGACAGAAGAGTATGTAACTGACATATGCAACTCCTATGTTGAAAACCGCAAACAATACTTTATTGTACGTCTCTGTTACCACACTCTTACTGCATATGAAGAGAAGTACCAAGATGTAGGGCCCGAGCGGCTAGTGGCTCTCTATAGGAAGGTAGACACCGGAGATGAAGGCGACAACGATGTTACAGAACTCTTTTCATCCACACTGGAGGTATTCCGTCACCTCGTGGAACAAGGACGGATAGATAAGGACAGGACATCTAAGATAGCAGGACCCCCGGTGGAAAAACCAGATAGCATGATGCCGATAAACGAAGCTGCCCCTTATTGGGTACCTCCTAGAGGACAAGGGACTCATGACGATATGAACCATCAAGACGCTAGAGGAAGGATGGTCTACAATTGGGTGTATCAACCATGGGACAGACAGGACATTTTGACGTTCCGTAAATCTTTACC
Source organism: Calotriton arnoldi (assembly GCA_963921515.1). NCBI lineage: Eukaryota > Metazoa > Chordata > Amphibia > Caudata > Salamandridae > Calotriton > Calotriton arnoldi. The sequence goes on from CAWUFW010008311.1 coordinate 89,536, forward strand.
GGATTTACGAAAGAACCCCACCGCCTTTTACACCGAGCTAGGTACTGCTCTGGGATCAACAATAATGACACTTGCCGACATAGACTTGTTCTTCGGGTTATGTTTGCCAGCAGATGTGTGGAAACAGATTAGGAAAATAGACCATACCGAACTGCTTGGTCATACCTGCTTGGTCATACTGCTTGGTCAAACACATTAGATAAACAGCGGAACCCTGGTCAAAAACCGGTTAAAGCAATATTGGACCTCCCTGACAAAATAGTGCAGAAAGTGAAAACGCTGATCCCAGAGAAAAAGATAGACTGGTCCATAGTAACCGCGTGCCGCCAGAAACCACAAGAGGATGTCTCAGAGTATTTCTCCAGATTTGAAACGGTGTTCTCCGATTACAGTGGACAAGACATGTCCACCGCAACCGGACACCACTTATTTGTGCAGAACTATGTCAAAGGACTACTGCCAGATGTATCCCAGAAATTACAAGCCAGCGAAAGTAGTTGGGCAGCATCTAAACCGGCGGCCATTCTCCAAATGGCCCAGTACTATGAGCATCAGAAAAACGAAAATGACAGGGCTACAGAAAGGAAAAAGAAGGACTTGAAGGAAAGGGTAATGGTAGCACAACTCCAGTGGGCGAATACAGGAAGGGAGCAATATAGGGGAGGATACCAGCAGAATACCCCTAGAGTACAGCCACCTAGAAACAATTCATCGACATCATATGTAGGACGCCAAGACCTAGGACAGGATCAATGTGCATTTTGCAAAGAATATGGACATTGGAAAACCCAATGCCCCGCTTTGTTAGGAGCTGGTAGGGGCAGAGGGGCGAGGGAAATAGCAAGTGGACAGAGAGGAAGAGGACGTGGGAGAGGGTACGCGAGTGAAGCAAGCGAGGAAAGGCCAGGAAGAGTGAACACATTTGACCATCCCAAACAGAATCAGTACCAACAGACAGATTATGACAATACGTACGACTTTGCATAGGACAGCCAGGGGCAAGGGAGGGATCCAGTCGAGCTCTATGTTGATCAGCAAGGCCCATATGTTACCGCTGAGGTCCTGGGCACAAAGTCGCCATTTCTGGTAGACACGGGAGCAACACGTAGTGCACTATCCAAACGACTGATTCCAAGGGCACCCTTGTCAGGCTCACATGTGACCTCAATAGGATTTGACGGTACGCCCTCCACCAACCCTTTGTCCCGACCGATCCCTTTTAACCTTGACAACAATAGCGTCGAAACGACATTCCTCCTCTCTTCCAACACCCCAGACGCCATTATGGGTCTCGACCTTTTGAAACACTTCCATGCGACTATCAGATGCTCACCAGACGGAGTGCGTGTTGTCCTGTATGACAACCCCCAGCGCCATAGAGAGAACCCTTCTCAGCACATGTTTCCCATCTCCGAGACTGACGCATCCCTACTGGACACTTTGCCATCACACGTATGGGCTAGGGCTGATTCAGACATAGGACGAATGATGATTGACCCAGTACACGTAACAATATGACAGGACGCAACCCTACCGAAAGTACCGCAGTAAAAAATATTGCCAGAGGGTGAGAAGGCACTAACAGAGATCATACACTCTTTGGTAGAGGCAGGGGTGGAGAGGAAGTAGTGAGCAACGTTTGTAACAGTCCCATACTACCGATTGTAAAGAGACAGGGAGAGGGAGACGGAAAAGCCTACCGCTTCATCATTGACCTACGGGAGATAAACAAAATTGTAGTGCCACAATACCCAGTAGTTTCCGACATCACGACAATTTTGACTTTAATCCCCTCCACTGCCACCACCTTCACTGTAATTGACCTCAAAAACGCATTCTTTTCCATACCTATACACAAGGACAGCCGCTATCTATTTGGATTCACCCTAAACTCCCGTTCGTACAGATTTTGCAGAGCACCTCAGGGGTACACTGAGAGCCCAAGTATCTATAGCCAGGCGCTTAAAAGACAGTTGGACGCCATACAATTGCCAGATGGAGTGGCACTAATACAATATGTAGACAACATCCTTCTAGCAGCGGACACCATACCAATAGCCGTCACCGCCACCATCAAACTACTCCATTTTCTTGCTGAGAATGGTCACAAGGTCTCCCGAAAGAAATTGCAGTTCTGTAAATCACAAGTGACCTATTTGGGTCACCTTTTATCCAAAGAAGGGAGGAAACTCACGCCTGACAGGATCCAGACAATTCTAGACACCCCTGTCCCCAAAGATCAGAAACAAGTCCGCTCTTTGATAGGTCTCACCTCATTTTGCCGACAGTGGTTACCAAACTTTAGCCTCATTGTCAAACCCCTTCTCTCCCTCCTAGCTAAAGACATCCCCTCACCTCTCCCCTGGACCCCCGAATGCCAGTCAGCCTTTAAAGAACTACGCAATGCCCTTTGTTCAGCGCCTGTCCTAGGAACCCCGGATTACTCCAAACCATTCTTCCTCTACACGCACGAGAGGGAAGGATGTGCATTGTCTGTCCTAACACAATCAATTGGTTACAAACAACGCCCTTGTGCATATTTCTCTGCCACCCTCGATCCAGTAGCCAGAGCGCTGCCAGCGTGCCTGCGCGCTGTGGCAGCTGCAGCAGTATCGATACGCCAGAGCGAAGGAATAGTACTCTCCAATCCAGTCACTGTTTTAGTACCCCATGCAGTCGACACACTACTAAACCAGACCAAAACCCAACACTTGACTAGCGCCCGACTGACAGGATATGAGTTGACCCTGCTAGCACCGCACATTACCCTAAAGCGATGCACCACCCTCAATCCAGCCACACTGTTACCCCTACCCGAAAATGATCCTAGCGTGACTCCACTACATGACTGTGTGACACTAACCGATGAACAAACAAAGAGTAGAATAGATCTCAGAGACACCGCCTTTCTAGAACCAGATGGAGAACTATGGGTGGATGGTTCGTGCATCAAACTCCCCGACGGCACCACCTCAGCTGCATACGCTGTCACCACAGCCCGAACCGTTCTGGAAACAGCCCGTATTCCCCAACGTTCAGCCCAGGCTGCAGAACTCATTGCCCTCACACGAGCATGTATCTTAGCGACTGACACGACTGTTAACATATACACCGACAGCCAATATGCCTTCGGGGTGGTTCACCATTTTCGGATCTTATGGAAAGAAAGAGGGTTCCTGACTTCACACGGTACACCCATCCTGCATGGAGATCTAGTCTCCGCCTTGACGCAAGCAGTCCTCCTCCCCAAGAAGTTAGCAGTGATAAAATGCCAAGCACATAGGAAAGTGACTGATCTCATTGGACAGGGAAATGCACTAGCAGACGTTACTGCCCGAGCCACGGCAGGAGACAGAACTACGACACAAATGTATGTGACCAGGTCACAAGCTGAACGATGGACTGACGCTAGGACCACTGTAAGGGACATACAGACTACAGGCACACAAGACGAATTGACCGTGTGGGAAAAGGTGGGACTAAAAGACGAGGAAGATTGCTGGAGAACTAAAGACGGAAATAAATGGCTGTTACCCAATGCCTACCTAATCCCCATATTGACCATGGCACATTTACCAGCACACATAGGCTCCACCCCCATGATTGAACTAATCACCAGAGTATGGCATAACGTCAAGATAGCAGAATCTGCAAAACGCCTAGTACAACAATGTATAGTCTGCCTACAACACAACCCAGGGAAGGGGACAGTAGTACCACGGGGAGGGTTTGGAGTCCCTGACCACCCCTTTGAAATCCTTCAAATGGATTACATTCAACTAGAGAGATGCCTTGGTCTAAAATATGTCCTGGTGGTTGTGTGCACTTTTAGCAAATGGGTGGAGGCATATCCCACCGCGACAATACCGCCTTAGCCACTGCAAAACTATTGCTGAAAGAATTCTTCCCCCGATACGGCCTTTGCAGAATTTTATGGAGCGACAATGGCCCCCACTTCGTAGCCGAGGTGATACAGAACATTCTGAGAGGGTTGGGGGTAAAACAAAAGTTCCATGCCGTCTTCCACCCCCAATCAGCGGGCCTGGTAGAGAGACACAATGCAACGTTGAAACTAAAACTAGCCAAAATAGTTGCCACGACCGGGTTGAAATGGCCCGATGCCTTCCCATTGGCATTGTTATCGATGCGCTCCACCCCAACCAAACACCGACTGACCCCGTATGAGGTGGTCTTCGGCAGGCCTATGAGCATTTGGGCGGCACCAAGACCCACCTCCATTAACGATGTCCCGAACATATTAATGTCGGATTACTTGCATAAATTGACAAACGAGCTAACAATTATCCACCAACAGGTGCAGCAAGCCTTGCCTGACGTATCCAGGGGCCCGGGACATGAAATAAAGCCAGGCGACCATGTATTGATTCGCAACTTCCAAAGAACGAAGAATCTGGAGCCTAGGTGGACGGGCCCCTGGCAAGTCCTGATCACCACCCGAACTGCCCTCCGAGTGGAAGGAAAACGAAACTGGCTGCATGCCCACCACTGCAAACGAGTCCCTCCAACCCTGGCAACCTGTGAAGGGGTGGAGGTGCAAGAGGAAGTACTCGTGAGAGACCGACCAGCTCTGAGTTGCTACCCACAAGAAGACACCCTCGAACTATCAGAATTTCCCGACCCCACGGTGCCATCCAGGAAAGGGTACAACCTAAGATCGACGAAAGGAGGGAGCTCCAACGACCAGGCCACCAACTAAGTCAAGGTCTCAGATCGGTAGCACAGTCAAACAACGCTACCAGGAAAGCGCCAGACAAAAGGCTGTGGTCCTAACAGTTGTTGAGCTCCTCGAAGATGATGGAAGAAACTGAACACCTGCAAAACCACCGCAAAGACACCAAGACTGCTAACCTGCACAGCACAAAGACAATTGCACTTGTAGCCGCATTTCTCACCTGTCTCCTGCTAATGGTCGCACTCTGGATCATTGAAGAGAATGCACCTGCATACAGAACATCGTCACCCACCATGCAACCAACCACCAAGAAAGAACACTACCTGGTATCACTACCGCCACATCTCCGAGAACAACGCAAAGAATTCTGGAATAATTCTTTCGTGCAGATGTTGCACCAGCACAATCTTGCCACCAATGCTACCAACTGTTGGGTCTGTGGGCTGTTACCACATGCCACTGAACATTCCATCCCTTTCATCCCTTCGCCCTTTTCTATTCACGGATCTTGCCTTGCCTGGATGATGCTCCTACAAGAAAGTTACAAAGACAATGCCACTTCCGACGGAACAATCGCCCAGTTCTACAACGAGTTCTGGCGAAACAAAACAGGAAGGACAGCCGCCCCCTTCTGCCCTCACACCTTCAATGCGACATTCCAGATTAATGTCCCCTCCAAAGAACGAGTGGAAATGCAAGTGTTCAATAATCCTAACAGAGCCACATTTTCCTACCTGAAGAAAAGAACTGCTGCAACACTGACTGTGGCCCTATCTGTGGTGAACGTCTCTGGCCTTGTATGCATTGAAGGCCGTGGGACTAAGAATGTGGGTCACAGCACCTGTAGCATTGTAAGGACTTTGAACACTGCCAACCCCCAGCGCTTGTTGCATCACCCAATATGTACTTTGTTTGTGGAACCAAAGCCTACACCTGGCTCCCAAGAAACTGGGGGGCACGTGCTACATCGCCTTTGTTTTGCCACCAACCTACACAGCCCCTGCAGAGCATCATCGAGAAAAGCGTTCTAAAGACATTGATCAAGCAGACTCTGCCTCATCACAGTTCCTCGACGCAGCAAAAGGGCTCGTCCCGCTATGGGGTCCGATGGCAAACAGCCGAGCCATCAGACATCGGTCCCAAGCGGTAGAGACCGCCCTGAACGTCACTGCTGGCATCCTCACCAACAACACTGCTGAGCTCCAAGCGATCCGTCTGGTTACCCTGCAAAATCGCATGGTCCTGGACGTGGTACTAGCGGACCGTGGAGGAGCATGCCGCATCATCGGTGCCAGCTGCTGTGTATACATTCCTGATAATTCACCTTCTGTCTATGAAGCAATCGAACATCTCCATAGACTATCTTCAGAAATTCATCAAGGATCAGAGACTTGGACAATTGGAAGTTGGCTTTGGGGCATCTTGAAGGAGTGGGGTTGGAAAATATCAATGATTCTCTTGGTCCCAGTATTGACAATATGTGGTTGTTGTTTGGGTATACACTGTATACCACCTTTGTGTTCTCTTTGCATAACTACCTTGCACCCTAAGACTATGGACACTCAGCTAACAAAAATGAGAGTAATGTATGATCAAGAGATACAGGACATTATGGAGATCGAAATAGACTGACAAGCTGGCTAGTTATGTTCAAAGGGGCCACTGTTAAAAGCAAAACAATAATCATGAACATTACCTGCGCCATCTTGTCTGGTGGAATTCTATCTGCACATAAATTGCAGTCATTTTAATCTATCACAGCCATTTTGTACTCTGTTGGTCACCTTTGTTTCACCCTGCCCTTACTAGCATCCCTCTGACCCTCTGACCGACCTGGTATGTGTGCTGGGGGCTATAAACTCTATTGCCACAACAAACCCTCAGCGCCACTTGCTGCCACAAACTCGTTTTTCCTCTCATCTCTGTTTTCAGGCAAACCTTTGGACACTCTACCCCTCACTGCACCTAGTTACACAAACAGGTTCCAAACACCAAAAAGACTCTTGCAACATGATTTATTGCACTGCAAACAGCAAGACTTGTTGTTACCAACAATGGGACCTGTTTTTATCAACAGAACGGACTCAGATCTGGCCGGTCTCACATGTTTTAGACCCTGAAGCAAGGTCCAGCTGCAAGATAAGATTGTCTGTTTGACCTGGGTGGGAAGAGAATTACTGTTGGGCTTGTGTGACAACCTGCCCGGGCGGGGACCCCAAGCTTGTGTAACCATGTTAATCAAACAAATGCATTGTGTCAAACTTGTATAAAAGGAAGAGCCAAAGGAGTTGTCAGCAGAGCACTTCCCTCAGACATCCCGGTGTCTGCAGTTGACGTGATCTCCTCATGAGAAATAAACCTTTTTCTTGTCTTCCAGTTTCCAGCGCTTGCCTCATTATTTTGATAGCGAACCCAAAGTGAATTAGAGGTGGAACCCTGCACCGGGCAGCATTGAGGGTCTTAGAAGACTCGCTGCCTTTCACAGCCCTGGCACTTATTTTGTTTACAATTTAATCACTGACTGGGTAGTCCTAAAGGCATCACAAGGCTTGTGAGCTTACATTCTTTCATTGCGCCCCTCTCCCACAGCTGCTGCCTTCACAGAACTGTGCACCCAGAATACTTTGAAAACTTTCTAGATACGTTTCAATTTCCGTAACTAGTTTCTGAAAGAACTACCGGTTCCTGTGTCCCCTTCCCAAGTGGTGATGGAGCCTCTGATCCCACTCCCTTCCTCCCCTCCATCCCCCTCTCCCCGGCCAAGAAACACTACCATCACAGAAGGCGAGGCGTGGGGCGAGTTTATTTAAAATATGTACATGTCCCCACAGGCCCCCTGCTGCTTGGCTAGTCCCACATCGCTTTGGTGGCGGCAACAATGTTGAATTACCTCATTTAGAAGAAAACATCAAGCGAGGAAAACCTGAAAATTCACAATAAATTGCCCTTTTCTTAAATAATGCAATTCAAGGGATGTGTGCTCGCACAACTGCTTTTCCCAGTTCCGTATCTTTTTCTCATTGACTTTTTTGCTTACATTTCTGGGATTTATTATTCAACCAATTTACGTTTCCTTTTTTTCCAAATTTATATTAGTTCTCCGTTTTGTGTAGGAGTTTTGACCAGATTTACAGGTGGCCGCTGTTCCAGTCCAAGTTAACGCGGGGGAAGGGTGGGTTCACTGGAAGGGAGAGAAAAAGATACAAAAGCCAGGCTTTTCTTCAATATTCACACTTCATTGCAACAGAGACGCCCCGCCCCTTTCCAGAGAAAGGACGAAAAGGCAGTGGGGGTCCTTTCTTCACAGTTTGCAGTCCCGTTTTTCTTAAGATCTGAGGTGTATTTGGTAAAAACACAAATGTAATGAGTTTGTCCTTTTGCTTCCAGAGGCGAGAAAACAGCTGGCAGACACGAAAGGAAGGGAAACAGAGGGCAGACTTGAAAGGAAGGGAAACAGAGGGCAGACACGAAAGGAAGGGAAACAGAGGGCAGACTTGAAAGGAAGGGAAACAGAGGGCAGACTTGAAAGGAAGGGAAACAGAGGGCAAACACGAAAGGAAGGGAAACAGAGGGCAGACTTGAAAGGAAGGGAAACAGAGGGCAGACACGAAAGGAAGGGAAACAGAGGGCAGACTTGAAACGAAGGGAAACAGAGGGCAGACTTGAAAGGAAGGGAAACAGAGGGCAGACTTGAAAGGAAGGGAAACAGAGGGCAGACACGAAAGGAAGGGAAACAGAGGGCAGACTTGAAAGGAAGGGAAACAGAGGGCAGACTTGAAAGGAAGGGAAACAGAGGGCAGACTTGAAAGGAAGGGAAACAGAGGGCAGACACGAAAGGAAGGGAAACAGAGGGCAGACTTGAAAGGAAGGGAAACAGAGGGCAGACTTGAAAGGAAGGGAAACAGAGGGCAGACTTGAAAGGAAGGGAAACAGAGGGCAGACACGAAAGGAAGGGAAACAGAGGGCAGACTTGAAAGGAAGGGAAACAGAGGGCAGACTTGAAAGGAAGGGAAACTGAGGGCAGACTTGAAAGGAAGGGAAACAGAGGGCAGAAGTTGTCTTTGGAAAGCGTCCGAAGTTGATCAAGGGGCAGGGGCCCCCGCCCCTTACCCATTAACCTTATCTTTGAGTGATCCAGGGACCTCTCGTTACCTCAAGGAGATACCCTGTAATGTTTCTCAGGAGCCTCTGTTACTTCAGGGAGATACCAACTGATATCTGACAGGGGCCTTCTTTTATATCAGGGACCTACCACTTGATGTTTCACAGGGGTCTCTCGTTGCATCAGGGAGATACCACTTGATGTCTCACAGGGGCCTCCCCTTAGATCAAGGAGATACCACTTGAAAATTCCCAGGGGCCTTCCCTTACACCATGGAGACGCCACTCAATGACTTCTCTCCACCAATGTGCGGACACCAAGATATCTTCCTTATTCATGTTATTTCTGTTTCCCCCTGCACAGGTACAATGGGCCGTCCCAGAGAATGCCACCACAGCACGTTGACCACTTGTTGCTCCAGTTCTCACATCTGCACACATTTCATCCATCCGCCAGTGGTGGTTCTTGCTGCTGGACTGGTAAAGATGAAGGCTTCAGGGCCTTGAGGAGGAGATGAGAAATTTCTCGATAATTAAATAAATACATTCCTGGCCCTTCCATGTTTCCTTGTCATCCATTCTATAGTCATACAATCCCAGGACGCAGAGTTGGAAAAGAAGGGTCCCCTGGCCCTCAACAAATGTAAATCTCGCTCTACGCCCCCCTCAATCGTCCACCTCAATCTCCTCATCTTCTGAGAACTCATCTGTGGTGTGGTCTCTAGAGGAGGACTGCGGGGAGTGTGGGTAGCAGCCCCCCAAGCCTTGGGGTGAGGAAGAGCCGCAGGGGGACAGGGCCCGCGAGTGAGGAGCCGTGTGCACCCCCGTCTCTTCCTCTAGCTCTGGCATGGTGGCAAGTTTCTCTAGAGCATGGGGGGGCAGTTTCTTGAGGGACTCTACATCCGCCTTCATCTCCTCAAGGTCCCGTTTCAGCTTGGCCCTCCGGTTCTGGAACCAGGTGATGACCTGCGCGTTGCTCAGGCCCAGCTGCTGCGCGATCTGGTCACGGTCCGCCGGGGACAGGTATTTCTGGTACAGGAAGCGCTTCTCCAGCTCGTAGATCTGGTGGTTGGTGAAGGCGGTGCGGGACTTCCTGCGCTTCTTGGAGGTCTGCCGGTGTCCGAAGGAGTTCAGGTGGTCCCGGCCTGGAAGAGAGGACAAGAGGTTAGTCAAGCCTTGGAGATACTTCATGGTGGAGAAGGAACGGACATGGAGGAGGCGAGGGTGCGGGAGGAAGAGGGTGGATGGAGGTGAGGAGGAAGAGGATGGGGAGATGGAGCTGGGGTGAGATGGTGGTACTGAGGGAGAAGAGACGTGGCAATATGAATGACTAGGAGCGCTCAACTGTTCCTCAACTGCACCTCAGTCAGCACTCACAGGGATTTTCACACGCACATCACTTTGTCGCCCTCATTTGAATCTTAGTACATCTGAGGATGAGTGAATCTGCCCAAACTGAGCATCAATTCAGCCGAACCGACTAATTAACCTGTCTTTGTGAGAACTCAGTCAGCATTCACCTACACTTACCAAAAAAACTTTGTTTTTAGTAACAAAAAGTACCCATTCTCCAATCGCAACTGAGGCCCAGCTGAGCCCTAATTTTAAAAAGTGCCCAAACCCGAGCACTTAACTAGTTCTGGCATCCCACTGGGGTTTACAACGACAGTCACCTTTTGTGAATGAATGGTTAGTGAGCGCTCATTAGAACATTTTGAATGGGGAATTATTGAACGGGTGGTTATTTTTATTTCATTTACAAATTTTAAATTGTGCTCTTAGGGGGAGATTTACTAAGATTTTGCGTCGTGTTTGCATCACAAAAGTGACGCAAATCAGCGCAAAATCTTTTCTTCCTAATTAACTTTCCAGCGCTAAACTTGTTTAGCGCTGGAAATAGCGTAAAAGTAATGCGAAGCAGCGCATTGCGCTGCTTCGCATTACTTTGCGCCATGGGGCGTACCATGGGTGGAGCATGGGCGTTCCCATGCAACCACCCAAGCTTTCTCACGCTTAACCCAATTTACTAAAAACAGTAGATTGGGTTTAGCGTGAGAAAACTGCGCCCTTTTCAACTAGGCTTTAATTTCTCCTTCCTTTTCCGACTTTGCATACGTGCTGCACTGTGCAGCACGTATGCAAAGTGGGAATAGCTTTGCATCGTGCCTAGCATAGTATTTTGTACAGGAAGGGTACCATTCCTGTACAAAACCTATGCTACACTCATGCACACACCCTAGCGCTGCGGCGCTAAGGTGTGTGTGTGTGGCGCAGGCAGCTCAAATCAGCACCGGCACAAGGGAAAGGGGAGAAGAGAGTCATATCTCTGTAGATATGACGCTCTCCTGCTCCCTCCCTGTCGCCCAACGCAGCGCAGCCTCGCGGGGGGGCTGCGCTGCGTGGAGATTTTGTAAATCTTCCCCTAAAGTTTTAGTTACTTGCTTACTTGCCAATCTTCAGATTTGGTTAGATTTTCTGCCCATTCAGATCTGAGAACTGCAAAATACAATTTTTCTCAAATTGATTAATTTTTGCAACACAACAATTTTTTACCTCACGACTTTTTATTAAAAATAACTTTAATAATAATTTAGTTTCCATTAAGTGCTTTTTATAACAGTTGTTTCTATTGTTGACTATTTTTTAATAGCTATTTCTGAATTAAATATGGTATAGTTCATAATTCACCACTAAGTGAATTTTGTGTCAAAATATAGCTGATTAATCTGTATGAGCTGAGTCGGACACAATACTCTCTGTGCAGATGCCAAGACTGTAATAAACTATTTATTACCCTTGCTGAGTTTGGAGAGGGGCTATGAGTCAGAAGAGGAAGCCTGGAGTGAGTCATGGTGCCCCCCCCAACCCCAGTGTAATAAATAGCATATTACCTCTGCACGCCTGGATGTATGGTGTATGCCAAACCCTGATTGAGTATGTAGTAGTTATAAATGGTGGTATATAAATCATATCCAGAGCACAAGGGGTTAAATCCCTGCAGTGAGACTGCATCTCATTGACTAAGATTTGCATGCGTGGGCCCCATTGGTTGTTTTCTGTCATTGATTCTAAAATGGAATCCCTGCGACAATACCATTGGTTTGTCTGGTCAGGGACACTGCACTGTGGTAAAAACTGGGGGGAGGGGAGGGTGGTTTTGAACTGTGCTAATAAGTGAGCGCTTATGAGTACACTTGTTACAATTAACTTGTTATTTGGTGACATTTATTTTTTCTGGCATGGAATATATTTATAGCTCAGTTCTTTCTTGCATTCTGAACACAAATATATAAAATGCATAGGAGAGTTTAAACGTAAAATTGGTTCCGAACTATTAATATTATTTTTCACAAATAAACCGTGGAAGCTGCCGATGGGTACCAGACATTTCTCCTTTTAGAGTAGGGTGCTCTTATTAACAGATAAAATCCTTTATCTCGCATAGATTTATTATCTGAGACATACATTGAAAGCGCTGATTTTTAAACACGCTTTCGCTGTCTAGGCGGTGGGTGGGAGAGGCAATGTAAATGATTATTTAATTAAAAATAAATCAGTTAACACCATCTCCACACATTTAACAGGGGAATATGTAACAATATTAATCAGAATAATTGAGATTAAAATAATGACAACGAAATGGTAACATAACTCTAATATAATAAGAATTTCAGAAGCAATAAAAAGAATAACAATGATACTTCTAAAGTCACAAAAACAACATCAGCGCTAATGACGAATATTACTTCTTTAAGAATGAGACACTAAAATGTATTCATTGTATACCGTAATAATACGAATTACGATAGTGATTGCATTAAGAATGTTCCATATAATATTCCTGTTAATAAAATGTGCCGGGGCCGAGAATCACCTGCAGTACATTATCAGGATGGTGCAAGTCACTGAGGGCCCCATGCACCATCCGAAAATCGGGTCGCAAACGGGCAGATTCGCAGAATCTGCCCCTTTGCGACCTGTATTTTTGCGTTTGGGATGCATCATCCCAAATGCAAAAATCGCAATTTAAGGAATCGCAAATTGAGATTCCTTAAATGCAATGCAACAAAGTAAAAAATTAGCGATTTCGCTATTAGGGCGCAATTTACCATGAAGTTGAACTTCATGGTAATTGCAAAACTTTGAGAAATGCACTAAAGTGCATTTTTCAAAGTTGAAGGTTACACACACACATGTCCTTGGGACATGTGTGTGCGCAACATATGTGCACGGATCAATTTCAGGGGTGCAACAGGGTATCCTTTTGACACCTCTGCACCCTTGAAATTGCATGCGCAATTTGCAAGTACCTATTGGTACTCGCAAATAGCGCTCGCAATTTCCCATTCATTCCTATGGGCCTGTAGGCCCATAGGAATGAATGGGAAGCCATTCCTTATTTGCGACTCGCAATTTGCGAGTCGCAAATAAGGAATGTGAAGGAATCGCTATTATTATAGCGATTCCTACATGCATAGCATTTTGCGAATCCTTAATTGCGAATCCTTAATATTCGCTATTAAGGACTCGCAAAATCCTAGCTTGATGCATGTGCCAGTGAGTTGTTTGTACCATAAAGAGTAACTAACCAGGGGCGCGCGGAGGTCATGTATAAGGTCAGAGAAGCAAGAGGTGTCTTGCATTTGTGTTTACATGCAGCAAGAGGTAGCATGTTCCTATTCACGGATGGCTGCACCACCATTTCACACTAACCTCACCTCCTGCACGTGTGCATCTCAAAGCACCGTCACAACTTTGACTATCTCTTCATCTTCAAGGAGAAAACAATAGCCAAAAAGCGTGTTATTCTTTAAAGGTTTAGCCTAAGTCAGTGTCTGCTTCGGGGGCTCCAGCAGCGGCCATTGGGGTGTTACAAGTCAACTGTAATAACTAACCGCAGTACGGTAATGATGGCATTTTCATTATAATGTAATATTTGTTTTTAAGTAAGTAGTCACGCCATTTTCCTATTTTAACGAGTAGTGATATTGGGTTCATTTTTAAGGTGAGTAGTCTTGTTTATGTAAGTTTGATTTTACAGATGTGTAGTGAGTGATGTAATTCTAGATTACAGGTGAGTAGTGAGGCCACAGGTAAAGTTAGGATTTGTATAGTATTTTTTTGTATGGCTTCATGTGTTATTGAAATAGTCACAATGGGAATACAGAAAGCTATATTTGAATATTGTTAGAATAATGACTATTGATAATGAAGCCAGGATCCACTGAAGGTGTTGTGCACAACACACAAAGCCTTTCACAATTCTGGGCTTAAGCACCTAGCAAACAGGATCAAACTATCAGGAGGGGGGAGGGATTCTAGAAGAGCTAAATCTCTCACACCTGAACTACCCAGATAAAAAAAAAAGGAAAACTCATGGTCGCACTTTCGCCAGATCTGCCCCCAAAATCTGGAACTCCCTACCACCCCCAACGAGAGCAATTATAGCTCGCTCAAGCTTCTCAAGGAGGAAGTCAAAGCCGTCCTACTAGAACAACATGTTGCACAAAAGAACTATTTCGAGACTTTTATCTCCCCTATTTGACACTATGTCCTACTGCGTTATACCTTGCTTGTCACATTCTATGGACAAGGTATCCTAAATGTATTCCTTCTGCACTGCAACACTCATCTGCTCTCTTTCTGTACAGCACTCTGATATCGTGATGGTCAGGTTTGCACTTTATATAACACGGTAAATAAAAAAAATACATGAATAAATACCAATAACAAATGTTAATAACACTTTAAACATATCAGCTTTAGGAGTGTGTGCACGAGACCAGCCCTAACTTATCTGTTATATCTTTCTAAATCCTGTTCGACTACCTTCCCCAGAGATCGGCTCTTAATGAGACCCGGTCCTGCCCCTAGCCTGCGCTCTTCTGCAACGCTCTATTGTTTTGCACTAGGTTTGCACTTTTTATGTACCATTGCATCCATACATACAAACATACATTGATACATACCTACATACATACGTACATACATACCTACTTTCATACGTACATACATACTTACATACCTACATACATACATACTTACATGCCTGCATACATACTTACATACATACTTACATACATGCATAATACATACATACATACATACATACGTTCATATATACGTACTTACATACATTCATACATACATACTTTCATACATACGTACTTCCATACATTCATACATACATACCTACATACATACCTACTTTCATACGTACATACATTCTTACATACCTACATACATACATACGTACGTACATACATACTTACATGCCTGCATACATACTTACATACATATGTACATACATGCATAATACATACATACATACTTACATACATACTTGCATATGTACATACATACTTACATGCCTGCATACATACTTACATACATGCATAATACATACATACTTACATACGTTCATACATACGTACTTACATACATTCATACATACATACTTACATGCCTGCATACATACTTACATACATACTTACATGCATGCATAATACATACATATATACTTACATACGTTCATACATACGTACTTACATACATTCATACATACATACTTTCATACATACATACTTCCATACATTCATACATACATACTTTCATACATACTTACATACATGCATAATACATACATACATACTTACATACGTTCATATATACTTACTTACATACATTCATACATACATACTTACATGCCTGCATACATACTTACATACATACTTACATACATGCATAATACATACATACATACATACTTACATACGTTCATATATACGTACTTACATACATTCATACATACATACTTTCATACATACTTCCCTTGATATGGACTTCTTAGGATGAAATGCCCCCTGTGTGTCTCTGGAGAGGGAGCCCCCGACTTGTGCCTCAGTCATGCACGGTCATTGAAGTCCACCCTCTTTACACAGATTAAGACCACAGAGCGTGGCTCTGAGGTCACGGGCGGCACATAAAGTGCACCCCTGACAGAAAGAGTACCTACTGTACTCTCACTGGGTTTTGTGAGACTGGCAGTGCCGTCTCCTTTAAGGCTGAGGTGTATGCTGCCTCCCCTGTTTGAAAAGGGTTTGTCACGCTCTTTGCACTCCATCCCTGCGTGACATGGCTGAAGGGTGCGTGTACACCGTGTGCGTTTGGGGGAGTGTCCATGTGTTCATATGATTGTGAAAGAGAAAGTCGTCCAGGGCAGTTAAGCCGTCCAGTGTCTAAGGGTTGAATTGAAAGGAAATTAAACTGGTGATATTAGGAACGAGAGAAATCTGATCAAAGGAAAAGACTGGTTTAGGAAGGAATGTCCGAATCTAAAAGCACAGATAAGAAAAGAGGAACGAAACCTCAAACCAAGGTGCGACTTTGTGAGTTATAAAAGCCTCCAGAAGACAAACAAAATGTATAAAATGTTAATTAGGGGGAAAAAAGAGAGAGAACACATCAAGAGAAATGTTGGGAAAATCTCCTGGGAAACAGAGAACATCAATTGGACATGGATTAAGAAAAGGGGGCGTCCCGGCCCCCCTCCTTTTCTCCTTATTTATAGCTGACTTGCCATCAGTTTTAGGGGGGGGGGGGCTAAAGGTGCTCGCCCCAAAACTGACAGCAAACATATTGCATGTCTCCGGTATGCAGACGCTCTTGTAATTTTAGATCAGACAGAGATGGGTCTGCAAAGAAAGCTGGACATGTTTATGGAATATTGTAGTCATAAGAAATGAGTAGTAAATATGGGAAAAACCAAGGTGAGGAGCTTTGGTAGTAAACAAAGTTTAAATGGTTTCTGGGCCCAACAAGCTGGAGAAAGTAAAGCAATATAAGTACCTGGGGGTCTGGTTTGAGACGTCCCCAAAAGGGAGCGTCCACCTGGGTGCATTGAGAGCAAGGGCCCTTGCCTCTGTTAAAGGGCTGGAGACGTTTAGGGTGAGAAGTCAGATAGGACTGTCTTGAAAGCCTCTGCTGCCTTGACACCTCCACCATTCCAAAATGGTGCCGAATTATTATATCTAAGTGGTAAAGGTGGATGGGATGTTGAGGAGGGTGAATGTTAAACAAGTATTGTCTCTTCCAGGATCCGCTATGATCCAGGCTGTAAGAATGGAAACTTGTACAGTATCGTGGAATATAACGGCCCGTATGGCGTTGATAAGACTTTAGAAGCGCCAGAGCTCTGAGGAGGAGCAAAACGTATCCCAGTGGTGCAAAAATGAGAGAAAGCAAAGTGAATTAAAGTGGATATATGGGGTCGGAAGTTTGCAGGGATATGAGAACTAAGCTGTGCACACAAAATCTACAAATTGGGTTTGTAAAGAGTGAGCTCAAGGTATTAGGCAAGGAATTATGGCAAGATTATGATAGGCTGTGCCTTGAGAGGAACAAATCGGTCTGTTTTATGTTTAACTCATGGCAAAAGGAAGTGGGGTACCCATATATGGATGCACGACCTAATCATTGGAGTGGAAGAGAATGATTCAGGCTAAGGGTTGGAATGAGCCCCTGCTATGTTAATGAAAGGATAAAAGTGACCACAATTGATCCTGAGGGGAATTGTACATGTAGCTTAAGTATGAAATGCGATGTTTTGCATATTTTATTGGATTGTCTAAAAGTCTTAATTGCACGGAAATTGTTCTTACCTCCAATTTTTATAAACTTTAGCATTAGAACACGCACAGGCTATGGAATTTTTAACTGAAATGTGTGTTTTTGGATGTAGCATGTGCTACAGGAGGTTTATGACTGCTTTTAAAGGTATTCATGTGTGTATCGATTAGTATTTATAGGTAATTTATGATGATAATATTTATTGTATAAAATGGGTCGACGATGATATAAAGATGAGGTATATTTTATAGGTATATTGATTATAAGATTTTATATAATGAATGGTTTTATGCTGTTATTTATTGTGATGTAAGTATACAAAGTTCATATGGTTGTATATGATGTGTGTTTAAGGATCAATGGTCTAAAAAAACATTTCTTTGACTGACTTACTGAAAGAAAAAGTGTGTGTGTGTGAGTGCGCCTGTGCGTGTGTGTGTGCGTGTGTGTGTGTGTGCATGTGTGTGTGTGTGTGAGTGCACCTGTGCGTGTGTGTGTGTGCGTGTGTGTGTGTGCGTGTGTGCATGTGTGTGTGAGTGCACCAGTGCGTGTGTGTGTGCGTGTGTGTTTGTGTGCGTGTGCGTGTGTGCATGTGTGCCTATGTGAGAGAGATTATGGTAGTGGGTGGCTGTGAGGGTCTATTTGTCTTTGTGTGTGAGAAAACATCTGTGTGTTTTTCTAGGTGAGAATATGTCCAGGGTTGGACTGGGGCAGCACATAAGCTTGGGCAGAAGTCAGTCAGACAGCTTAAACAAGCACTGACAAAGCTGATAGGTCTCGGCAATGTAAGAGCTATAGGTGTTGGCAATGTTCATGTATTTATGTATTTTAATAAAAAACAGCCCAGAGCCATACACAAATACATTTACATTGCCAGCATCTAAAGCTCTCAGATTGCCAAAACGTATTGTCTTTGCCAATGCTTGTTAACAGTGTATTGTTGGAGGTGCTGTACAGTATGCAGAACTACGAGGAATGTAGGTCATACAAAATGACCACATTCTTAACATCATGTTTTATGTTTATTAATCGTATCTCCTGATGTATTTCGAAGGCTGTAATTTATGTGCTTTGCAAATGTGCGAAGAGAGATTTCAATCAGCCCAGTCTGTACGTACAGCATTAGTGTCCACATGTTATTCCGCGTTTTGTATAAACATGTTTTGTTTGCATGGTATAGGATTGGGAGCGTGCACACTTTGATATGGAGAAAATCATCCACCAGTAATGCAGCCTTTCCTTTCGGCTCTATGTCGGGGTCATTATCCAACAATAAAGGCCGAATCAGTGGCTTAGGTCACTTAAATACAGAGCACATGAATTACGAACAGAGCCAGAACCCACGAATTAGCTTTATTAAAAACAGAGCGTTAGGAAGCACTAAATAGAAAATATATATTTTATGTTCTGCATAAAAAGCCCGTACCAGCAGTGATCAGCTCCTAGCGTGTGGCAGGACCAGTCACTCATTTCCAAAAATAAAAAAGTAGTCCCAAAACAATGCATGAAATGGCCGCTGCATATGTTTAACAGTAGTCGGCCGGTGCTCTGTGGGAGGGCTAAACACCGGAAGAGGCCGTATGTATGCCCTCGGCAAGTGTGGAGAACGCAAAATGGAGCCATGATGATGCCAGCAAATAGGAAGCCTATGGACGGGGTGTAAGCCCACAAAGTAGATACAGCATGTCTCTCTTCGAGACAGCCACATGCGCACCGTCTAGAGTCAAGACCTAAAAAGTGATCAACATGTGTAAATCAGGGTAGTTTTGTTCTTGTACAAACACGCTGTGTAGGTGTTTTGCAGGGCATGGAAGACTTCATGCATGTGTGGTAGCTGCAGGCGACATTTCTGGTAATGCCAGTAAAATTAACAATACAAAACACAGCCCACTAGCAAATAAAACTGGCCCACAAACAGACAACAAACTGGACCACAAACTGACCTGTCATACCAGCCCTTCGGGAACTGCCTGATTGCTCAGTATGCCAGTCCAACCCTGATCATGTGTGAAGTTCAGAGTGTAATCACGTGTGTGTCCTCTGTGATTTAATTTATCTGC
Source organism: Calotriton arnoldi (assembly GCA_963921515.1). Taxonomy (NCBI): domain Eukaryota; kingdom Metazoa; phylum Chordata; class Amphibia; order Caudata; family Salamandridae; genus Calotriton; species Calotriton arnoldi. The sequence goes on from CAWUFW010008311.1 coordinate 109,018, forward strand.
GTGTTTCAGAGAAAGTGTGAATGAGAGAAAGCAAGGGAAGTACAGGTGGAGAAAAAGAAAGTGTGAGAGAGAACAAGAGAGAAACTGTGAGAGTGAATGACTGAGGGTGAGGGTGAGAGAAAAAAAGTGTATGGGTGGGAGAGAAGGCATGAAGAGCTGGAGCAGAAGAGAAAGTGTTTGCGAGAGGCTGCGAAGGTGAAAGAGTCTTGTATGAGAGAGAAAACGTAAAGGGCGGGACAAGTGAAAGAGAGAGCAAAAGTAACAAAGTAAGAATAATAGCAAGCAGCAGAGAAGAAGAGCAAGTGTGTGAGAGACAGAGTGAAAGAACATGTGTGGGAAGAGAAAGAGGTACAGATAGACCGGCGTGAGGACCTGTGTGCATGTCAGGCTGGTTGCAGCAAACAATACATTGCGGATTCCCTGTTTGTGACTGAAAATAGGAATTGGGGGCCTTGGATGGGACTTCACCAGGCTTTGACCTGTGAGGCTGCATTACAACACTGGGCTCCTCACTGGGGTTTAGAATCTTGTGGGAAGGGGTGTCACATTTTACAGCGAATGGCACGGGAAGTGGCTAACAGTGGAATTCCATGTAACAATCAATCAATCACAGAATTTGTAAAGCGCACTACTTACCCGCGAGGGTCTCAAGGCGCTGGGGAAAAAAAGGGGGGGGGGTGCTGCTACTGGTCGAACAACCAGGTCTTGAGTAGCCTCCTGAAGGTCAGCAGGTCTTGGGTCTGTCGTAGGCTTAGTGGAAGGGTGTTCCAGGTCTTGGCGGCGAGGTGGGAGAAGGATCTGCCGCCGGTGGTGGTTCTTCGAATGCGAGGGACGGTGGCGAGGGAGAGGTCGGCGGAGCGGAGTTGGCGGTTGGGGACGTAGAAGAGGAGTCGTCTGTTGAGGTAGGCTGGGCCAGTCTTGTGGAGTGCCTTGTGTGCGTGGATGAGGAGTTTGAAGGAGATTCTCCTGTCGACGGGGAGCCAGTGCAGGTTCCTCAGGTGGGGGTGATGTGGCTGTGGCGTGGTACATCGAGGATCAGGCGTGCGGAGGCGTTTTGTATGCGTTGCAGCCGCTTGATGAGCTTGGCCGGGGCTCCCGCGTAGAGGGCGTTCCCATAGTCAAGTCTGCTGCTGACGAGGGCCTGGGTGACTGTTCTTCTCGTGTCTGTCGAGATCCACCTGTAGATCTTGCGAAGCATGCGGAGGGTGTTGAAGCAGGAGGATGAGACTGCGTTGACTTGCTTGGCCATGGAGAACAAGAGTAACACAAAATTCCCGTAATTGTGCAAATTACACTGGGGCAATGTTAATTTCTCCCATGCCTACTTGAAATCTGTGCAGTGCTTGCTGCGTTGATTCCATTCACCTACGTCCTACATGGCTGTAGGCCCCGCTGGGATGTGGTAAAAGTTACGCAGGATCGACGGATACAAATTTACAAAGGTATTGCGCATTTCAAAGAATGCCTTATGGTTGACGGCTTGTGGGCATAACTGGGCCCATGTTTGTTCCCCTGAACTCCCAGGAGGCTGGCACCCCCAAGGGTGGTGGGCCTGTTCACCCAGAATAGGCATGCCCCGGAGACACCTCCTGGGACTGACCCCATCCACTTCCTGTGACAGCGCAACATGGGGCGCCATTAGAGCTAGACCCCAGCTAGGACCATGGAGGGGTTAAGACACACAGCCAGCAGTGTCTCCGCCTGCGGTAATAAGCTGGAAGTGGCTGAAACGTTCAACAGTGTCTCCACCTGCTGGAGGAAGCTGGAAGTGACTGAAACGTTCAACAGTGTCTCCACCTGCTGGGGGAAGCTGGAAGTGACTGAAACTTTCAACAGTGTCTCCACCTGCTGTCAGAAGCTGGAAGTGACTGACACTTACAACAGTGTCTCCACCTGCTGGAGGAAGCTGGAAGTGACGGAAACTTCCAACAGTGCCTACAGCTCCTGGCGGAACTGGAAGTGACTGAAACTTCCAGCAGTGTCTCCACCTGCTGGCAGAAGCTGGAAGTGACTGATACTTTCAATGGTGTCACCTCCTGCTGGCAGAAGCTATTAAGTGACTCAAACTTCCAGCAGTGTCGCCTCCTGCTGGCAGAAGCTGGAAGTGACTGAAACTTTCGACAGTGTCTCCACCTGCTGGCAGAAGCTGGAAGTGACTGATACTTTCAATGGTGTCGCTTCCTGCTGGCAGAAGCTGGAAGTGACTCAAACTTTCAGCAGTGTCGCCTCCTGCTGGCAGAAGCTGGAAGTAGCTCAAACTTTCAGCAGTGTCGCCTCCTGCAGGCAGAAGCTGGAAGTAGCTCAAACTTTCAGCAGTGTCTCCACCTGCTGTAAGAAGCTGGAAGTGACTCAAACATTCTGCAGTGTTGCCACCTGCTGGGAGAAGCTGGAAGTGACTCAAACTTTCAGCAGTGTCGCCTCCTGCTGGCAGAAGCTGGAAGTGACTGATACTTTCAACGGTGTCGCCATCTGCTGGCAGAAGCTGAAAGTGACTGACATTTTCAGCAGTGTCTCCACCTGCTGGCAGAAGCTGGAAGTCACTGACATTTTCAACAGTTTCTCCACCTGCTGGTGGAACTGGAAGTGACTGAAACTTCCAGCAGTGTCTCCACCTGCTGTCAGAAGCTGGAAGTGACTGAAACTTTCAACAGTGTCTCCACCTCCTGGCGGAACTGGAAGTGACTGAAACTTCCAGCAGTGTCTCCACTTGCTGGAGGAAGCTGGAAGTGACTGATACTTTCAATGGTGTCGCCTCCTGCTGGCAGAAGCAGGGAGTGGCTGAAACGTTCAACAGTGTCCCCGCCTGCTGGCAGAAGCCGAAAGTGACAGAATTTTTCTCAGTGTCACCACCTGCTGGCAGAAGCTGGAAGTAACTGAAACTTCCAACAGTGTCGCCTCCGGCTGGCAGAAGCCGCAAGTGACAGAATCTTTCCCAGTGTCGCCACCTGCTGGGTAGAAGCCGGAAGTGACTGAAACTTTCAGCAGTGTCACCACCTGCTGGCAGAAGCTGGAAGTGACTGAAACTTTCAGCAGTGTCTCCACCTGCTGGAGGAAGCTGGAAGTGACTGAAACGTTCAACAGTGTCTCCACCTTCTGGCGGAACTGGAAGTGACTGAAACTTCCAGCAGTGTCTCCACCTGCTGGGGGAAGCTGGAAGTGACTGAAACTTTCAACAGTGTCTCCACCTGCTGTCAGAAGCTGGAAGTGACTGACACTTACAACAGTGTCTCCACCTGCTGGAGAAAGCTGGAAGTGACGGAAACTTCCAGCAGTGTCTCCACCTGCTGGCAGAAACAGGAAGTGACTGAAACTTTCGACAGTGTCTCCACCTGCTGGCAGAAACAGGAAGTGACTGAAACTTTCGACAGTGTCTCCTCCTGCTGGAGGAAGCTGGAAGTGATGGGAACTTCCAACAGTGCCTACAGCTCCTGGCGGAACTGGAAGTGACTGAAACTTTCGACAGTGTCTCCACCTGCTGGAGGAAGCTGGAAGTGATGGGAACTTCCAACAGTGCCTACAGCTCCTGGCGGAACTGGCAGTGACTGAAACTTTCGACAGTGTCTCCAACTGCTGGAGGAAGCTGGAAGTGACTGAAACTTCCAGCAGTGTCTCCACCTGCTGGCAGAAACAGGAAGTGACTGAAACTTTCGACAGTGTCTCCACCTGCTGGACGAAGCTGGAAGTGACTGAAACGTTCAACAGTGTCGCCATCTGCTGGCAGAAGCTGGAAGTGACTGATACTTCCAGCAGTGTCTCCACCTGCTGGCAGAAGCTGGAAGTGACTGACACTTTCAACAGTGTCTCCACCTCCTGGCGGAACTGGAAGTGACTGAAACTTCCAGCAGTGTCTCCACCTGCTGGCAGAAGCTGGAAGTGACTGATACTTTCAATGGTGTCACCTCCTGCTGGCAGAAGCTATTAAGTGACTCAAACTTCCAGCAGTGTCGCCTCCTGCTGGCAGAAGCTGGAAGTGACTGAAACTTTCGACAGTGTCTCCACCTGCTGGCAAAATCTGGAAGTGACTGAAACTTTCAATTGTGTCGCCTCCTGCTGGCAGAAGCTGGAAGTAACTCAAACTTTCAGCAGTGTCGCCTCCTGCTGGCAGAAGCTGGAAGTAGCTCAAACTTCCAGCAGTGTCTCCTCCTGCTGGCAGAAGCTGGAAGTGGCTGAAACTTTCAGCAGTGTCTCCTCCTGCTGGCAGAAGCTAGAAGTGTCTGAAACTTTCAACAGTGTCTCCACCTGCTGGCCGAAGCCGGAAGTGGCTGAAACTTTCAACCGTCGCAGAGGCAGGAAGCCAGATCTCTAGCTAGGGAAAGGCTAGAGAGAGCTAGGGGCATGCAGTCACTGGGCCATACAGACTAGGTAAGGTTTGAAGTGAATGAATATGGTTTTCAACAGTGTCAAAGACTTTTCTCAAGTTAGGAAGGGGTTAGAAGGACCTGCTTCGTATTAAACGGAGCTGTATTTTATGTTTAGTGATCTGCTGCGTGTATGTATATTAAATATATATTTTTTGATTTTTTTCCAAGTAAAGTCACTGGCTGACTTTGAGTTATTACGTTTTGTTGTGTGATTCCCTGAAATCTAAGTTGAAAGCCCACACCACCTCCCTGGGGGGCCTAGACGGCTCTGCCTCGCTACAGGGTCTAAAGGGGTGCACTTCGGGGTCAATTTGAGATTCAGCGGGAAGGTGCCCCCAAGTCACCAGAGGTGATAGGCTCCAAACGTCACAGTTAGTGAAGAACCCCTTATTACCCTGTGAACACTAGAACCAGGGCTTCCACTTTAAGTACAGCTTCTTGTACGAAGGGAATCTATCTGCCTGCCTGCTTCTCTGTCTTTCTGACTGCCTGTCTATCTGCCTGCCTGCCTCTCTGTCTTTCTGACTGCCTGTCTATCTGCCTGCCTGCCTCTCTGTCTTTCTGACTGCCTGTCTATCTGCCTGCCTGCCTATCTCTATCTGCCTGCCTGCCTGCCTGCCTGCCTGTCTGCCCGCCTGTCTATCTACCTGCCTCCCATTGCCTCGCCTGTCACAATCAGCCTCGCCCTCCTTGAGGTGAAACAGCCTTCCCTTCTGTGAAGTGACTTTCCACCTGTGGCCTTGTTCTCTTTCCTGCCACTAGGCCTGCAGCCGCGTGCTCTGTGACGTCACACTTGGCCTGCAGCCGCGTGCTCTCTGACGTCACACTCGGCCTGCAGCCTTGTGCTCTGTGACGTCACACTCGGCCTGCAGCCGCATGGTCTCTGACGTCACTATCGGCCTGCAGGCTCACGCTTTGTGACGTTACACTAGGACAGCAGCCTCGTGCTCTGTGACGTCACACTCGGCCAGCGGCCTCATGCTCTGTGACGTCACACTCGGCCTGCTGCCTTGTCCCCTGTAATCTTACAATCAGCCCGCTGCCTCATGCTCTGTGACGTCACACTGGCCCGCGGCCTCGTCCTCTATGACGTCACACCCAGGCTACAGTCTTATACTCTGTGACGTCACATTCGACCCCGGCTGGGCGGATGCCATGATCACATCTCTACCTCTGCTCAGTCAGCCTCCTCGCCCTCTGTGACGTCACACCCAGGCTGCAGTCTCATGCTCTGACCATCATATTCGACCCCGGGTGGGCGGATGCCCTGATCACATATCTACCTCTGCTCAGACAGCCTCCTCGCCCTCTGTGACGTCACACCCAGGCTACAGTCTCATGCTCTGTGATGTCACATCCGACCCCGGGTGGGCGGATGCCATGATCACATCCCGACCATCTGCTCAGTCAGCCTCCTCGTACTCAGTGACGTCACCCCCAGGCTGCAGTCTCATGCTCTGTGACGTCACATTCGGCCCCAGGTGGGCGGATGCCATGATCACCTCTGCTCCTACTCGGCGTGTTTTGTGCCGGCGGCAGAGAACGGGCACTGACAGTTCAGCGTCATACGGGGTTGACAGCCTTTCATGCTTCTAGGGAAGATAACATGCGTACCAATGAGCCGCGCCATGAAAACACTTATTGTTAATGCCGAAACCCAAACACTTTTTAGTCTGCGAAAAGTAAATCTTTATAAAAGCAGCTACAAGGTGTCCATGCTGCATAAGCCAAGACTTAAAAACTATAATCACAAAATGATATTATTATTGTTGATATTTTTAGCATTGATATTAGAATGCTATTATTACCATAATGATTCTCTTTGTTGTCGTTAATGTTATTGGTTTCGCTGTTCTTATTATGATGTATCATTATTCCGATACGTTTTACGGCTGTGGTGTCCTCCGGTTTCTTTCCTACCCTGTAAAAATCCCGGAGCACCATTTACAAACACACCACGGTTGTGCTCCAGCGCCTTGAGTCGGACACTGGAACTAGCGCCATCTGTCAATTCGAGACTTAGAGGTGATAGTTTAGTATTTATAGAAACACACACGCACACACCAGTCAGAGTCAGCACATGTATGTATAAATATGTACCCATATCTCTTATATAGTAATTTTTTTCTGTTCTACTAAAAGCAGAGGGTTCAAAACCCATAATTCACAGGAAGGGAATAATCCAAGCACATGAAGGGTGACAGGTCATTCGTAATCGCCCCCAGAAGCGCTAGATGGTTACATTGCGCTATCCTACCCTTGTCACCCGTTATCTGTTTATAGCACATGTATAACGTGCTCCAAAACCACGGCCATGACGCTTTATTTCAAACAGGCGAATATTCATTAACAACAGAAAAGTAAAATACTGAACTTTCTAGTATGGTTATTTTACAGATTAAGTAAGGAAGAATTATGTATGTTGTCCAGAGGGCGCGTTTTAATTAGTGCGTGTCCAAAATTCAGCAAATTTTATTTAGAATCATTTCCCTGACAATTATGTCAAATTAGCGCGATACGTCAGATGCGGTCGGCTCGGATCTCGCGTGATCCGGTTTCCGACCGGCGTTTCATGTCGGCTGGTATTTTATTTTCACCTGAAACCGGTCTGAGAAAGAAATGTCTGATTCGAGGATTATAACATCTCTGGCCAAGACGTGCTCTACCGGAGTCAGGCTTCGATGAGCTATAATAGGTGACATTCCACATGGTGAATGAAGGGGGCGAAATATTGCACATTTCGTTTAACTAAAAATTCACTGACTATGTCAAATTACTCTTGGGAGCAGACATTTTGGAATGCCGGGGTGGGGGGGGGCGGAAGGGGGGCTTGGGTCCTGCTTGAATGAAATCGGAATTATTCTGTTTCTGCGAATTAAGGCCTCATTCTCTCGAAATGTGTCTTTAAAAAGTGCTGTTTCCATGCGACAAAAGTAGCCAAAAATGCACACATATGTCTGCGTGTTTGTAGTATAGGCACATACATGAGTGCGCACACACATGACATGTTTTGGTACTTTTATTACACACATTGCACAGATAATTCACAGGACCTATGAAATACGGAAAACATCTCACAGTTCCCAGTGAAATATGGGTTTCATCTTCATAATGACACCCTGAGCTACACTGCAGTTTCAGCAGCCTCACCATTGCCCATTGTTAAATCAACAACACATTCGTGAGCAGGCAGCAGCCGCGGTGTCCAGTCAGCGCCAGGGCTTCGCTGCACCTTGCAGAGAGCAGCTTCGACAATCTCCGTGTTTATTCTAAAAGCCCACATTCATAACTACACAATGAATTAGTGTGTGCTTCTTTTACGGTAGACAACCACACAGTGCAGTCCAATTATTTTACTTAATAACTCTACTAAACATTTCCTTTGTTCCTTGTTGTATTTTTACAACATAAAGGGTCTTTATTCCAACATTCTACATTCATAACTACACAATTAATTAGTGTGTGCTTCTTTTACGGAAGACAACCACACAGTGCAGTCCGATTATTTTACTTTATAACTCTACTAAACATTTCCTTTGCTCCTTGCTGTATTTTTACAACATAAAGGGTCTTTATTCCAACATTCTACATTCATAACTACACAATTAATTAGTGTGTGCTTCTTTTACGGAAGACAACCCCACAGTGTAATCCATTTCTTTTACTTTATATTTCCCCTAAACATTTCCTTTGCTCCTTGCTGTATTTTTACAACATAAAGGGTCTTTATTCTAAAATTCTCCATTCATAACTACACAATGAATTAGTGTGTGCTTCTTTTACGGTAGACAACCACACAGTGCAGTCCAATTATTTTACTTTATAACTCTACTAAACATTTCCTTTGCTCCTTGCTGTATTTTTACAACATAAAGGGTCTTTATTCCAACATTCTACATTCATAACTACACAATTAATTAGTGTGTGCTTCTTTTACGGAAGACAACCACACAGTGCAGTCCGATTATTTTACTTTATAACTCTACTAAACATTTCCTTTGCTCCTTGCTGTATTTTTACAACATAAAGGGTCTTTATTCCAACATTCTACATTCATAACTACACAATTAATTAGTGTGTGCTTCTTTTACGGAAGACAACCCCACAGTGTAATCCATTTCTTTTACTTTATATTTCCCCTAAACATTTCCTTTGCTCCTTGCTGTATTTTTACAACATAAAGGGTCTTTATTCTAAAATTCTCCATTCATAACTACACAATGAATTAGTGTGTGCTTCTTTTACGGTAGACAACCACACAGTGCAGTCCAATTATTTTACTTTATAACTCTACTAAACATTTCCTTTGCTCCTTGCTGTATTTTTACAACATAAAGGGTCTTTATTCTAAAATTCTCCATTCATAACTACACAATGAATTAGTGTGTGCTTCTTTTACGGAAGACAACCACACAGTGCAGTCCAATTATTTTACTTTATAACTCTACTAAACATTTCCTTTGCTCCTTGCTGTATTTTTACAACATAAAGGGTCTTTATTCCAACATTCTACATTCATAACTACACAATTAATTAGTGTGTGCTTCTTTTACGGAAGACAACCCCACAGTGTAATCCATTTCTTTTACTTTATATTTCCCTAAACATTTCCTTTGCTCCTTGCTGTATTTTTACAACATAAAGGGTCTTTATTCTAAAATTCTCCATTCATAACTACACAATGAATTAGTGTGTGCTTCTTTTACGGTAGACAACCACACAGTGCAGTCCAATTATTTTACTTTATAACTCTACTAAACATTTCCTTTGCTCCTTGCTGTATTTTTACAACATAAAGGGTCTTTATTCTAAAATTCTCCATTCATAACTACACAATGAATTAGTGTGTGCTTCTTTTACGGAAGACAACCACACAGTGCAGTCCAATTATTTTACTTTATAACTCTACTAAACATTTCCTTTGCTCCTTGCTGTATTTTTACAACATAAAGGGTCTTTATTCCAACATTCTACATTCATAACTACACAATTAATTAGTGTGTGCTTCTTTTACGGAAGACAACCACACAGTGCAGTCCGATTATTTTTCACTTATTTTTTCACTAAACATTTCCTTTGTTCCTTGTTGTATTTGTACATAATATAGGGTCTTATTTTAAAATTCTATATTCATAACTACACAATTTAATTAGTGCGTGCTTTTTTTACGGAAGACAACCACACAGCAGTCCATTTTTTCTACTTTGTATTTTTACTAAACAGTTCCTTTGTTCCTTGTTGTATTTTTACAACATATAGGGTCTTTATTCGCAAATTCTACATTCATAACTGCAGAATTAATTCGTGTTTGTTTCTTTTACGGAAGACAACCACACTGTTTAGTCAAATGTTTTTTACATTATATTTTCACTAAACATTTCCTTTGTTCTTTGTTGTATTTTCACAACATAAAGGGTCTTTGTTCTAAAATTCTACATTTATAACTACACAATTCATTAGTGTGTGCTTCTTTTACGGAAGACAACGACACAGCGTAGTCCATTTTTTTAACTTTACATTTTCGCTAAGCATTTCCTTCCTTCCTTGTTCTTTTTTGCAACATTTAGGGTTTTTATTCTAAAATCGTACATTCATAACTAAACAATTAGTGTGTGCTTCTTTTGCGAAAGACAACCGCACAGTGTAGTCCAAGTTTTTACTGTATATTTTCAATAAACATCTCCTTCTTAAAAATACATTTTCTTAAGAAATGCACCTCATACTACGTTAGAAACATAAAAATGCATAATATATAACATGTTGCAATGCCCTATGTTGCCATCTCGGGGCCCTAGCGGCATTTACAAACCACGGGGCCTTCACCCTCATGGTATGATGCCACCAGAACGGAAGCCCGCGGAGGGATACATGTCCCTGTCCCTATAGATAACAGTTTATCTATTTCTTTTATTTAATTCCATAGGCGCCCCCGTCACAGGAGCGTGGGGTACAGGAGGGGAGTGGGGTGAAGTTAAGCCTGTCCTGCTGCCGCCATGAGCCAGGGTCAGGGGGTGCCCCCTGCTCTGAACGCCAGCTCTGCCGGCCTCCCCTGTGTGTCCGGGGTCCCTCAGGGGAATTAACAGAGCACAAGAGGCGGCTATGTGCACACCTCGGGGGGGGGGGGGGTGTTTGTGTGTTCGGGGGTCACCCGTGACAAAAAGGCAGGAAAATACACTTTCCATCCCTGCGCCTGCTTAGAACACAGGCTACACCCCCAGCTTTACACACACAGATAAACGCACAGACATGTACACACACACACGCATGCTCAGTGTACACAAGCACACACACGTAAAGAGGCATGATTAAAGCATTCTTCTTTTTGCACTACCACACATAGTCGTGGTGTCGTGCGTTTGATGACGTCACATGGATGTCAGTCAGAGCGCTCACCCCAGCTTTACTGAACTATCTCAAGCAGTCACTCTCACAAGGGCGAGAAGCGAGTGTGACATTGCCGAGGGCACGCGCGCAAGTGCAAAACACAAGTACACCAGGAGCCCTAAAACTAACATGGAAAAGAAGCAGCCAGGCCAAGCGACCAGAACGAATAGCGAGGCAAGCAGATAGCTCAGTGGGTGATTGTAATTGCTACAGAGATGTCAAACCACTTAGATAAAGTTATTATTCTGCTGTTCAAAATTTGAACATTTTCGTTTCCCTAAAAATATAAAAAAATACTTTCATGTTATGTATTCTATGATGTGTGGGGAAATGAACAAATCCTGTGATATTTTCACTTTTGCAGCAGATAAACTCCTTTAGTTTTAAAGCGTCCTGGGTACACTTATTCACACATATAATACACACAAAAAGCACCTGTGCCTTATAACTTCCATGATGTCACAAGAAAGTGACAGTAAAATGAAAGGGGCATATTATCAACGGCCAGCGATAATTATCGCTGGCCGTGTTTAGCGATAATTTTGTTATTGCAGGCTATCTCTGGAATGTATCGCCCTGGTAGCTCGTTATTAACCGCGTTTCTCCAGGGCGATAAAAATTCCAGAGATAGCGAGGTTATCGCCGTTTTGCAGGGAACTTCGCTGGTTTTCCAGCGATGTTCCCAGCAAAGCGGCGATAACCTTGCTGATACGACCCACAGGGTCGGGATGTTAGGGATGGCTAAGTCAGGATTTTAGCAGACGTTGGGGCATATTACCAAGGAATAGCGATAAATATCGCTAACTGCACTTAGCGCGACTTTGGTTAACGTCGCCTATCGCTGGAAAATATCGCTGAGATAACACCCTATTAACAAGGTTTATCTCCATAGCGATAACATTTCCAGCGATAGCGGCAAAATGTGAGAATATCGCTGGAAAAGCAGCGATATTCTCGCATTATCGCTAAGGTGGATTCAGCATTAGAATCCACCTCCTATACTTTAAACAGGTAAGTTATCCTCACTAGCAGGAGATAAAATATAGCGATAAACGCGCTTAGCGCGAATTATTTTATCGCTTCGCCTGCCTTGCTAATAGGGGGTAGTGGGATTAGAGACTGTTTTCAGTCGCTTTTAGTAGGGAACGCCTTCCTTGCATGTCATTAGCGATAATTATCGCTGACATGCAAGACGATGGAATACGCGGCCTCTAACGCCTGAAAGCTGTCGCTAACGCCTGTTAGCGACAGCTTGCTAATAGGACGATAAAATTATCGCTGCTTTAGCGGCAAAAAGTGCCACTAAAGCGGCAATAAAGCCCTTGATAATATGCCCCGTTAGTTTTTGGAGAAAACAGCGGTTTTCTCCAAAAACTAACGTCTGCTAAAATGCTGGGGAAGCCTTGTAAATATCGCGATGTGAACATCAGCGATATTTGCAAGGTAGTCCATCTGGAGTACGCCCACTTTGCATCTCATTAGAGATGCAAAGGGAGGCGTTAGGAAAAGGGTGCTAACATGCGATTATGCATGTTAGCACCCTCTTGTAAATAGGGCGAAAAAAGCGGAGATAAAGCCCTTGTAAATATGCCCCTTAGTAACCATGAAATGCTTTGAAATGTTACCAGTCAGCTGAAAGATTTGTGTTGCCTCATAATGCACGTGTGTTACTGTTTATGTATTTAACATTATATTGTTTTTTTGGTTCAGCTGCAAAGAAAATAAAAAAATAAGAGACATTTTATTTTTTTTAAACTCCCCGCCTTGCCAATCCGCTACACACTTCACCCTCAGTCAAGCGCCCTGAAGCCTACACATAGCACCTTATAAACCGTGCTGAAACTCCTCCATAAATGGCATGTTTTGTGTTTTTGTAACGTAATAGAAAGGGGGCTGTGGTTTTAGGGAAGATATGCCGTCTGTGGAAGTGAGAGGGTTTGAGCTGCTTTCTGCAACGTACCTAACAGTGAGCCCTGATTTCATTCAGCATGTTCAAGATCGCTTTACCTTTCTTGAAGAAGAGGCGGTTTAACAAGTGAAAGGGGGCGGTGAGCCGAGTGTTTGAGGCTGTTATTTTTTACGCACTTCGCTATGGCAAGTTTAGAGATAAATCAGGTAGTGACAAAAACACTACTGAGCGTGTGAGCGTGCATGACTGTGCGTGTGAGCGTGAGAGCGTGTATGACTGTGTGTGTGACTGTGCGTGAGAGCGTGTATGACTGTGTGTGAGCTTGAATGACTGTGTTTGTGTGTGTAAGCGTGCATGACTGTGTGTGTGTGTAAGCGTGAATAACTGTGCGTGAGAGCGTGTGAGCGTGCATGACTGTGCGTGAGAGCGTGTATGACTGTGTGTGTGACTATGCGTGAGAGCGTGTATGACTGTGCGTGCGTGAGAATGCGTGACTAGTGCACTATTGATGTAAGCGAGCCTCCAACGAACGAGCCACCCAAAAAGCTTTTGCTAATGAAAGGACTGGGCCCGGGGATTTGTTTACGCAAAAAGAATCTAGCGCCAATTCTGGTTTCTGGATTTTGCGTATTTTTGTTTTCTTTCCACTTACACTTGTTCACAGAATTTTCCCCGCCAGAGACCAATTCAAGCAACAAATACCTTTCTGGATCTATGAACTGCATGTGTGTGAGTCCCCTTCCGTCACCCCCTTCCCCCGCACGTGCCCAAGCTGCCAGGGCAGGGGCAGGCCTCATGATGACTTTACGAAATGTTACCCATAGTTTTTGTGAACAGTACGCATATTTTCATGTGGTTAAAAATCGCAACCCTGGAAGCGACATCTAGGCTCACACGAGGAGTGTCCCTCGTCTCACACCAGGGGTGTCTCTCAGCTGACGCCAAGGGTGAGCCTCAGCTCACACGAGGCGTGTTGCTCAGCTCACACCAGGGGTGTCCCACCAGGGTGCGCCTCAGCTCACACAAGTGGTGTCCCTCAGCTCCAACCAGGGGTGCCCCTCAGCTCACACCAGGGGTGTCCCTCAGCTCACGCTAGGGGTGTCCCTCACCTCACACCAGAGTGCGCCTCAGCTCACACGAGGGGTGTCTCTAAGCTGACGCCAAGGGTGAGGCTCAGCTCACACGAGGGGTGTTCCTCAGCTCACACAAGTGGTGTCCCTCAGCTCCCACCAGGAGTGCCCCTCAGCTCACACCAGGGGTGTCCCTCAGCTCACGCTAGGGGTGTCCCTCACCTCACACCAGGGTGTGCCTCAGCTCACACGAGGGGTGTCCCTCAGCTCACACCAGGGATGTCGCCCAGCTCACGCCAAGGGTGAGCCTCAGCTCACACGAGGGGCGTCTCTCAGCTCACACCAGGGGTGTCCCTAAGCTCACACCAGGGGTATCCCTCAGCTCACACGAAGAGTGTCCCTCAGCTCACACGAGGGGTGTCCCTCAGCTCATACAAAGGGTGTCCCTCAACTCATACGAAGGGTGTCCCTCAGCTCACGCCAGGGGTGTCCCTCAGGCTCACACCAGGGGTGCCCCTTCAGCTCACACCAGGGGTGTCCCTCACATCACACCAGGGGTGCCCCTCAGCTCACACCAGGGGTGTCCCTCAGCTAACACGAGGGTGGCCCCGCTGCTCACACCAGGGGTGTCCCTCAGCTCACGCCAGGGGTGTCCCTCAGCTTACGCCAGGGGTGTCCCTCAGCTCACACCAGGGGTGCCCCTTCTGCTCACACCAGGGGTACCCCTCAGCTCACACCAGGGGTACCCCTCAGCTCACACCAGGGGTGTCCCTCAGCTCACACAAGGGTGGCCCCTCTGCTCACATCAGGGGTGTCCCTCAGCTCACCCCAGGGGTCTACCTGGGCTCACACGAGGGATGTCCCTCAGCTCACGCCAGGGGTGCCCCTCACCTCACACCAGGGGTGCCCCTTCAGCTCACACCAGGGGTGTCACTCACCTCACACCAGGGGTGTCCCTCAGCTCACGCCAGGGGTGTCCCTCAGCTCATACCAGGGGTGTACCTAGGCTCACACGAGGGGTGTCCCTCAGCTCACGCCAGGGGTGTCCCTTAGCTCACACGAGGGGTGTCCCTCAGCTCACACCAGGGGTGTCCCTCAGCTCACACCAGGGATGTCCCTCAGCTAACGCCAGGGATGTCCCTCAGCTAACGCCAGGGGTGTACCTCGGCTCACACCAGGGGTGTCCCTTGGCTCACGCCAGGGGTGTCCCTCGGCTCATACCAGGGGTGCCCCTCATCTCCCACCAGGGGTGCCCCTCATCTCCCACCAGGGGTGTCCCTCAGCTCATACAAAGGGTGTCCCTCAGCTTACGCCAGGGGTGTACCTCGGCTAAAGCGAGGGGTGTCCCTCAGCTCACGCCAGGGGTGTACGTCGACTTACACCAGGGGTGACCCTCAGCTCACGCCAGGGGTGACCCTCAGCTCACACCTGGGGTGTCCCTCAGCTCACACCGGGGGTGTCCCTCAGCTCACGCCAGGGGTGTCCCTCAGCTCACACCTGGGGTGTCCCTCAGCTTACGCCAGGGGTGTACCTCGGCTAAAGCGAGGGGTGTCCCTCAGCTCACGCCAGGGGTGTCCCTCAGCTCACGCCAGGGGTGTACGTCGACTCACACCAGGGGTGTCCCTCGGCTCATACCAGGGGTGACCTTCAACTCCCACCAGGGGTGCCCCTCAGCTCACACCAGGGGTCTCCCTCAGCTCATACGAAGGGTGTCCCTCCGCTCACGCCAGGGGTGTCCCTCAGCTCACACCGGGGGTGACCCTCAGCTCACACCTGGGGTGTCCCTCAGCTTACGCCAGGGGTGTACCTCGGCTCACGTGAGGGGTGTCCCTCAGCTCACGCCGGGGGTGACCCTCAGCTCACACCTGGGGTGCCCCTCACCTCACACCAGGGGTGTCCCTCAGCTCAAACCAGAGGTTTACCTCGGCTCACGCGAGGGGTGTCCCTCAGCTCAGGCCAGGGGTGTCCCTCAGCTCACACGAGGGGCGCCTCTCAGCTCACGCCAGGGGTGTCCCTGTCCCTCACAGTGCACCACTAGTCTAGATCGGTGAACGCACAGTCACAAGACTGCACTTGTGTTCGCTTCACTTACACACCTCGGGGCGCTGGAAACGGCATGTTGCTGATGTGTTTGTAAAGCCTGAAACCGCTGTATAAACTCAGCAAAACACGGTACCACAGGCTGGGGTCAGTGACACATGAAACAGAAGTGCGTGGGGAGGGGGATCCTAGGGGAGTGGGGGGGGGGGCTCTCGATCAGAGAGAAACTTTAAACAGCACTCAGTGGTTTAAAGGGGCCGGGCCGTTCCGGGTAATTAGGCTGAATTAATGCCCCGACAGAGAGGCAAGGACACGGCGCACGTCTCATGCTCTCTCTCGATGTGTGTGTGCGTGTGGAGGTGTGTGTGTGCGTGCTTGTGTGTGAAAATAGCATAAACGGCCCAACAGTCGGTTGTTTCGAGCGCCTGCACCAATAATTAAACAAGTGACACATGGATTCCTACAGTGCAAAGTTCGCATTTATTCCCACAGTAGAGAGAAGTTGGCATGAGTAAAACACTATGTACTGCCTCATTACTACAACCACTTTACACAGGGAACAGCTCATCCCAGTCATGATGTCTGGTGGGCGCCAGGTCACTTTGCTACACACGTACCTTGGGCATTGGGTCATGTCCGTCCGTCTGCACTGGGGGAGTCTATGGACCCACGTGACACAATGTTGAACATTAGACGGACTAGCCCAGCTTTTGAACATTTTCAAAAAATTGATTAGCACATAGGTTGAGCGTTGAGTAGTCTGGAGGGGGTCCTTGAATACGAATTTAGGATGTGATAAATCTGTAGTTTTTCAGGTAAACCTCACATGAGAAGGCAAACCCCAAGGACGGGCTGCTAGGGGCCGCTATCATAGCCGGTCCCGATCCCACTATGCTTAGGTAACAACTTGTTTCATTTGGCACTTTTTTGTTTTGCACTTTGGCATTTTAATGATGCGTAGTTTTGCACATCGGCACTTTCACAGGGGGAAAACCATGGTCCGTTGAGCATCGTGCATATACCCGCTATCTATAGCGATTTACTTCTGTGAATTCCAGCCGTCCCTGCACATTAGGGAAAGACCAGTCCTTGAAGAGTCATTCCGATCCATTTAATATCTGCATTTGGCATCGTTACTTATATAGTTAGGAAGGAAAGTTAAAAAATGTGAAAGTCAAGGACAAGATGTCCACTGGCTGAAGTAGATGTTTGACAAATTTGTAGTCTTTCTTGTTTGCATTTTAAACCTTTTGAATTGTATGTTTGAATCATGTTTATGGTTTTAATTGACTAATAAACGATTATTATTACGTGCCTTGTATCCTGGCGTTAGTTAAATATCGTTGTACTGCAAGGGACGCCGTTGATGGTGGCTCCCAAGTGTGACATAAGTGTAATAATATGCACTGTGAGGGGCACGCGGTGTCTCCTCGTGTAAACTGTGGGAACGGACGTCACTGGGACCTTTGCACTTTGGTGATAAACGTGGACAGGGCGCGAGCCCCTAGAGCTGCCCTAAAGGACGCCTCGTTTGGTCACGGCGCGGATATATATATATGTGATTGGCAGACACCAAGACAAGTATAGGAGCCCCTCCCCCCCCCCCCATAGTGCCACGGGCAGTTATTACCCACATATCCTCGGAAGCTTGGCTTTAAGCCCGTCCTTGCACCAGACACGCCTCGCGCCACACACTCGTGCACACACGTGTGGCCCTGCGAAGTGACTTACACGAGCGTGAAAGGGCGTGAATGGATGACCCGACCCTCCACAGCCCCCCGAGCAGGGCCCCAGCCGGCGGTGCGGGTGTCCGAGGTGCAGAGAACACGTGCGGCCGGTGCGGCGAGGAGGCGCCGGGACTGGGACTCACAAGAGAGGCCTCCAGGTGCCTGAACCCTGCGGTCTGTGCTGCAGAGCACTAGTGACGAGGACATTAATGTCCGGGCTCTGTAGTTATCGCTCTCCGTGCATTCTTACTTGTACTAGTGTGTGCGTCATCCGGTTACATTGTCACGAATACCATAATTATTATTAACCACGTAACTCTATTATCGCTTACGTCACTATTATTGTTATTATCACTATTACTACCATAATAACTAATGCCACTAGCATTATTATTATTATTTCATTGTAATTATTATCGTCATTATCGCGCTGCTAGTCTCACGCTGGTGCTGCTGCTGCCGCTTTTATGAAGAAAGACAAGAATACGTCTCATACTTTCTTGCTCTGCATCACCCGAGCGGCCTGGAGATGAACTCTCGGCAGAACCGGGGCGTCGTGTTTGAGCCGCTCAAACCCGCACCTCACGTCCGCGAGGGCAGAAGAAAGAAACTTACCAAAGAAATGTGAACTGCTGACGAGCTAAAGGTGAGCCTTGATAATATGAGTGAGGCCTCGAGGCGCTGAGAGCCGTCCTGCACCGATATCAGGTATAGAGGGCCTGGCGTGTGCACAAGCGTGTGCAGTGCGTCTGAAGAAGTGAGGGTGCGCCGAGTGTGAGCACAAGTATCTGTGAACTCGTCGTGCACCGATACCACGTGCGGCAGAGGGCCTGACGTGTGCACAAGCGTGTGCAGTGCGTCTAAAGAAGTGAGGGTGCGCCGAGTGTGAACACACATTGTATCTGTGAATTCGTCGTGCACCGATACCACGTGCGGCAGAGGGCCTGACGTGTGCACAAGCGTGTACAGTGTATCTGAAGAAGTGAGGGTGCGCCGAGTGTGAGCACAAGTATCTGTGAACTCGTCGTGCACCGATACCACGTGCAGCAGAGGGCCTGACGTGTGCACAAGCACGTGCAGTGTGTCTGAAGAAGCGAACCTAGTGTGAACACACATTGTATCTGTGGATTCGTCGTGCACCGATACAACGTGCGGCAGAAGGCCTGGCGTGTGCACAAGTGTGCAGTGTGTCTGTAGAAGCGAACCTAGTGTGAACACACATTGTATCTGTGGATTCGTCGTGCACCGATACAACGTGCAGCAGAGGGCCTGGCGTGTGCACAAGCGTGTACAGTGTATCTGAAGAAGTGAGGGTGCGCCGAGTGTGATCACACGTATCTGTGAACTCGTCGTGCACCGATACCACGTGCAGCAGAGGGCCTGACGTGTGCACAAGCGCGTGCAGTGTGTCTGAAGAAGCGAACCTAGTGTGAACACACATTGTATCTGTGGATCCGTCGTGCACCGATACCACGTGCGGCAGAGGGCCTGACGTGTGCACAAGCGCGTGCAGTGCGTCTGAAGAAGCGAACCTAGTGTGAACACACATTGTATCTGTGGATCCGTCGTGCACCGATACCACGTGCGGCAGAGGGCCTGGCGTGTGCACAAGCGCGTGCAGTGCGTCTGAAGAAGTGAGGGTGCGCCGAGTGTGATCACACGTATCTGTGAACTCGTTGTGCACCGATACCACGTGCGACAGAGGCCCTGACGTGTGCACAAGCGTGTGCAGTATATCTGAAGTAGCGACAGTGCACAGATTCGTCGTGCAGATATTATAAATAGAGGACCTTGTGTACGCAGAAGCGTAAACCGCGTTTTCACGTGCATTTGCACATTATACCTCGGAGTGAAATACTTTACTTACAAATTGTAATTATTACGATACTAAGCATGTACTTTTAAGAACATGCGTGGCCCTTTCGAACATGCACGCCTTCTCCATGGACACATTAAACTCGGGTGCACGGAATAAAACCAAGTACTGTGTGTTTCATGTACAAATGGAGGCTCGGGTTTTCGAAGTGTTTGCAAGGGCTGTTTCTGAGAGAATAAAACATATTTATCACCAGAGGGGCGCTGGGAGCCCCCGAGTGTCTTGGTAACATGTCTGTGTGAGGGAAGTACACAGTAAGTACGCACCGTGTGTCTGTTTGCTGGGGACCCACAACACACACGTGTCACAGACGGACTCAACCAGCGTTCGTGTCAAAAAGAGTGTAACGGGGTTTTTACTGCACTGCAACCCTCACCAGCTCTTCCATCGTACAGCGCCCTGATACCCTGATGGTAACGTTAGCGCTTTATAACACATAATGAATAAAATAAATATATCAATAGAAGAATATCCGAGGGCAGGGGCACCAAGGTGCACTTTGCAAACTTAAGTAGAGTACTGGGGCACCCCTTCCCTTTTAAAACAAATCTAAGAGTGTCCTGTCTCATCATACACCAAAACCAAGCTAACGCCGGCGCAAGAGGGGATGAAATGTAGAGTTTGTAAAGGGTTGTATATGTAAGTGTCTGGCTGAACACTTCCTGCCCCTGCTTAGAAAGTGTGTGAGAGCTGGGGGGGGGGGGGTGTGATCCGCGCATATGTATCATCCATACACACATTCATACATGAGTGTTACAGCCCGGAGCTGGAATAATAGTGCACAAAATGCAATGACATCGCGGTGTGTACATGCAGGAACATCGCGCGCGGTGTGCATTACACTGTACACTAATATCGGTGTGTGTATTGTGTAGCATAGGATAACAAGGCAGCGTGTACAATAGGCAGCATCATCGCGGTGTGCGCGTAAAACACAGGTACAGCATGCACTAATCCCGAGGTGTGTACAACATGCAATGGCTTTCGAATGTGTACACCATTTAAAAACATATATGAACTACAACATGCAATTAAATGCGTCGTGCGAACTCTTACAAAAACATAACAGTATTTATATAAAATGCAAAAAAATACCCCCGCGGTGTGTAGAACATAATAATATTGCGATCCCCCAGCATGCAAAGCATCGCAGTGCATACAACCAGCAATGCCGTCGCGTGTGTACATGCAGCTGCAACGCGCTTTGTAAAGCCTCAGTAATAACACAAATAATGCAATAAAAGCAGTGTGTGCTACATGTGAAAACATCGCGGCTTGTGTGTAGCATGAAATAAATCCCAACGCCTACTTGTAATAACGTGGTGTCTGTAACATGAAATAAAACGCGGTATTTACGTGTAATAACATCGCGGCATTGTTTACAATATACAGCGACACTGCGATGTTTGTAACATGCAATAAACCCCAGTGTCTATATGTAACAACATCGCAGTGTGTGTAACATGCAATAACTCGTGGTATTTCCATGTAATAACATCGCTGCATCGGGTACAAGAAGAGATATGATGTCGTATAACAAAAGGCATGTGAAAAGTTGGCGGGAGGAGAGCTGGAGTGAGCTCTGGCCGAGGTTGGGGGGGCAGTTTATCTGGAGGGGCTTACCAGGAGTGCCGTTAATATCTGTGTAATAGGCCTCGGAATGGGGAAGCCGGTAATGCCGCGGATAAGATCTCTCCCTGTCAGAGAGGGGCCCTTATCGGGGCGCTTTAGAGCTCTGTAATATCCCGGACACGGACAATTACCGATAGTGAGGTGTAATCTCTGCTGCGAGTGAACCCAGAGTTTATTACACGGGCCGAGGGCCAGGCAGCGAGGCTCAAACCCTGCTCCATCCGGGCATTTGTGGGGCGACCCTGGCCCCTGTAAATACCACCCTCCATTACCCTCCGTCATTGGAGGGGGGGGCACACTTGTACACACCACCCTCCGTTACCGTGGGGGGCACACTTGTACACACCACCCTCCGTCATTGGGGGGCGGGGGGGCACACTTGTACACACCACCCTCCGTTACCGTGGGGGGCACACTTGTACACACCACCCTCCGTCATTGGGGGGAGGGGGAGGCACACTTGTACACACCACCCTCCATTACCGTGGAGTGGACACTTGTACACACCACCCTCCGTCATTGGGGGGAGGGGGGGCACACTTGTACACACCACCCTCTATTACCGTGGCGTGGACACTTGTACACACCACCCTCCGTCATTGGGGGGAGGGGGGGCACACTTGTACACACCACCCTCCGTTACCGTGGGGGGCACACTTGTACACACCACCCTCCGTTACCGTGGGGGGCACACTTGTAAACACCACCCTCCGTTACCGTGGGGGGCACATTTGTAAACACGACCCTCCGTTACCGTGGGGGGGGGGCACTTGTACACACCACCCTCCGTCATTGGGGGGAGGAGGGGCACACTTGTACACACCACCCTCCGTTACCGTGGGGGGCACACTTGTACACACCACCCTCCGTTACCGTGGGGGGCACACTTGTAAACACGACCCTCCGTTACCGTGGGGGGTGGGGGGGCACTTGTACGCACCACCCTCCGTCATTGGAGGGAGGGGGGCACACTTGTACACACCACCCTCCGTTACCGTGGGGGGCACACTTGTACACACCACCCTCCGTCATTGGGGGGGGCACACTTGTAAACACCACCCTCAGTTACTGTGGGGACACACTTGTACACACCACCCTCCGTTACCGTGGGGGGTACACTTGTACACACCACCCTCCGTTACCGTGGGGGGCACACTTGTACACACCACCCTCCGTTACCGTGGGGGGCACACTTGTACACACCACCCTCCGCTACCGTGGGGGGCACACTTTTAAATCCCACCCTTGTATTACGCTGTACTGTGAGGATGGCAAACTTGTACGTACCAAGGCCCAAATACCGTTTAGTCGGGGGGTGTGAGGGGGGGAAGTTGGGGGGGGGGCTCACTTCTACCTGGGGTCATTGTAAACTGGTGCATTTACAAGTGTGTTCAGGAAACACATATTAAAAGGACCTGGATTCCTGTAAATAGACTCGAGGTCTGAGGCCCCGGGCATTATCTGGTCTTAAAGCTCGCTCGACACAAAGAATTCGGTTAAAAGTGTCTCAGAACGAAGCACGTTCCAGGTTAGCGGCGTCAGACCTAAAACCTTGCCTGGTTCCAGTGTACAATTAAGTGCCCCCGCATTCGGGGTGTTATACGTAAGTCCCTGCCAGTTTCTGGGTGCCAGAGTTAAGTTCCTGCCAGTTTCTGGGTGTCAGAGATAAGTCTTGCCAGTTTCTGGGTGCCAGAGTTAAGTCCCTGCCAGTTTCTGAGTGTCAGAGTTAAGTCCTGCCAGTTTCTGGGTGCCAGAGTTAAGTCCCTGCCAGTTTCTGAGTGCCAGAGTTAAGTCCCTGCCAGTTTCTGAGTGTCAGAGTTAAGTCCTGCCAGTTTCTGGGTGCCAGAGTTCAGTTCCTGCCAGTTTCTGGGTGCCAGGGTTAAGTTCCTGCCAGTTTCTGGGTGCCAGAGTTATGTCCCTGCCAATTTCTGAGTGTCAGAGTTAAGTCCTGCCAGTTTCTGGGTGCCAGAGTTAAGTCCCTGCCAGTTTCTGAGTGCCAGAGTTAAGTCCCTGCCAGTTTCTGAGTGTCAGAGTTAAGTCCTGCCAGTTTTTGGGTGCCATAGTTAAGTTCCTGCCAGTTTCTGGGTGTCAGAGTTAAGTCCTGCCAGTTTCTGGGTGCCAGAGTTCAGTTCCTGCCAGTTTCTGGGTGCCAGGGTTAAGTTCCTGCCAGTTTCTGGGTGCCAGAGTTATGTCCCTGCCAATTTCTGAGTGTCAGAGTTAAGTCTTGCCAGTTTCTGGGTGCCAGAGTTATGTCCCTGCCAGTTTTTGAGTGTCAGAGGTAAGTCCCTGCCAGTTTCTGAGTGTCAGAGTTAAGTCCTGCTAGTTTCTGGGTGCCAGAGTTAAGTTCCTGTCAGTTTCTGGTTGCCAGAGGTAAGTCCCTGCCAGTTTCTGAGTGCAAGAGTTAAGTTCCTGCCAGTTTCTTGCTGCCAGAGTTAAGTCCTGCCAGTTTCTGGGTGTCAGAGTTATGTCCTGCCAGTTTCTGGGTGCCAGAGTTAAGTTTCTGCCAGTTTCGGAGTGCCAGAGTTAAGTTTCTGCCAGTTTCTGACTGTCAGAGTTAAGTTTCTGAGTGTCAGAGTTAAGTTTCGGCCAGTTTCTGAGTGTCAGAGTTAAGTCCCTGCCAGTTTCTGAGTGTCAGAGTTAAGTTTCTGCTAGTTCCTGAGTGTCAGAGGTAAGTCCCTGCCAGTTTCTGAGTGTCAGAGTTAAGTTTCTGAGTGTCAGAGTTAAGTTTCTGCCAGTTTCTGAGGGTCAGAGTTAAGTTCCTGCCAGTTTCTGGGTGTCAGAGTTAAATTCCTGCCAGTTTCTGGGTGTCTGGGTTACATCTGTGCCAGGTTCTGGGTGTCTGAGTTGCATCTGTGCCAGGTTCTAGGTGTCTGAGTTGGGTCTGTGCCAGGTTCTGGGTGTCTGGGTTACATCTGGGCCAGGTTCTAGGTGTCTCAGTTGTGTCTTTGCCAGGTTCTGGGTGTCTGAGTTACATGTGTGCCAGGTTCTGGGTGCCTGAGTTGCGTCTGTGCCAGGTTGTGGGTGTCTGAGTTACGTCTGTGCCAGGTTCTGGGTGCCCGAGTTGCGTCTGTGCCAGGTTCTGGGTGTCTGAGTTGCATCTGTGCCAGGTTCTGGGTGCCCGAGTTGAGTCTGTGCTAGGTTCTGGGTGTCTGAGTTGCATCTGTGCTAGGTTCTGGGTGTCTGAGCTGGGTCTGTGCCGGGTTCTGGGTGTCTGAGTTGCATCTGTACCAGGTCCTGGATGTCTGAGTTGCGTATGCGCCAGGTTCTGAGTGCCCGAGTTGCGTCTTTGCCAGGTTCTGGGTGCCCGAGTTGCATCTGTGCCAGGTTCTGGGTGTCTGAGTTGCGTCTGTACCAGGTTCTGGGTGTCTGAGTTGAGTCTGTGCTAGGTTCTGGGTGTCTGAGTTACGTCTGTGCTAGGTTCTGGGTGTCTGAGTTGGGTCTGTGCCAGGTTCTGGGTGTCTGAGTTGCATCTGTGCAATTTTCTGGGTGTCTGAGTTGCGTCTGTGCTAGGTTCTGGGTGTCTGAGTTACGTCTCAGGCAGGTTCTGGGTGCCCGAGTTGCGTCTGTGCCAGGTTCTGGGTGTCTGAGTTGCATCTGTGCCAGGTTCTGGGTGCCCGAATTGCGTCCCTGCCTGGTTCTGGGTGTCTGAGTTACGTCTGTGCCAGATTCTGGGTGTCTGAGTTGCGTCTGTGGCAGGTTCTTGGTGTCTGGGTTGCATCTGTGCTAGGTTCTGGGTGTTTGAGTTGCATCTGTACCAGGTTCTGGGTGTCTGAGTTACGTCTGTTCTAGGTTCTAGGTGTCTGAGTTGTGTCTGTGCCAGGCTCTAGGAATCTGAGTTGGGTCTATGCCAGGTTCTGGGTGTCTTGGTTACATCTGGGCCAGGTTCTAGGTGTCTGAGTTGGGTCTGTGCCAGGTTCTGGGTGCCCGAGTTGCATCTGTGCCAGGTTCTAGGTGTCTGAGTTGGGTCTGTGCCAGGTTCTGAGTGTCTGAGATGTGTCTGTGCCAGGTTCTGGGTGTCTGAGTTGCATTTGTGCCAGGTTCTGGGTGCCCAAGTTGCGTCTGTGCCAGGTTCTGGGTGTCTGAGTTGGGTCTGTGCCAGGTTCTGGGTGCCCGAGTTGCATCTGTGCCAGGTTCTGAGTGCCCGAGTTGCGTCTGTGCCAGGTTCTAGTTGTCTAAGTTGGGTCTGTGCCACGTTCTGTGTGTCTGAGTTGCATCTGTGCCAGTTTCTAGGTGTCTGAGTTGCATCTGTGCTAGGTCCTGGATGTCTGAGTTGCGTATGCGCCAGGTTCTGAGTGCCCGAGTTGCGTCTTTGCCAGGTTCTGGGTGCCCGAGTTGCGTCTGTGCCAGGTTCTGGGTGTCTGAGTTGCGTCTGTACCAGGTTCTGGGTGTCTGAGTTGAGTCTGTGCTAGGTTCTGGGTGTCTGAGTTACGTCTGTGCTAGGTTCTGGGTGTCTGAGTTGGGTCTGTGCCAGGTTCTTGATGTTTGACTCATGTCTGGGTGTCAGAGTTAGGTTTGTGCCAGGTTCTCATGTAAGACTTAAGTCCCTGCCAGATTCTAGGTGTCAGACTTAAACTGATGCCAGTTATGAGTATCTTGATTAGGTCTCTGGCATGTTCTGGGTGTCAGGCCCAGTATGTACCTGCTAGGTTCTCGGTAGGAGTGGTAATTTCCTGCCAGCTTCTAGGAGGCAAAATAAGCCTTTTCCAGGTTCAGGGCGTGAATTAGGTTTGTGCTGAGTTCTTTGTATCTAAGTAGATCTATGCCATGTCCTGGGTTTCTGATTCAACTCCCTGCCAGGTTCTAGGTGTCAGAGCAAGCCTGTACCTGGTTCTGTGTATCTGCGTTATACTTGTGCCAGGTTCTGTGTGTCTGAGTTGTCCCCATGTCATACTCAGGTCTCTGGCAGGTTCTAGGTGTCAGAGTAAGTCTGTGGCAGGTTCTGTGTTATGTTTGTGCCAGGTTCTGTGTGTCTTTACCATGTTCTCTTGTCACACTAAAGTCCCTGCCAGAGTTAAGTGGGTGCCAGTGTGTGGGTATCTGAGTTAGGCCTTTACCATGTATTAGGTGTGGTACCCAAGTCCCTGGCAGGTTCCAGGTGTCAGAGTAAGTCCCTGCCAAGTTCTTGGTGTCAAAGTAAGTCCCTACCATGCTCTATGTGTCAGAGTAAGTCTGCGCCAGTTTGTTAGTACCTGATTTGGGTCTGTATCATGTTATAGGTGGGGTACCCACGTCCCTGCCAGGTGCTAGGTGTCAAAGTAAGTCTGTGCCAGTTTTTGGAGATCTCAGTTAGGTCTGTACCATGTTACAGGTGTGGGACTCAAGTTCCTGCCAGGTTCTAGGTGTCAGATTACACTTTATGTCTGTGTCAGGCTCTAGGTGTCAGAGTAAGTCTGTTCTAGTTTGTGGGTATCTGAGTTAGGTCTGTACCATGTATTAGGTGTGGTACTCAAGTCCCTTTCAGGTTCTAGGTGTCAGAGTAAGTCCCTGCCAGGTTCTAGGTATCAGAGTAAGTCCATGCCAAGTGCTGTGTGCCTGAGTTAAGTCTGTGCCAGATTGTGGGTATCTGAGTTAGGTCTGTACCATGTTATGGGCGTGGTACCCAAGTCCCTGCCAGGTGGTTCTAGGTATCGGAGTAAGTCTGTGCCAGGTTCTAGGTGTCAGAGTAAGTAACTGCCAGGTTCTAGGTGTCAGGGGTAAGTATGTGCCAGTTTGTGGGTATCTTGGTCAGGTCTGTACCATGTTATGTGTGTCGTACCCAAGTCCCTGCCAGGTTCTAGGTATCAGAGTAAGTTTGTGCCACGTTCTAGGTGTCAGAGTAAATCCCTGCCAGGTTCTTGGTGTCAGAGTTAAGTCTGTGACAGTTTGTGGGTATCTGAGTTAAGTATGTTTCATGTTATGGGTGTGAGAGTGTGAGACGCAAGTCCCTGCGAGGTTCTAGATGTCAGAGTACGTCTGCTCCAGGTTCTAGGTATCAGAGTAAGTCTGTGCCAAGTTCTAGGTGTCAGAGTAAGTCCCTGCCAGGTTCTAGGTGTCAGAGCAAGTCCCGGCCAGGTTCTAGGTGTCAGAGTTAAGTCCGTGCCAGTTTGTGGGTATCTGAGTTAGGTCTGTATCATGTTATGGGTGTGAGACGCAAGTCCCTGCCAGGTTCTAGGTGTCAGAGTAAGTCTGTGGCAGGTGCTGTGTGCCTGGGTTAAGTCTGTGCCAGTTTGTGGGTGTCTGACTTCGGTCTGTACCATGTTATGGGTGTGGTACCCAAGTCCCTGCCAGGTTCTAGGTGCCAGAGTCTAGACCCAGCGCCCGGACTCACCTTCGGCTGCCTGCAGCACACTCACTTCCAGGCCTTTGAAGGTCTTGCTCGCCAGCTCTTCCAGGGCGCAGAGGGGGGAAGAGGGGGCGGTCACTCCGTTCCTGGGCCCTGCGGGGCTGGGGCCCTTCTCCTGGCCCCTGGGGGCCCCGTGGCTGCCCGGCAGCTTCTTCACCGAGGGTTTGCTGAGGATGTCCTCGATGCTGAAGGGGGTGAGCGGCTTGTTGGAGTTGGCGGGGGGCGGAAGCTGGTCTAGGGGGCTCCGTCTCCTCTCCTCACTCCTGGGGTGCAGGAGGGTCCCGGGCTTCATGTCTTTGGTGGAGGTCATAGCCAAGGGCCCCCCCCACCCTTCTGAAGCCCGACAGCCCCTCTCCAAAGCCAGGGCAGGGGAGTATGGTGCGTCGAGGAGCAGCGCGCTGTGTGCAGCCCTCTCTGTCCAGCGGCGAGGGGGCTCTCAACAAGCCCCCCGAAACCTCATTCCAGCCCGGTCGTCCTCCGATGCCCCCCAGAAACAAAAAGGCAAATCCGGGAAGCCGAGGGGGCCTTGAGTCTCATTTCAGGGCCCAAGGCGTGGCTCCTCTCCCCGGGGCCCCTCCATGAAGCTGCGCCGCTGAGGGCAGGGGAGGTCTTCTAGGAGCGGCGCGGGTAGCCACAGTCTGTCCAGGGCGCACCTCAGAGTGGACAGGCAGTCCACCCACCGAGGGGACAGGCAGTATCCAAGAGAGAGCAGGCAGTCCACCCACAGAAGAGGCAGGCAAAGTGTCCGGGGACAGGCAGTCCAATCACAAAGTGGACAGGCAGAGTGCCCGGAGAGAGGGCAGACAGTCCGACCACAGAGGAGGCAGGCAGAGTGCCCGGAGAGAGGGCAGACAGTCCGACCACAGAGGAGGCAGGCAGAGTATCCGGAGAGAAGACAGACAGTCCACTCACAGAGGAGGCAAGCAAAGTGTCCGGGGACAGGCAGTCCAATCACAAAGTGGACAGGCAGAGTGTCCGGAGAGAGGGCAGACAGTCCACTCACAGAGGAGGCAGGCAGAGTGTCCGGAGAGAGGGCAGGCAGTCCACTCACAGAAGAGGCAGGCAAAGTGTCCGGGGACAGGCAGTCCAATCACAAAGTGGACAGGCAGAGTGTCCGGAGAGAGGGCAGACAGTCCACTCACAGAGGAGGTAGGCAGAGTGTCCGGAGAGAGGGCGGGCAGTCCACCCACAGAGGAGGCAGGCAGAGTGTCCGGAGAGAGGGCAGACAGTCCACTCACAGAGAGATAAGTCCGGCTGTCCCCCAGCTCACCACCCCAGGCAGGAGGGAGTGTAGATGCAGCCCGCAGTGGCCTGCACTGAGCATGAATGCAGAATAAACAGACAGGAAGGGGCAGCCCCTCTGCTGCTGCTGAGGAGGGGTCTGGGGGGCCTCAGTCACACCCCCTCCCCAGTGCAGCCTGCTAACGAGTGCCTGTGTTGATTGGGCGCTGATGAATTAATGGCAGGCGGCCACTTACCACACCGCTGTCCCGGCTTAAAGGGGCCGTGCCAGCGAGTGGGCACCGGGGGAGGGGCCGGCACAAGTGTGACAAAGTTTGGATTGAGTGTCAGAGGGGCCCCCGCCCGCCCCCCTCTCCCAGCCCGTCGGACACGTGGGCTGTGCTCGTCCCTGGCACGGCTCTGTATGATGCCAGCCTCCTGGCGGTGGTTACCGCGGTGTGTCCTCGGATACCGCGCGGTGTCACCAGTTACCGCCCTCCACCGATCGCTGCAGAGTTCACTTTTATCAACAGACTGTTCATTTTTTTTTGTCCGCGGAACCTGATTATGCATTAGTCAGGATGGCTCAGTGAGATGGTGCCCCCTCCCAAGCTAGCATCAAGCCTTACATCCTTCCAAGGTCGGTAACATCCTCCCTAGGTCGGTAAACTGAACCCCATTACATTGAGTAAGAGGGAAGGCTGGTATTTACAGGGCTTAGAAGCGGGAGAGGCGCTGCGTGGAGGGAGGTGTAACAAAAAGATCGTTATCTGAGCAGCTGTGTAGGACTTAAGTGGGGGGGGGGCGTAGGGGGAGGGGGGCAGTAAAGGGGAGTCTAGAGCAGAAAAAGGTTGGACAGGATCCGAAGTGCAATGCACAAGTGTACAAGATACAAAGGTTTACAGCGGTAAGTATTCAAAGCCAGTGTCATTTTAGGATTTTTGGGGCCGGGCAACACATATTTTGGGGGCCCCTGGTAGGAATTAAACTTTGATTTTTTTAAACAATTTTCTGTTAGTTCAAGCTGGCATGATACAAAAAAAACAAAAAGCTTCTAGAAGTGCAGTAAGACAAACACAGTTGAATATGTCATTTTAGAGCTCGGAGAATCCTGAACATGACATTGGGCAAGGAAAGAGAAGGTCCGAGATATCCGGGGGGAGCTAAAGAGAAAGTCCACTTTAGGGGGAGGGAGGGGGGGAGGGAGAAGGGGTGTTTGGAAGGCGGGGGCCGACCGGCGCCTCTTTTGAAAGCACGTGCACGGCCACACATACCACATTTATTCGGACACAGGCTCACGTGCTGATATTAAGGCGCACATCAGTACCGAGTCGTACACGTGCCTAAGTAGGAATGTTTATAAACATGCAATGCACATACATGTACATGTAAGTACACACCCGTGCTTATTTACAGAAAGAGAGGGGGCGACGCGTGGGTAGATTTTTTTTCTCCTAAAAGCAGCGGTTTCAAAGCCCATATTCCACGGTGTTTTCATGTTATTGAACATATGACGTAATTGTGATGAAACACAGATGTCATACATGATGCCGGCTCCACGTCCTACCCTTTGTTCAAGAAGTGTCATGTGCATGACGTGTAAACAAGGTCTGAACCTCCAGACAGCAGCTTCAAAACTCTCCGACTTGTAGTCGAAATATGTTGTGTGTAGTGTCCTGGCAGGATTACTGAAAAGTACCCTCTGAAGTACACACTGAAATATTGTATATTCTGTTTATACAGACAGCAGAACAGTCTGTGCAGGATTTCACTTTCTGTTGGAAAGAAACAAAAAAAAAAACTTTTCTTGTTTGAAAAAACACGCAACTTTCATACTATCGGCGCCCAATTAAATATATCACATAACTCTCTATAATGTAAAAACTCTGAAATACTAATTCGGGGATGTGGTGAAAAGTACAAACGAGTCTGTCTTCAGCCTGGTGGGTTGGTACATCTCTGCCGTTGGAGCAGAACCCACGTCACCTTGGCGTGTATTCTGTGTGCGTGGGGTGGGGCCCATGTATTACTTTGCATTTATAAATACTGTAAAAATAGCTTTTTAAACGATCCCTAATTATAATAATACTGTCATATTTCTCGATTATTGAAGGATATATCGATAAGGGCGCCGATACATACATCACACAAATATCTGCTGTATGTATGTTCTTACCAAAATATTACTGACTCGACAGACATTGGAGACCTGTGAACAACACAGAGACATGTGTTAAAAATAATCACACCTTTGTTCCTGGAAACACAAACCAGGGTGCGGTGTGACGCGTCGCACAAGAAGAAATATTATTTGTGTAGCTGTGTTTGTATGTAGAAGGGGGCGAGCAGGGGGCAAGTGCTGTGAGAGTTACCCCCACCCACCATGTACTCCAGACACCCTCTTCGGGAAACCACAATCTTCAGCCAGACATCCATAACCCACATCATGTGGCATTGTAATCCCACAATCTGCCGTCAGACATACTGAAACCACACAAATGCGCTGTCGGACACTGTAGCCCACATTGTAAAGTCACAATCTACAGCCAGGCACACTGACATCACATCAATATACCCTGTCAGACACCCGGAAACACTCCGGCAGAAATACAGAACCCACAATGTATTTGTCAGACACCCGGCCTCATATTGCATACAACACACCTGGAAACCACATCGCGTTCCCGTTATGACGAGCCCACAGTGTTAGTCACAGATAACGAGCCCCAGTCTGTCAGACACCCACAATTGTAACTTTATGTCACGCAAACACACCCACGCCTATCTTGCGCAAACCCACTAACATAGCGTGATGCCAGGCACCCCAACTGTAACATTGAGGTAGACACCTGCAGCCACAACAGTGTGGTAGACACCTGCAGCCACAACAGTGTGGCAGACACCCGCAGCCACAACAGTGTGGCAGACACCGCAATCACAACATTCTGGCAGACACCTGCAGCCACAACAGTGTGGCAGACACCCGCAGCCACAACAGTGTGGGCGACACCCGCAGCCACAACAGTGTGGCAGACACCGCAATCACAACATTCTGGCTGACACCGCAATCACAACATTCTGGCAGACACCTGCAGCCACAACAGTGTGGCAGACACCCGCAGCCACAACAGTGTGGCAGACACCCGCAGCCACAACAGTG
This sequence comes from Calotriton arnoldi, assembly GCA_963921515.1. Classification (NCBI taxonomy): domain Eukaryota; kingdom Metazoa; phylum Chordata; class Amphibia; order Caudata; family Salamandridae; genus Calotriton; species Calotriton arnoldi. Next base: position 140,720 of record CAWUFW010008311.1, read on the forward strand.
CGGCAGATACCGCAATCACAACATTCTAGCAGACACCGCAATCACAACATTCTGGCAGACACCTGCAGCCACAACAGTATGGCAGACACCCGCAGCCACAACAGTGTGGCAGACACCCGCAGCCACAACAGTGTGGCAGATACCGCAATCACAACATTCTAGCAGACACCGCAATCACAACATTCTGGCAGACACCGCAATCACAACATTCTGGCAGACACCCGCAGCCACAACAGTGTGGCAGACACCGCAATCACAATATTCTGGCAGACACCTGCAGCCACAACAGTGTGGCAGACACCCGCAGCCACAACAGTGTGGGAGACACCCGCAGCCACAACAGTGCGGCAGACACCGCAATCACAACATTCTGGCTGACACCTGCAGCCACAACAGTGTGGCAGACACCGCAATCACAACATTCTGGCTGACACCTGCAGCCACAACAGTGTGGCAGACACCCGCAGCCACAACAGTGTGGCAGATACCGCAATCACAACATTCTAGCAGACACCCGCAGCCACAACAGTGTGGCAGACACCCGCAGCCACAACAGTGTGGCAGACACCGCAATCACAACATTCTGGCTGACACCGCAATCACAACAGTGTGGCAGACACCGCAATCACAACATTCTGGCTGACACCGCAATCACAACATTCTGGCAGACACCTGCAGCCACAACAGTGTGGCAGACACCCGCAGCCACAACAGTGTGGCAGATACCGCAATCACAACATTCTAGCAGACACCGCAATCACAACATTCTGGCAGACACCTGCAGCCACAACAGTGTGGCAGACACCCGCAGCCACAACAGTGCGGCAGATACCGCAATCACAAGATTCTAGCAGACACCGCAATCACAACATTCTGGCAGACACCGCAATCACAACATTCTGGCAGACACCTGCAGCCACAACAGTGTGGCAGACACCGCCATCACAACATTGCGTCAGCAACCAACAAACACAACTTTTGTCAGACACGCGCAAACACACAGTTATGTCAAACACCCACAATTATAAAATTCTGCCTGACACCCGTAATTACAGTATTCGACACCCACAATCCTAACGTCCTGTCAGACACCTAAACCCAGAGCATGCAGGCGGACACGACCTCAGCGCCCTGTTACTAGTCCACGAGTCACAAGGCGCTGTTGGGGGCGGGGTCCCATAGTCGGCGCTATGAAATACAGAGCCTTTTCTATCTAGAAAGGCGCTACAACCTCGTGCAAAGCGCTGCTATCAGCTGGGGGCACGTGGAGGTAACGTCATAGTTTATGTTACACTGCAAACTAGTTTTAAAGTTCAAACGTTCAATGTCGCACCCCCTTAACGGGAATTTGGGGGCACAAGACACATGTTTTATAAGCGATACTACTGACTCAGCAACAGTGAGTAGTGAATAGCACGTGAAAGGGGAAGTGTGATAATCACGTGCAAGAGGAAAGGTGTGAGCGCATTTCTAATGTATGTTAATGTAAATATCCCCTCCTATCCCAGCACTCACGGCGATCAGTTTTTAATTATTTTAATGAACTCGATGACAAACTCTCTCTCTCTCTATATATATATATATATAGAGAGAGAGAGAGAGAGAGAAGGGGGAGAGAAAGAGAGGAAATATGTGTACAGATTTAATCATCTATCTAGACAACTGAGATCCTTTGTTTTTCCCTCGCTCCTCCATTTCACTATAGGATAATCACATTATATGGCACCAAAAATCATTCTGTATTGTGTGTAAACGAACAGCCTGGGGGCAGTGAGAGGGGCTACCGTTGGCGGGGGGTGGGGGCAGTCCTTCACGCCCGGAGGCAGGCTCCTCCTCACGCACCCTGCGTGTCTGAGACCCCCACGGTCCGCGGCTGGCGTGACAATGTCAAGATAATGTTTGGGCAGTTTTTCTATTTTGTAGTTATTTATTGAAGTGCTATAGAGCCACGAGTACCGCATTGTCGACGTCTAGGCGCTTTCTATAGAAAGTGCAGCATTTCAAACAACCCTGTGTGCAGCTAAAACACATAAATAAAATAAAGGCATTAGAAGGAGCGGCTTCAGCGCAATTCATGATTGTTGGAAGAAATGGAAATTCTGCTTAAATTCCTGTCGGTTAGAACGTTTTAATTTAATTTGGAAAACAAACTCAATAGACATATCACATTCAGTGAGCTAGAATAAACCAGTTAGCATTTCATTCTGAATTTAGACAAGGTGGGCGATCAGTATATGGGAAATGCTTACATTTTTGGGGGGCGTCTCCGAGTCCTGTCGTTGGGGGGAAGGGGGTGATGGGGGACAGACGTGCGCACGCCTCCCCCCTTCTACCTTCGTCTCTTGTCAAAGGAGCTTCGCAGCTGGTTCCCAACCTGCCTTTAAGGCTGTTCAAAGAGTCTCTCCCAGCACGAATATCTGCGCACCCCTGATCCTTATAGCGCCGCCGCCAGATCAGAGCGCTATTCGGGCTCTGCCTGGAGCCGCTGAAGCCAGCAACCTGGATTTCCCGGCGGACATTCGGGGACCCGCAAACCCCGATCCTGCCTGCATTGAGGGGTGCGGCTGTGACGAGCTGTGTGGGCGCAATGAGCTTGTTACCGAAAATGACTATTTTAATACATATTTTATTCTGTTTGTGCATTACCCACACGCACAAATACACACAAATACACACACACACATAAATATATATATATATATATTTTTTTCTTCTGAATAACCAGTTAGCATTTCATTCTGAATTTAGACAAGGTGGGCGATCAGTATATGGTAAATGCTTACATTTTAGGGGGGCGTCTCCGAGTCCTGTCGTTGGGGGGGAGGGGGTGATGGGGGACAGACGTGCGCACGCCTCCCCCTTCTACCTTCGTCTCTTGTCAAAGGAGCTTCGCAGCCGACTTAAAAACAATAAAACAGTGACAGCGGTGTCTTAAAATTAGCTACAGGCTTTTAACGATTTTAAGAAAAATCTGAACAAATGAGCAATGCTCTCGCACACACGGACTTAAGTACACACTATCCGAATTATTTACATGTATATACTTTAGTTTGCATTTAGTAAAATAAAACTCACGTATTCACATACGTGCGTGCATAGATATGTATATATAAAATATATATTTTGCATATTGTACATAAATACATTATAAACATACAGATATATATTCACATATATATCTATGCTTAATACAGAAATATATTACCTTATATATATATATTTGTGTATATAAATATATATATATATATATTCCCGAATGTATTTAAAGTTAATATATAGTAAGTAAGTCCGTTTTTATATAGCGCAGCTACTCACCCTTACGGGTCTCAAGGCGCTGGGGGCCGTAGTGGAAATTAAGTGAGCTATTGCCCAGAGTCACATGGTGCTGAGCTGAGCTGCCGCCGGAGCCAGGATCGAACCGTGAACCCTGTGCTCCGAAGTCAGCTGCCCTGGCCGCTGCACCACACCTCTCCATTTATACATATAGGGGCAGATTTACAAGCCTCTTGCGCCACTTTGCGTCACTTTTAACATGGGAAAAGTGACGCAAAAGTGGCGCAAGGGGCTTGTAAATCTGCCCCATAGTATATTCACGAACACACATACATCTTTATTTATTTATTACGGACAGTTGGTATAGCACAACTCACTCTGGGTGGGGCATCTCGGCGCTGCTCCTGAGAAGGACAGACATTCTAAAACAACCGGGGCTCGAACCTCTTCTTGAAGGCAGTGAGATCCGGGCAGGAACGGCGATGAAGTGGGCTTTTATTTCCGTGATATGGGGCTGCATAATCTATGCTTAGATAGATATGTATATAATAACATTTGCATGTGGTTCTACAGAGGCAGTTTAATATAGTTATACCTTAGATATTGTATACACTCACACGTATATTCAATATGTAATCGTAGGCGTGCAGACACACGTCTGTGCACATTTGTGCTCGTGCCTGCAGTTCGCCCCCTGCCCCGTTCCTCCTCTCACCGTTCCTTGAATGTGTGAATAACCCTGAATTAAACCCTCTCTGATGACGCGCAGCTGGTGCTGATAGCGCCACTTCACCCGTGACTGCTCCTCTTAATAACAGCTGAGAGTGTGTGTGCTTGTCTTAGCCTGGTTGTGTCTTCACGGGCGACCCCCCTCCCCCCCACCCACCCACCCACCCACCCACCCACCAACGCCTGTCTCCTGCAGGCTTCTCAGGGGTGAATCTGTCACCTCTGTACTGTGTGTGTGTGTGTGTGCATGAGTGAGGGGGAGGGACAGATTGTGAGAGGGATTGTGTGTGTAAAAAATAGACAGATTATGTGTGCGTGAGAGAGATATTGTGTGTGTGTGAGAAAGATTGCAAGTGTTTGTGTGAGAGAGATTGTGTGTGAGTGTGTGTGTGCGAGAGACTTTGTGTGTGTGCGTTTATGTGAGATTGTATGAGTGTGTGCACGATAGAGAGACAGGTTGTATGTGTGTGTGCGAGAGAGAGACTGTGTGTGTGGGAAAGATTGCAAGTGTTTGTGTCAGAAAGATTGTGTGTGAGAGAGTGTGTGTATGAGAGACTTTGTGTGCAAGTGAGAAATATTGTGTGTGTGGGAGAGAGATTATGTGTGTGCGTTTGTGTGAGATTGTATGTGTGTGCACGATAGAGAGACAGGTTGTGTGTGTGAGAGAGAGACTGTGTGTGTGTGAGAGAGAGCCTGTGTGTGAGAGTGAGATTGTATGTGTGCGTGTGACACTGTGTGTGTGCGTAATATAATTACAAGTCATATGGACGGTGTTGGATTTTGCAGCGCAGGGCACCCTGGCACCCAGCCACCTCCACCAGGCAGTCTCTATGCGCTCAGGAGCACACATCGGCTGCCCAGTCTCGTTCTCTGTGGGCAGACAGGCGTTTAGAAGACTGGCTGTAGCATGCAGCGCTCGATGCTCGGACCCATTCGGGATATCCAGCGGACTCCGACACTCGCTGCCCCTGACCTGTGCATCTTTCAGCCTCAGAGGGACCCCGGGGGCGGCTGTGCTGCGGGATGTGAGGAGGGGGTGAGCCGGGAGTATTAACAGTGCCAGGTCCTGAGATGTCTCACCGCATGTATGCGTCTGTATTTACATGTACCTGCGTGTACACGGGCCTCTGCACATGTATGTCTGAATGTGTGCGTGTGGTTGTACCAGTCTCTCCACGCGTGCCAGTGTCTGTGCCCAAACGTGCATCTGCGTGTGCACGTGTGTGTGTAGCTGCACTAGTCTATCCACACGTGTTCCCGTGCGTGCGTGCGTGCGTGCCTGCGGCGTGGCGTGCCGGTATCTGTGTCCAAACGTGCATCTGCGTGTGCACGTGTGTGTGTAGCTGCACTAGTCTATCCACACGTGTTCCCGTGCGTGCGTGCCTGCGGCGTGGCGTGCCGGTATCTGTGTCCAAACGTGCATCTGCGTGTGCACGTGTGTGTGTAGCTGCACTAGTCTATCCACACGTGTTCCCGTGCGTGCGTGCCTGCGGCGTGGCGTGCCGGTATCTGTGCCCAAACGTGCATCTGCGTGTGCACGTGTGTGTGCAGCTGCACTAGTCTATCCACACGTGTTCCCGTGCGTGCGTGCGTGCCAGCGGCGTGGCGTGCCGGTATCTGTGTCCATGCCTCTGTGCCGGTCTGTTGTGCGAACACTCCTGTAACTGAGTGCCTGCGGGAGCACGTCTCAGAGTGTGCACGTCTGTGTGTGAATATTTGTGTCTTCATGTGTATCTTTGCGTCTATGTTTGTCTGTATCTCTATATTCCTGGGGTCGTGTCTGTGTGTCTGAATGTGTGCACGTGCGTGTCGTCTTGTCAGCGTGCATGTTTCATGCCGAGCCTCTAAGTCGCCTTGTAGCAAACAGTATTGTAATTGTAAATTATATTTATATAGCGCTTACTGTCCCTGATGAGCTGTTGAGGCACTTTGTGGTGAGCACCACGCTATAGAGGCAGCTGGCATGCACGTGTAGCTGACATTCTCCTATGCATGTCAGTTAGGTGATAATTTCAATGCCAACGTGACGTTTTCAACTCAAAACCGCTGAAATTCACCAGTTATAGTTATCTCTGGTAACTAAAGTTGGTCCCAGGGGATATGGGTACCCGGGGACCAAATTGGGTCAGCGAGAGGGGCCCCACTCACGCCCATCTCCCCAAATATATAAAAAAAAATTGCGGCCTCCATATTCTTTTTTGTTTGTTTGCTGGGATCCCACGGAGGATTGCAGGAAAAATGCCCGATTTATTTTCTATTTTGGGCCCAAGGAGGTAGGCACAGTGTATCCCTACCCTGCCCCCCTATTTATACATCTTTTTTTCAAATTGCAGGACAGGGGACTAAGTCCCCGAGTCCTGTAGTGGCTGCCAGTAATATCTTTCTTCATGTTGCTGGCAGCCAATCAGAGCCTCGCTCCTGCGGGAGTAAGAGAGCCTAACACCATGGGCCAACCAGAGAGCTCTATATTTTAAATTTGGGTTTGAGTGACTCTTGTGAGTGTCCCTCGCACCCAACTGTCCTGATAAACAAATATTTTTGTATCCTAATTTTTCAAAAACTACTGAAAAGATTTACAGAAAATCACAAAAAGCAGGCTTTGTGGATCAGGAGCTCGCTTTGTGGATCAGGAGCTAGCTTTGTGGATCAGGAGCTAGCTTTGTAGATCAGGAGCTCGCTTTGTGGATCAGGAGCTAGCTTTGTAGATCAGGAGCTAGCTTTGTAGATCAGGAGCTAGCTTTGTAGATCAGGAGGTAGCTTTGTGGATCAGGAGCTAGCTTTGTGGATCAGGAGCTAGCTTTGTAGATCAGGAGGTAGCTTTGTGGATCAGGAGCTAGCTTTGTGGATCAGGAGCTCGCTTTGTAGATCAGGAGCTCGCTTTGTGGATCAGGAGCTAGCTTTGTGGATCAGGAGCTAGCTTTGTGGATCAGGAGCTAGCTTTGTGGATCAGGAGCTAGCTTTGTAGATCAGGAGCTCGCTTTGTAGATCAGGAGCTAGCTTTGTGGATCAGGAGCTAGCTTTGTAGCTCAGGAGCTAGCTTTGTGGATCAGGAGCTAGCTTTGTAGATCAGGAGGTAGCTTTGTGGATCAGGAGCTAGCTTTGTGGATCAGGAGCTAGCTTTGTGGATCAGGAGCTAGCTTTGTAGTTCAGGAGCTAGCTTTGTGGATCAGGAGCTAGCTTTGTGGATCAGGAGCTAGCTTTGTAGATCAGGAGCTAGCTTTGTAGATCAGGAGCTAGCTTTGTAGATCAGGAGCTCGCTTTGTGGATCAGGAGCTAGCTTTGTAGATCAGGATCTCGCTTTGTGGATCAGGAGCTCGCTTTGTGGATCAGGAGCTAGCTTTGTAGATCAGGAGCTAGCTTTGTGGATCAGGAGCTAGCTTTGTGGATCAGGAGCTAGCTTTGTAGATCAGGAGCTCGCTTTGTAGATCAGGAGCTAGCTTTGTGGATCAGGAGCTAGCTTTGTAGATCAGGAGCTAGCTTTGTGGATCAGGAGCTAGCTTTGTAGCTCAGGAGATAGCTTTGTAGATCAGGAGCTAGCTTTGTGGATCAGGAGCTAGCTTTGTGGATCAGGAGCTAGCTTTGTGGATCAGGAGCTAGCTTTGTGGATCAGGAGCTAGCTTTGTGGATCAGGAGCTAGCTTTGTAGATCAGGAGCTAGCTTTGTGGATCAGGAGCTAGCTTTGTGGATCAGGAGCTAGCTTTGTAGATCAGGAGCTAGCTTTGTAGATCAGGAGCTCGCTTTGTAGATCAGGAGCTAGCTTTGTAGATCAGGAGCTCGCTTTGTGGATCAGGAGCTCGCTTTCTGCCAAAATTGGTGGCATTCAGTCCAGCAGTTTTTGCGGTAGCGCTTCTTAAAAAAGTCTATGGAAAATGCTTGGGGATTTGGTGTTTTGGGACTCCCCTTTTTCTTGGCCCCCACTTCATGAGTCACCTCAAGCTTTCCATGCATGAACTGTGCAAAAGTTATTAGCAAAACCAAAAAGGCATTCCCTATGGAAATGCTGACCTACCTATAACTAACAATTGGCAATAGCCACTGGGTGTTATGTATATATATATATATTTATATATTGTTTCCAAGTGTGTCCTGAGCTCGGGGACGCACTCCATCACAGGCAGATTTGACAAAATCTATGCATCCAGGGGAACTGGCAGTTATTTTGCTGAGTTAATATCACGGCCTAACATGTTTCAGAGCCCCCAGCTCCTTTCTCAAAGGCTAGCCACAGCTTCATGCACACAAACAGACAAGGCGCAATCGTTTTTTCACTTCCAATTTATTGCCTCCAGTAGGTTGCAGGTGAGTAATTTTGCTATGGATTCTGGTATCCGTAGTGCACCTTGACACAATTACAACCCTTCAGTGGGTGTTGCGCTGCTGCAGAATTATCAATAAAGTTTTCAACCCACCAGTGGGCCTCAGGTCATAAACTGCACGGTCCATATTTCAAAGCACTATGATGCCGCATACTGGTTAAAGACAGTCTTTACCTTGCGCCAAAACCAAAAAGGCATTCCCTATGGAAATGCTGACCTACCTATAACTAACAATTGGCAATAGCCACTGGGTGTTATATATATATATATATATCAAGCCCGCCTGCGCCCGTCCGCATCCAGCCGGGGCCGGGGGCCACCCACCCCCCCCCCGGTTTCAGTCCTCACCACCACATATACTCCCCAGAGTTACTCATGAGATTGAGGATGTCTCCCAGTAAGAATTGCCTTCACTCCATTCGGCCTCTTATGGACATTTTGACTTGTCCTCAATGTTCTTTATACTTTACCTCCTCCACCTAAACCCTGCCGGGTCCCTGCCTCCTCCTCAGTCTACAAAATGCTGTCTATCAACTTCAGATCCTTATCCAAACACGCCACGCAAATTTCTATCTTGCTCCAAGAGGAATGCCCTGACGTGCTATTTCTCACGGAAACCTGGCTCAATGCTGAGTCAGAACCTGACCTTGTCCAATATCTCCTACCAGGTTACTATATCCAGAGGAAAGATCGGGAACAGGGGAGGGGAGGAGGCATTGTCATTATTCTAAAACAAGGTTTTAAATGCCGCAATATCCCAATATCCTTCCCGACTGTGAGGACTTCTCCTTCTCCATCTCACTTTCTTCAACTCATACCTTCTCAGGTATCCTTATATACCGCCCCCCCGGTCCCCGGTCCCCAGTCCCCAGTTAGTGGTGGCCTTAAACCACCCAGGATCCACCTCGTCCAGTCTAGGCCCCTGGCTGGAGAGAGTCGCCAAATGGATGGAACTCTCCTTCCTCAAACTAAACGGAGACAAAACTGAGCTCATGATGCTGGGCAACTCACCCATTTCTGGCATCGACCTAGCTTGGCCTAGCTCTCTCGGCTCCCCACCCACACCCAAAAATCAGATCAAAAGTCTAGGCATGTGACTAGACCAGTCACTCACTTTTGATCATCAGGCAACTAAACTGGCAGCATCCTGCTATGGCATCCTGTGGATGCTCCGTAAAGTTCTTCCGCTCCTCCCTTTTTCAGCAAGAAGACTCATGGTCCAGGCTTTAATCCTCTCTCGCCTCGACTATGGAAATGCTCTGTATTTAGGAGATCCTAGGGCTACCACAAACAAACTGCAAGTCATCCAGAATTGTGCTGCACGGATGCTTTGTAGGTCGAGCCTAGCGCAGCGCGCATGCGCTGCTCTATGGGAGGCTTCTTGTGAGCACTCCAAACTTCTCCGTGTGGGTGTGACTCCGCCCACACATTTGATTGGCCTTTGCGTGTGGCTTTCAATAATGAAAGCACGCAAATGGCCAAAGGCGGGTGCATGTCCCACCTCTTCTTCAAATGTTCACTCCACGGTGTTTTGGTCTCGGGAGCGAGCAGCGGCGCAGGGTGGCAGCTGCATTCCTTACATTCCTTACAGCGCGCGCACCACTCGCACACAGTTCTCTGCAGCAGGCCTTAACCCGCCTCGCTCTCTCACCAGTTCCGTGTCTGCAGGTTCATCTGGTGTGCAGGCGCTGTGCAGGCAGAGACAGGAGCAGGCACTTAAAATGTGCAGACTCCTTGCACAGAGGGGTGGAAGGGTAGGGGGCAGCTACCACAGCGCAGTTGGCATCAGGGAAAACCAGGCACCTCTGCGCCAGCTGCACGGACACATGAAAACCAGCAGGCACCGTGTCCGATGCCTAAGACCCGTCTCTCCTGTCTTAAATGTAATCATCAGTTTGAAAAGATAGCGCTTCTGTCGGTGGAGTGTGTACTGTTGATTTCTTGGCGCTCTTTCTTATTATTCTGAAAGCATCTTAGGGCAGGGCCCCTCCTGGACCAGGCCTTGGTTTTACAGGAAAAAAACACAGATGCAATGTCTTGATGCCATGAGGAAGAAGCAACACCATGAGATGGTGGCATCGCACAGTGCCACCATGCCAAGGTACCCAGCAGCCCATGCACATTAGGCCCCAGGGGCTCCTGAATAGATATGTGTCCTTTTTATAACCATAGTCTTCCTCGTCTGTGTTCCCTCCTCTTCTATTTGCATTTTTTGTTTGCATAAGGCCCTGCGGAGGAGCCGTCCTTTCACATCCAGGCACCCACTCAGCCAAATGAAAGGGGGCTTGGTCTCCCTTTTGTGCCAATAAATGACATGGCCTAATATTTAGCTAAGTACATAAACTCGGCCCACCTATAAATCAGAATTCTTGCCCCCAAGCGAACTGTACTCGTTTAATCAGCCTCAGAAAGATGAAGAGCCATGCAGTCCGCCCGGGTTAGCGGTTGTAACCTGCACTTTACCCACAGTTCTCAGTAGCAGGCGCTCAACCCTAGAGCTACCTTAGCATTTGTTAATCCACCCACGTACCACGATGTAGCTCAGCACAGCATAACACACACCACACCACTGTGTAACACAACACTGAAAACACGTGACCTGACAACAGCCTTTAACCATCCGGGCTACCCGCTCCAGTCTCTCCTCTTCCCCAGTGCGTATCCCTCGTGCCATAGTGCAGAGCGGAGAGTCTGGGCAGCAGCTGAACAACACGCACTTCCGTAGTAGGTGCATGAACCCCCCTGCGAATGTGCTGATCCGCAGATTTTCCTCCCTCCCCTCTACCCAGTATCCCTGCGTGCCGTGCTGCGGGTGCGTTAACCCACTTGGCTAACTGCTGAGGACGCACGGGCTACCATCCCTCCCCCTCCCCCCCTCCCACTGATGGAGCAAGGACTCGGACACAAGACTTGCTCGGAAGCAATCCTCTCGATTTAACTTACTAGCGAATTACTAACGACATGTCTCGTGATTAATAATATGCATTTTCACTATACGCGGGAAAAGAATGAAGCTTGCCTATGTGTTTACTAACTACAATAACACGGACGTAGGACTAGAACGCATTTAACATGGGATCTTTACTGCGCATGCGTCTACTGCATCTACGTAGTATGACGTGCTGAAGCTTGGAGGGAAATTCTGGCGCTTGCGCAAAGAGCTATAAAATGGCCGCTTGAAAGCTCACATGCATGGCACCTGCTTGCTGAGAATTCGAAAATGGGTTTATAACTAACGCAAATGCAGAAAAAGAAATAATAAATGGTACGGGTTAGAGTAGACGTTGGTGGTATACAGTGAAACCATTTATTTTTGAGAATAAAATTTTTTCTTTCCGACTTTATTATTAGTGCGTATTTGGGCCTGTTAAAGTTGTCCGAGTCGAGCAGACTGACGTGGTGCAACGCATGCGCCCTGGTACGGAAGCCTGGAGGATGACTAAGGATTTGTCACGAGTCCAAGGTCGGCGGAGATGTGCCCTGGGAACATGAGAGTGAAGAGTTCATATGAAGGAACTTATTCAAGAAATCAGTTACAAATGTATTAATAAAGTTTAAAGATGTACGGGAAAGGAAGGCGGAATAAAAGTTTGAAGGGAGGAGTTTGGGAACAATGGTTTAAAGAAATGAATAAAGTATAAGCATGGTGTGATGATCATCCACCCCTCGCCTGTCCAATCAGAAGTTAGTATTCCATAAAAATAAAACATTAATGGGTGGGACATGGCTGATAGAAAGGTATAATTGAGGTAGTTTAGTTAGATGAGAGAGCTTTGGGGAAAGTCTTTGAAGAGGCTTTTGGAGCGCGTTGAAGAAGCCTGAGAACGGGGTGTGCCGCGGTGGTGCTGATGCTCTGAAATGCTGATGAAGAAACTGAATGCAGAACCATCTATTTGAATTGGGTGGGTTAGAAAGAAGATCGCGGAAGAACCACGAGGAGGAAGAGAGTGTCAGAGAGGGGTGCGACGCAGTCATCGGTATCTAGAGAGGTGAAGTATCCTGTCCTGATTCCTGTCCTGAAGTCTTTGTCTCCTGATCTGTCCCGGGAGGCCCTAACCAGCCCTTTGGCCAGGGGGTTGGTCTTCACACCATACTTTGGTAATTATGAAATTTATCATTTGATAAATGCTCTTCTGTCTCTATCCTCTTCTTTCGGAGCATAGTTATTGTGTGGATCTGAATTGATAAAGGTTATCTGAAATATTTTTGAATTGGCACTCCCGCGAATGAGGGTGTTTGTACTGAAACGCTTTGAGATGGTTCAAAACGCCTAATTTAGATAAAGATTTTAAAACTTACTGAGTCTGTCATTATTTTATTTTTATTAAGAAATGTATAATAAGTTATGTCAATTATCGCCATCAACTAGTTCCACCTAACTGGTCCATTGACCAGAGGAAAGAACTGTTTGATCAGCAGAAGGTTTAGTTAAAGAAGCAATAACTAGATCTTGAGGTATGAGAAGCATCTAAAACGAATAGATTCCAGTGGTTTACTTAGCGCAGAGCGGAAGCGAGTTGTATGGGCCCAAGTGAGTACATGGTAGTGGAGTATCTGTTGCTAGTAAGCCGCTGGATCACCACCATCAATCGCTGCATTCCATGCAGCAGGTGCATTTATCCGCCTGGCTGACTGCTGAGGATGCACAGGCCCCCTTCTCTCTCCACTTCCCCAGTTTCTCTGCATACCGTGCAGCAGGTGCCTGAACCTACTGGGCTCTCTCCCAATGATCCGCAGGCTCTCCTCTCACTGACTGACTGACTGACTCTCTCACTGACTGACTCTCTCACTGACTCTCTCACTGACTCTCTGACTGACTGACTGACTGACTGATTGACTCTCTCACTCTCTCTCTCTATCTGACTGACTGACTCTTTCACTGACTGACTGACTCACTGACTGACTCTCTCACTGACTCACTGACTGACTCACTCACTGACTGACTGACTGACTCTCTCACTGACTGACTGACTCTCACTCTCTCTCTCACTGACTGACTAAATGACTGACTGCCTCTCTCACTCTCTCTCTCACTGACTGACTGACTCTCTCACTCTCTCTCTCTCTCTCACTGACTCTCTCACTGACTGACTCTCTCACTGACTGACTGACTGACTCTCTCACTCTCTCACTGTCTGACTCTCTCTCTCTCACTGACTGACTCTGACTCTCTCTCTCTCACTGACTGACTCTCTCTCTCACTGACTGACTCTCTGACTCTCTCTCTCTCACTGACTGCCTCTCTCTCTCTCACTGACTCACTCTCACTCTCTCTCACTGACTGACTCTCTCTCTCACTCACTGACTGACTCTCTCACTCTCTCTCACTGACTGACTGACTGACTGACTCTCTCACTGACTGACTGACTGACTGACTCTCTCACTCTCTCTCTCACTGACTGACTGACTGACTCTCTCACTCTCTCTCTCACTGACTGACTCACTCTCTCAATGACTGACTCTCTGACTGACTCTCTGACTGACTGACTGACTCTCTCACTCTCTCTCTCACTGACTGACTAACTAACTGACTCTCTCACTGACTGACTGACTGACTCTCTCACTGACTGTCATACAGTTACTTTTTCCCAACCTTCACCCTCCTGTTATTTATGCCCCCCCATAACAAACAAAACCATAACAAGCAACCTATGGGACAGGCAGATAGAAGTTGCCAGCATTGAAAGGACAAAAAAAACCTCAAGACATTATTTATTGTTAATACTTTTTTTATATGGTCGTTCAGTTGTACATAATGCTTTCTTGGTCATATATAAGGTAACAAAAATGCTTCTGACACTTCTTTATTATAACTTTTCAGCATGCTGCAGACTTCTGTACAGCACAGCTTAAAGTCATAGGCAAAGTCAATATCTCTGGCTAAACACTTATAAGGTCCCAAGGGCGAGACCTATTGGCTATGCCAATGCTTGTTATGATTCCCAACAGCCACTCCTCAAGGCCTGCTCTGAAAACCCTGCACTGGCTCCCGGTTGCGGACAGAATAAAATTCAAGTCTCTATGTATTGCCCACATATCTTTCTGGAAGAAAGGCCCCCCATCCTTCAAGCCATCGTTTCCCCTTACCACCCTAATAGACTCCTTCGTTCATCCAGTCTCTACCTAGCTGCGGCACCTAAAATCAACAGGATGAGAAGTGGTGGTCGTTCCTTCCGCTAAGCTCTGGAACACGCTCCCCCTCCACCTCTGATCGGAACCAAATCTCCTTCCCTTCCGTAAACTTCTGAAAACTTGGGGGCATATTATCAAGAAACGGCGTTAAAATTATCGCCGCTTTAGCGGCAGAAAACTGCCGCTAAAGCGGCGATAATGGGCTTGATAATATGCCCTTGAGAATTCCAATAGAAGCCCATGTTCTGGTGTCAACATGGGCTTCTATTGGAATTCTCAAGGGCATATTATCAAGCCCATTATCGCCGCTTTAGCGGCAGCCGCTAAAGCGGCGATAATTTTAACGCCGTTCTTGATAATATGCCCCTAAATTTTTTCAAAACCCCTCCTATTAAGCTTTCGTGACCTGCCTCTCTCTCGGCTAGCGCTGGGACGCCTTCGGGTAGCCATGCGCTCTACAAATATCCATAACATAACATGTATATATATATATATAAATATTTTAGTTGCATGACACAACCACGCTTATCTAAACCATGTGTTCCCTAACAACGCGGTCAGAACAATGAATGCGTCTTAACCAATTGTTGGACTTGGCCCTCTTTGCAGGGTCATCCCAGAACTTTTTGCCTTCCTCCTGTCTTTTTTCTGACCTGTTGTTGGTGGTTTTCTGACTCTGGGCACTTTACCACTGCTGATCAGTGCTAAAGTGCATATGCTCTCTTTGTAAATTGATGTTATGTATTAGTGATTCCATGATTGGCATATTTGATTTACTTGTCAGACCCTAGTACAGTGCACTATGTGTGCCTAGGGCCTGTAAATCAAATTCTGCTGGTGGGCTTGCAGCGCTGATTGTGCCACCCACAGAAGCAGCCTGTAAAATGTGACTCAGGCCTGCCATTGCAGAGCCTGTGTGCAGTCTGGGACTGCCATGTCGACTTGGCAAGTGCACACACTTGCCAGTCCCTAAACCTTCCCTTTTCTACATGTTAGTCACCACTAAGGTAGGCCCAAGGTACCCCTGTGGGCAGGGTGCATTGTATGTGAAAGGTAGGACATGCCCTGATGTGTGTGGCATGTCCTGATAGTGAAATACTGCCAATTTCGTTTTTCACTATTGCAAGGCTATCTGTTCCCATAGGCCAGGATGGGCAGTTTGTTTATAACATCTTATAAACATAACCAACCCTAGGAACAAGATAGGAAAATGAAGTATAGTATGCCTGAACTCAGAATGTTAAGATGCATCTTTTAGTGTGGGTGATTTTTACATTCTGTGTTTGAAAATACCACTTTTAGAAAGTAGGTATTTTCTTGCCTAACCATCCAGTGTGCCTCTGCTAGGTTTGTGTATTGCATGTCTTGCTTGTGAGTGACAGGAGCTGGGAGAGGGCAGCGGCTACAGCAGTCTGATGAGTCAGGGCTGGGCTGAATGGGACCTGGGTTGAATTTAGAGTAGGGGGAGGAGATTTCCTTTCACCTGCCTGGGCCAGGTCTGCTTTCAACAATGCTGTCTCCACCTCCTGCCTGGAAGCTGCACCAGTGAGGACAGAACTGATTTTGGCTGGGTACAGACACTCTCTGCCTTCAGAGAACAAAGAATTTGTGTGTATAAAAAGGGGGACCCAGACCCCAGAACTTTAGATCACTTCTGGGAAATTAAGAGGAACCTTTGCCAAGGAGAAGAGCCGGAGAAGCTGAGGAAGATTACTGCCCCTGTGCTGTTTGCTGTTTGGCCTTGGCCTGCAGTGGCTACTTGTTGCCAAGGAAAGGAGAAAAGGACTTTGCTGTTTGCTTTGTCATCTTGAGGAAGATCTCCAAGGGCTTGGAACTGAGCTTGCCTCCTGTTCTGAATTCTTAGGGACACAAAGACTTCACCACCAGCTCCCCTGAATTTCCTTGCTGGGAATTCTAATCTGCAAAGAGGTGCCTGCTGCTGTTTCGGACCTCTAGAGACTGTTTGTCGCTGGGAGCTGAAAGTTCGACGCAACGAGAAGAAGCGTGTCGCATCCTCACCGATTCCCGATGCATCGCCGAGCCATGGGGAAGAAGCGTGCCGCATCTGTACTTGGTTCCGACGCCTCGCCGAGCAACCAGGAAGAAGCGCGCCGCATCCACACCGGGTCCCGACTCATCGCCAAGAAGACCGTCGCAGCACCTGCCGTGCTGCTGCAAAAGATCACGCATCGTACCGGACCGTCGCATCGCATCAAGCCGCCATTTTGTCGCATCGCACCGGATCGTCGCCACGCATTGAGGCGCCATCTTGTCGCATCGTCACCGGAACGCAGTAAGAAACAGACGTATCCCCTCCTCTCCGGTAAGGAACAGACGCATCACCTCCCCTGCAGTAAGGAACAGACACATCGTCTCCCCCGAAGCAAGGAACTGACGCATCAACTTCCCTGCGACCCTTTTGTTTGTTTTGCGTGACGCATCTAAGGTACTTTGTGAGAAAAGTGTCGCATTGATAACTTGCATTGAACTGAACTATTTCTACCATTTAAGAGCCTTATTTTTGATACTGTAGTGTGGATTTTTGTCGTCTGGTCTTGTGTTAGTGTAGATAAAGATTACTTATTCTTCTAAACCGGTGTGGTGTCCATTTGTAGTGTTTTCACTGTGTTACTGTATGTGTTCACAAGTGCTTTACACCCTGCCTCTGAGATAAGCCTGTCTGCTCGTGCCAAGCTACCAAGGGGATGAGCAGGGGTTATTTTAGGAGTGTATCCCCCTTACCCTGACTAGAAGCAAGGGCCCCTATTTGGACAAAGGTACCTACCTCTGCCAACTAGAGACCCCCATTTCTAACACCAATCATTCCTTTACCACGCAAGACTTTATAATGGGTTGCCTTAGGGAAAGCGCTGGACTTTGGAACAGCATGATTTACTATTCCACCTTTAAAGTCCAATGCCGCTTTATCGAAGGCATACCTTTGTAACTACATGCGTGGTACAGGAATGCATGGTTAATACACATTCGTTTTCCCGACCGCGTATATGTCACTAATATGGAGCCTGGCCAAGTTTTAGGCAATGCTGCGACGTTGGTTTTTTATCGGGGTAGACTGCTTGAGAAGAGATCCACCCCAGTATCTCAGTTTCCGATGCGGGAGGTTCATCCTATATATCACCCTGAAATACCAGAGCAAAGGGATCAGCACGATAATGTTATTAGACAAGGTGTAGCGACCCGTTTACAAGAACAATGGGTTTATACTCTGTGGAAAAGGAGTGAAGTCTTGTCTCTTAAGACTCAGTTACCTGATCCTAGGAAGAATCCGACTGCTTATTATAAAGAATTGACTGAAGCTGCCTCTTCTACAGTGATGACCCTTGCTGATATTGAAATGTTCTTTGGTTTACTAGTTCTGGTTGATATTTGGAGACAAGTACACACACAGGATCACGTTGTGAAATTGGGTGGTACCTGGGACCAAATTAAGGTATGAGATCAGGAACGGAAGCCAGGTGATAAGCCTAGACCAGAGATACTTGCTCTGCCCGGCCGTATCATTACATACATACATTCTCTTATCCCTCCGAGAAAAGTTGATTGGGACAAGTTATCGGCTTGCCGTCAAAAGAAAGATGAGAGTGTGTCTGATTTTTTCACTCGGTTTGAAGGTGTGTTTCTAGACTATAGTGGACAGGATTTGTCGATCGAAGGTGGCGTTCGATTGTTTGTTAATAGATTTGTTTCTAATTTACTTCATGAGATTGCGACCTGATTACAGGCTTCCGAGAGCACCTGGTCCACCTCTTCTTCTTCTGTTATTTTAAATATGGCGCAGTATTATGAACACAGGGAAAATGAGAATAAGGAGAGGATGGAGAAGAAGCACAAGGATTTGAAGACAAAAGTGTTGTTACAGCAGGCTTCTATAGGGAATGGTAGAGGATGTGGTGGTTTGGCCTGGCAGCTTCCACGCACTAGCAGGCCTACAAATACCATGCCTTTAGGGCCAAATCAGTGCGCGTATTGTAAAGAGCTGGGACACTGGCGTAGCCAGTGTCTTGTGCTTTTGCAGAAGGTGGCGGTCCAGAGAGGACGAGGTTCTCGTGGACGGGGTCGTGGAGCTGGTGGCCAGGACAGGGCCCAGAATGCTGTTGCCCACAGGGTCGTTCTGTTCAAAATTATTTTGATGACCCTCGGGGAGGCCAGTATTATCATGATGATTATGATACAGATGAGGTGACAGGGATGTCTTACAGCTAGGACAGCCAGGGACAGAGTGAGGGACCAGTTCCGATACCTGTAGATCAACGTGGTCCGTACGTTAGTGCGAATGTGCATGATTCGACTAAGGAGTTCTTGGTGGATACAGGTGCAACAAACAGTTCTATTTCTCTTTCCTTGGTCCCTGGGGCAGCTCTGTCTGGCCATAATAATGTTTCAATAGGTTTCTCTGGTATACCGGTTGTGAGCCCCATTTCAAAACCTCTTGCGTTGACTATTGGTCCTTTCACTGTGGATTCATCATACTTGTTGACAACTAATTGTGGAGAGAATTTGATGGGTTTGGACTTGTTGAAGAAATTGCATGCTACGATTTATTGCTCCCCGGCAGGTGTTTATAAGACAATGGGTCCGAATGTCGTGCACGCTACGCAGTGCCTGTCCAAAGATGCACCTCTTCCTGCGGAGTTTAAAGATGTACCGCCCACTCTTTGGGCGACAGGTGACACTGATGTGGGACTGTTACAGATACCGCCAGTTTCGGTCCAGGTTAAAGGCAATGCTATTTTACCTCGCATCCCTCAGTATAAAATACCGCAGGCAGGTGAGCGAGCTCTATTGCAAATTGTACAGGACTTGATTGAGAAAGAAATGGTTGAGGAAACGACTGCTAATGTTTGTAATTGCACTATTCTTCCCATTCTTAAATGGACATCTACGGGTTCCTCTGACGATCATGCAGATGTTTATCGCTTTGTGATTGACTTTGCGGGAAGTTAATAAAATAGTGATTCCCCAGTTTCCGGTGGTCCCTGACATTACGACTCTTTTGACAATGATTCCTTCTTCTGCTACATACTTTTCTGTCATTGATTTGAAAAATGCGTTCTTCAGTATTCCCATTCATCCTGATCGCAGGTATCTGTTTGGGTTCACCCTAGCTGGTAGAAGCTTTAGATTCTGTCACGCTCCTCAAGGCTATTCAGAGAGTCCGAGTATCTATAGTCAGGCATTGAAAGGTCAGCTGGATTCCTTGTCGCTCTCTACAGGTAATGTATTGCTTCAGTATGTCGATGACTTGCTCATCGCCTCGGATACAGAACAAGGTTGCAGACAAAGTACGGTTAAATTACTGTTACATTTAGCTCAACATGGCCATAAAGTATCCCTTTCCAAATTTCAGTATTGTCGACAGGAGGTCACCTACTTAGGTCACCTACTGTGGAAGGAGGATAGGAGATTGACCCCTGAGCGCATCAGTACCATTGTTAAAATGCCCATTCCGCATACTCAGAAAGATGTGCGCACTTTCATAGGTATCACTTCCTATTGCAGGCAGTGGATACCTGGCTATTCGCTGTTAATCAAACCCCTGCTTGCTTTAACACTAAAAGGTGTGCATGAACCCCTGCCCTGGACGCCTGAATGTCAGCAGTCTTTTGAGCAATTGAAAACTGCGCTTTGTTCGGCTCCAGTACTTGGCACCCCAGACTATACTAAGCAGTTTGTGTTGTACGTCCATGAGAAAGCCGGTTGCGCGCTTTCTGTTCTAACACAAAAATTTGGAGATAAGCAACTGCCATGTGCTTATTTCTCTGCTGTGCTTGATCCAGTCACATGAGCCCTCCCGAGCTGTCTAAGAGCGGTCGCGGCCATGGCTGTCTCGATAAGGCAATCGGCTCGACTCATACTTGATACTGACCTCACAGTCATGGTACCCCATGCTGCAGATACACTTTTGAATAAGACAAAGACACAGCACCTCACCAGTGCATGTCTGACAGGTTATGAGCTAACGCTGTTCGCTAAACACATTACGATCAAATGATGTGCCACTCTGAATCCAGCCACGTTACTACCCCTCCCTTCTGAGAATGAGGAGATTGACATACATGATTGTATCTTCTAGATGGAAGAAGAGACGAAAGGACGAGTAGACTTGACTGATGTTCCCTTATCTGACCCCCAAGGGGAACTATATGTCGATGGCTCTTGCTTTAAATTACCAGATGGCACTACAACCGCTGCGTATGCTATTACTACGCTGCGTATGGTAGTTGAGACATCACGAGTTCCTTATCAGTCGTCCCAAGCGGCAGAGCTCGTTGCCCTAATACAAGCCTGCGAATTGAGTGAGGGACTGGTTGTTAATATTTATACTGACAGCCAGTATGCCTTTGGAGTCGCCCATAATTTCGGGCAACTCTGGGCAGAAAGAGGATTCCTTACTTCCCATGGCACAAAGATCCAGCACAGTCCTCTTATATGTAGGCTTCTGTCTGCTTTGACACTCCCTAAGAAATTGGCAATAGTAAAGTGTAGCGCCCATAGGAAAGTTACTGATGATGTAGTTAAAGGAAACACTTTTGCAGATCAGATAGCTAAG
Source organism: Calotriton arnoldi (assembly GCA_963921515.1). Classification (NCBI taxonomy): domain Eukaryota; kingdom Metazoa; phylum Chordata; class Amphibia; order Caudata; family Salamandridae; genus Calotriton; species Calotriton arnoldi. Next base: position 161,741 of record CAWUFW010008311.1, read on the forward strand.
GAAACAGCCTGAACTAGGATGAAAAGAATGTTCGTAGCAGGTCCCGCTAGGTGGGTGCCCGAGGTCACACTGTTTGAAGATACACTTGAGAATGTGAAGGAAATACAGAGTGAGGCCACAGTGGAGGAATTAGCAGTGTGGCAAGAAAGTACAGCACAACTGAACGATGAGGGATGTTGGATTGACAAGTCAGGGAAGCAGAGATGGATGTTGCCAGATGCATATGTTCTTCCTGTAGTCACAATGGCTCATGGCCCAGCCCACATCAGCGCCAAGGGTATTTGCAAGTTGTTAGACCCTGTGTGAATGATAATATCTCAAGGACTGCTGCACATTTAGTGAAGTACTGCATGGTGTGCATGATGCACAATCCTGGGAAGGGTACCCTTACACCACCCGGCAATTTCGCACCCCCACTTTCCCTTTTGAGGTCCTCCAGATGGACTACATCGAGTTAGAAAGGGTCAATAATTTGAAGTATGTGTTGGTGGTTGTTTGCGCTTTCAGTAAATGGGTTGAGCCTTACCCCACCAAAGACAATACAGCCATGACGACTGCAAAGGTACTCCTGAAGGAGTTCTTTCCTCGTTTCGGCTTGTCTCGTTTGATCTGGAGTGACAACGGAAGTCATTTTAATGCCAAAGTAATTCAGCTAATATGCGACGGTTTGTACATAAAACAGAAGTTTCATGCTGCAAATCACCCACAATCAGCAGGTTTGGTTGAGAAGTACAATGGTACTCTCAAACTGAAATTGGCAAAGCTCAGGAGACAACAGGGTTACAGTGGCCAGATGCTTTACCATTAGCTCTTTTGTCGACAAGAACAACAGCACATTCTAGAACAGGATTGTCATCTTACGAGGTCGTGTTTGGACGCCTGGCGAATGTCTAGGGCGTCCTGCGCCCTCGTAAGTTCTCCGATATTGAGTGAAAATTTGCGTTCTATTCACCAACAGGTCCGCAAGTCCCTTTCACCCATACCAGAGGGGCCCAGACACAACATTCGGCCTGGCGATTACGTATTGGTGAAGAATTTCCAGCGGAAGAAGAGTTTGGAGCCCTGTTGGAAGGGACCTAAACAGGTCATCCTGGCAACTCGAACCGCTGTGAAAGTCGCCGGCCGAAAGAACTGGATTCATGCCAGCCATTGCCGCAGGATACCCTTGCCCTTGCCGTATGATCAGTGGGTGAGGGACGGCATCAGGGATACTGAGTGTGAGAAGGTACCTCAGTTAATCCCCTTCAGCGACGCAAAATTAACGTGGATCCAAACGGATGCAGAGAATGATGACGCGCTAAATGCAGCAGTCCCTCCAGAAATCCGAGCCATTAAAGCGCCGCTGTTTGTTGACCCCTCTGTGCCTGGAGTCACCAGGTACAATTTGCGTCCTCGGCTGAGGAATAGTGCACCAAAGGAGAAGTCAGATTAGTTAGGGATGGACTGTGTAAGTTAGGGTGCACTTTGCTATAGTACCAACGGTGTTAGTTCAGGGTGTTGTGAGATTGGTGCACTGTTCTGACATTGGACAGGATAGATCGTACGTGCTCCCTAGGAGGGGGGTACATTATCCTGTGCGACGTGGGATTCATCGTGAGCTTAGGACTGAGCAAGCTCCACCGCCGGTGCTCAAGAGCGCCAACGTTGATGAACAATAGGAGCCTGTACCAGTGAGGCTCTGACGGACACTGGGAACACTTACCTTTGCTATCAGTTTTATTGCATTCCTCTTCTTGCTTCATAATGCATCCCTTTGGTCGACCTATTGAGGAGGAGGAACAGCCATTTGCATCACCGCGTTTAGCGTGGGGTTGGTCAACAAAGAGTAAAATAGTTTGCATATTAATTGTTGTGATTACGCTAATAACAATACTTGGAATATCCTGGTTTCTAGAGGAGAAGTATCCTGTACACACTGTGGTTGGTACGACGCCCACTCCCCCTGAGCATGTTTTTGTCATTTTGGCTCCACATAAAGAAGCACATAGGTTGTCCTACACTGATAATGTTTTTATACAAATGTTACAACAAGCTCATAATGTGTCCAATACAACTAATTGCTGGGTTTGTGGATTGCTCCCCACAGTTACTCATAAGAGCGACAATTTGTTGTCCCTGCCATTTTCCTATATTGGTAGCTGTGAAGGTTGGTTTGAATTGTTCATTATGGTGCACTATCATTTCCAACTGTCTACTCTGGTTATTACCCCTGCTGATTCTCGCACTGTGGTAGAGTATATACGTTTTCATCACAGGTTTACTCCCATAGGACCGGCAGGACACGGGACCTTCGGTACATTGTCCCCAAAATCCTGTATGAGCACATATGAAAAAGTGAAGAACGAAACATGGCTTCGAATGGAAATGGCTGATTTCCAAAGGTTCAACACCTCTGAGTATTTTCAATCTTTCCAAGCTTGCAATATTACTAAGGACAAACCGATGCCGGTGTCCGTGGTCAACACAACAGCTAGTTTCTGTGTCCAGGGGACTGGGGAGGTAAAGGAGAGGGAGAGTAAATGCAATTTCATGTACAGACTGAGAACGATTAATAGCCCGCCTTTGATCCTACCCCATAATATCTATTTTGTCTGTGGATCCCAAGCTCATGTCTGGCTTCCGAGGGGGATGGTCAGGCAGATGTTACCTCTCTTTCCTCCTTCCCCCTGTGTATGTTGCCCCGCCCAATTATCATAAAGATCATTGGCTGCAGCGTAGGAGTACATACTTGCCCCGAGTCAGAAGGGTTATTGACACAAAGGATATAGATCAGACAGATACTACCGCACAACAGTTTGTGGATGCCATAAAGGGTCTCCTACCTTTTTGGGGCCCCATGGCTAATAGTCTTCAACTACGTCGGCTAACAAGAGTTGTGGAAGGGGATATCAATACGACTGCTGGGATAATGACAAATATCACTGCTGAGCTCCAGGCTACGAGATTAGTCACTTTTCAGAACAGGATGGTGTTAGACGTCATCCTGGCAGATCGGGGAGGGGGCTGTTGCGTCATTGGCAGCAGCTGTTGCATTTACAGACCTGATAAAACTCCCAATGTTTATTCGGCCATACAGAAATTACATAGGCTATCAGTTTAGATACACCAAGAGACAGGTACTTGGACCTTATCGGGATGGTTCTGGAATATGCTAACAACATGGGGTTGGAAGATTCTCATCTTTTTGATTGTGGTTGCTAGTATTATTTTTACATGTTGCCTCTGTATACACTGTCTCCCGGCTTGTTGCACCTATTGTGCAAATGTTCTCACCCCTAAACAGAAAATATCAGTTCATGATACTAGTGCTGCGATCATGTTGCAGAAGGACATTGAAGACATGATGCAGATCGATGAGGGTGTCCTTGAATACTGATTATGTGGTGTTTCTTATCCTTGCAACATGTTATACGTTTCTTGATAGTAACATAAAATTGTTAGCTTCTGCTAAAAGGAGGGTCTGTTAGAATAAAAATTTCTTTGCTGTGTTGTTTACATATTGTTCTGCATAAGTTAGCATTCGCTGCCCCATTTTATGTTCAGCCGCTATTTTGATCCATGAGCGAAACTAATCCCTCTCTCTGCCTCTGCAAGAAGCAGCTTTGGTAATTTTAGTTTTCTCCAAGGTTGGGCCTTGACGTACTAATGAATACACTGTTCTTATTAGCGCATACCTTTCCCACTAGATAGAGGCCTGCTCCCACTAGTCCAGCGATGGGCACAGGCAGAACGACCTTGGCATAGAGATAGTGTGTGCCCGGTCTCAGGATCGAAACTTATCCTTCTGTACCTCCTTTGTGTAGCTGCCTCCATCTGGAAATTTCCAGTCTGGGCGTGCCTTCTTTGGTTCTGAATCATACATAATGTATCATCATGTTTTCTGATGTCAGTCCCTCTGCAGCAATCCCTAGAGACTGGGCCGATTGGGCTCCACTCGAGTGTACCTGAATAAATACTTGGTTTGTATTCTCTACTGTCTGACCGACTCTTCATTTGTATGTAAGGCTGAGAGGTGGTCGCGAGTGACCCGGGCGGCCCAAATCGGGTCACTTCCTTCAAATGCTATGATCAATGATGTCATAGAAGATGTCATCAGTGATGCAATATGCAGGGTAATTAGCTGTGCATGGCAAGGGCGCAATGTATAGCCCCCTTCTCCCAGAGCCTTTATGGCCCCCAGACCACATCCCTGGGGCCTTTCTTTTTTAATAAAGGGAGGGGGGCGTGTGATCCCCTCCAAGAGCCACTTTGTGCCCCGGGGACCTCATCCTCTGGGCCTTTCTTTTTAGTAAGGGGAGTGGGCATGTAGCCCTTCTTCCCAAACATCTTTGGGCCCGGGAGAACCTATCCCCAAAAGCCATACTTTTTTTAAGAAGAGGGGTTGCACTGCCCCCCCCCCCCCTCCATGAGCCAATAGTGGCACCTGGCCCCATATCCCCTGGGATCTCTGGTTGGTGTCCCTGTGCCCACCTGAGACAACCTTAAAACACTATGTTTGGAGCTATGGGGAGAAGCCCCAAGTTTCGTACAGCCCCAGTTGGCTCCCTAACCAACACCACACTGGATGAGGGTGGGACTGGCACCTTTCCTTTGCTCCCTCCTGGGCGGGAGCAGCATTTTTTTACTGCCCCAAACAGGCAGCAGGAAAGAGGAGTTCCCTGCACAGGAGAGTGCGGGTAGGGTATGCCCACACTCTCCTGGGCAGGGAACCCGTTTGTCCGGGTGGTTGGATCCCCGGACACTACAAAGTATCGCACCCTAGGGAATGGGGACCTCGGGCATGTATCAACATGGGGTGAGGGGGGCACACAACTAACCTCACCTTCTCTAAGTAATTTGGCCCCAGAGGATGCCCAAAAATGACTCAGGGGGGGGCCGTGCGCCCCTCTCTCCATTTTCAAAGACATCCATCCCGCAGCATGGGGTCCCTGTGGCACAATTGTGGCTCGGGGAGAGGGGCCACATGCCCGTCTTCCCATTATTAAGTAATAGGCCCTCAAGGGGTGAGGTCCCCGGAGCCCAGTAGAGGCACTGGGAGAGGGCACATGCCCCACTCCTATTTAGTGTGAATTTGGTCCCGGGTGATGGGCGAGGGGCTCTCATGAGAGTCCCTCGCACTCATCTGTCCAGATATACAAATGTTTTTGGTAGAAAATGAGATATTGGTTAGGCCTGGGCAGAGTCCCGGAGTTGGAAAAAACCTCTGCTGCACTGTGCAGAGTTCCGCTTGCTGGGTGGAGTTTGCCGGCACCCCCGTTCGTGTTGTGATGAGAACGCGGAGTGTGTTCTCTCATTTCAAATTGCACGTAAACGGCACTAGGCGGTTCTCAAGTGTGTTCTCATGTTCTAAATCGTGCGCGAATGGCACCACAGAGTTCCCATGGGCGCGGCCATCTTGTTTTTCTGCTCTCTGTTATGGTGCTTGGCCTAAATCTTATCTCTCTTTAATCTCTCTAATCCTCCTTCTTTATCACTTATCTACCCCTACTTTTTATTTTTTACAATAGTGTATATGTTTGTGTTCTTGTATTTTACGTTTTTGGGATTTGTTTTCATTTTTGTTTGTGACTTTTTGAGTTTATTTCCCCTCACGTCTTTATTTATTTCTGCTTTCCTTTCCTTTCCCTTCCTTTTCCTTCTTTTTTCTACCCCACCCAGTGCCATGGCAGAGGGACGACTTCCTTGCAGGCGGCACTGCCGCCCAGGTGTGCCGCCCCGGGTGATCTTTAGAGAGGAAGAGGTGGAAGCACTAGTTTTTTGTGTGCCGCGCCACCTCCTTTCTATGCTGCCTGCAGACCCGGTAGTGGATACCCCCTGTGGGAGCATTTGCAGCGCTGGGGGACGGTGCACCAGTGCATGCTGCGCACCAGCCAGGTTTGGGCACCGCCCAGCAGCTGACGCACCGCTGGGTGGACATTCTGGACCAGGACAGGACCTGCTCAACCTGCTAGGCGGCGAGATTCCAGGGCTCAGTGAGTATTTTAATTATTTGTTGTGTTTGTGTTTTACAATGCTAACATTTTTTTCCAGAATAGCATGCTGCTCACATTCAGAGGTAAGTTAAGTTTACTTAACGCTGGTATATTATTGTTTGATCCAGTTCCTAGTATCTGGTATCTGTTAGGCAGGTGCTCAGCGCTACCTATTTGTACTCTTCATTGGCGCTCGCTTTGGCTGATTAATTAGGAAAATCAGTCAAAACCAAAGATGTCCCTTTCAAAACATTTTTGTATGAGAGACGTAAGGAGATAGCACCGGGAGTTGAGGCAGTTTGTTATCGGCACCTGTTGGGCCCATCCAGAATCTATGTATGCAACCACATCTGGATTAAATATACAGTGGAGACGTTTAGTCCCAAATAAACTGCGTAGAAGGAACTGCCCAAGTAATATCAGGATCCACATGCTCATGGGATCATTGAGGAACCTTGACGACGTGAAAAGACCCGAGGTTTTAGCCACAAGGAGCAGTGCATGTTTAGCACCACCCTGGAATCATTGATTTTGATTAGTTGGAGACATCTATTTCTTTCCTGAAGAAAGTGGTTTGGATCATTAAGAACCCACCGAAACGCGTCGATGCAGCTGTGCTCTAACACTAAATTGACACAACATAGGTTAAAATAAGAAAACTTCTCATATATGTTTGGGGTTTAATCAATGATCCATTGTTCGATTAATGTGCTTTAAAGGACAAAAATGAATGTCTAAATGTATTCTCCCTCTTAGTGAAAATGAGTTTTAATGTTGTGTTTTATTATGTTTATAATTCACGTATGAAATGATTTTGGTGTGCTTTTTAAGTAGAATACAGGCTCGACAAATTATTGGACTCCATTTATAGCATACTTTGCACATGATTAGTGTTATATTATTTTTGCTTTAAAGAAATCTTCCAGTTCTCAATACATAAAATGATTTTGGTGTGTTTTTAAAGTACATTATAGGCTTGATAAAACATAGGACCATATTTATAGCATATTTTTGCACATGTTTAGTGTTATATTGAATGTGATTTAAAGAAATTATCCAGCACTTAAAATAAAAGTGTTTTAACTGTATACTATTTACACAGTTTCAGAGTGCTACTTGGCGATATTGGTCTCAATTGAATGAAGGGGTCTTTTGTTTGTAGCCAGCACAGTTGAGTATTCAAGTGTTTACATCCATTTACACCCAAAGGGAAATCTTTGGTTTTGACTGATTGTCATTTTAGTGCCCTCTCCCTTTGGTGCAAGGGGGGCCCCTCTCCTGTTCGTCACAACAGTGATCAATTAGGAAGCCATCGCAGACTGTTCTCCTGCCACTATTGTGAATCAGTGAGTAGAGCATTCTCTCTGTGACTTTGTTTATATGGCTCGTACAGTTCCAAGTTATTTATTTCACACCGATGTGTCGCATGCATCTATGCATTGCAAAAAAGTGAGACTGAGTTGGTCCACAAAGGGGGTTGAGAAATGGGAATAGAATCAAAGATCATTCACTTCAATGCATTAGTTCCAAATGTAGTTTTTGTTAAGGAAATTTGGAATAGGGATTTATAGGCAACTCAGCAATAGTCGATAGACTTGAGTTAAAACTAGTAGTACTATAGGCAATCTGTTTTAGAGAAGTATGTGACTGTATTTGTGGAGATTTTTAATCAAATCACTATTTTTTTTAATCTTCTTTATTTTTTACATCAGCACCTAAGGGCAAGAAGAGGGACGTTGTTGAGGATCCGGGAGAAACTGGTCAGCCAGCGCCCACCAGCAGCGCCACTGTCGAGGGCTCTGCTGATCCCAGTAAGTTTTTTTATGATTGTTGTGGACTTCGTAGGGTAGAATCTTGGGGTATTGAAATGTTTGTGCTGTCTTTCATGAAGATTCAGATAGAAGGCCCAACTAAGCTAGTATTATCAATAAAATTCACCATGTATGTCTGCTGAGACAGCTTTCTTTTCCTCTCATGCTCTAACACAGTTGATTTCACAAGAGAGTGGCCATGGGCATCATGGACCACCCCACCCCACCCCCACAATGTAGTGTGATGCTGTCTCGTTCATTTATAGTTACAGTACACCAGCAGTTTCCCACGACAGTGCAGCAAGGCTGGAAAAAAAATATGTAGTCCCACTCCCATTGCATTTGCCAACCAACACCATATGTCTTTCATTGACTATGGGATGGATGGGCAAAAGGATGGTTTGAAAAAAGGGTTGCTATTGAATGGATGGATAATGGATTGAAAGTTTTGGTGAAAGACTGGATGAGAGAGTAAAGCTTAATCGTGGTGGCTATGGGTGAATTAGAATGAAAGGATGAATGAATATTTAGATTGTTTGGATGAATAAGCAAAGCAGCTCTTCTCATGAGGAGCGTGCTGCTGCTCACCTACTCTGCTTACTTGGTTTATGTAGGGTTATCAATATCATTTAAAGCTATGCTTCTAAGTGGGGGCATTTTTTCTTCTTTTTTCTACTCCCTTGACTCGCTGTATTTGCTAAGTGAGCAAGTTGTATCCCACCCATCATTCATCATCCTCCTCCCCACCCAGGGCATTTTTGCCACCTATGACCGAAGTGCAGTATGGTTCAATTCATGACTGCAGTGTTGGCTGTGCAATGTGCGTCCGCTTCAGTTAATGCAGCATTTACAATGTTTTCAATGCATTGCAATTTGCAAACCGAACACACAAGTTGTGTTGTTTCCTTTCGCTCACTCAGTCACTCCTTTATTTTTTCCTAAGTTCCTCCATCCCAGCCTACCAAATTGGAAAATCCATTCTTGGTATGTGCCACATTTCAATGTAATTTTATAACCATGTGAAGTGAAGTGATTCCAGAATATAATTAATGGTTTCCAGTAATAGATTTAATTTACAGTTGTTCAGATTTTTCAGTTTTGAATTGAACCGCGAGTGAATAAGCCAAAGATGACGAATCAATGACCAGTGTAGTGGCCCCTCTATTATATATAAAAAAACTCTACCCTACTTGTCTAATCCCTCTACTCTACCCCCTGCAGTAGAGTAAATCATCAAGTTACCTTTCCTTGCTTACTGCCCAGTAAATTAATTTGTTGCAAATATGTGGTGGTGGACGAGGCCACAGAGTAAAGTGGGAGTAAGTGCATGATTTGGTGTCAAGCTTGATGTATGGGATACACAGTGATGAATGTGCCAAATACAATCTCTATAGCCCATTCCTTTCCCTGTAGTGCATTCCATCAGATTAATTTTCTCCAACGTTTACTTACGGCAGACAGGATAATATTAATATCCACATTTTATACATGAGGTGTGTAAAGTAGTATTTTATTTATTATTCATCTGCCTCTTTGGAGTCAGAGTAGAAAAAGAAATGCATTTGGAGAAGAGCAGGGCCATTGGAATTAAAAATTGATAATTGTCAACTAAAGCTGCCCCAGCTGCAGACGGTAGCAAACTACCCGATGTGCTTGTTAGCAATGAGCATGGCTTCATTATTTTAGCACAATGCACAATTTGTACTCTATATAGTGCATAGTGCCGTACTCAATAATGAGAGGTAATTTATTTTTCTACTCAAAGTGTCTGTTTGTAGTTACTTGAAAAGCCTTTAGAAGAGAAAAATAATCAAATCACTGTTTTTTTTAATCCAATTTTATTCTAACCTTTAATACTTTTCTGACACACAGTCAGTGATTTTTATACAAGGCATGTGTGGGTAAAACATAAAATTGGCCTTGTGACTCTCTTAATCATAATCACATCAAATTCCAATGTCCCTAAGGGACCAGCAATGTACTGCTACTGTGCCACCCACTAATTTAAAACAATTGTTTGCACAGAGCATTATTTACCATTTGTCTTTTTTGTTTTTCTCAATATAGCTGCTCCTGCTAGTCCAGCCGGACCACCCGACAGGCAGGAGAGAGTGGCCCATTTGCAGCGGCAGAGGATGGAGCGTATCCAGCCAGAATACCGGCGGCTGATGGCCCTGGAAGAGGAGAAGGAGGAAATAAATACCTCTCTGCCAGGCCCCAGTGCAGCTGGTCCCCCTCAGCCTCCAGCCTTCCGACCATTCCGGCCAACTGCTGCCACCCCCACCACACTGATGACAGGCCATTGCTGTGCCATATCCTGCAGCGGCTGGACTCCATTGAGGGCCGGCTCACCACGATGAAGCAGAGCCTGAACCAGCTCCGGACCGACATACACAATGCCCTCTTCTAGCTCTTTTTAAAAAAAAATTGTTTTGTTGGGAGGAACTTGTTGTTTGTTGGGGTTGGGTAGAGAGGGTGAGAAGGGAGTTGGGACTGGACTGGCTTTTTCCTTGGACATTTTGAGTTTTGGGGCTTGGGCCAGTTTTATTTTAGGAGAGGGGTGGGCCTATTGTTTGGGTGGAGAGGGTGGGTTTCTTTGTAAATAAATAAAGGGGGAACTATTTTATTTAATCTAAATTAATGCCTGAAGTAGTTTGTTTTTCATTTTTACTTTGCTCTGCTGCATTCAGATTTTACGCAGCCTGTTTATGTGCTTGTAAGAGAGAGTGTAGCGCTTAGTTATAGAGATATACTTCTCTAACCATCTTGACCATTAGGGGAATGCTGCCATGACCTATATTGTCTACAACAACCTAGATAAACAATAGTAGCAGCTAGTTACTTAATTACTAAGTTAACTAATTCAGTTTTATCTATTCTAGTTGTCTTACTTGAATCTAAATTAAGCAAGAACAGGGAAGGCATCACAACTTCACAAGTGAGGTCCCACTTCCAGTTCCAGCCAGGTGAGCTCCAGCTGTAGGATTAATCTCAATGATTGATTGATTATGCATCATAGGCAACTAAATGGAAGTAGAAAGACTGAGTTAGTGGGTTATATATTTATCAAAGCTTTACAAAGAATTGCCACCCACACTACCTTAGTGCTACATAATGATACAACGAGAATGCCCAATAGTGGTAAAATACCAAAAATAGCAATACTAATAAGTTAAGTTTTGGCTAATGTTGAACTAGTAGTATTACTTGTGAAATCCTCAAGTTATAAAAATGGACTCAAAGTCTGGAGGGGACAAGCTTAGGTTAGACGGTTACGCAACACAAGGCCTGAATGATGATGCTGACTACTGATGTTCTTTGTTCTATATCTAAAATATGGATCACCTTTCATGTGCGGGTGAATAAATGGGGCCAGTGTGGGCTATTGCTTAGAAGATCCTGCAGTAAGTTAGTGTTGATTTCACCACATCTGCCCCACCAAGTGTGTGATCCATTGATGGTGTAAATTAAGCCACACCTTAATAAATCACACAGCTCGGGGGAAGAGGGTTAGGGGTTTGATGAATGGATGGGTAATGGGATTTGGGGAAAGGTTTGACAAAGACAAACCCTATAACAAAAGGCCAACATTCATTCAGGGTTTTGGAGTGCTTTACATCACGCGTACACATTATACATTGACAATAAATCATATGTGTGTAAGTCAATGTACAGGATGTGCTGCATAAGACAGTGAGGGTTGCAAGGAGTAGGAGTAATGTTCTTCATAGCTCACTGTGCTATATTGGAAGGATTACAATTTATAAACTGCACTTGAACCGACCCCCTAAGCAAACCTTGGACTGCCCTCATGAGGAAGCCTTGGACTGCTATCCTGAGGAAACCTTGAACCCCCCTCGAGGAAGCCCTGGAGTGTCCTCCTGAGAATGCCCTGTTCATCCTCCTTAGAAAGCCTTGGACCATCCTCCTGAGGAAGCCTTGTTCCGTCCTCCTTAGAAATGGACCATCCTCCTTAGGAAGCCTTGTTCCGTCCTCCTTGGAAATCCTTGGACCATCCTCCTGAGGAAGCCTTGGGCCGCCCCCCTCAGCAAACCTAGGACCGCCCCCCTGGTAAAGGCTGGAACTGCCCTCCTGAGGAAACCTTGGACTGCCCTGCTAAAGACGTCTTGGTCCGCTCTCCTAAGGAAGCCTTCGATTACCCTCCTAAGTAAGCTCTGGTCTGCCCTCTTGACAAAGCCTTGGACCGCCATCCTGAACAGGGCACAAGTCGGAGGTGGGAAACAGCCTGTACAATGAGGTTTTTATCATGTTGTACCTTTATCACACATTTTTACTACGCATGCTTTTATAACGCATATGCTTTTATAACGTATGCCTTTACAACTCATTTAAGGTAAGTTCAGGGGTGTGGGCGGTCTCACCCCACAAATACACTGTTTATATATAAATATATATATAAGCAATGCGTGGGAAAGGCATACGTTGTAAAAACATATGCGTTCTAAAAATGCGGGCTAAAAATGCATGGTAATGGCATGCAGAGTGTTTCCCTGCCTTTTCCGTCATACAACCTTCAGAGGTACACGCGGGTAGATGGCGTCTACCCACTCTTTTCATACTGTGGACACCCTCACCCCAGCCAAGAAATCAGGCCACATAGAAATATGCTGAAGTCCTCCCGGTGTAATTTTCAGAGACTGGGACACATGCAGCAGTGCCTCCACATTGTCTGCTTTCATTCCAAGCAGCAACGTGCAGGTGAGGGGGCTTTGGTATTTTAAATTTCAACTGAGCCCAAAACAAAAACCAAAGTTTAGGGGCCATCAGGCCTCCTTTTGGTTGAGAATCCTGGCTGGGAGCTATCAGGAGCCTTACACCTAGATGCAAATGCAATAAAAGGGAAAAAGGCTCACAGCTTGTTATTAATTCACAGGTATTTAAGAGAGGCAGCTTATGACTTTGCTCAGCCCCTGTAAATATGACATATGCATGCACTGTAAGAATGTCAGATGTGTTGGTCTGTCCCAGTAATTACACAAATACTAATTTAAACAGGGTCTGGTGGCTCAGTGGACTAATGCATCCACTGCAGGGGCCTGTGTTCGACCTCTTAGTCACAGGTTCAAATCCCGGCGGGTCCACTCAGCCTTTCATCCATTTGAGATCAATAAAATGAGTACCATTGAGTTGGGTAACAATAAACATCTGTTATTCAGCGCCAAGATGCCCCGTTGCTGGGGTGAACGTGCGCTTTACAAATGCACATGTTATGTTTCATTTCTTTTATAGCGCTACTCATACCAATCCAGGGTGTTGAAGCCCTTTACATAACATGTACACATTATAGATTGACAATAAATCATATGTGTGTAAGTCAACGTACAGGATGTGTTACATAAGACAGTGATGGTTGCAAGTTGTAGGAGTTATGTCCTTCATAGCTCACTGTGCTATATTAGAAGGATTACAATTTATGAACTGCACTTAACAAAAGAATCTCTGTGTTAAAAGCAGTAACCCACTTACCCATCAACATAAAATAAAAATCTGGAAAAAAGACATATTAACCCTCTATGCTACTTCGATTGAAAGATGGGTCTAGACAAAATGCAGATCTCTCCAGCAGGTGCATTAACCTCTAAAGGTATTTTACCATTATTATTATTCCCTGAGATTTACTGGGCACACAAAGATCTATGCAGCAGGTGCCTTAACCTCATAAGATATTTTAAAATGCAGAATTTGCAACCAATTAGGCAAAACAGATTTGCTGCCGCATTTCTCCTTGTTGCCAATTTCTTGTTGGCAGAGTTTAAAGAAATAAATGTATACGTTGAGGCTCAGATTTTGCATCAGGTTGTGTCACCTTTTTGGCACAATTCTGATACAAAATCTCACGTGTTAAATATTGTAATATGGCCAAATGTACTCATCATAGACCGGCTAATCATATATGGGAGGTCTTAAGATCTGAAGTCGGTTCTTGTGATGTCACTTCCTGAGAGGTCATGGGTTGTAATGCCACTTTCTGTAATGCCACGTGCAATGTCAAGTGCCATGATTTCACTTGCTAACTGCCTAACTTGGTTAGTCCCTCCATTTCTTTTTTTAGGACTTGTACCCTGCTCCTGAAGTAGCATTGGACTGCCCTCCTGAGAAAGCCTTGGACATCCTACCAAAGAAGCCTTGGCCCGCTCCTCTGGGGAAGCATTGGACGACCCTACTGAAGATGCCTCGGACCTCCCTCCTGAGGAAGCCTTTGACTGACCTCCTGAGAAAGCCTTGAGCCCCCCTGTTAGACCTGTCAGCCCTAGGGTGGTCTTGCCCTGTTTTTTTCCCTTTTGCGCCTCATTTTTGCCACCATATTTTTACTGGACCTAGGTCTCCGGGCGCCTTGCCACTGCTGGCCAGTGCTGAGGTGCAGGTGCTCTCTCACTAAAGATGGCTGCCACAGGCCCCTGCTACTGCAGAGGGGCCTCACACGCATACACACTAGTAGCCAGGGTCAGGCTGGGACATAGGGATACAGTATCCATCCCGTCCCCGCCTCTGGGCCACATAGCTAGATAGGCGGAAGGTTCCAGAACCTTCCGGGCTGTGGGAGGAGTTATGTTTTGCCGCCTTTAGGAGGGTCACCTGACCTAGGGGTATAAGAGGCTTGGAGGGAAAACTTTTAGTCAGTTAGGTTGGAGCACCACTGATCCTGGGAGAACCTCTGCCGGAGTACAGGCTTTAGGGCCTAGGGGGGAGACCTACACTACTGCTGCTGACAGGGCTGAGGCCCTGCTGTGGTAAGATAGCTGAGGAACGCCCACCACCCACTGACCTTGCCCAGTGTGAGGGGACCCAGGGAACCACCTTCAGCGTGCTGGGAGGAACATCAAGCACTCCCAGAACCACCAACTCACCCCCCCCTCAGAAGAAGGAACTTTTGACCAGAAACTTTTGACAAGGACCTCATAATAAGCCACTTCTGACAAGAAACTAATGACAAGTATCTGAAACCAAGTAACTGGAACCAAGCGACTGCCATCCAGTCACCACAAGCTGTACATTCAACTGGGGACCCCCAGGTAACGCGCGGGACGCTGTGCCCTCCAGAAGCGCCGGGGGTCAGACTGCCTGACTCCCCCCTACAAGCGCTGGACCCCCACCCTGTGTGTCCTCCTGCAAGCGCTGCTCTCCTTTAGCGCTGGGCTGCCCAGAAGCCCTGGACCTTCACCCCCCTTGAGTGCTAAGGGCCAACCCTCTGCCCGGTGGTGAGCGCTGCGTGTGGAGAAGCGCGGGGGTTAAGGGACGTGCCGCCTGTGAGGAAGTGCCGCCTGTGAGGACGCGTGGCTGCCCAAGATCAAGGCCGCGGCCTCCAGCGCCCCGAGAGAAGGCACTACACGATCCCCGACACCACCGCTGTGGCCCTGGTACCTGTACCCCGTGGTAGGGGCGACGACGTGCTGCCCGCGCCGTGGGCACTGGGAGGTAATCGCACCGGAGGGGCTCCACTGCCAGCGGGAGCCCCCGAATCATCCCCGTCAACGCTGCCGCCCGGGCGCTGAGGAAAAGAGAAGGCCGCGCTGGGCCGGAGACAAAGGCGGGAGGCGTTGCCTGGCAACGCGAGGACAAGCCGCGTCAGGGGCCCCGCCCCGAAAGAAGCCGCGACGTCATCGGACCCCGCCGGAGCCCAGGGAAGAACAACGCCGGAGGGGCTCCACTGCCAGCGGGAGCCCCCGAGAAATCCCCAACACCGCGACGAGGACGAGAGAGCCTGGGAGCGCGGGCCACCTCCCCCGGTCTGGGCCCTTGTGCCGAAAGAAGCGGGCTGACCGGAGGAGAGGCGCCGCTAGCAAGGAGGCCCCCGGCCGAAGACGCTTCCCCTGGGCTCTGTCCTGGGTAGTGTGGGCAGGGCAGGAGCCTCCTAGAGAGCGCGCTGACAGTGCCCCCTTCAGGTGAAACGGGCCCCATACACCAGCTGAGCTGGGGCCCTGGACCGTTACCCTCTGGCCGGAAAGGCCGCTGCATTCATGGCCTACATCACGTCCCTGAATGAGGGGAAGGTGCCCCAGGAGGGAGGGTTAACCTACAGGAGGTGAAAGAACTTACAGGCATTGTACCTAATCCTTATGCCCGCTTTAACCCCTGTGGAGGCCTGATGCCTATGCCTACATGGAACTGTCTTCGCCTAATGTGAAGAGGATTAATTGAATTAAGTTGAAGGGTTATGTTGCAGGTGTACCGGAGTTGCGACGCCCCCTACTAAGTGTGGGTGCGCCTAGATTAATGCAGGCCCATATTAAAATGTATTGAGATGGCCTTTGCAAGTAATTGAATACTCCGGAAGGTGAATTGCATGTTTAAGCCCAAGTGTTATTAATGCACCTTGTGATCATTATTGGTGCTGTGTTTAGGAGATGATTCCTGCGGCCTTTTAGTGGCCTACAATGTTGATGATGCTTTAATAAGAATGTACACCAGTTGAGTAACGCAATGATTTTTCAATGTAAAGCTGAAGTAATCTGCCTCATCTGATGCAACCTTGATTTCTATAAAAGATCTTGATTTTAATTACGCAAGCCTGGTGTGGTGTCATGTTATTGCTTCGCATTTCTGAGTCAAAGTAAGAGGGTGCTGCACAACTGCCTTACACATTGCCTTCGCGTGCCTTCCCCGCTTTGCGCCATGCTACCGTGCCGGACGCGGTGACCCCGTTTCCAACATTTGGTGTTCAGCGGTGGGATAAGGACTGGTGCTTGTGCAGCACCCTACAGTGACTCAGTGTGCGCCGCAATTAGACACCTATTGTAATGAGAGTGCTAGGAATTCTATGGTAATTGCCGACTGTGTACATTCCTGTGATAGACCTGTTACCTACAGTTTAGAACCCCTTCCTTAACTTGTCTGGGACCCCACCTAGGAGGATGGAGTTTGAGTTAGCCAACCTAGAAAGGTATACGGTGACACAGCTCAAGGAGTTCTGCCTAGAGAGGGGGGTGGCCGTCAAGCGAGGCGCCAGGAAGGAGGTGCTTCAGAAAGCTTTGAGGGCATGGGTAATGGCCCACCCGGAGGGAAGAGGGGATGAGGAGCAGGGGGAGACAGACAACCCAGGAGAACTGGACCTACTGCACATGGATGTTAGCGAGAATGTGTTGCCAGGAAGACGTTCCAGGGCAGGCAGTAGTGCGTCAGGGGGAAGTTTGTCACCAGAGGAATTGGAGGACAGAAGGGAGCAAAGGCAATTAACATTAGAACTTGCTAGGATGGAAAAAGCCATGGAGGAAAGGAAGCTTGTACACGAGCTTAGCCTGAAGGAGCTAGAGCTCCGGACCTTGCAGATGGAGATGGAAGGCAAAATGAATGGTGGCAGCGTACCTGCTGGGGTTCCACAGGAGCCCAAATTTTATCTACCCAGGGAGGTGATAGCCAGCTTTAGTGTAGGTGATGACATCGACAAGTGGTTGGCGGCGTACGAGGTAGCTTTGGTGGCCCATAGAGTTCCTGAGAGCTACTGGGGGGAGGTCTCTACAGGTACATACCTCCACCAGTAAGGGACACACTTTTAACCTTGGATAAGGGGATCAGACCAACTACCCTATCATGAAGGAGGCCCTGCTTAAGAAGTTTGGCCTCACCCCAGAGAAGTACCGCCAAAAGTTCCGCAACAGCCACAAGCTCCACACACAAAACTGGGTGGATTTTTTTGATTATGCCCGGAAGGCATTGGAGGGTTGGGTGCGTGGCAGCAATGTTGATGATTACAAAGGGCTGTACGACCTGTTCTTGAGAGAGCACCTCTTAGAAAAATATTTTTCGGAGCTGCGCCAGTACTTGGTGGACCGCAAGCTGACCAATCCGCGGGAGCTTGCAGAGGAGGCAGACACGTGGGTCAGCACTCGGGTGTTCCACAAGGGAGCCGGGGCAGACCCCCCGAAAGGTGGACAGGGGCTCCCCCAGAAGAAAGAGGGGGGAGATAACAAGAGGGAGTTCTTTAAAGGCCCCCAAAATAGACCGCCTGGGAGAGGGGTAGGTTCCCCATCCCCATCTGGATTCCAGAAACCCACTTACCCTGACAGGAGTCAGCAGCCCAGAACTGTCCGGTGCTACGAGTGCGGGGAGGTTGGACACTACAAGGGGGATCCCCAGTGTCGCAAGAGAACCCCAGCCCCCACAGGAGGTAAGAGCCCCGGGGTGGCCAGTGTAGCGCTTGGGGAGGAGTTGTCCCTAGGTAGGGGAGGTGAGTGGACAGGTGTGACCTTAGTTTCCCTGGGGGATAGAGAGATCATCCCACGGGTTCAGGTACCCGCGAACACTGCCAAGTATCGGCAGAGGGTCCTGGTGAACGGGGAGGAGGTGGAGGCTCTGAGGGACACAGGTGCCAGCATGACGATGGTGAGACGTCGGCTGGTGTCCCCAGAGCAGGTGATTCCTGAGGAGTTCCACCCGGTTGTGATGGCTGATAATAGCCTGGGTCATTACCCCGTGGCCCAAGTTCCCTTTGAGTGGGGAGGAGTATCAGGTCTGATGAAGGTTGCGGTGAGCCCTGCCATGCCAGTTGACTGTCTGTTGGGCAACGACTTGGAACATACTGCCTGGAGGGAGGTAGAGTTCAATGCCCATGCTGAGATGTTGGGGTTACCAGGATGGACTTGCGTCGTCACGCGGTCCATGGCTGCCCGACAAGGAACTCAGCCCGGGTTGGAGCCTGAAATAATGGCCCAGCCCACTGCTGGACGAGGAAATGTCCAGGAGGAGACACCCGGTTAGATGGATGGGGAGCTCGCAGAGGTGACCCCGGAGTCCGCTGAGGTGGTTGGTTTTCCCGTGGGGGACCTGCCGACCCCTGCAGAGTGGCAGGTGGAAGGAGGGCCCACCCGGGAGGAATTTTGCCGGGCGCAGAAGGAGTGCCCTACGCTTGAAGGCATGCGGCAACAGGCCGAAGCCCAAGCAGCTGGAAACGAGACTGGTAATTACCATGTCTACTGGGAGGATGGTCTCCTCTACAGTGAGCCTAAGGCTCCGGTGCATGGGTCATCAAGGGCCGTGGTGGTCCCCCAATGCTACCGAGCCTTTCTGCTAGAGTTGGCACATGAGATACCACTAGCAGGACACCTGGGCCAGGACAAGACGTTTGCACGTTTGGTCCCACATTTTTACTGGCCCAGGATACGCGTCACTTCTGACACTTTTTGCAAGACCTGCACCACTTGCCAGGCGAGCGGCAAGACAGGGACTAAAGTAAAGGTCCCTCTAGAACCTCTCCCAGTTGTCGATACCCCTTTTGAGCGGGTAGGGATTGACATTGTTGGGCCATTGGACCCGCCGACTTCTGCGGGACATAGGTTCATTTTGGTGCTGGTAGACCACGCCACCCGGTACCCAGAGGCAATCCCTCTGAGGACCATCACAGCACCGGTGGTGGCGCGGGCCCTGATGGGGATTTTTACCCGAGTGGGATTCCCCAAGGTCGTGGTGTCAGATAGGGGCACGAACTTCATGTCGGCCTATATGCAGGCCATGTGGAAGGAGTGTGGAGTGACCTACCGGTTCTCCACCCCTTACCACCCCCAGACGAACGGGCTCGTGGAGCGCTTTAACAAAACCTTGAAGGGGATGATCAGGAGCCTACCCGAGGACTTGAGAAGGAAGTGGGACGTCCTCTTACCCTGTCTGCTCTTCTCCTACCGAGAGGTGCCGCAGAAGGGGGTCGGTTTCAGCCCCTTTGAGCTGCTCTATGGCCACCCCGTTCGGGGGCCCCTCAGTCTTGTCAAGGAGGGGTGGGAGAAGTCTTCCTCGAAGCTTCCCGTGATGTGGTCAGCTATATGCTGGCGTTCCGCAGCCAAGTGGCCAAGCTGTGGAAGGAGGCCTCGGACAACCTAGAGGCAAGTCAGGCCGTCATGAAGCAATGGTATGACCGGAACGCGCGGACGGTAGAGTTAGACGCTGGACAGAAGGTGTGGGTCATGGAGCCAGGAGAGCTTAGCGCCCTCCAGGACAGGTGGACTGGACCGTTTGAGATCTTGGAAAGGAAAGGCCAGACCACTTATGTCGTCGATATGAAGACCCCCCGTCAACCCCACAGGGTGTTCCACGTCAACCGCCTGAAGCCACACCAGGAGCGTTCCGAGCTCACTCTCCTGATGATAACAGATGGAAGTGAGGAGGAGGAGAGTGAGCCTCTGCCAGACCTTCTGGCGGCCCATGAGAAGGATGGTTCGGTAGAGGGAGTGGTCCTCGCCCCATCCTTAACCCCGGAGCAACAGAGGGACTGCCGCCAGGTCTTGGGGCAGTACGCCTCGTTGTTCTCCCTCACGCCTGGAATCACGCACCTGTGTACCCATGATGTGGACACAGGGGACAGTCCGCCAGTAAAAAACAAGTCTTACCGGCTGTCCGATAAGGTCAAGGCTAGTATTCAGGGTGAGGTTACCAAGATGCTAGAACTGGGGGTGATTGAGCCTTCCAGTAGCCCTTGGGCTAGTCCGGTGGTGTTGGTGCCGAAAGCGGCCCCACCGGGAACCACACCAGAACTTCGGTTCTGTGTGGATTACCGTGGACTCAACTCAGTCACCAAGACTGACGCTCACCCGATCCCTCGGGCGGATGAGCTCATTGACCGGCTGGGAGCAGCCCGGTATCTGAGTACCATTGATTTAACGTCAGGCTATTGGCAGATCGCCATGGCGGAAGGAGCAAGGGAGAAGACTGCGTTCTCCACCCCCGAGGGCCACTTTCAATTTCGGGTGATGCCCTTCGGGTTGAAAAATGCTCCAGCCACTTTCCAGCGGTTGGTGAACCAGGTGCTGTCTGGCCTAGAGGCCTTCTCTGCTGCCTACCTGGATGACATAGCTGTCTTCAGTAGCAGCTGGGAGGACCATCTGGAGCATCTCCAGGAGGTGCTACAGGCTTTGCAACGGGCTGGTCTAACCATCAAGGCCAGCAAGTGCCAGATTGGACAGGGATCTGTCGTGTACCTGGGACATCTGGTGGGCGGAGGTAAGGTGCAACCCCTCCAAGCCAAGATTGAGACCATCTTGGCCTGGGAGCCCCCAAGACCCAAACAGAGGTCCGAGCTTTTCTCGGCCTCACGGGATACTACCGCCGGTTCGTCAAGGGATATGGAACCATCGTGGGCCCATTGACGGAATTGACTTCAAAGAAGCAGCCCCGCAGAGTCATCTGGACGGCTGCCTGCCAGGAAGCCTTTGAAACCCTCAAACGGGCAATGTGCACCGCACCGGTGCTTAGGACTCCAGACTTTGGACGGGAGTTTATCGTGCAGACAGACGCTTCTGAGCATGGCATAGGAGCTGTGCTCTCGCAGCTGAATGACGATGGCCAAGACCAGCCAGTGGCCTTCATCTCCCGAAGACTACTCCCTCGGGAACAACGGTGGAGTACCATCGAACGAGAAGCCTTTGCTGTGGTTTGGGCGGTAAAGAAGTTGAGGCCATACCTTTTTGGTTGTCACTTCTTGATCCAGACCGACCACAGACCCCTTCGCTGGCTCATGCAGATGAGAGGCGAAAACCCCAAATTGTTGAGGTGGTCCATTTCCCTCCAGGGGATGGACTTTCGGGTGGAACATCGACCCGGTGTAGACCACGCCAATGCTGACGGTCTCTCCCGGTTTTTCCGCCTTAGCGACGAGAACTCCCTAGAGGTTGGGAAGCTCTCCCCTCTTTCGGCTGGGGGGGACGCATGTTAGACCTGTCAGCCCTAGGGTGGTCTTGCCCTGTTTTTTTCCCTTTTGCGCCTCATTTTTGCCACCATATTTTTACTGGACCTAGGTCTCCGGGCGCCTTGCCACTGCTGGCCAGTGCTGAGGTGCAGGTGCTCTCTCACTAAAGATGGCTGCCACAGGCCCCTGCTACTGCAGAGGGGCCTCACACGCATACACACTAGTAGCCAGGGTCAGGCTGGGACATAGGGATACAGTATCCATCCCGTCCCCGCCTCTGGGCTACATAGCTAGATAGGCGGAAGGTTCCAGAACCTTCCGGGCTGTGGGAGGAGTTATGTTTTGCCGACTTTAGGAGGGTCACCTGACCTAGGGGTATAAGAGGCTTGGAGGGAAAACTTTTTAGTCAGTTAGGTTGGAGCACCACTGATCCTGGGAGAACCTCTGCCGGAGTACAGGCTTTAGGGCCTAGGGGGGAGACCTACACTACTGCTGCTGACAGGGCTGAGGCCCTGCTGTGGTAAGATAGCTGAGGAACGCCCACCACCCACTGACCTTGCCCAGTGTGAGGGGACCCAGGGAACCACCTTCAGCGTGCTGGGAGGAACATCAAGCACTCCCAGAACCACCAACTCACCCCCTCAGAAGAAGGAACTTTTGACCAGAAACTTTTGACAAGGACCTCATAATAAGCCACTTCTGACAAGAAACTAATGACAAGTATCTGAAACCAAGTAACTGGAACCAAGCGACTGCCATCCAGTCACCACAAGCTGTACATTCAACTGGGGACCCCCAGGTAACGCGCGGACGCTGTGCCCTCCAGAAGCGTCGGGGGTCAGACTGCCTGACTCCCCCCTACAAGCACTGGACCCCCACCCTGTGTGTCCTCCTGCAAGCGCTGCTCTCCTTTAGCGCTGGGCTGCCCAGAAGCCCTGGACCTTCACCCCCCTTGAGTGCTAAGGGCCAACCCTCTGCCCGGTGGTGAGTGCTGCGTGTGGAGAAGCGCGGGGGTTAAGGGACGTGCCGCCTGTGAGGAAGTGCCGCCTGTGAGGACGCGTGGCTGCCCAAGATCAAGGCCGCGGCCTCCAGCGCCCCGAGAGAAGGCACTACACGATCCCCGACACCACCGCTGTGGCCCTGGTACCTGTACCCCATGGTAGGGGCGACGACGTGCTGCCCGCGCCGTGGGCACTGGGAGGTAATCGCACCGGAGGGGCTCCACTGCCAGCGGGAGCCCCCGAATCATCCCTGTCACCGCTGCCGCCCGGGCGCTGAGGAAAAGAGAAGGCCGCCTGGGCCGGAGACGGAGGCGGGAGGCGTTGCCTGGCAACGCGAGGACAAGCCGCGTCAGGGGCCCCGCCCCGAAAGAAGCCGCGACGTCATCGGACCCCGCCGGAGCCCAGGGAAGAACAACGCCGGAGGGGCTCCACTGCCAGCGGGAGCCCCCGAGAAATCCCCAACACCGCGACGAGAGAGCCTGGGAGCGCGGGCCGCCTCCCCCGGTCTGGGCCCTTGTGCCGAAAGAAGCGGGCTGACCGGAGGAGAGGCGCCCGGCCCCATCCAGGCCGACAAGCAGCACAGAGACAGTCAGGTGAGCCCGGGAGGCCTGGGGGGAGAATCCCTGCTAGCAAGGAGGCCCCCGGCCGAAGACGCTTCCCCTGGGCTCTGTCCTGGGTAGTGTGGGCAGGGCAGGAGCCTCCTAGAGAGCGCGCTGACAGTGCCCCCTTCAGGTGAAACGGGACCCATACACCAGCTGAGCTGGGGCCCTGGACCGTTACCCTCTGGCCGGAAAGGCTGCTGCATTCATGGCCTACATCACGTCCCTGAATGAGGGGAAGGTGCCCCAGGAGGGAGGGTTAACCTACAGGAGGTGAAAGAACTTACAGGCATTGTACCTAATCCTTATGCCCGCTTTAACCCCTGTGGAGGCCTGATGCCTATGCCTACATGGAACTGTCTTCGCCTAATGTGAAGAGGATTAATTGAATTAAGTTGAAGGGTTATGTTGCAGGTGTACCGGAGTTGCGACGCCCCTACTAAGTGTGGGTGCGCCTAGATTAATGCAGGCCCATATTAAAATGTATTGAGATGGCCTTTGCAAGTAATTGAATACTCCGGAAGGTGAATTGCATGTTTAAGCCCAAGTGTTATTAATGCACCTTGTGATCATTATTGGTGCTGTGTTTATTAGATGATTCCTGCGGCCTTTTAGTGGCCTACAATGTTGATGATGCTTTAATAAGAATGTACACCAGTTGAGTAACGCAATGATTTTTCAATGTAAAGCTGAAGTAATCTGCCTCATCTGATGCAACCTTGATTTCTATAAAAGATCTTGATTTTAATTACGCAAGCCTGGTGTGGTGTCATGTTATTGCTTCGCATTTCTGAGTCAAAGTAAGAGTGTGCTGCACAACTGCCTTACACATTGCCTTCGCGTGCCTTCCCCGCTTTGCGCCATGCTACCGTGCCGGACGCGGTGACCCCGTTTCCAACACCCCCCCAGAGGAAGCCGTGGTCCACCCCTCAAAGGAAGCCTTGGACCTTCCTCCTGGGAAAGACTAGGTCTGTCCTCCTGAGGAAGCCTTGGGCACCCCCCCAGGAGGAAGCCTTGGACCACCCCCCTGAGGAAGCCATGAACCGCCCTCCTGAGGAAGCCTTGGACTGCCTTCCAGAAAAAGCATTGAACCGCCCCTGAGGATGCATTGGACCACCCTCCTGATAAAGCCTTCCACCTCCCTCCTGAGAAAGCCTTAGACCACTAATCCTGAGGAAGCCTTGGGCTGCCCTCCTGAGGAAGCCTTGGATAGTCCTCTTGGGAAAGCCATGAACAGTCCGTCAGAGGAAGTCTTAGACTGCCCCGCCAGGAAGTCTAGGACCACTCCCCTGAGGAAGCTTTGGATCGACGTCCTGAGGCAGGCTTGGACTGCCCTCCTGAGGAAGACTTGGACCACCCTCCGGAGAAAGCCTGAGACTGCCCACCCCGAGGAAGCCTTGAGCAGCCACAATGATAAGCCTTGGACCGCTTGTAGGAGAGTAGGATCTGCTTCTTATAGTTACCCCAACTTTTTGCTGATGTCTCACTGTTTTTGGCCTAGTCTGACTGGGATCCTGCTATTCAGGACCCCAGTCTATCTGCTTTCTCCTTTAAATTGCAATACATGTACTTTAGGTACACTCCAGATTGGATACTGGGGTACCCTTATAAGTCCGTAGTATATGGTACACCATGTACCCTGGGCATAGGTACCCCAGAGGCCTCCCATGTGCTGAAGCATGTATTATGCCACCCATGAGAGGCCATTCAAAATGACACAACAGGTCTGCTACAGCAGCCTGTGTAAGCTGGTGCTTGCACCACTTACTTAGATATAGGTTCCCTATATCTATCTAAATCACTACACTTAAAAACCTATCAGTCACCCCTATGGCAGGCCTTATCAATCCTGAAGGCAGGGTGCTGGGTTTTACGTGAGAGGGTGACCCTGCATGAGCAGAGCCCCTCTGCAGCCTTCGGAGACCATTCTCTGAGGTTGTCTGTGATGCAACCAGACATATATGTTTAAGTGCATTATAACCTCGCGGTAAATGCTAACTTTAAAACGGCTGCTTAGAAACATGTTGTGTTTGGTGTCAAACACCTTGGAATCATACCTCCACACCAGTAACTGGTGTGGGAGGTATGATTCTACCCTTGTAGAACCACTACTGTGGGTCACAGGTCTACCCGGTACCAGCTTTCTCGACCTGGGCAGCACAAAATGGATGCTGCCAGCCACAGACACGAGTCTGCCCTCCTGCTGCTGAGCCAAGCTCGAGCAGAGGAAGGCCTGACAATAGGTTTCCTGTCACAGGGAGGTGTTACCACCTCCCAGACAGGCTTTAGTGTATTGGGGATGGGTGGGGACACTCTTAGAGTACCAGAAAGTCTGCAATGGGGGCACATTTGGTGTCCCGGTGCATAGTCCAGCTAGAACCAGTTCTGGGAGCCGTTGGCTCCTGCTCTGGTGCGAAACTGGACAAAGGACATGGGTGTAGCCACCCCTCTGTCCTGCCCCTCCCCTAGGAGGGTTCCCAGAGTCCGTCCAACCCCTTCCTATGCGTATAAAGTGGGGTGCCTGATTCCAAGACTTTAGATTATACCTGGACAAGACTCTGCAAAGAAACCAAGTACTTCAACGGTCTACACTTCGCTGGATGACAGAAGAATCTCCCTTGGAGTAAAGGAGTTACTCCCCTGCAGCAGCAGGCACCTAAGCACATCTGACTGACTTGCATCTCCAGAGCTCCTGCGGACTCCGAAGATTTTTGCAACACAGGAGGTGGGTTCACAAAGGTCCCCGAGGTAGATCTTACCTCTCGGTGATTCTGAGACCAGTATCCCTCGTGGGGGCCGTGCAACCCGTATCCCTGTGCACCGCGTCTATTTGCAAGTACATATGCTTGTTGGCGATCCCTGAGCTTGTGCATTGGACTACGTGTAGTCCGGACTCCGAGCAACATTTGCACTGAAGATATCCGGCCTCCACTGCAAGAGTGCTCTGTGGGCTGGTCTATTGTGAAGTCGATCGAGGTCACCTCGCGATCCCTGGTCCGTTGGCCTGTGGGTCCTGGCGAGGGTCATCTCATTTGTTCTTGGGCTTCCCTGGCTGCTCCAGACATGCCCTGACTCTCCATTGCTTGGAGAGTCCCCTGGACCTTGCTGGTCCACACCGTAACCTGTTTCCTCTGCCTGCGTGGGTTGCCGTTGCCAAGGCTTCTTGGTGCTCCAACCGGACACTGACCCCTCAGCTCTCGACATCCTTCGTGGGACAGCTCACCTCCGGACCCTGGTCATCGTCGGCGTCTCCTGGTCCCCGTGGCTGCAGCGACAAACACCCTTTCTCTTCACCTGAAGCACCCGAGATCGGTGGGCATTCGACTACCGAGCCCCTTGTCCCCTCTGCTTTCAGGTTCTTCACATCACGAATCCAGGCTTGGATTCCTCCGGACACTCTTCGCCTTCATGGCAGCAGTACTTTCTTGCAGTCCTCCATTGAAAACGACGGAGGTTTCCGACACCACTTGACCCCTATGCACCCGGATCCTCTGGGATAGGTAACTCGGGTACCTCGGTACTCACAAGGGTGCTGGCCTTAGAACCTCTTATGTTCCAAAGGGTTTGCTTGAAGTCCTCCTAGAAGTGTCCTTAAATTGTAATTTTCCAACTGCGCCTTTCCCATAGAGTTGCACGGAGCACGCAGTCGTGTTTCCTCACTGCACCCGTCCTCCGTGGGCTCCCTGTGACACTGCCTTGGGTGGTTCCTTGGGGTCCCAGCGATTCTATGTGCTCTAGGCACTGTGTCTATTGAAGTCGTTGGTGTTATACCATTTTTTTAGTATATGGTTCGGTCTCCCCCTGGAGCCCGTTGTATATTTTGCTACTTACGTACGTTCTATTGATTAAGTATTGTGTGCTTTACGTTCTAATCTCGTGTCGAGATTAGTAGTGAGTGTTTTAGTAATAAATACATATTTTTACATAACACTTGTGTGGTTCTCCTTTCATTTGGTCATTTAAGAAGTGAGATTCTGGTCAAACAAGCTGCTTTACATTCCTTCAAGTTTAAGCCTGAAGGCTGCTCTCCAAAGCTACCACTAGGATAGCTTTCTAAAGGTTATCTTTGACCTCATACATCATAAGGGTCGTTTGGACTGGTGCAAGGTGCCCACTTTAATTAGTGGACAGCATATACCAGGCCAACTTCTCACAATATGCTTGTTGGCAATCCCTGAGCTTGTGCATTGGACTACTTGTAGTCCTGACTCCGAGCAACATTTGCACCGAAGATATCCGGCCTCCACTCCACGAACGCTCTGTGGGATGGTGCTTTGTGAATTCGTTCGAGGTATCCTTGCGATCCCTGGTCCGTTGGCCTGTGGGTCCTGGCGAGGGTCATCTCGTTTGTTCTTGGGCTTCCCTGGTTGCTCCAAACGTGCCCTGACTCTCCATTGCTTGGAGAGTCCCCTGGACCTTGCTGGTCCACACCGTAACCTGTTTCCTCTGCCTGCATGGGTTGCCGTTGCCAAGGCTTGTTGGTGCTCCAGCCGGACACTGACCCCTCAGCTCTCGACATCCTTCATGAGACAGCTCACCTCCGGACCCTGGTCATCGTCGGCGTCTCCTGGTCCCCGTGGCTGCATATTCAAGCATCCTTTCTCTTCACCTGAAGCACCCGACATCGGTGGGCATTCGACTACTGAGCCCCTGGTCACCTGAATTGACCCAGACTCTGTCCCCTCTGCTTTCAGGTTCTTCTCACCTCGAACCCAGGCTTGGATTCCACCGGACACTCTTCGCTTTCCTGGCAGCAGTACTTTCTTGCATCTCTCCATTGAAAATGACGGAGGTTTACGACACTACTTGACCCCTATGCACCGGGCTCCTCTGGGATAGGTAACACGGGTACCTTGGTACTCACAAGGTTGCTGGCCTTTGTGTAGGAGGGTAGGATCTGCTTCTTATAGTTACCCCCACTTTTTGCTGATGTCTCACTGTTTTTGGCCTAGCCTGACTGGGATCCTGCTATCCAGGACCCCAGTCTATCTGCTTTCGCCTATAAATTGCAATGCAGGTACTTTAGGTATACTCCAGATTGGATACTGGGTTACCCTTAACAGTCCCTAGTATATGGTACACCATGTACCCAGGGCATAGGTACCTCAGAGGCCTCCCATGGGCTGAAGCATGTATTATGCCACCCATGAGAGACCATTCAAAGTGACACAACAGGTCTGCTACTGCAGCCTGTGTAAGGTGGTGCATGCACCCCTTACTGGAGATATAGGTTCACTATATCCCTTCTAAATCACTATACATATAAACCTATCAGTCACCCCTATGGCAGGCCTTATCAATACTGAAGGTGCTGGGTTTTATGTGAGAGGGTGCCCCTGCATGAGTAGGGCCCCTCTGCAGCCTTCGGAATCCATTCCCCGGGGTTGTCTGTGATGCAGCCAAGCCATATATACTTAAGTGCATTATAACCTCACTGTAAATGCTAACTTTAAAACGGCTGCTTAGAAACATGTCGTGTTTGGTGTCAAACACCTTGGAATCATACCTCCACACCAGTAACTGGTGTGGGAGGTATGATTTCACCCTTGTAGAACCACTACTGTGGGTCACCGGTCTACCCGGTACCAGCTTTCTCGACCTGGGCAGCACAATATGGATGCTGCCAGCCACAGACACGAGTCTGCCCTCCTTCTGCTGAGCCAAGCTCGAGCAGAGGAAGGCCTGACAATAGGTTTCCTGTCACAGGGAGGTGTTACCACCTCTCAGACAGGATTTAGTGTTTTGGGGATGGGTGGGTGCACTCTTAGATTGCCAGAAAGTTTGCAATGGGGGCACATTTGGTGTCCCTGTGCATAATCCAGCTAGAACCAGTTCTGGGAGCCGTTGGCTCCTGCTCTGGCATGAAACTGGACAAAGGACATGGGTGTAGCCACCCCTCTGTCCTGCCCCTCCCCTACGAGGGTCCCCAGAGTCCGTCCAACCCCTTCCCATGGGTGTAAAGTGGGAAACCTGATTCCAGGACTTTAGATTATACCTGGACAAGACTCTGCAAAGAAACCAAGTACTTCGACGGTCTACACTTCGCTGGACGACAGAAGAATCTCCCTTGGAGTAAAGGAGTTACTCCCCTGCAGCAGCAGGTACCTAAGTGCAACTGACCGGCTTGCATCTCCAGAGCTCCTGCAGACTCCGAAGATTTCTGCAACACAGGAGGTGGGTTCCCAAAGATCCACGAGGTAGATCTGACCTCTCAGCGATTCTGAGGCCAGTATACCTCGTGGGGGCCGTGCAACCTGTACCCCTGAGCACTGCGTCTATTTGCAAGTGCATATGCCTTTTGGCGATCTCTGAGCTTGTGCATTGGACTACGTGTAGTCCCGACTCCGAGCAACATTTGCCCTGAAGATATCGGGCCTCCACTCCACGAGTGCTCTGTGGGCTGGTCCTTTGTGAATTCGCTCGAGGTCACCTCGCGATCCCTGGTCTGTTGGCCTGTAGGTCCTGGCGAGGGTCATCTCGTTTGTTCTTGGGCTTTCCTGGTTGCTCCAGATGTGCCCTGACTCTCCATTGCTTGGAGAGTCCCCTGGACCTTGCTGGTTAACACCGTAACCTGTTTCCTCTACCTGCGTGGGTTGCCGTTGCCAAGGCTTGTTGGTGCTCCAGCCGGACACTGACCCCTCAGCTCTCGACATCCTTCGTGGGACAGCTCACCTCTGGACCCTGGTCATCGTCGGCGTCTCCTGGTCCCCGTGGCTGCAGAGACAAACATCTTTCTCTTCACCTGAAGCACCCGACATCGGTGGGCATTCGACTACCGAGCCCCTGGTCACCTGAAGTGACCCAGACTTTGTCCCCTCAGGTTCTTCTCACCTCGAATCCAGGCTTTGATTCCACCGGACACTCTTCGCCTTCCTGGCAGCAGTACTTTCTTGCAGCTCTCCATAGAAAACAACGGAGGTTTCCGACACCACTTGACCCCTTTGCACCCGGCTACTCTGGGATAGGTAACTCGGGTACCTCAGAACTCACAAGGGTGCTGGCCTTCGAACCTCTTATGTTCCAAAGGGTTTGCTTGAAGTCCTCCTAGAAGTGTCCTTAAATTGTAATTTTCCAACCGCGACTTTCCCATAGAGTTGCACGGAGCACGCGGTCGTGTTTCCTCACTGCACCCGTCCTCCGTGGGCGCCCTCTGTCACTGCCTTGGGTGGTTCCTTGGGGTCCCAGCGATTCTACGTGCTGTAGGCACTGTGTCTATTGAAGTCGTTGTTGTTATACCATTTTTTTAGTATATGGTTCTGTCTCCCCCTGGAGCCCGTTGTATATTTTGCTACTTACGTATGTTCTATTAATTAAGTATTGTGTGCTTTATGTTCTAGTCTCGTGTCGAGATTAGTAGAGAGTGTTTTAGTAATAAATACATATTTTTATCTAACACTTGTGTGGTTCTCCTTTCATTTGGTCATTCAAGAAGTGAGATTCTGGTAAAACAACCTGCTTTACATTCCTTCAAGATTAAGCCTGAAGGCTGCTCTCCACAGCTACCACTAGGATTGCTTTCTAAAGGTTATCTTTGACCTCATACATCATAAGGGTCGTTTGGACTGGTGCAAGGTGCCCACTTTAATTAGTGGTGTCGGAAACCTCCGTCATTTTCAATGGAGAGCTGCAAGAAAGTACTGCTACCAGGAAGGCCAAGAGTGTCCGATGGAATCCAAGCCTGGATTCGAGGTGAGAAGAACCTGAAAGCAGAGGGGACAGAGTCTGGGTCACTTCAGGTGACCAGGGGCTCGGTGGTCGAATGCCCACCGATGTTGGGTGCTTCAGGTGAAGAGAAAGGGTGTTTGTCTCTGCAGCCACGGGGACCAGGAGACATCGACGACAACCAGGGTCTGGAGGTGAGCTGCCCCATGAAGGATGTCGAGAGCTGAGGGGTCAGTGTCCGGCTGGAGCACCAACAAGCCTTGGCAACGGCAACCCACGCAGGCAGAGGAAACAGGTTATGGTGTGGACCAGCAAGGTCTAGGGGACTCTCCATGCAATGGAGAGTCAGGGCACGTCTGGGGCAACCAGGGAAACCCAAGAACAATCAAGGTGACCCTCGCCAGGACCCACAAGTCAACGGACCAGGGATCGCCAGGTGACCTTGAGCAAATTTACAAAGTACCAGCCCTCAGAGCACTCGTGGAGTGGAGGCCAGGTATCTTTGATGCAAATGATGCTCGGAGTCGGGACTACACATTGTCCAAAGCACAGCCTCAGGGATCGCCAAAAAGCATATGCTGCTGCAAATGAACACGGTGCACAGGGGTTCGGGTTGCACAGTCCCCACGAGGTATACTGGTCTCAGAGTTGCTGAGAGGTCAGATCAACCTCAGGGACGTTAGGGAACCCACCTCCTGTGTTGCAGAAATCTTCGGAGTCCGCAGGAGCTCGGGAGATGCAAGCCGGTCAGATGCACTGCAGGGGAGTAACTCCTTTACTCCAAGGGAGATTCTTCTGTCATCCAGCGAAGTGTAGACCGTTGAAGTACTTGGTTTCTTTGCAGAGTCTTGTCCAGGTATAATCTAAAGTCCTGGTATCAGGTATCCCACTTTATACCCATGGGAAGGTGTTGGACTGACTCTGGGGACCCTCCTAGGGGAGTGGCAGGACAGAGGGGTGGCTACACCCATGTCCTTTGTCCAGTTTCGCACCAGAGCAGGAGCCAATGGCTCCCAGAACTGGTTCTAGCTGGACTATGCACAGGGACACCAAATGTGCCCCCGGTGCAAACTTTCTGGCACTCTAAGAGTGCACCCACCCAGCCCCAATACACTAAAGCTTGTCTGGGAGGTGGTCACACCTCCCTGTGACAGGAAACCTATTGTCAGGCCTTCCTCTGCTCGAGCTTGGCTCAGCAGCAGTAGGGCAGACTCGTGTCTGTGGCTGGCAGCATCCATTTTGTGCTTCCCAGGTCGAGAAAGCTGGTACCGGGTAGACCGGTGACCCATAGTAGTGGTTCTACAAGGGTGGAATCATACCTCCCACACCAGTTACTGGTGTGGAGGTATGATTCCAAGGTGTTTGACACCAAACACGACATCTTTCTAAGCAGCCGTTTTGAAGTTAGCATTTACCGCGAGGTTATAATGCACTTAAGTATATATGGTTTGGCTGCATCACAGACAACCCCGGGGAATGGATTCCGAAGGCTGCAGAGAGGCCCTACTCATGCTGGGGCATCCTCTCACATAAAACCCAGCACCCTGCCTTCAGGATTGATAAGGCCTGCCATAGGGGTGACTGATAGGTTTATATGTGTAGTGATTTAGAAGGGATATAGTGAACCTATATCCCCAGTAAGGGGTGCATGCACCACCTTACACAGGCTGCAGTAGCAGACCTGTTGTGTCATTTTGAATGGCCTCTCATGGGTGGCATAATACATGCTTCAGCCCATGGGAGGCCTCTGGGGTACCTATGCCCTGGGTACATGGTGTACCATATACTAGGGACTTATAAGGGTACCCCAGGATCCAATCTGGAGTGTACCTAAAGTACATTACACAACCAATTTAGGGAGAAAGGAGATAGACTGGGGTCCTGATTAGCAGGATCCCAGTCAGACTAGTCAAAAACCAGTAAAACACCAGGAAAAAAGTGGGGGTAACTATGCAGTCAGATCCTACCTTCCTACATAACCCCCCCCCCCCCAAACGAAAGGAGATAAGGCTAACCTTGTCCTGTTGAGCCTTTATTGACTAAGTGACCATATAAGGAAGATCCTGCACTGGCATGGATACCCCCTGTCTTATGGTCCACTAAGTAGTCCCTACCCTTAGGGGTATTGGATTTTCTCCAAAATTTGGGATTACCACCTGTAGTGTGTTTTGGCAAAGTAAAAGGCTGGTGGTGTGCCTGAGTAAAGAAGGGAGGCCCTAATAAAGTTGGTCTCAGCTTCCTCAGAGCACTGGTCACCATGGAGGCCTTTCTTTCCATGACTGAGTTATATCTGGCCCTAGGGGTCAACCTCTGGCTGCCTACAGCTGGGGGTTTAGTCCCTTTGGTTGGAACACTGGAGGTCCAGGGCAGGTTTGGAACCATCTGGTTCCAGGTTTGCCTTTGCCCCACAGAGTCCATCTGGGGGACGTCACTACCTAAGGGTAAGAGGGATCCCTCAGTGTGTTGAGGAATTTTCACCTGGCTAGTGCTACTAGACTGGGTGTCCCTAATCTGTTGATGAGGGGGTCCTCTGGACAGTGGGCCCTTTGGGGTCCACTGACATCCCTGACCTCTGCAGCCCTAGGCAGACTGAGGCTGGGTAGAGAGGGGCAGGATACCTGCTCCAGACTGGGTACCACCTTGGAAGGGTCCCCTGCCATCAGGGGTGTTGCCAAGACATGCCTGACCACCTCTGGGGCAGTTCCACCACAAGGGGTAGGATCAGCTCCCTGAGGAGACTGACCCTTACTGTTGGACTTGGCCCTTTTTGCAGGGTCATCCCTGAACTTTTTGCCTTCCTCCTGTATTTTGTCTGACCTGTTTTTGTTGGTTTTATGACTCTGGGCACTTTACCACTGCTGATCAGTGCTAAAGTGCATATGCTCTCCCTATTATAAATTGATGTATGGATTAGTGACTCCATGATTGGCTGGTTTGGTTTACTTGTCAGACCCTAGTACAGTGCACTGAGTGTGCCCAGGACTTGTAAACCAAATGCTGCTTGTGGGCTTGCAGCACTGGTTGTGCCACCCACAGAAGCAGCCTGTAAAAGTGTGCCTCAGGTCTGCCATTGCAGAGCCTGTGTGCAGTATGGTACTGCCATGTTTACTGGGCAAGTGCACCCACTTGCCAGTCCCTAAACCTTCCCTTTTCTTTATATCAGACACCCCTATGGTAGGCCCAAGGGCATGGTGCATTGTAAGTATAAGGTAGGACATGCCCTGATGTGTGTGGCATGTCCTAATAGTGAATTACAGCCATTTTCGTTTTTCACTATTGCAAGGCTACCTGTTCCCCATAGGCCAGAATGGGCAGTTTGATTATTACATCTTATAATCCTAACTGACCCAGGGAACATGGTAGAAAAACGAATTTAGTATGCCTGAACTCAGAATGATAAAATACATCTTTTAGTGAAGTTGGTTTTAACATTCTGTGTTTGAAAATACCACTTTTAGAAAGTAGGTATTTTCTTGCCTAACTATCCAAGCCTGCCTCTGCTAGGTTGTGTATTCCATGTCTGGTTCGTGAGTGACAGGGGCTGGGGGAGACAGGGTGAGTCAGCACAGGGCTGAATAGAGAGATCTGCATGTAGAGTTGTGGGAGGAGTTGCACCTGGGGTCTGAATAGGGCTGTGCCTTCCCTCCACAATGCTGGCTCCACCTCCTGTGGTGCGTCTGATGTCCCTGGCCTACACTGTGAAAGGAAAGAAGGAGTCTTGTCAACAAAGTGCTCCAGGACTGACCAGAACTGGTTTGGACTAGGCAAAGGCCTCTCTGCCTTCAGAGACAAAGGATTTTGGTGTATAAATACTGGGGCCCAGACCCCAAGACTTTAGATCACTTTTGGGAAACAAGAAGAAACCTTTGCTGAGGAGAGGAACCAGAGAAACCGAGGAAGAGACTATCCCTAAGCTGAGTGCTGTTTGAGGGATTGGCCTGCAGTGGTTGCCTGACTGCCAAAGAAAGGAGAAAGGAACTTTGTGTGTACTTTCATCAACTTGAAAAAGATCTCCAAGGGCTTGAGAGAGAGCTTACCTCCTGTTGAAGTCTCAGGGACAGCAGACTTCACCCACCAGCTCCCCAAGAGTTCTTTGGAAGTGCCTGCTGTTGTGTTGGGCCTTCTGAGGGACTGCGTGTCGCAAGGAGCTGGAAGCGCGACTCACGAAGAAGAAGCGTGTCGCCGCCGCAGCCGCTGTCGTCGCATCGCTGAAGAAGGGTGTCGCCGCTGCCGCTTCGCAACGCAGAAGCGCCTCGCATCACTGGAGAAGAGGATCGGCGTCGCATCAGATGCCGCCGCATCATCGGAGAAGCGTGTCGCCGCCGCAGCCGCTGTCGTCGCATCGCTGAAGAAGGGTGTCGCCGCTGCAGCTGTCGCATCGCATCGCCAAAGCGCCTCGCATCGCCGGAGAAGAGGATCGACGTCGCATCAGACGCCGCCGCATCACCGGGAAGCGTGTCGCAGGGCCTGTCGCGGCTCAGAAGAATCGTTGAGTCGCCGCACGGCCGTCGGGCGTGCACGCATCGTGTCGCATCAAGGAGACGACGCCATCTTTGTTTCATTGCACCGGATCTTCATCGCATCACAGCGTTGCTGGTCGCATCGCCACGGAAGCGCAGTAAGAAATTGACGCATCACCTCCCCACGCCGAGAAGAACCGACGCATCCCCTACGCATCAGTAGGGACCCGACGCATCACCGTTCTTGCGTGTAAGGAACCGACGCTTCACCTTCCCTGCAACACTTTCGTTGTATAGCGTTACACATCCAAAGGTACATTGAACTCAAAGTGTCGCATTTTACATCTTAAGAGAACTAAGCTAAGTCTACCATTTTTGAAGTACAGTATTGTGGATTTTTGTCGTTTGTGGTCTTGTGTTAAATCTATATAAAAGATACTTATTTTTGATAAACAACCTGTGTGGTGTCCATCTGTAGTGTTGTCACTGGGTTACTGTATGTGTTTACAAATGCTTTACACACTGCCTCTGAGATAAGCCTGTCTGCTCGTGCCAAGCTACCAAGGGGGTGAGCAGGGGTTATTTTAGGAGTGTACCCCCTTACCTGACTAGACGCAAGGGTCCCTATTTGGTCAAAGGTACCTACCTCTGCCAACTAGAGACCACCAAATCTAACATTGGTGGTCAGCGGTGAGGATTCTGGACTTGCATTTGTGACTCATGTACAGTGATTGGTGAACACTACTAGTGAGTGCAGACCAAACGTAACCACGTACTATTTTTCCCTGTTTCCCTTTGGAATTTGGTTGTTGGAACTCTGGTTAGTTGTTGCACCTGTTGGACCTTGTCAAAATGGAAGTCAACTTTTCTCACCTGTACATCTACAAGATAGGGGAGCTAAAAGTATTTTACAAGGAGAGGGGGCTACCTGTGAAGAGGAGATCCACAAGGCAGGATCTTGAGGCAGCCCTGTATAGCTATGAGGTGCTACGCTGGGAAGCAACACTAGCAGATGACTCTGAGGAGGAATCTGAGGGGGAGGATCCCCAGCCAGAATACCAAGAGGGCAGTGGCCCTGAGGAGGAAACATTTTGGGAAAGATTGGCTCGTGAAGAGAGGAATCGGATTCGTGCTCATGACCTGAGGCTGAGGCAGCTAGACCGGGAGTGCAAGGAAATGGATCGAGCCTTAGCTGAAAAGAAAAAGTGTGTAGCCCAGGAAGTGAGCTTGGCTGGGTTGGAGGTGGAGTCCAGCTCAGATGGTGGCAGCAATATTAAGTTATCTAGTGCTGAGGGAGCAGTACACACACCCAGAGATGTGGCGCCTGACTTGAAGGAGGGGGTTGACATACACCAGGGGGTTCTAGGATGTGAGGTAGCTTCAGTGGGGCGCAGTGTCCCTGAGGTGGATTGGGGAACTGGCACAGGGGTTCATAGTCCTAGTGGGGGGAGGGACACTCTACTGACTCTAGATGAGAGGTGCAGGGAGAGGGGTTCCCCCATGGTTGAAGTCCTGGTGTGTGAGTGTGAAGACCACCCAGAAGAGTGTGGGGTGAGTGACAGAGACAGTCAGATGCTGTCTTGCCAATCTCAGGAGAGTGGTGTGGGGTACGTGTGCGAGTCACTGGATGGTGAGGTGAAGGATAGTTTGGTTAACCCTTGTAGGGGGCTGTGTGATCCAATTGTGGGAGAGCATATTGTAAGTCCCTGTTTTCCAGAGCTATGCCAACACCTGTTGGAGAGTGAGTTCTCTGACCCCAGGGAGCTCACATTGGAGGCAGACCTTTTGGTGGATTCCAGAGGGTCTGGAGAGGCATTGGGGAGTGACCCTCAGAGGAGTGGCTCCGGTATCTTCCAGCCCAGAGTGGGGGAAGAGGTTCAGTGTAGCCCAGCTAGGTCCCAGTGTAGTGGGGGGGATGTAGGGACTCACGTCCTGTCTCAGTGGAGAAGGAGTGAGTGTGGGGCTGCGTGTCCCAAGGTGCCCGAAACCCAGTCTCAGGGCGTGGATGGTTCTTTAAGGGAACACCAGGTAGGGACCCTAGGCTGTCCTGATGGGCCGCCCGTTGAGGGGGATCTCCTAGTGTCTGGTGAACTGGGGGTGTCTGTAAGCAGGCCTCCCTCAGTTCTGGTGTCTGGCAGTACCACTCCTAAGTGGAGGGTGCAGAAGTCCAGACTGAGGGGTGAGAGGGGGAAAGAGTCCTCAGTGGAAGAACCAGTGGGTCAGGGGCCAGCCAGAAGGGCTGCGACACCAGTGAATGACCATGGTGACACCACTTCTGTCCTGGGGGATCTTCGCGCACTGTCCGATAGACAGGGGTCGGGAGATCTGCGCCAGGCAGACTATCACACAACACATGAGTTATGTGTTACCCTCAGGGGGGGCATGCGTGCTCCCAAGGAAGTCCTGGTGCGCCGGGCAAGTGTTCAACCACCGGGTACAGACCCTGGGTTGGAGAGCCAGGTTCAGGTGTTGTCTGACCTGGAGGGAGGGACAACTGTAAACAGTGTCCTGACAGGTTGGTCTTATAGGTGTACCACTCCAGGTGGGAGGGTACAGAACTCTGGAAGGGGGTGCAGAGGGAGGGAGTCCTCGCCTCTGACCCCGGTTCAACTGGAGGGTTTAGACCCTAGGTTGGAGGGCCAGGTTCAGGGTGTCCCCCCTGACCTGGAAGCCCAGTTGCAGGATAGAACCCCTGAACTGGTGGGCGAATTGTGCAGGACACCTGCTACAGGCACCCTGACAATTCTGGAAGGGGGTACCACTCCAAGTGGGAGGGTGCAGAGCCCTGAGGAGGAGGACCGGGTGTGAGAGAGCCCACCCCAGTCTCTTGTCCAGCCGCCGGGTACAGGCCTGGGGCTGGTGGGTCAGTGTCAGGATGTCATACCTGACCTGACAGGAGGGAGAGTGGACAAAGGGTGCCAAGCACCTGGGGCTACTGCCCCCCGCTCTCTGATGCCACAGAGGTTTGAAAGCCCTGAGAGGCATAAGGCCTGGGTCTCATCACTGACTACTGTCAGTGGCCACTATGGCTTGCTGTCTGTCTGTTGGGACACACCTGTGAGCAAGCTAAGGTTAGGTGCTGCACAGGTGGTGTCCACAGGTGAGGAGAGGGGTTCCACATGGGTTAGCTTGGTGGACCCTGAGAGTATGGACAGAGGGATTGAAATGGGTTCAGATTGGCGTAGAACTGGAATATGCCCCTGCTGTTGCGGGCCAGGGTCCATGTTCTGTCGCCCAAAGCAGAGAAGCCCATCAGGGTAGTGATTGGTCTCCTCTGCGTTTTGGCTGGAAGGGGGTTGTGTTGGACTTGGCCCTTTTTGCAGGGTCATCCCTGAACTTTTTGCCTTCCTCCTGTATTTTGTCTGACCTGTTTTAGTTGGTTTTATGATTCTGGGCACTTTACCACTGCTGATCAGTGCTAAAGTGCATATGCTCTCCCTATAATAAATTGATGTATGGATTACTGACTCCATGATTGGCTGGTTTGGTTTACTTGTCAGACCCTAGTACAGTGCACTGAGTGTGCCCAGGGCTTGTAAACCAAATGCTGCTGGTGGGCTTGCAGCACTGGTTGTGCCACCCACAGAAGCAGCCTGTAAAAGTGTGTCTCAGGTCTGCCATTGCAGAGCCTTGTGCAGTCTGGTACTGCCATGTTGACTGGGCAAGTGCACCCACTTGCCAGTCCCTAAACCTTCCCTTTTCTTCATATCAGACACCCCTATGGTAGGCCCAAGGGCAGGGTGCATTGTAAGTATAAGGTAGGACATGCCCTGATGTGTGTGGCATGTCCTAATAGTGAATTACAGCCATTTTCGTTTTTCACTATTGCAAGACTACCTGTTCCCCATAGGCCAGAATGGGCAGCTTGATTATTACATCTTATAATCCTAACTGACCCAGGGAACATGGTAGAAAAACGAATTTAGTATGCCTGAACTCAGAATGATAAAATACATCTTTTAGTGAAGTTGGTTTTAACATTCTGTGTTTGAAAATACCACTTTTAGAAAGTAGGTATTTTCTTGCCTAACTATCCAAGCCTGCCTCTGCTAGGTTGTGTATTCCATGTCTGGTTCGTGAGTGACAGGGGCTGGGGGATTCCAGGAGACAGGGTGA
The DNA here is from genome assembly GCA_963921515.1 of Calotriton arnoldi. Taxonomy (NCBI): domain Eukaryota; kingdom Metazoa; phylum Chordata; class Amphibia; order Caudata; family Salamandridae; genus Calotriton; species Calotriton arnoldi. The sequence continues at coordinate 200,992 of CAWUFW010008311.1, forward strand.
GTCAGCACAGGGCTGAATAGAGAGATCTGCATGGAGATGGGTGGGAGGAGTTGCACCTGGGGTCTGAATAGGGCTGTGCCTTCCCTCCACAATGCTGGCTCCACCTCCTGTGGTGTGTCTGATGTCCCTGGCCTACACTGTGAAAGGAAAGAAGGAGTCTTGTCAACAAAGTGCTCCAGGACTGACCAGAACTGGTTTGGACTAGGCAAAGGCCTCTCTGCCTTCAGAGACAAAGGATTTTGGTGTATAAATACTGGGGCCCAGACCCCAAGACTTTAGATCACTTTTGGGAAACAAGAAGAAACCTTTGCTGAGGAGAGGAACCAGAGAAACTGAGGAAGAGACTATCCCTAAGCTGAGTGCTGTTTGAGGGATTGGCCTGCAGTGGTTGCCTGACTGCCAAAGAAAGGAGAAAGGAACTTTGTGTGTACTTTCATCAACTTGTAAAGGATCTCCAAGGGCTTGAGAGAGAGCTTGCCTCCTGTTGAAGTCTCAGGGACAACAGACTTCACCCACCAGCTCCCCAAGAGTTCTTTGGAAGTGCCTGCTGCTGTGTTGGGCCTTCTGAGGGACTGCGTGTCGCAAGGAGCTGGAAGCGCGACTCACGAAGAAGAAGCGTGTCGCCGCCGCAGCCGCTGTCGTCGCATCGCTGAAGAAGGGTGTCGCCGCTTCGCAACGCAGAAGCGCCTCGCATCGCCGGAGAAGAGGATCGACGTCGCATCAGACGCCGCCGCATCATCGGAGAAGCGTGTCGCCGCCGCAGCCGCTGTCGTCGCATCGCTGAAGAAGGGTGTCGCCGCTGCAGCTGTCGCATTGCCGAAGCGCCTCGCATCGCCGGAGAAGAGGATCGACGTCGCATCAGACCCCGCCGCATCACCGGGAAGCGTGTCGCAGGGCCTGTCACGGCTCAGAAGAATAGTTGAGTCGCCGCACGGCCTTCGGGCGTGCACGCATCGTGTTGCATCAAGGAGACGACGCCATCTTTGTTTCATTGCACCGGATCTTCATCGCATCACGGCGTTGCTGGTCGCATCGCCACGGAAGCGCAGTAAGAAACCGACGCATCACCTCCCCACGCCGAGAAGAACCGACGCATCCCCTACGCATCAGTAGGGACCCGACGCATCACCTTTCTTGCGTGTAAGGAACCAACGCTTCACCTTCCCTGCAACACTTTCGTTGTATAGCGTTACGCATCCAAAGGTACATTGAACTCAAAGTGTCGCATTTTACATCTTAAGAGAACTAAGCTAAGTCTACCATTTTTGAAGTACAGTATTGTGGATTTTTGTTGTTTGTGGTCTTGTGTTAAATCTATATAAAAGATACTTATTTTTGATATACAACCTGTGTGGTGTCCATCTGTAGTGTTGTCACTGGGTTACTGTATGTGTTCACAAATGCTTTACACACTGCCTCTGAGACAAGCCTGTCTGCTCGTGCCAAGCTACCAAGGGGGTGAGCAGGGGTTATTTTAGGAGTGTACCCCCTTACCCTGACTAGACGCACGGGTCCCTATTTGGTCAAAGGTACCTACCTCTGCCAACTAGAGACCCCCAAATCTAACACTTACCTATTGTCTGGGGGGAAGAAGACTTTTCTTCATTCCCTTTGCTCTCTGGTGGAGTAGAGTGGGCCATTCTTTCAGGCTCCACCACTCCAAAATTTCCCTGGGGTTGGACTGGGGCCCTAAGGGTCCCACCAACTTTCTCAGGGAGGCCTAACATTCTTAAATGGGCCTGGTGTTCCACTTCAGCCCAGGCTGACATTTCTATATCATTGCCCAAGAGGCAATCTACCGGCAAGTTGGGGGACACTGCCACTCTCTTTGGGCCAGTGACCCCTCCCCAGCTGAGAATTACTATGGCCATGGGATGATTGGTCTTGATACCATCAATGTTGGTCACCTGGTACTTAAACTCAGGTAAAAGCTGCTGAGGGGGTACTAGGTTCCCTGTCACCATGGTGACACTAGCCCCTGTGTCACTAAAGGCCACAGCTTTCTGACCATTGATCAGTGGCTCCTGTCTGTACTTGCCCAAGGAATTGGGACTGACAGTAAAAGTGGCAAATCCCATACCACCATCACAGACTGATGAGGCTTGTGAGGGGGACCTTGCTAAGCCAGGGTCCACCTCAGTCCCCCATGAAAACCCACCCAACTTTTTGGGTGCACCATTACCACCTGGGGGATTACTACTTGTAGTACCAGGAGGAGTGGTAGTAGTGGTTGGAGGAACATTTTCCTTATTGCTGACCCTTGGACAAATGGGATCATTTTTCCAGTGGCCTGGTTATTTGCAAACAAAGCAATAAGGTTTCTTTACAGGGGAGGAAGGAGTTTGGGACCCACCCCCAGAAGAGGATTTTTGGGTCCCTACAGGGGACTTGTCTTTTGATTTATCCCCACCTTTCTCTTGGGTCTTGGAAGAATCTTTCTTCTGGTCACCACCCTGATTCTTTGGCTTTACCCTGGTCCTGACCCATTTATCTGCCTTCTTTCCCAATTCTTGGGGAGAGGTCAGATCAGAGTCCACCAGGTACTGGTGCAAAAGCTGGTTTTGACATTTATTAAGGATCTGCTCCCTCATAATCAAATTGTACAATCCTAAATAGTCATGCACTTTGCTGCCATGTATCCAACCTTCCAGAGCCTTAGTAGCACAATCTACAAAGTCAACCCAGTCCTGAGTCTGTGTCTTTTGGGTGTCTCTGAACTTCAACCTATACTGTTCAGTGTTTAAGCCAAACCCATCAATGAGAGCACTCTTCAAGATTGAGTAGTTATTTTGGCCCTTTGCTATTGAGGGTTTTATGGACCAAACAGCATAGTTTGAAATTGATCCTCTTTTTTATGGGAAGCCAGTGGAGGGTTTTCAGACTGGGCGCAGAGGGGGTGCGGGGAGGGAGGTTTAGGACTAGTCTGGCCGCAGTGTTCTGTAGGACCTGAAGTTTTGACAACTGCTCTTCATTTATGGAGGCCAGCAACGCATTTCCGTAATCCAGACGGCTAATGATTAGTCCCTGTACTAGGGGCATGCGGGACGATAGGGGAATCCACTTAAAGATTTTCCTGAGGATACGCATTAGACCGTAGCTGGTACGTACCACATTATTAATGTGGTCCGCCATGGAGAGTTTATTGTCTATTATTATACCCAGATTTCGGGCTGCGGACTTGGGTGGGGGGCAGGATCCCAGGGAAGGCGGCCACCAGTCATCTGTCCACAATTTCTGTGCGTCACCGAAGAGCATGATTTCAGTTTTGCTAGCGTTGAGTAATAAGTGGTTGCTTGACATCTAGCCGTTAATGGACATCATGCACTGTTTAAATCTAAATTTGGTATCAGTGGGATCTGGTCCAAGGGTGGTTAGTAGCTGCGTGTCATCGGCGTATGGCACTGTTTCGAACCCATGTGCTCGGATTATTTTTGCCAGTGGGGACACATATAAGTTTAAGAGTGTTGGGCTTAATATGGATCCCTGAGGGACTCCCTTGTCAATTATCTGGCTCTTAGATGAAAAATCTCCTATTTGAACCTTGGAGGACCGATCTGTCAGGTAGCTCTTGATCCAGCTCAATGCTGGGCCCTCGACACAAAACTCCAATAGGCGCTCCAGGAGGACGTCATGTGAGATGGTGTCGAAGGCAGCCGACAGATCAAGTAAAATCAGGATGACGGATTGTCTTGCGTCAAGAGAGAGCCTGATGTTGTCAACTATCTCGAGTAGGGCCGTTTCGGTGCTGTGAAAGGCCCGGAACCCTGATTGCGTTGAGTCCAGCAGATTGTTGCTTTCCAGATGTTTATATAGCTGACCGTTGACCAATGATTCCATGACTTTGCCAAATAGGGGCAGAAGGGAGATTGGTCGGTAGTTAGCAGGCTGTTTTGGGTCGGCTGTCGTTTTTTTAGGATTGGTCTGATTATGGCCTCCTTCCAGTGTGTGGGTACGGTGGATTGCGATAGTGAGAGGTTGAAAATTTTAGTCAGATTGGGGAGAAGAGCCGGTGCGATTTTGGATAGGATCTGGGCGGAGGCCGGGTCGGCTGGAGATCCGGATTTAATTTTATTTATGGTGAGGGCTACTTCTTCCTCTGTAACGGTGTGAAATTCTTTGAGGGAGGTTGTGTGCAAGGGAGGAACTTTATTGCCAGCCTGATTGGATGGAGTGTCGGCTGGTGGGGGAAACAGTTTGTGAATGGCGTTTATCTTGTTTACAAAAAAGGATGAAAGGGAATCAACCCACTCCTGGGAAGCCACAAGCGGTTGTTGGCATGAGGAGGGATTGGTGAATTCCTTTACTATTTTGTACAGTTCTTTGGAGGCCTGATTTATTCTGTTTCCCATGTAAACTTTTTTGGCCGTGGCTATATGGTCCATATAGAGCCGATGCATTGTTTTGTAATGCTGTCTGTCTATTTCGTTTTTTGTGTGTCGCCATTTACGTTCAGCTTTTCTAACGGTAAGTTTATCGATTTTTAGGTCTGGGGTGAACCAGATATGACACCAAGGTTTCTTTTTGCCTTTACCCTTGTTTGATTGTGACTCCCCCCCAGATGCAGGTTTTTGGGGCCCTTGTGAAGACTTCTGGCCTTTACCCATCTCCCCACCCTTATCTGTGGACTTAGCATCTTGCTTCTTAGAGTCACCACCTTGGTTCTGAGCTTTCTGCTTCACCCTGGTTCTGACCCATTTGTCTGCCTTCTTTCCCAATTCTTGGGGAGAGGTCAGATCAGAGTCCACCAGGTACAGATGCAACAACTGGTTTTGGCAATTATTAAGGATCTGCTCCCTCATAATTAAATTGTACAATCCTTTAAAATCATTCACTTTACTGCCAAGTAACCAGCCTTCCAGAGCCTTAGTAGCACAATCTACAAAGTCTACCCAGTCCTGAGTCTGTGTCTTCTGGGTGTCTCTGAACTTAATCCTGTATTGTTCAGTGATTAAGCCAAACCCATCAATGAGAGCACTCTTCAAGACGGAGTAGTTGTCAGCATCCTCTTCTCTAACACTGAGGAGCTTATCTCTACCTTTGTCAGCAAAGGAGAGCCACAAGATAGCTGCCCACTGCTCCTGAGGGACCCTCTGTACCTTACAATCACTCCCTAGTGCAGTTATCCATGTGTGGGTGTCATCCCCACTCTGGTAGGGAGGGACTATCTTGTTCAGGTTCCTATGTTCATGAGTATACTCCCTACTTCTAGGAACACTGTTGCTGCCACCATGGGACTCTAGTCCCAATCTCTTTGTAGCTCTCTGGAGCTCTAGGGATTCCCTGTCTAGGGCCAACTGCTCCTTCTTGAGCCTAAGCTTGATTCTCTCAAGCTCCAGAAGTTGGCACTGTCTATCATAAGAGGATTCCCTCTTATTTGATATGGAAGTCCCTACAGAAGTTCCTGAGTTCTGGATCTCCTAGGCAAACTCTGTACCCTTCCTGGTGGAGTAAAGAGAGGGCCACTGGGGCCTTCTCCCCCACCTAAAGGAAGTTCTGTGTTTTCCAGGTTAGAATCATTTTGATCCTCCTGGCCTGGGTTTGAGTCCAGCTCAAAGAAGTGTTCACTTCCTGGTCTTTCCTCATCTCCTGTCCCACCCACTCTTTCTACTTCATCAGACCCTGGGGTCTTTCTGAGGTCATCCAAGAGCAACATCTCTATAAGACGTTGGGTGCTTGCACTTCTCCCTGTCCTCAGCTTCCTAGATGTACACATATTTCTCAATTCTTGGAATGAGAGATGGTCATACCTAGTTGGCAGAGAGCCACTGGCTTCTCCTCTAGAAAACATACTAGTGTTATGTAGTGTAGGTACCTACCTAACCTAGTGGAGACTAAACTTTCTTGAGTTGGAGAAAGGATTTGCTAGGCCCTTGACTTACCCAACTCCAAGTTCAGTAGAACTTACTTATTCAATCTTGATGTATTATATGTACCTAGGTACTCTAGTGGTTTTCAGTTAATCACTCAATGAGATTTTTCTGGTAAAACAATAGCAAGCTTGAATCCCAACCGCTGCACACCAATGTGAGAAGGTGGGTTGGTATATGCTGTCCACTAATTAAAGTGGGCACCTTGTACCAGGCCACATATGATGTATGAGGTCAAAGATAACCTTTAGAAAGCAATCCTAGTGGTAGCTGTGGAGATCAGCCTTCAGGCTTAATCTTGAAGGAATGTAAAGCAGCTTGTTTTACCAGAATCTCACTTCTTGAATGACCAAATGAAAGGAGAACCACACAAGTGTTATGTAAAAATATGTATTTATTACTAAAACACTGTCTACTAATCTCGACACGGGATTAGAACATAAAGCACACAATACTTAATCAATAGAACATACGTAAGTAGCAAAATGTACAACGGGCTCCAGGGGAGACCGAACCATATACTAAAAAAATGGTATAACAACAACGACTTCAATAGACACAGTGCCTAGAGCACATAGAATCGCTGGGACCCCAAGGAACCACCCAGAGGAGTGACACAGGGAGCCCACGGAGGACGGGTGCAGTGTGGGAACACGACCGCGTGGTCCGTGCAACTCTATGGGAAAGTCGCGGTTGGAAAATTACAAGTTAAGGACACTTCTAGGAGGACTTCAAGCAAACCCTTTGGAACATAAGAGGTTCTAAGGCCAGCACCCTTGTGAGTACCGAGGTACCCGAGTTACCTTTCCCAGAGGAGCCGGGTGCATAGGGGTCAAGTGGTGTCGGAAACCTCCGTCGTTTTCAATGAAGAGCTGCAAGAAAGTACTGCTGCAAGGAAGGCGAAGAGTGTCCGGTGGAATCCAAGCCTGGATTCGAGGTCAGAAGTACCTGAAAGCAGAGGGGACAGAGTCTGGGTCACTTCAGGTGACCAGGGGCTCGGCAGTGGAATGCCCACCGATGTCCGGTGCTTCAGGTGAAGAGAAAGGTTGTTTGTCTCTGCAGCCACGGGGACCAGGAGACATTGATGATGACCAGGGCCTGGAGGTGAGATGTCCCACGAAGGATGTCAAGAGCTGAGGGGTCAGTGTCCAGCTGGAGCACCAACAATCCTTGTCAACGGCAACCCACGCAGCCAGAGGAAACAGGTTACGGTGTGGACCAGCAAGGTCCAGGGGACTCTCCAAGCAATGGAGAGTAAGGGCACATCTGGAGCAACCAGGGAAGCCCAAGAACAATCAAGGTGACCCGCGCCAGGACACACAAGTCAACGGACCAGGGATCGCAAGGTGATCTCGAGCGAATTTACAAAGTGCCAGCCCACAGAGCACTCGTGGAGTGGAGGCCGGATATCTTTGGTGCAAATGGTGTTCGGAGTAGGGACTACACGTAGTCCAAAGCACAGCCTCAGGGGTCGCCAAAAAGCATATGCTGCTGCAAATGTACACGTTGCACAGGGGTTCGGGTTGCACGGTCCCCACGAGGGATACTGGTCTCAGAGTTGCTGAGTGGTCAGATCAACCTCGGGGACTTTAGGGAACCCACTTCCTGTGTTGCAGAAATCTTCGAAGTCCGCAGGAGCTCGGGAGATGCAAACCGGTCAGATACGCTTAGGTGCCTGCTGCTGCAGGGGAGTAACTCTGTCATCCAGCGAAGTGTAGACCGTCGAAGTACTTGGTTTCTTTGCAGAGTCTTGTCCAGGTATAAACTAAAGTCCTGGTATCAGGTTTCCCACTTTATACCCATGGGAAGGGGTTGGACTGACTCTGGGGACCCTCCTAGGGGAGGGGCAGGACAGAGGGGTGGCTACCAGTGGCGGTGCATCCATTGGGGCATTGGGGCGTTGCCCACTAATGCCACATGGCCACATTCTTCCTCGTTAACTTAACGAGGAAGATTAACTTTACCGGCGTCCTGACTCGAAGTCGGGCCGGCCGGAGTCAGTCAGGACGCGTCGCTGAAGGGGGTTGGGCAGCACTACAGGGTTGGGTTTGTTGTTGACTGACAGCAGCAGGGCAGGCCCAGTGCGCATGTTCGGGTTTGGGCTGGTCATTTTTCTGACCAGCCCGAACATGCGCACTACTGTGCCCTGCATTAGGAGAGCGAGCGAGGGTGAGGGTTGCCACTGGCCAGTGGCCGCAGCCCCCGGTCTCCTATGGGCGGGGACAGTCCCTGCTCAAGCCAATCCTGGCGCTGCTGGAGCAGCGTCTGGATTGGCTGAGAGGGCTGCCACCAGCCACTCACGAAGGCGCCAACACGGACACCGGCCCAGGAGCACACAGCAGAGAGGCGGCGCGTACTCGGCGGTCAGGTAAGTTTTCAAGTTTTTGTTTTTTTACTTTATTTTTAAACCCCCCGGCCCCCGGCCCCCACCCCGCGCGACCCCCCGGCGAGTCCCCCGCGAGTATTGCGAGCCAGCGACTGTGGTGTTGCATTCTGGATGCAAGAGTATGATTCGCGCTTAGAGCGAGATAGGAGTACTGGTTTTGGACCCGTGATCTTCTGGTATGTGCTGTCGCCGAGTTGGGGGTGATTTGGTGTAAATTACGTTCTTTTGTGCTAGAGTTTTGGATGTCCGTATGTGAAGCCGATTAGTGGTGCAGGGATGTGTTGCGTTGGGCAACAGTCTTGGCACATGTACTGGAGTATGTCTTTTTTGGTGCTGAAATCATTCATGTGGTTGGGTAGGGGTATGTCTGGATCGGAAAGCAGTATTGTGATTGGATACAGGGTGGCCGGTTATCTCTTCGGTTGAGATGGTGGGCAGTAGTAGTGAACAGCAGCATTTGAACTGATAGAGTTTGTGTATCTGCTGTGCTTAGTGTGGGGCTACAGCATTAGGGGTTTGCTTTGAGTATTGCATGAACAGGGTTGGATTTCGTGTGAAGCAGTATGTCATTTGTTTTGCTGAGTTGTATCAGAACTAGAGTTTGGTTTCTGTGCAGAAATAAGTGGTGTGCTTTGTTGTTGGTTAGCAGCACGGAGTGGGTTAGCAGTGCAGAAGCATGTCTGTTGTGTAGTAGTTGAATATCAGCATTTTAGGTGAATTTGTAATGAAGGAGTACGTATTGCAAATGTAAGTCAGCTGTGATGGATTAAATGCCATTTATGCTTGGGGTTTGGACAGCTTTAGTGGGGTGCAGAGCTACTGTATTGTGGTGTGGGTTACAGACACGCTTTGACGAACAAACTGAAAAGCTGCCGTGAACACTTTACTGGTGTGACACCAGTAAAGTGTTCACGGCAGCTTTTCAGTTTGTTCGTCAAAGCGAGAGATATGTGCTTACTGTGTAACATGTGCTTACAGTGGCCAGTCCTCTGATGTATGGCAATAAAACTGGCCCTGTGTACATGCCCCTAAGTTAACAGTGATGCCAAAAACATGGATTGACTTGCAAACAATGAATGTTAAAAACGTCGAGGGTATGCATTTCATCGATGTAGTTCCTCTCTTATTTTACATGTTTACTTAATCTTGCATTCCCCACGAGTTAGCTATTTTATAATGTTGTTGTTTATCTGTATTTTTTTCTGTGCATACTTTGAGGCTTGAGCCATGCCAGGTGTTTATGAGGGGTTTTGATTGAGCACGCAGGCGCTAAGGCTAAAGCCAAACAAAGTGCCTGTCAGTGGGTTGGCCTCTCTGCAGAGCACACAGAACAATGTTTGTGTATTCCATTTGCAACTGAAATTCTGTGGAAATGTGTGTGAAGGGGGTACACTTATGTCAAAATATTTGCAAGGCAAAAGTAAGAGAAATTAAAGTGCTTATATTTGAGTGAGTGCAGTGCATGTTGGGGGCAGTGAAGTGACAGAGATGTGAGGAAGGGCATTCGGGGAAGAGTGAAAAGAGGATGCTGAAGAGGAAAGAGAGGTGGTTGAAGATGTGCAGATGGACAAGACATGCAGAGAAAAAGAGGATACATATCTAACATAAAGCACACATAATTGAAGGCTGAAACTCCTTCCACAGGCCTCAATGCTATTTAATTCACAGACTCACTATTTCAGAATTTAAACATTTTCAATGTTAATTATTTATAAGAAATCATTGTTGTTACTCCTTTATCTTAAACAGCTAACACCCAGTGAAAAAGCCAATCATACTGACAGGCTTTAGGCGTATGTCAGTTGTTGTGCCATTTATCTGGATAAAATTACATCTCAGAGAGAAACCAAAATACCGGTCTGATGGCACACTATGGGAATCACAGAAATGTATTTGGTATGTTCCTTTATAAGGAGCACCCACTTTTTTCATTTCACTTAAAGACCTGTCTGCACATATTTCTATATGACTGGTTACAGCCAGCAGCTGTGGGTGCTTCCCAAAGTCTGGTTAGAGCATATTTTTCCAAAGTTAATGCTGCATGAGACACTGGGCAAGCATACATTTTAAAGGGCTAAAGTTGTCATGCAGAACAATTTACATATTACAGTAACTGTTGAACAAATTAATGCAAGAAGATATGGGGCAGTTTTTAATGTGTTTAATATTTCCAGACTATACTTTGCCACTGCTTAATCGCTGCATTCATTTGCTTTAAAATGCACCATTTGCCAATCTTTTTTAAATTTCTTTCTCAGGAGAGGGACTCTCCCTAGACCCCAGGTTTGTTCATTGAACTTGTTCACATCGCTAACTAGTGTTTTCTATTGGAAAGGGTAGAGCCAAAGCAGTCTTGCTTAGTACCCTAGCCCTCTTGCTTGGCAACCCAGAAATTCTCTGAAATAATGTATGAGTTTTCTTTTATGAATGCCTAGAAGAACTGAATTTTTAGTCCATTTATCACAGAAATAGTGCTGAAAATCGCACCAAAAGATGCCAAATTTAAAAAAAATCTTCACGGGGGGAGAACCCCCCCGAACCCCTCCCGAACCCCCCTTATTGCCGTCGGGCTCGCTCGCTGCGCTCGCTCGCATATGTGGATTTGTTCTGCTTACGCCTCACCAGTTTCAAATTACACCAGTCGCCACTGGTGGCTACACCCATGTCATTTGTCCAGTTTTGTGCCAGAGCAGGAGCCAACGGCTCCCAGAACTGGTTCTAGCTGGACTATGCACAGGGACACCAAATATGCCCCCAGTGCAGACTTTCTGGCACTCTAAGAGTGCACCCACCCAGCCCCAATACACTAAAGCCTGTCTGGGAGGTGGTCACACCTCCCTGTGACAGGAAACCTATTGTCAGTCCTTCCTCTGCTCGAGCTTGGCTCAGCAGCAGGAGGGCAGACTCGTGCCTGTGGCTGGCAGCATCCATTTTGTGCTGCCCAGGTCGAGAAAGCTGGTACCGGGTAGACCGGTGACCCACAGTAGTGGTTCTACAAGGGAGGAATCATACCTCCCACACCAGTAACTGGTGTGGAGGTATGATTCCAAGGTGTTTGACACCAAACACGACATGTTTCTAAGGAGCCGTTTTAAAGTTAGCATTTACCGCGAGGTTATAATGCACTTAAGTATATATGGTTTGGCTGCATCACAGACAAACCCGGGGAATGGATTCCGGAGGCTGCAGAGGGGCCCTACTCATGCAGGGGCACCCTCTCACATAAAACCCAGCACCCTGCCTTCAGGATTGATAAGGCCTGCCATAGGGGTGACTGATAGGTTTATATGTGTAGTGATTTAGAAGATATATAGTGGACCTATATCTCCAGTAAGGTGTGCATGCACCACCTTACACAGGCTGCAGTAGCAGACCTGTTGTGTCATTTTGAATGGCCTCTCATGGGTGGCATAATACATGCTTCAGCCCATGGGAGGCCTCTGGGGTACCTATGCCCTGGGTACATGGTGTACCATATACTAGGGACTTATAAGGGTACCCCAGTATCCAATCTGGAGTGTACCTAAAGTACATGCATTGCAATTTACAGGAGAAAGCAGATAGACTGGGGTCCTGAATAGCAGGATCCCAGTCAGACTAGGCCAAAAACAGTGAGACATCAGCAAAAAGTGGGGGTAACTATAAGAAGCAGATCCTACTCTCCTACACTTACCACTGACTTGGCAAGTAATACAGGAGTGACAAAACTCCTTTGTGTCCTCAGACATGTGAGGCCAGTGAAAGTGAGGGACAATTCTATCCCATGTCTTGCTTTGGCCTAAGTGTCCTGCTAATGGGATATCATGTGACAGTGTTAATAGGAAGCCTCTAAACTTCAGAGGTATAACCAACCTCCTGGTAGCACCAGGCTTGGGGTCTCTACCCTCTAAGTATAGAAGTCCATCATCCCAGTAGATCCTGTGGGACCCACTGGCACTCCCAGCAGCCTCAGCAGCAGCTTGCTGTCTGAGGGGTTCAAGAGAGGGGCAGTTCAGCTGCTCCTGGCTCAGGTATGCCCTGGAAGGGCCCCCTGTCCCCAAGAACTCAACCTGGTCAGGTTCAAGTTCTTCTGAGACAGTTCCTTCACAGGGACTGAGATCATCTCCCTCAGGAGACTGATCCTCACTCTGAGGCAGGGGGGAAGACACTTCCTTACCCCTACTGCTCCTTCTCTTGGAAGGCACCTGGTCCATTATTCCAGGATCCAGGGCCTGTTTAGTGGAAGACATTTTTGCCTGTGACCTAGTCATGGGAAAACACATCTGCAGGGATGCCCAGCATTTCTGCATGTGTCCTGAGTTCCACTTCAGCCCAAGCTGAAGTCTCCAAATCATTGCCCAACAAGCATTCTACAGGGAGGTCTGAGCTAACCACAACCTTCTTAGGGCCATTTACCCCTCCCCAGGTGAAATTCACAACTGCCAAGGAATGGTCTGTCCTGACATTGCTAGCATTGGTCACTTGGTACATCTCACCAAGTATGATCTGGTCAGGGCCTACAAGATCTTTTGTCACCATTGTGACACTTGCACCTGTGTCCCTGTATGCCTTGGCCTCCTTACCATTGATTAAAGGCTGTTGTCTGTACTTGCCCAAGTTACTGGGACTTACAAATAAGGAGGCAATATCCATGCCTCCACCACAGACCCAAACAGCCTGAGTTGGAATTCTGACTAGGCCAGAATCCATCTCAGATCCCAAGGTTCACCCTACTATTCCCTTGTTCTGTGTACCACCACTTGAGACTGTGCTAGGGGGGACAGTTGCCTTAGGGGCAGTGGTGGTAGGAGTGGAATCCATGGCCCTTGGACAATTGGCATCTTTTGTCCAATGGGTCTTCTCTTTACAGATATGACACCAAGGTTTCCTTTTGCCTTTACCCTTGTTAGATTGTGACTCCACCCCTGATGCAGGTTTTTGGGGCCCTTGTGAAGACTTCTGGTCTTTACCCTTCTCCCCACCCTTATCTGAAAGTTTTATCATCTTGCTTCTTGGGGACACCACCTTGGTTCTGAGCTTTCTGCTTCACCCTGGTTCTGACCCATTTGTCTGCCTTCTTTCCCAATTCTTGGGGAGAGGTCAGATCAGAGTCAACCAGGTACTGATGCAACAACTGATTTTGGCAATTATTAAGGATCTGCTCCCTCATAATTAAATTGTACAATCTCTTAAAATCATTCACTTTACTGCCAAGTAACCAGCCTTCCAGAGCCTTAGTAGCACAATCTACAAAGTCTACCCAGTCCTGAGTCTGTGTCTTCTGGGTGTCTCTGAACTTAATCCTGTATTGTTCAGTGGTTAAGCCAAACTCATCAATGAGAGCACTCTTCAGGACTGAATAATTGTCAGCATCCTCTTCACTAACAGTGAGGAGCTTATCTCTACATTTGTCAGCAAAGGAGAGCCACAAGATAGCTGCCCACTGCTCCTGAGGGACCCTCTGTACCTTACAATCACTCCCTAGTGCAGTTATCCATGTGTGGGTGTCATCCCCACTCTGGTAGGGAGGGACTATCTTGTTCAGGTTCCTATGATCATGAGTATACTCCCTACTTCTAGGAACACTGTTGCTGCCACCATGGGACTCTAGTCCCAATCTCTTTGTAGCTCTCTGGAGCTCTAGGGATTCCCTGTCTAGGGCCAACTGCTCCTTCTTGAGCCTAAGCTTGATTTTCTCAAGCTCCAGAAGTTGGCACTGTCTCTCATAAGAGGATTCCCTCTTATGTGATATGCAAGTCCCTACAGAAGTTCCTGAGTGCTGAGATTCTACAGAGGGAGATCTAGATCTCCTAGGTAAACTCTGTACTCTTCCTGGTGGAGTAAAGAGAGGGCCACTGGGGCCTTCTCCCCCACCTGAAGGAAGTTCTGTGTTTTCCAGGTTAGAATCATTCTGATCCTCCTGGCCAGGGTTTGATTCCAGGTCAAAGAAGGTTTCACTTCCTGGCCTTTCCTCATTCCCTGTCCCACCCACTCTATCTGCCTCATCAGACCCTGGGGTCTTCCTAAGGTCATCCAAGAGCAACATCTCTATGAGACGTTGGGTGCTTGCACTTCTCCTTGTCCTCAGCTTCCTAGACATGCCCATGGCCCTCAATTCTTGGAATGAGAGATGGTCATACCTAGTTGGCAGAGAGCCACTGGCTTCTCCTCTAGAAGACATACTAGTGTTATGTGGTGTAGGCACCTACCTAACCTAGTGGAGACTAAACTCTCTTGTGTTGGAGAAAGGGTGTGATAGACCCTTGACTTACCCAACTCCAAGTTCAGTAGAACTTACTTATTCCAATCTTGATTATATGTGCCTAATACTTAGTGGTTTTCAGTTAATCACTGAATGAGATTTATCTGGTAAAACAATAGCAAGCTTGAATCCCAACCGCTGCACACCAATGTGAGAAGGTGGGCTGGTATATGCTGTCCACTAATTAAAGTGGGCACCTTGTACCAGTCCACAGGACCCTTAGGATGTATGAGGTCAAAGATAACCTTTAGAAAGCTATCCTAGTGGTAGCTGTGGAGAGCAGCCTTCAGGCTTAATCTTGAAGGAATGTAAAGCAGCTTGTTTTACCAGAGTTTCACCTCCTGAATGACTAAATGAAAGGAGAACCACACAGTAGTGATATAAAAATATGTATTTATTAATATAACACTCTCTACTAATCTCTAAACGAGATTAGAACATAAAGCACACAATATTGAATCAATAGAACAATCGTAAGTAGCACAATACACAGCGGGCTCCAGGGGGAGACCGAACTATATACTAAAAAAATGGTATAACAATCACGACTTGACTAGACACAGTGCCTAGAGCACGTAGAATCGCTGGGACCCCAAGGAACCACCTAAGGCAGTGACACAGGGCGCCCACGGAGGACGGGTGCAGTGAGGAAACACGACCGCGTGCTCTGTGCAACTCTATGGGAAAGTCGCGGTTGGAAAGTTACTGTTTAAGGACACTTCTACGAGGACTTCGAGCAAACCCTTTGGAACATAAGAGGTTCTAGAGCCAACACACCAGTGAGTACCGAGGTACCCGTGTTACCTATCCCAGAGGAGCCGGGTGCATAAGGGTCATGTGGTGTCGGAAACCTCCGTCGTTTTCAATGGAGAGCTGCGAAGAAGTACTGCTGCCAGGAAGGCGAAGAGTGTCCGGTGAAATCCAAGCCTGGATTCTAGGTGAGAGGAACCTGAAAGCAGAGGGGACAGAGTCTGGGTCACTTCAGGTGACCAGGGGCTCGGTAGTCGAATGCCCACCGATGTCGGGTGCTTCAGGTGTGAAGAAAGGATGCTTGACTTGGCAGCCACGGGGACCAGGAGACGTCGAGGGCAACCAGGGTCCAGAGATGAGCTGTCCCATGCAGGATGTCGAGTGCTGAGGGGTCAGTGTCCGGCTGGAGCACCAACAAGCCTTGGCAAATGCAACCCACATAGGCAGAGTAAACAGGTTACGGTGTGGACCAGCAAGGTCCAGGAGACTTTCCAAGCAATGGGGAGTCAGGGCACATCTGGAGCAACCAGAGAAGCCCAAGAACAAACAAGGTGACCCTCGCCAGGACCCACAGGCCAATGGACCAGGGATCGCGAGGGGTCCTCAAGTGAATTCACAAAGCACCAGCCCACAGAGCACTCGGTGAGTGGAGGCCGGATTTCTTTGGAGCAAATGCTGCTTGGGGTCAGGACTACATGAAGTCCAAAGCACAAGCTCAGGGATCACCAACAAGCATATGCTTCTGCAAATGTCTGCGGTGCTCAGGGGTTCGGGTTGCACAGTCCCCACGAGGGATACTGGCCTCAGAATCACTGAGAGGTCAGATCAACCTCAGGGACCTTTGGAAACCCACCTCCTGTGTTGCTGAAATCTTCGGAGTCCGCAGGAGCTCTGGAGATGCAAGCCAGTCAGATGCGCTTAGGTGCCTGCTGCTGCAGGGGAGTAACTCCTTTACTCCAAGGGAGATTCTTCAGTCGTCCAGCGTCGTGCAGACAGTCGAAGTACTTGGTTTCTTCTTAGCAGAATCTTGTCCAGGTAAAATCTAAAGTCCTGTAGCCAGGTATCCCACTTTATACCCACGGGAGAGGGTTGGAAAGATTCTGTGGAGCCTCCTAGGGGATGGGCAGGACAGAGGGGTGGCTACACCCATGTCCTTTGTCCAGTTTCGCACCAGAGCAGGAGCCAATGGCTCCCAGAACTGGTTTGTGCTGGACTATGCACAGGGACACCAAATGTGCCCCCAGTGCAGACTTTCTGGCACTCTCAGAGTGCACCCACCCAGCCCCAGTACACTAAACCCTGTCTGGGAGGTGGTCACACCTCCCTGTGACAGGATGCCTATTGTCATGCCTTCCTCTGCTCGAGCTTGGCTCAGCAGCAGGAGGGCAGAATCGTGTCTGTGGCTGGCAGCATCCATTGTGTGCTGCCCAGGTCGAGAAAGCTGGTACCGGGTAGACCGGTGACCCACAGTAGTGGTTCTACAAGGGTGGAATCATACCTCCCACACCAGTTACTGGTGTGGGAGGTATGATTCCAAGGTGATTGACACCAAAGACGACATGTTTCTAAGCAGCCGTTTTAAAGTTAGCATTTACCGTGAGGTTATAATGCAACTTAACCTATATGTCTGGCTGCATCACTGACAACCCCGGAGAATGGTCTCCGAAGGCTGCAGAGGGGCTCTGCTCATGCAGGGGCACCCTCTCACGTAAAACCCAGCACTCTGCCTTCAGGGTTCATTTGGCCTGCCATAGGGGTGACTGATAGGTTTTTAAGTGTAGTGATTTAGATAGATATAGGGAACCTATATCTAAGTAAGTGGTGCAAGCACCAGCTTACACAGGCTGCTGTAGCAGACCTGTTGTGTCATTTTGAATGGCCTCTCATGGGTGGCATAATACATGCTTCAGCCCATGGGAGGCCTCTGGGGTACCTATGCCCTGGGTACATGGTGTACCATATACTAGGGACTTATAAGGGTACCCAAGTATCCAATCTGGAGTGTACCTAAAGTACATGCATATCAATTTAAGGGAGAAAGCAGATAGACTGGGGTCCTGGATAGCAGGATCCCAGTCAGACTAGTCCAAAAACAGTGATACATCAGCAAAAAGTGGGGTTAACCATAAGAAGCTGATCCTACTTTCCTACAATACTCCTGAGCTAAAAACTAGCACCCAAAATGAAACAACTGACCAATTAATCCTTAAAGCACGCCATTGGATCAACAAGCACACAGATGGGCGATTGGAATTTGGAAGGCCTTACCAACATCTTAATTGCGAGAAGAGTGGGCTGGTTGGGAAATTCAGAAAAAACAATCAGGGGGGACTGTGTTGTGTTAAGCTTTAAGCCACCCTTTATGGCCCGAAACCTCCTAAGCCTATTACCCAAGGCCTCAATATCGGCATCTCAGATGTTTGTCTTGCCGATAGGTTTTTTCTACAAACCAGTAAATTCAGCCCCCTATGGCAAAGGGGCCCAGGGACCTTGTCAGTTTTTCCTACCCAATGGACAATCAATCCTACATGAGGCACGGAGTCAACCCCTTACCAACTAGCAACCAATTTACGGTACTGGCAGATCTGGAAGCCTGCGATTGACAAAAACTTAAGGGGGCAATTTCCAACGCTCCCATTAAACCTACCGTGGATAAAGACTGGATCTCGGTTATCACGTGGAACATTGCAGCCCTAGGCTGAAAATTGACCGACCAAGAGTGGAACACGTATAGAACAACCTTTGACCTTATTTGTCTACAAGAGACATGGGAAATAGGCCCCATTTATATAGATGGCTATCGAACGTTCTACACCCCTGCCATCCCGTCAAAATCAGGTCGTGCGAGCGGTGGCATTTTGACACTGGTGAAGAACACCCTCAGATTGGAAGTCCTATCCTCCCACAATGATTCTCCATATTATAATTTACTATATCTTAAAGGCCCAGGGGGCAACACAGCACTATTAATAAATTATTATAATAATAATTTCGGGGGAGAGATGTCAAAGGTCGTAGACTCACTTGAAGGGAAAATGAATGTTTTATTTAATAACTGCAAGAAGACACCTAGGGGCATATTAGCAAGGGCGGTTTCGCTGCTTTAGCGGCACTTTTTGCTGCTAAAGCGGCGATATTTCTATCGCCCTATTAGCAAGCTGTCGCTAACAGCTGTTAGCGACAGCTTTATGGCGAAAGCGACCGTTTTGGTGCCGCTTTGCATGTCAGCGATAATTATCGCTAATGACATGCAAAGTAGGCGTTCCCAACTAAAAGCAACTGCCAACAGTCGCAAACACAACTTCCCCCTATTATCAATGCCCGCGAAGCGATAAAAAAAGTCGCGCTAACCGCGATTATCGCTGGAATTTAACACCTGATAAAAACTTGACTTAACCATCTTGTCAATGGGAGGTGGATTGTAAGGTTAAGTCCTCACCTGCCTATTAGCAAGCTTTCCATTAGCGCAGTGAATTTATCGCTGGATTTCTCGCGCTATTGCTGGATTTTGCCGCTATTGCTGGGATTTTTTATCGCCTTGGAGATAAGCGTTGATAATAACGCGTTATCTCCGCGATGAAATCCAGCGATAGCCGGCGATAAAAAAAACAGCGCTAAGCGCGCTTTGAGATAATTATCGCAAATCCTTGGTAATATGCCCCCTAGTGTTTTATGGATGGGTGATTTTAAGGTGCATAGTTTCTGGAGAGGCTATCCCTCATTTTATCCATAAACTGCATGGTGACACACTTAATAGACTCCTCATCACAAAAGACTTAGAAATAATGAACCCCTTCTCTCTGACCACAGGCTTGCTTCAAAAACCTTTGGCTCTAGTGCCAACGGCTCCACCTTTGATTTTTTAATAGCGTCAGCACCCCTTAAAAGGTCTATTACTGATATCAAACTTAACTTCTCTAGTTTTAGCGACCATGCGGATATATCCTGTCAACTGCTCTGGGAAGGGATTCATGTTCAGCAGACAAAGCATATAAAACCCCTTGTTGTAACAACAAAAAATGGGATTGTATTACAGTGGGGAAAATTAATAAAGAAGAAATTGTCCCTCTGGTCGTAGCGAATAGATATAATGAAATAATGACCTGTCCTGAAATAAATTGGGAACCAACTTGAGTTGTGACTGCCTTTCAGTCAATTTTGCTTGATGTAAAAAATAATTTAACAATAAGTGGGTCAGCCGCAAATCAAATTGGCCAGAGGTGGTTCGACCAACACTGCATGAAATCAGTATCAAACCTACTTAAAGCCCTCAAGAATGACCCAAGAGATGTGGCTCAGGTCAAGCTTGCCCGTCATCAGTACAAAGAAGCAAGGGAGGCCAGATTAAATATTCTGAAGGAGGAGGCCTGGGAACAACTCTTCCAGGCCTCCATTACAAACAATTCCAGGGACTTTTGGAAGGTAATTAATGCCCCTTTCCTGAAACCACCCTCAGATCCTAATTTAGATAGTCGTGTGGATGAAGAATCTTGGGTGGCTCACTTCACAAAAATATTGGGAGGCAAATCCTTGAAAGACATCATGTTAAGTGCTGACCCCGTTCTCACCTTTAATCTCCAAGAGATTAGAGAAGCTCTTTCCCAGGCCCGGTCCGGACGGAACACCAATAGACTTTTTTACTGAGCATCCTGACCTTTGGGGCCCAGTTTTGACTAACGTTTTCAATGTGGTAGCCAGCGTGGGCCAGCCAGAGTCATAGCAAAAATCTATTTTGATACCAATTTTTCAAAAAGGCGCTAAAAGAGCCCAAAATGTATAGGCCCATCTCTCTCTTATGGGCAGAGTTCTACTGAACAGATTAGAGGAATGGGCCACTACTAACAAAGTTAAGATCCCGTCCCAAAATGGTTTCAAGAGGGGCAAAGGTACACAGGATCAGTGCCTCAACCTGAGCTTGCTTGTGGCCAAATATATACAAGCGAAACAAGGCAAGCTCTACTTGGCTTTTATGGACCTATCCGCAGCCTTTGACTGTGTTGCCCATCATCATTTGTGGGGGATTATGAAGGAGATGGGTGTTGACGAAGCAATCTTCTCTTTCATTAGACAGCTATACACTAGGGCTGTGGCTTTTGTCCGCTATGGGAAGCAGGGAGAGTGCACCAGATGGTTTCCTATTAATAGGGGGGTTCGTCAGGGGTGTGTCCTCGCCCCTTTTCTTTTTTTACTATACACCAAAGGAGTGGAGGCTCCCCTGTTAGTTTCATTCCTGGATGTTCCATCAATGAATAAAGTCCGCATACCCATACTACTTTACGCGGATGATGCGGTCCTAATTGCGCGTACTGGAATGGCACTCCAGAAGCTTTTAGAAACATATGGGAATTTTATGAAAAAAATTAGATCTTCAAACTAACGAGGCAAAATCTTTTATTTTAGTTACCAGTCATAAGGCAAAGAAAGTTCCAACTTTTTATATAGCAGGGCAGAAAGTGGCACAGACGTATACGTTTTCTTATTTGGGGGTGACATTTGACAGAATGACAACATGGTCCCATATGGGGTCTAATAGAGGTCTAATGCTGGAAAAAGTATCAATGCCCTATATTCTTTCATCAGAAAGCTAGGGTAGAAACAACTAGACATTGTCAACAAAGTATATTTGGCTAAGTCCATCTCAGTAGCTACTTATGGTGGTAGTGTATGGGGACATACTAATTCGGCATCGATCCAATCGATAGAAGACACTTTTTGGAAAAAACTGGTGGGTCTCCCTACCAGCTGCTCAAATTTTAACTGCCACCTTGAGCTGAATGTTCCCTGTATATCAGACCAGATACGTCTGTCACCAATTCTCCTATGGCGCTCCATATGGAGAAGGGAATCGGTTAACCTCACTCAACAGTTCATTGCAGATTACTCGCACTGGAACATGTACAGAGGATCCCTTGGATCATGTTCGTTAAAAATAGCCTAATTGCTTTGGGATTAGAAACTATGGGCCATATTAGCAACAAAATGCGATAATTATCGCAGATTGCGCTTAGCGCGAAATATTCTATCGCCAGCTATCGCTGGAATATATCGCCACGCTAACGCTGTATCAGCAACAATTAGCGCTATGGCGATGATTATTCCAGCGATAGCGGCATAATGCGAGAATATCGCTGGAAAACCAGCGATATTCTCGCATTAACGCTAAGGTGGATTCAGCATTAGAATCCACCTCCTATACTACAAACAGGTAAGTCATAGTCAGTAGCAGGTGATAAAATATAGCGATAAACGCGCTTAGCGCGATTTATTTTATCGCTTCGCCTGCCTTGATAATAGGGGTTAGTGGTGTTAGCGACTGTTTACAGTCGCTTTTAGTGGGAACGCCTACCTTGCATGTCATTAGCGATAAATATCGCTGACATGCAAGGCGATGTAATTCCCGCCCTCTAACGCCTGAAAGCTGTCGCTAACGCCTGTTAGCGACAGCTTGCTAATAGGGCGTTAAAAATATCGCCGATTTAGCGGCAAAAAGTGCCGCTAAATCGGCGATAAAGCCCTTGATAATATGCCCCTATGGGGCATATTATCAAGAACGGCGTTAAAATTATCGCCGGTTTAGCGGCAGAAAACTGCCGCTAAAGCGGCGATAATGGGCTTGATAATATGCCCTTGAGAATTCCAATAGAAGCCCAGGTTCTGGTGTGAAGGACATCAAACCTGGGCTTCTATTGGAATTCTCAAGGGCATATTATCAAGCCCATTATCACCGCTTTAGCGGCAGTTTTCTGCCGCTAAACCGGCGATAATTTTTAACGCCGTTCTTGATAATATGCCCCTATCTTTGAAACGCCAAGCACTTGCTCGAGTTCCTCAAAAAAAGCAATACAAACTTGTTTTCTAAATCTTGTGGCTGAAAAAAGGCTTAAAAATAATAGTACTAAATATATGGTGCCGGATCCCCAGTGTGGGGCAACCCACACATCTCGGTCGATGGTGACAAACTCACGCCACAGATCTATTTTAATTAGGTTCCGGTTAAACCTTATCGCTTGTTTGTTGGGTTTCCCATCAGGTACCATACAAGCCTTACCGTATTGTCCATGTGATGGTGTATCACCTCAATCCGATTTGTACATCTTTTGTAAGTTCTACTTGGAACAACGTAAAAGGTTCTTAATCCCAACTATGCGCAAATATAAATTCAGACAATGTCGTCCGGGAATGTTCTTCTTACAAATGTTGTCTGACCACTTTGTCTGTTACTGTGTCGCGTCCTTTTTATGCCTTTCCTTAAAGACCAGGAAATTGAACATTTGATTGAAATGAATGATAAGCTTTAATATCTTTTTTTAATGGTTTTTAATGATTTTTTTTAACTGAATATTTTACAGTCTATTACGGAAAATCAATGAATCATGTTTAATCGAACTTTTATGATCTGTATGAAAACGGATCGAATAAAGTGATTTCTGAGTCTTCTTTCTGAGTGACACTGCCAGGGATGTGTGAGTGTTGTGTTGTAGAAGAGTTCCACTGCCAGTGATGTGTGAGTGTTGTGTTTTAGAAGAATTCCCCTGCCAGGGATGTGTGTGTTTTGTGTTTTCGAAGAATTGCACTGCCAGGAATGTGTGCATTTTGTGCTGCAGAAGAGTGACACTGGCAGGGATGTGTGAGTGTGTTGTAGAAGAGTTACACCGCTAGGGATGTGTGTGTTTTGTGTTTTAGAAGAGTTGCACTGCCAGGAATGTGTGCATTTTGTGTTGTAGAAGAGTTACACTGCCAGGAATGTGTGCATTTTGTGTTATAGAAGTTTGACACTGCCAGGGATGTGTGTGTTTTGTGTTGCAGAAGTGTGACACTGGCAGGAATGTGTGTGTTTTGTGCTGTAGAAGAGTTACACCACCAGGGATGTGTGTGTTTTGTGTTTTAGAAGAGATGCACTGCCAGGAATGTGTGAATTTTGTTTTGCAGAAGAGTGACACTGGCAGGGATGTGTGAGTGTGTTGTAGAAGAGTTACAACGCTAGGGATGTGTGTGTGTTTTGTGTTTTGGAAGAGTTGCACTGCCAGGAATGTGTGCATTTTGTGTTGTAGAAATGTGACACTGCCAGAAATGTGCGTGTTTTGTGTTGTAGAAGAGTTACACTGCTAGGAATGTGTGCATTTTGTGTTGTAGAAGTGTGACACTGCCAGGAATGTGTGGTGTGTGTTTTGTGTGGTAGAAGAGTTACACTGCCAGGAATTTGTGTGTTTTGTGTTACAGAAGAGTGACACTGGCAGGGATGTGTGAGTGTGTTGTAGAAGAGTTACACCGTTAGGGATGTGTGTGTTTTGTGTTGCAGAATAGTTACACTGCCAGGTATGTGTGTGTTTTGTGTTTTAGAAGAGTTGCACTGCCAGGAATGTTGCATTTTGTGTTGTAGAAGTGTGACACTGTCGGGAAAGTGTGTGTTTTGTGTTGTAGAAGAGTTACACTGCCAGGAATGTGTGCATTTTGTGTTGTAGAAGTTTGACACTGCCAGGGACGTGTGTGTTCTGTGTTGCAGAAGTGTGACACTGGCAGGAATGTGTGGGGCAGATTTACAAGAACTGGCGCATCTCTGCATATTAGCAGAGATGCGTCAGTTCTTTTGCGTCCCGTAAAAAAACCCTTGCGCCACAATGGATGCGTCGCATTTACAATGCGGCGCACCGTGGCGCAAGGATAGACAGATGCGTGACGCATCTGTTGGCATACAGGCAGCGCATTGCTGGAGTTGTGTCGCAAGCACGAAGCAACTCCAGCAATGGTTAGGAATGCCTATTCCTAACATGCTGCGTCACTCCTTACGCCTGCTTCAAGCAGGCGTAAGGTTTTGACGCAGTGGCGTCGTAAAAGTGACTCAGTGAAATCTTGTAGATTTCACTGCTCACTTTTACGAGTCGGAACGCCCACTCTGCATACATTATAATTGACGCAGGTATAATGTATCGCAGGGCTTTACAACGTGAGGCATCTCCTTAGATGCGTCACGTTGTAAATATGTCGCAATGTGGCGCATTGTTTACGATGCCGCTGCGTCACAGAAGTGATGCAACGGCGGCGTACAGTTGTCGCAAGAGGCTTGTAAATCTGCCCCCCTGTGTTTTGTGTTGCAGAAGAGTTACGCTGTCAGGGATGTGCGTGTTTTGTGTTTTAGAAGTGTTACACTGCCAGGGATGTGTGTGTTTTTTGTATTGCAGAAGAGTTACATTGCCAGGGATGTGTGTGTTGTTCACTCTCACTGCGCATGTGTGTGTTTGTGATTTAGGACAGTCACAGCCCAGGTATTTGTGTTATAATTAGTCACAATCCTGGGGATGAGGTGTGTGTAGCTTGTTTCAGGAGGAGAGGTGCGTGCTGAGTCGTAGTTGTGGAATGTCTGTGTTTCTGTTTTACAACAGCTATCTACCAGGGATGTGCTTGTCTTGTTTTATAACACTTGCAATCTCAGAGATGTGTGTGTTTGCGAGTTGTGTTTCACAATCCCAGCGACGTGTATATTTGTGTTTTCATCCAGCATATTGAGGCGGGTTGAGGAGCCGCGGGAACAGTTGGCTCACGTTGTAACTATACACTTTCAGAGACTCAGTGTGCGTGCACACGTGTGAGTGTGTCAGTATAGTCATACTGCCAGGCACACGGAGTGTGTTTGTTACCCTAACGGTAAGAGAGAGAGAGAGACGAAGAGAGAGAGAGAGTGTGTGTGTGTGTGTGTGTGTGGTGTATGTTTTAGTACAACAGTCACACTGTAAAGCGCTCCAATACATTCGGGTCGAGTTTGCGCTATATAAATCTACAAAAAATTAAATTAAATAATACTGAGCTGACAGGCACCATGGGTGCGTTTGTCACCCTCATGGTCTCGTGATCATAGGAGTTTCAGGGACTGAGTGTGTGTGTTAGAACCATCATGTTTGTCACCTTTTCAGTGTCACGATAACCTGTGCTTGCGTGTGTTAGTGTGTGGGTGGGTCAGAACAGACACTTTTTTCACCCTCCCAGTCTCATAATAACCTGTGTGTGAACAGTCTCTGTTGTCACCCTCACAGTCTCATAATAACCTGTGTGTGTGTGTGAACAGTCTCTGTTGTCACCCTCACTGCCTCATAATAACCTGTGTGTGAACAGTCTCTGTTGTCACCTCACTGTCTCATGATAACGTGTGTGTGAACAGTCTCTGTTGTCACCCTCACTGTCTCATAATGACCTGTGTGTGTGAACAGTCTCTGTTGTCACCCTCACTGTCTCATAGTGACCTATGTGTGTGAACAGTCTCTGTTGTCACCCTCACTCTCATAATAACCTGTGTGTGTGTGAACAGTCTCTGTTGTCACCCTCACTGTCTCATGATAACCTGTGTGAGTGTGAAGAGTCTCTGTTGTCACCCTCACTGTCTCATGATAACCTGTGTGTGTGTGAACAGTCTCTGTTGTCACCCTTACTGTCTCATGATAACCTGTGTGAGTGTGAAGAGTCTCTGTTGTCACCCTCACTGTCTCATGATAACCTGTGTGTGTGTGAACAGTCTCTGTTGTCGCCCTCACTGTCTCATGATAACCTGTGTGAGTGTGAAGAGTCTCTGTTGTCATCCTCACTGTCTCATGATAACCTGTGTGTGTGTGAACAGTCTCTGTTGTCACCCTTACTGTCTCATGATAACGTGTGAGTGAACAGTCTCTGTTGTCGCCCTCACTGTCTCATGATAACCTGTGTGTGAACAGTCTCTGTTGTCACCCTCACTGTCTCATAATGACTTGTGTGCGAACAGTCTCTGTTGTCACCTTCACTGTCTCATAATGACCTGTGTGTGAGTGAACAGTATCTGTTTTCACCCTCACTGTCTCATAATGACCTGTGTGTGTGTGAACAGTCTCCTTTGTCACCCTCACTGTCTCATAATAACCTGTGTGTCTGAACAGTCTCTGTTGTCACCCTCAGAGTCTCATAATAACCTGTGTGTGTGAACAGTCTCTGTTGTCACCCTCATTGTCTCATAATGACCTGTGTGTGTGAACAGTCTCTGTTGTCACCCTTACTGTCTCATGACAGCGTGTGTGTGTGTGAACAGTCTCTGTTGTCACCCTCATTGTCTCATGATAACCTGTGTGTGAACAGTCTCTGTTGTCACCCTCACTGTCTCATGATAACGTGTGTGTGAACAGTCTCTGTTGTCACCCTCACTGTCTCATAATGACCTGTGTGTGTGAACAGTCTCTGTTGTCACCCTCACTGTCTCATAGTGACCTATGTGTGTGAACAGTCTCTGTTGTTACCCTCCCTCTCATAATAACCTGTGTGTGTGTGAACAGTCTCTGTTGTCACCCTTACTGTCTCATGACAGCGTGTGTGTGTGTGAACAGTCTCTGTTGTCACCCTCATTGTCTCATGATAACCTGTGTGTGAACAGTCTCTGTTGTCACCCTCACTGTCTCATGATAACGTGTGTGTGAACAGTCTCTGTTGTCACCCTCACTGTCTCATAATGACCTGTGTGTGTGAACAGTCTCTGTTGTCACCCTCACTGTCTCATAGTGACCTATGTGTGTGAACAGTCTCTGTTGTTACCCTCCCTCTCATAATAACCTGTGTGTGTGTGAACAGTCTCTGTTGTCACCCTCATTGTCTCATGATAATGTGTGTGTGTGTGTGTGTGAGAACAGTCTCTGTTGTCACCCTCACTGTCTCATGATAACGTGTGTGAACAGTTTCTGTTGGCGCCCTCACTGTCTCATGATAACCTGTGTGTGTGAACAGTCTCTGTTGTCACCCTCAGAGCCTCATAATGACCTGTGTGTGAACAGTCTCTGTTGTCACCCTCACTGTCTCATGTTAGCATGTGTGTGTGGGTGTGAACAGTCTCTGTTGTCACCCTCACTGTCTCATGATAACCTGTGTGTGTGAACAGTCTCTGTTGTCACCCTCACTGTCTCATGATAACCTGTGTGTGTGAACAGTCTCTGTTGTCACCCTCACTGTCTCATGATAACCTGTGTGTGTGTGAACAGTCTCTGTTGTCACCCTCACTGTCTCATGATAACCTGTGTGTTTGAACAGGCTCTGTTGTCACCCTCACTGTCTCATGATAACCTGGTGTGTGAACAGTCTCTGTTGTCACCCTCACTGTCTCATGATAACCTGTGTGTGTGAACAGTCTCTGTTGTCACCCTCACTGTCTCATGATAACGTGTGTGTGAACAGTCTCTGTTGTCGCCCTCACTGTCTCATGATAACCTGTGTGTGTGAACAGTCTCTGTTGTCACCCTCACAGCCTCATTATGACCTCTGTGTGAACAGTCTCTGTTGTCACCCTCACTGTCTCATAATGACCTGTGTGTGTGAACAGTCTCTGTTGTCACCCTCACTGTCTCATAGTGACCTGTGTGTATGAACAGTCTCTGTTGTCACCCTCACAGTCTCATAATAACCTGTGTGTGTGTGAACAGTCTCTATTGTCACTGTCACAGTCTCATATTAACCTGTGTGTGAACAGTCTCTGTTGTCACCCTCACTGTCTCATGATAACCTGTGTGAGTGAACAGTCTCTGTTGTCGCCCTCACTGTCTCATGATAACCTGTGTGAGCGTGAGGAGTCTCTGTTGTCACCCTCACTGTCTCATGATAACCTGTGTGTGTGAACAGTCTCTGTTGTCACCCTCACTGTCTCATGATAACGTGTGTTTGAACAGTCTCTGTTGTCGCCCTCACTGTCTCATGATAACCTGTGTGTGTGAACAGTCTCTGTTGTCACCCTCACAGCCTCATAATGACCTGTGTGTGAACAGTCTCTGTTGTCACCCTCACTGTCTCAGAATGACCTGTGTGTGTGTGAACAGTCTCTGTTGTCACCCTCACTGTCTCATAGTGACCTGTGTGTGTGAACAGTCTCTGTTGTTCCCCTCACTGTCTCATAATGACCTATGTGTGTGAACAGTCTCTGTTGTCACCCTGACTGTCTTATAATAACCTGTGTGTGTGAACAGTCTTTGTTGTCACCCTCACTGTCTCATAATGACCTGTGTGTCTGAACAGTCTCTCTTGTCACCCTCACTGTCTCATGATAGAGTGTGTGTGTGAACAGTCTCTGTTGTCACCCTCACTGTCTCATGATAACCTGTGTGTGTGAACAGTCTCTGTTGTCACCCTCACAGTTTCATGATAACCTGTGTGTGTGTGAACAGTCTCTGTTGTCACCCTCACTGTCTCATGATAATGTGTGTGTAAACAGTCTCTGTTGTCACCCTCACTGTCTCATAATGACCTGTGTGTGTGAACAGTCTCTGTTGTCACCCTCACTGTCTCATAGTGACCTGTGTGTGTGAACAGTCTCTGTTGTCACCCTCACTCTCTCATAATGACCTATGTGTGTGTGAACAGTCTCTGTTGTCACCTTCACTGTCTTATAATAACCTGTGTGTGTGAACAGTCTCTGTTCTCACCCTCACTGTCTCATAATGACCTGTGTGTCTGAACAGTCTCCCTTGTCACCCTCACTGTCTCATGATAGAGTGTGTGTGTGAACAGTCTCTGTTGTCACCCTCACTGTCTCATAATGACCTGAGTGTGTGAACAGTCTTTGTTGTCACCCTCACTGTCTCATAGTGACCTGTGTGTGTGAACAGTCTCTGTTGTCACCCTCACAGTCTCCTAATAACCTGTGTGTGTGAACAGTATCTATTGTCACCCTCACTGTCTTATAATAACCAGTGTGTGTGAATAGTCTCTGTTGTCACCCTCACTGTCTCATGATAACCTGTGTGTGTGAACAGTCTCTGTTGTCACCCTCACTGTCTCATGATATCCTGTGTGTGAACAGTCTCTGTTGTCACCCTCACAGTCTCATGATAACGTGTGTGTGAACAGTCTCTGTTTCATCCTCACAGTCTCATGATAATGTGTGTGTGACTGTTGTCACCCTCACAGTCTCATGATAAGCTGTGTGTGTGTGAACAGTCTCTGTTGTCACCCTCACAGTCTCATGATAACCTGTGTGTGAACAGTCTCTGTTGTCACCCTCACAGTCTCATGATAACCTGTGTGTGAACAGTCTCTGTTGTCACCCTCACAGTCTCATGATAAGCTGTGTGTGTGTGAACAGTCTCTGTTGTCACCCTCACTGTCTCATGATAACCTGTGTGTGAACAGTCTCTGTTGTCACCCTGTCTCATAATGACCTGTGTGCAGTGCTTTAAATGGGCCGGTACTCACCGGTACTGAGTACCGGCACTTCTCTGCTGCCAAGGAGAGTACCGGTACTCATCAAAGGTAGGCTCATTGTTGCTTTGGCTCACGAGCACGAACGAGGCTGTCCGACAGCCAAAGGGCCTCTAGCCCAAGCTGAGCCACCTCTAAACAATTCAGCAGGGTTCACCTGCATAATGTCTGGTGTTCACCACCACGCTGTGTTTGACAGAGCAGGGTCCATTCAGGCCCTATGCTGTCAATCACATTCACACCATGGTGTGCATTTGTGCACACACTCGAATCCAGGCATCCCGCTGACAGCAGCAATAGCAGCAATTAAGAAAGCCACGGGAGATGAGGAGTGTAAAATGGCCTTTATCCCACC
Source organism: Calotriton arnoldi (assembly GCA_963921515.1). Classification (NCBI taxonomy): domain Eukaryota; kingdom Metazoa; phylum Chordata; class Amphibia; order Caudata; family Salamandridae; genus Calotriton; species Calotriton arnoldi. The sequence continues at coordinate 230,781 of CAWUFW010008311.1, forward strand.
TGAGTCTTTTGTGTGAGTGTCTGTCTGCTTGTGTCTGGGTGTTTGCCTGCTTGTGTGCGCATGTTTGTGTGTGTGTGTGTGAGAGAAAAGCGAGTGAAAGAGGGAGAGAATCAAGACACTAGGGAGGTATTTTAAAGGACATTCTTGGAATGCTTTGTGTGAGCATTGCTGCTTGTTTCTGTGAGTGCACACTCAAGAATATATAAGTATTCGGCCACATAGTAGAAGTGTCTTATATGTCTTGTTCTTAGCCCCGCCCCTAGCCCCGCCCACTTGCTACACTCATAGCTCATTTTAAGAGTACCTGCACTTATTTTTTCCCATTTAAAGCACTGCCTGTGTGTGAACAGTCTCTGTTGTCACCCTCACAGTCTCATGATAACGTGTATGTGAACAGTCTCTGTTGTCACCCTCACAGTCTCATAATAACCTGTGTGTGTGTGAACAGTATCTATTGTCACCCTCACTGCCTCATAATAACCTGTGTGTGTGTGAACAGTCTCTGTTGTCACCCTCACAGTCTCATAATAACCTGTGTGTGTGTGAACAGTCTCTGTTGTCACCTTCACTGTCTTATAATAACCTGTGTGTGTGAACAGTCTCTGTTCTCACCCTCACTGTCTCATAATGAACTGTGTGTCTGAACAGTCTCCCTTGTCACCCTCACTGTCTCATGATAGAGTGTGTGTGTGAACAGTCTCTGTTGTCACCCTCACTGTCTCATAATGACCTGAGTGTGTGAACAGTCTTTGTTGTCACCCTCACTGTCTCATAGTGACCTGTGTGTGTGAACAGTCTCTGTTGTCACCCTCACAGTCTCATAATAACCTGTGTGTGTGAACAGTATCTATTGTCACCCTCACTGTCTTATAATAACCAGTGTGTGTGAATAGTCTCTGTTGTCACCCTCACTGTCTCATGATAACCTGTGTGTGTGAACAGTCTCTGTTGTCACCCTCACTGTCTCATGATATCCTGTGTGTGAACAGTCTCTGTTGTCACCCTCACAGTCTCATGATAACGTGTGTGTGAACAGTCTCTGTTTCATCCTCACAGTCTCATGATAATGTGTGTGTGACTGTTGTCACCCTCACGGTCTCATGATAAGCTGTGTGTGTGTGAACAGTCTCTGTTGTCACCCTCACAGTCTCATGATAACCTGTGTGTGAACAGTCTCTGTTGTCACCCTCACAGTCTCATGATAACCTGTGTGTGAACAGTCTCTGTTGTCACCCTCACAGTCTCATGATAAGCTGTGTGTGTGTGAACAGTCTCTGTTGTCACCCTCACTGTCTCATGATAACCTGTGTGTGAACAGTCTCTGTTGTCACCCTGTCTCATAATGACCTGTGTGCAGTGCTTTAAATGGGCCGGTACTCACCGGTACTGAGTACCGGCACTTCTCTGCTGCCAAGGAGAGTACCGGTACTCATCAAAGGTAGGCTCATTGTTGCTTTGGCTCACGAGCACGAACGAGGCTGTCCGACAGCCAAAGGGCCTCTAGCCCAAGCTGAGCCACCTCTAAACAATTCAGCAGGGTTCACCTGCATAATGTCCGGTGTTCACCACCACGCTGTGTTTGACAGAGCAGGGTCCATTCAGGCCCTATGCTGTCAATCACATTCACACCATGGTGTGCATTTGTGCACACACTCGAATCCAGGCATCCCGCTGACAGCAGCAATAGCAGCAATTAAGAAAGCCACGGGAGGTGAGGAGTGTAAAATGGCCTTTATCCCACCTGAGTCTTTTGTGTGAGTGTCTGTCTGCTTGTGTCTGGGTGTTTGCCTGCTTGTGTGCGCATGTTTGTGTGTGTGTGTGAGAGAAAAGCGAGTGAAAGAGGGAGAGAATCAAGACACTAGGGAGGTATTTTAAAGGACATTCTTGGAATGCTTTGTGTGAGCATTGCTGCTTGTTTCTGTGAGTGCACACTCAAGAATATATAAGTATTCGGCCACATAGTAGAAGTGTCTTATATGTCTTGTTCTTAGCCCCGCCCCTAGCCCCGCCCACTTGCTACACTCATAGCTCATTTTAAGAGTACCTGCACTTATTTTTTCCCATTTAAAGCACTGCCTGTGTGTGAACAGTCTCTGTTGTCACCCTCACAGTCTCATGATAACGTGTATGTGAACAGTCTCTGTTGTCACCCTCACAGTCTCATAATAACCTGTATGTGTGTGAACAGTATCTATTGTCACCCTCACTGCCTCATAATAACCTGTGTGTGTGTGAACAGTCTCTGTTGTCACCCTCACAGTCTCATAATAACCTGTGTGTGTGTGAACAGTCTCTGTTGTCACCCTCACAGTCTCATAATAACCTGTGTGTGTGTGAACAGTATCTATTGTCACCCTCACTGTCTTATAATAACCTGTGTGTGTGTGTGTGAACAGTCTCTGTTGTCACCCTCACTGTAGGGTGACCAGATCTTGAGAACGAAAAACCGGGACAATTGGGGAAAATAGAAGAAGGACTACAATTTTTCATCCACGGAATGGCGCAAAATGACAGCTGTCATCAACATAGGATCACAGAAGATGCATTAAGAAAGTAAATACAATGTAATTTCTACAATCAAAATCATAACTATTAATGAAATTGCTTACTTATAACAGTTGCTAACTAGCAACTTTAGAAAACCCAAAAAAGTGCCTCTCACTGTTTCCAGTCAACCCCTTCTAAAAACCGGGACATGAGACAAAATTGCAGAAATCTGCACGGACAGCTGGTGAAAAACGGGGACTGTCCGGGCAAATCTGGGACGTCTGGTCACCCTACCTCACTGTCTAATGATAACCTGTGTGTGAACAGTCTCTGTTGTCACCCTCACTGTCTCATGATAACCTGTGTGTGAACAGTCTCTGTTGTCACCCTCACTGTCTCATGATAACCTGTGTGTGTGAACAGTCTCTGTTGTCACCCTCACTGTCTCATGATATCCTGTGTGTGAACAGTCTCTGTTGTCACCCTCACAGTCTCATGATAACGTGTGTGTGAACAGTCTCTGTTGTCACCCTCACAGTCTCATGATATCCTGTGTGTGAACAGTCTCTGTTTCACCCTCACAGTCTCATGATAACATGTGTGTGTGAACAGTCTCTGTTTCACCCTCACAGTCTCATGATAACGTGTGTGTGTGAACAGTCTCTGTTTCACCCTCACAGTCGATAACGTGTGTGTGTGAACAGTCTCTGTTTCACCCTCACAGTCTCATGATAACGTGTGTGTGAACAGTCTCTGTTTCACCCTCACAGTCTCATGATAATGTGTGAGTGTGAACAGTCTCTGTTTCACCCTCACAGTCTCATGATAACGTGTGTGTGTGTGTGAACAGTCTCTGTTTCACCCTCACAGTCGATAACGTGTGTGTGAACAGTCTCTGTTTCACCCTCACAGTCTCATGATAACGTGTGTGTGAACAGTCTCTGTTTCACCCTCACAGTCTCATGATAATGTGTGAGTGTGAACAGTCTCTGTTTCACCCTCACAGTCTCATGATAACGTGTGTGTGTGTGAACAGTCTCTGTTGTCACCCTTACTGTCTCATGATAACGTGTGTGTGAACAGTCTCTGTTTCACCCTCACAGTCTCATGATAACGTGTGTGTGTGAACAGTCTCTGTTTCACCCTCACAGTCGATAACGTGTGTGTGTGAACAGTCTCTGTTTCACCCTCACAGTCTCATGATAACGTGTGTGTGAACAGTCTCTGTTTCACCCTCACAGTCTCATGATAATGTGTGAGTGTGAACAGTCTCTGTTTCACCCTCACAGTCTCATGATAACGTGTGTGTGTGAACAGTCTCTGTTTCACCCTCACAGTCGATAACGTGTGTGTGTGAACAGTCTCTGTTTCACCCTCACAGTCTCATGATAACGTGTGTGTGAACAGTCTCTGTTTCACCCTCACAGTCTCATGATAATGTGTGAGTGTGAACAGTCTCTGTTTCACCCTCACAGTCTCATGATAACGTGTGTGTGAACAGTCTCTGTCTCTGTTTCACCCTCACAGTCTCATGATAATGTGTGAGTGTGAACAGTCTGTTTCACCCTCACAGTCTCATGATAACGTGTGTGTGTGAACAGTCTCTGTTTCACCCTCACAGTCGATAACGTGTGTGTGTGAACAGTCTCTGTTTCACCCTCACAGTCTCATGATAACGTGTGTGTGAACAGTCTCTGTTTCACCCTCACAGTCTCATGATAATGTGTGAGTGTGAACAGTCTCTGTTTCACCCTCACAGTCTCATGATAACGTGTGTGTGTGTGAACAGTCTCTGTTGTCACCCTTACTGTCTCATGATAACGTGTGTGTGAACAGTCTCTGTTTCACCCTCACAGTCTCATGATAACGTGTGTGTGTGAACAGTCTCTGGGGGCGTTGATAGAGGGTAGCGCATGCTCCCCGTAAACATTCACCCCTTATGTCCGCGTTATTCTCAGACGAGCCTCAGTCAGCGGCGGGGAGTGTTGTGTTGTGGTTTATAGATGTCACAACCAGGGGAGATGGTGCCTGTGTCGCACCGGATCCGCCGGGACACGGTTTGTTGTGTGTGGTTTGTTTCACCTGCTCTATTTTCAAGCTATGTTCACTTCCCGAGGACAGGGCCATTGTAGGGTTCAAACTCCCTGTGATGACACTGCCAGGGGTGCGGGTGGCGTGTGCTGTGTGCAGGAGGCCAGGAGACACCCCGAGCCGGACACAGACACCACTTAATGTCCGGGTGACGCCGCCTCTGTCCGCGGGGGACCCCGTCTCTTCTTGGAATCCGTAAAGCAGCTGTTTCAGGCGCCCCCGGCTTCGAGGCACCTGCGCCCCCGCCCGCTCGGTTAATATTCGATGCTACTGATGTCTGGGGGCGCTGTGGTCGTCCTCTCGCAGCTCTTTGTGCGATGCTGTCGGAAATAATGCCTGTTTTCGTTTCATCTCAGACAAAGACGTGTATTTTACTAAACAGTAAACCAAGTGGCTGCTGTTCCGCGTTAATAATAAAGCGCTTTTGAAATTAATAGAACACTGCAAGGGGTCTGCCGGCGTCTGAGGTGACTTTAATTTTAAAGTTTTAAAGTTCAGCATGAAAAAAAAAAAAAAATTATACATATATATATATATATATATATATATATATATATATATATATATATATATATATATAGATAGATTTTTAAAAATCCATATTTCACAGAGAGTCCTGAAATCAGGAAAACTTTACACCTTTTGTGGCAAATACAGTTTTATCATCATGATGACGCCACAAGATTACAGTGGTTTGCAACTGTAAGCGCCACTATATTTTTTTAAAATTATGCAGCAAAAAGGCACACATTAAAGCAGATTTTCTGGCAGTGTTATTTTCATCTATCTGAAAATAATGTTTGTGAAACGTTATGTGGCATAATTATCTAGTGAAGGTTGGAGCCGCATAACTGCGTAAACCCTCTGGCCCTCGCCATTGGTCAGTTCTTTATCTATAATTTATTGATGAAAGTTGCACCCAAACATTCTAGTTCCAATCCCTGCCCATTGTTGGATGCACTCTGAAGAAAACTGTTTTTTCAACCAAATGTCTCCAAAGTAAAGGTGTAATATAAAACAACTTGACCCAGTAACGTACTATGGTTTAGTATTACCACCTCAGCGAGCTGGTGACATTTACACTACTTATGTCTACCAGAACCTTCGATAGCAATACTCGGCTATGGTTCTGTATCCTCTCTGTCTGGGGGACGTGCGTGCGTGCGTGAGTGTGTGCGTGTGGTCTCGGTCCGTTAGTGGCCTTGAAAAGCTGTGCAAACACTCTGGCGAGACTGAGCATGCTAGCTTTCTCACAGACATTAACCTTTAAAAGTCTATGTTGGGGTCCTCCTTTTCTCTTTTTGATGGTGTTGGGGCGCTTTACGTGAGCACCAGTTACTTACACAATCATTTTTTAGACACGGGGAGATTAGGGGATTTGTCTAGAATCACAGGATGTTGAGACGACGCCGAGACTCGAACCTCGTTCTCCTGTTCCAAAGTCGGGAGCTCTGGCCCTGACGTCACATCCTCTCTTTAATCACCCCCTTTCCGTCCATTTAAAAAAGAATGATATTAAAGCCCCCTGGGGTGCAGGTCTCGGATCTCTGCATTGTAACTTTTTTGTTGTTGTTATGTGCAAGGTTCGTTCCATGCTCAGGGTCGCCGGCTTGTACCCTCTGCAGCCTTTATTGTCCCCTCCCCGACCCCCACACCCCCAATAGTCTAATAATCAATTTTGTGCGTGTAATACGGTCTGAAAGGGACAGGCTGTGCAACAGCCGGATCCCGAGCAGAGGTCGGGGCAATGAACCCCCTGACTGCGGGTGAAGGATGGACACGGGGGTGGGGGAGGTGGTCAGAGGGGGGCGGAGGGGGAGAAGGGGGAGCTGATATCAAGGGGCCCGAAACCACGTGGAATCTCCCTACCATTATATTTGTTGATAATATGATAATTTTTTATTTAGCGCCAACTCTGTCCGAAGGTATCGGAGCGCTTTACATGAGCACCAGGTACATTACACAAGTGTTATTAATATTAATACTGCTGCGCTTCTTGATGTTATCGTTTTCTATAGCGGAATAAATATCGTTAATATAACTGTTGCGAAGACGACAATGTTCAGAACGAAAACAGAACGAGTAATATAACAGACACGAACAAGAAGGAAAAGGAAAGAAAACAAACGGAAAGAAAGAGGTAAGGTGGGAAGGAATGAGTGAAGGGAATTTAACGAAAGAGGGCGTGGGTGAGAGAGATGGAAAGAAAGGGCCTGGCTAAGAAAGAAAAAAAAGAAAGCGAAAAACGAAAGCGAAAATATTTGAGGCAAATAAAAAAAAGAAAAAGCCAAAGAAACAGAAAGAAGGAAAGCTGAGAAAAGGACATTAGCAAAGATACAAAGAAAAAAGGAAAAAATAAAGAAATAAAGAATAAAGATAACGAATGAAAAACATAGGGACACAGACAGGAATACAAAACACAAGAAGAAAGGACACATGAAAGAAACAAAAACGAGGGAAAGAGAATAAAACAAGGACAGACTGAAATGACCGAACAAAATCAAGGGAGGGAAGGAGGGACCGCGGAGGGATGGAGGAATGAGCGCAGATTGAGGACGACGACGCGGTGGGGGGGGGGGGGAGGGAGGAGAGGGGTGAAGAAGTAAGGCACTGTACGTGTGTGGTGTGAGGGAGAGGGTGCGCGGAAGCCCCGACACAGGGGAGGTGGTGCGAAGACAGATGCCATTCACCTGGAGGCAGCTAGAAGCCCTGGCGCTGTCTCGTGGCGCTGCCTGTGTGCAGGTGTCTGTTGGCGCCCCTCCCTCCTAGAGCCGGGCTCTGCCTCTGTGTAAGCCCCACAAGTTTGTCTTACATTCGACCTCATTGACACCGCCTCCCCAATAAAGCCGAGAAGCCTCGAGGCGCTTGAAGACTTCCGACCCTCAGTCTAAGTGTCCCAGGCCAGGTGTATGCACACAAAGTGGGGGGTCTGCCTCACCGCAGCCCCCTCTTGAGGCCTCTCAGGCGAGCTCTAGTGAACAGGAGTCGAAGAGCACACATGCTGTCTGCGGAGCCAGGACTACCCACGACTACAGCTTGGTGCTCATTCACAGCGAGTCTAACGTACAGCGCCTTGATGCATACATTCAGCACCAGACAGCGCTTTCTGCTGCTCCGCGTCTCTTCTCGTCACACTGGCTGTGACTTACTGATCTCTTCGGCGCACAGATGAAATGTGGGATCTGGTGCAACTCCGAAGCCCTTTCCATACTGCACCCCCCTCTCTTGGGGGCATATTTACAATAAGTGGCGAAGCGTGTGTCGTTAAGCCAAGAAGGCTAACGCCATGCTTCCTCACTTTAGAAACGCAGGGCTGCACCATATTTACTAGAATACAGTGCAGCCTTGCGTTTCCCCATGCGCTGGCGCTATATTTAGCTGCCTAGCGCCAACGCAGACACCCTTGCACCAAGGTGCCTGTGTTGAGGGGAAGATTGTTTATGTGCAGAAAGGTGTCCCTTCCTGCACATAAACAATCTTTAAATGCCATTTTGTAACTTCTATGTGGGCTTCTTAATGCAGCACACAGAGAAGTTGCAAAACCTCATTTTTTTGGGATTGTTTATGTGCAGGAAGGGGGACATTCCTGCACATAAACAATCAATGGCTTTTTGCACACATGGGAACAGCAAAAACGAGGCGAAATTAAACATTCCTCCTCGTTGCGTCAGAGGAAGACCAGGTTTTCCCTGGTCTTAATTTTGGCGCTGCCCCATATTTACGCTGTCCTCATAAATAAGGGGGCTCGTCAAAATCAATAGGTGTTGCGGCGGTACGCCCAACGTAACACCCACTGCCCTCCCCTTTCACGCTAAATACAGTGTGAAAGGGTGCCTTATTTACAAGGCAGCGTTAAGCCATGGCTTAACGCTGCCTTGTAAATAAGGCAAGGCCCCTATCGCCACCACAACATCACTAAAAGTGACATTGTGGTGGCGATAGGGGCTTGTAAATATGCCCCTTAGTTCCTACCCCTTCCCCTCTCTTACTTCCTTTTCCATTCCTTCCATACCACTCCCTCCTTTACTTTCCTTCAGGCCAATGCTTCCTTTCTTCCCTTGCTTCCCCCTTACCCTACTTACGTTCATCTTACTTTATCCATCATCCCTCCCTTAGAGGTGGGCATCAACTAATTACCAAGGAGAGCTGAGCCAGAGTTGGGGCAGAGCCGAGCCAAAGGCCTGGCTCAGATCTTAGCGCCCCTGCACCAGCCAAGCCCTGAACTTGGGAAGAGGATGTGGCCTAATGGCTAGGGCAGTGGATCTCAAATCTGGGGAACCGGGTTCGAGTCTCAGCAGGGATGCTCAACATCCTGTGATTCTTTGAAATTTGTACTTGTAAAGCGCACCCATACCCCCAAAGGGGTGTCCAGGCGCTGTACGCATACCGCTGTGGAACCCTTCCTGGCTTTTCCCTGTGAAAATGTCCACTCCTGGGCACCCCCAGGGTGAAGCCAGGCATCCCAGCGCTGTTGGGGCTGTTGTGGAGATTAAGCAAGCTATTGCCCAGAGTTGCAGAGTGGGACCCATGATTAGAATAGGCACCGAGGCGAGAATTATCAGGTCCGAGGAAATTGAGCCCAAGACCCGCCGAGGCGGGAATTGAACCCTGGTCCCGGGCCAGATCTCTGCATCAGGGTCTGCCGCTCTAACCATTGAGCCACACTTCTCCACCTTCTTGGCAAATCAATTAATCTCCACGTGCCTAACAAAAAAAAAATGAATATGTCCTTATGTAACGCAACTGGTGCTCATGTAAAGCCTCTGATACCTTTGGGTCAAGTTCGCGCTATATAAAACCCACCATATTTGCTATGTAAATCATAAAACAAACCACGCCTATTTGGATAAAGTCCCTTCAAAGTTCAAAAGAGTTTACTTAGCACATGGATGCTTTTAGTTACTATATCACAATATAGCACTGCCCGGAGAAGTACTTATTACATGTTTTTAAACATGAACCATTAGTGAACTAAGAGGCAAGACATCTGTTACGTAAACTCTGTACATGGCCCAGATTATTATACAGCAACATCATAGTCTATTAAATCAAACAAAATGATTATTTGTACAACTGGTATTCTGAGCTCGCGTTTTTGAAAGCACTTTCATGTGATAATGGAGCACTTTACATGAGCACCAGTTACTTACACAAGGTTACCATTCATTGGGGCATATTTTTGAGACACTTGCGCCGCCGGAGCATCACTCTTTGTGACGTTCCGGTGGGGCAAGCCTCTCAATCATCCCTATGAGGTAGCCGTGGCCGCTGCAGGTAAGAGCAGTGGGGCCTGCTGGAGGGGATTTCGAGAGACGACCACAACGGAAATTAAATAATTAACTTTCCCTCGTGGTCGTCTCTCGAAATCCCCCCCAGCCGGACCCACTGCCCCACCGCTCTTACCTGCAGCGGCCACGGATGATATGAGGTGTCGCAAAACCACCCTGCCTGGCTTCACATGGCCTCATAGATATGGAGTGAGGCAAGACAGCGCAAGTCGCTGCGTTGCCTTACTCTGCGCTTGGGAAGGCGTTGCATGGGCGTAGCAGTGCATTTTCCCATGCAACACCCATGGATTTTGACACTGCCCCAGATTTACAAAATAACATAAACCTGGGGCAGCACCAAAACCTTACGCCTCCCCAGAGCAGGTGTAATGAGGAGAAATTATTTAATTTTTCCTCGTTTTTTCCTCTTCCCATGTGTGCTGCATTCTGCAGCAGACATAGAAAAGGAAAACACCTCTCGGGATTGTTTTTGCGAAGTAAGGTGCCAATTCCTGCACAAAAACAATTCTGCCTGCCACGGAGGTGCCTATGTTGGCTCTAGGCAGAAAATTGTGTGCCAGCGTAGGGGGAAAGGACAGGAATGCACAGTATTTCATTAATACAGTGCATTCCTCCCCTTTCATATTGGCATAGGGCAGTGCAGCAGGAAGCATTGCAGCGCTGCCCTATGCCAATTACTCATAAATGCGGCCCATTGTTTAAAGGGACGGGAAGATTAAGTGATTTGCCAGAATCACAGGATGTTGAGCCGATGCCGTGACTCGAACCAGGTGGCCATAATACAACATCCATGCTACAGTGAGGGGGGCGGGCAGAAACCACATGGAAGCTCAGCTCATTATGGGCTCGAGGTTCCAACAGTGCCTCGAGCTGAGCCAGAGCAAGGGTATAGCCTTGGTTCCCCACCTCTACTCTCCTTTCCCTTCCTTCATTCCTTTCTTCCCTCCCTTATTCTCCCTCTCCCCATCTTTATTTCCTCTCTCCCTTCCACCTTCCCTTCCTTTTTCTCTCTCCCTTCATGATATATTCTTTCTCCTTCCTGACCTCTTGCTCCCTCCCTCCTTCCCTACTCCCTTTCTTTCTTCCTTTCTTTCATTGCTCCCTTCCTCAGTCATCCTTTATTCCTTCCTTCCTTCTGTCTCCCCACCTCTTCCCTATCATTCTCCCTTCCTTTCTTTATTCTTCACTTCCTTCATCCTTTCCCTCTCTTCCATCCTTATCCTAGTTTCCTTTTTTGTGGCCAGTCTTCCTGCCAGGCCTTATCTTGGAGTCCTGTGGCAGTCGGGGTTCACTGGGCAGTGGGTCATATTATTAATCACCAGATCCCCGGCCTCTAAAGACTTAGGGCCCGATTATGAGTTTGGTGGTTTTACTGCCGTACAACTGCAGCGGCGGTCCCAAGAAGACCGCCGTGCCAGCAGTCTCCCGCCCGCCATATTACAATGTCACCACTGGGCCAGTAGCGGTGTTTCTGACAGCGGGGAAGATTATTTCACATGTGTCGATGCAGGTGTGTATATTTTGACTGCACAAGTGTTAAATGTACACATTTGCATGACACGTGAAAAAATAGCTACTACGAGTACTTTCCCATTGCTGGAGTCCGGCCCATATGTGCCCAGTCCAGTCAATGGGTAAATAGTGCAAAACAGACTTACCTGGATTTTGCGCCAACAGGGTTATTTTCTTCGGGGTCAAGATGCCACTGTGAATGGGGGACCTGGAGGAAGGGATCCACGTGGGAGACTGAAGAGAAGAAAAACAAATGGGTGAGTATGCACCCCAATTCCTTCAATTCCGCCGACTCGAAGCAGGCAGTCTTCCCGCCACGGTCGGCTCGTTGGAAAACCAACTCGCAATTCGGACTGCGGTGAACTTCTCTGGACTACCCTCTGACAACTGCTTTCCCCCTACCACTGTTGAGGCGGTCTATGAATGGCTGTCGGTGGCGGTTGTGCTCCTGTGGTCTTTCCTTCAGCAAACCACCAACATCGTAAGTTGGCGGGCGGACCGCAAACTGTGAGGTGGGGGTTCCGATGCGACGGCAGTACCAAGACCGCCAAAGTCGTAACTAGGCCCTTAGGGATAGATTTATATATAGACGGATGGCCCGAAGTTCCGCCATGGGGATGAAGTAAATTAATCTTTCGCCATGATGGAGGGACCGCCAAGTAGGCTGTGAATTATAAAGCATTGGCAGGACCCGGAGTCACAGAGTTTCATGTCAATGCATCGCCCTGTTTGGTGCAAGGCTGTGTAAGCATGACGAAACCCTGCACCAAACAGTTTTATTTTTTTATTTTCAAAAATATCATCCTGAAATAGGATTTTCTTTTTGAAAATAAAAAAAAGTAATGCTCCCCTCACCATAAAAGTAATCTCCCATGGCGGAAGGAGAATTGTTTGGTTTTTACTGTCCCTTAACGCCAGGGTTTGGCAGGTAGTGATGGACAGTAAAAAAATAGCTGCATGTCCACCCATCCTGATTGGGTGGGAAGACATGTAGCCACTTCTCTGATGGCCCTCACGCGATCGGTACATCTGACAGCTCACGTGGCCAGAGCGTCCCCACCCAAAAATACAGGCTTACCAATCTAGCCAGTTCACAGCGACACCTGGACCCCTCCAGATACACAGCAGGCCACGCTTCAATGCAGCATCCTGTCCAGCCTGATCCTGCGCTGTGCATGTGCTTATTATGACACCTCACAACTCTAGGTTGGGCGGTAAACTTCACTACACAGCAGTTGGCCAAGTTTGCCGAACTCCACGCTCCAAGTTCAGCGTGGAGTGGGAAAAACTCCACAAACTCCGCCAGTGGAGCGAAGTTTACTGCCCACCCATAGTAGGTATACTCCGTCACCATTGCAATGGAATGCACATGCTGCCAACATTGAAATCAGGCCCTTAATTACTTATGCTAATTCCATTACTCTGAGTCCAGTATTCCTCGTTGCAGTCATCACTTTAGGCTCCACAGATAGGCAAACAATTCTTTGTCAATCCATCCCTTCACATCACTGAATTTAGACCCTCCCAGGCAAGTAGATTGGGACCAGTGAGCTAGAAGGCATCCTGTCTGCTACCCAAGCCCTACCCATCCCAATTGGCCAGCTGAATCCTAACTTGGCAGCTGTGGCAGGGAATTTAAGACTAGAACAATGATTATTGGAGTCAGACCAATGGAATTACAGTAAATAATCTAGACATTACTAGGGCCCCACTCCCCCTGAAAAAAAAATCAGAAATTGGCAAGTCTGGGCAGGAGATGCCGAAGTGGCTGCACTACATATCTCAATCAAAGACACTCCCTGGGCCTCTGCCCAAGAAGCCAGCATCCCTGGAGTAGATCTCACCTCTACCCCAACTGGACAGGGAAAAGTATGAATCTTATCAGCCCATAAAAACAAGATCTTCCCCAATGACTGAAGGTTGGGATAGAGGACCTACAGCATTTCTTATCAGGACCAAAAATTAACAAAAAGGTTTTTGATTAATTCGAAAAATTCACTCTATCTACACAGATAACAACAGCTCTTCTAACGTCCAAATAATGCAGCTTAATCTCTTGAGGAGAAAGGGCCTCAGGACAAAATTCAGATAGAGCCACTTCTTGTTTCAGATGCAAAGCCTTGGGACCAAACAATGGTTCTAGAAGTAAAATTAGTCTATCAGGAAATATGAGGTTGAAGAAAGACTAGAAGAAAAAGATGCTAACTCCCCTCACTTTCTGGCTGTAGTGATGGCAACCAAAAGGAAAAGTTTATGAGTCAGAAACAAGCATATGGTTCACAACTTTTGGACCCCTACATTGTTCCCTTAATACTTTAATGGAGGTCCACTCAATACAAGAGTGGCTACAGAGAGTTCAAAGGCAAAGCCTTCCTGAAGGAGAGATCAGATGTGCATAATATACCAGATAAAGGATCAATGTCTTTACACACCGTTGTCTAAAGGACGTGCGATGCTGAGAGTACAATTTCAGTTTGGACTGACTTCTAAAACCCTATACAACAATGACTCATTTCTTGCATATTGCCTTTCTCTGCAAGCTCAACTGCTCAACCTCTAGGCTCTAGGGTCTAGAGGTGATCCGGAGAATCCTGCCAGAGGGACGGACAGCTCCGGGGAGAAGGATCTATTACAACCACACATTCTTCCATCGAAGGAGAGGAAACCAAGTGGAGCGGGGTCTTGAAGGAGCAATCACTAATACTGTGACTTTATCTCTTGATGCGAATCAAGACCTTCGCGATCAGAGGGAATGTGGAAAGGCTCCCAGGTGGCCCTCTGGACAGGGAGTGGAAAAAGCACCCAGGAATGGAGTCCCCACTTGCCTGTTGATATAGCACTATCTTGTCACACTCTCTGTCCTGTCAAGAACTGCTTCACTCATCAAGAGAGCAGCAAACTCAGACCAAGCCAGATGAATTACAATTTGTGCTATCCAATTCAATGAGTGTCTTGTTTCATGCTTTGCCCAAGGACCCTGCAAGATTTTTCCTTCCAAGGTTGGTCCCCAATCCCTAAAACTGGCGTCTGTTGTAATCATGATCTGGGGAACTCTGAAGAAGGAATCTGTGCTGAACATCGAGTCATCAACCAAGTTTGTTCCTGATACTTTGTGATCAAAGTATTGTCATCCTGAAATCCTGAGAGCTTGAGAACTTCTGTTCCATATTGTTAGAAGTTACAACTAGTCCTGGATGAAATTCCTATTTCTCTAGTGTAATCTTGTTTAATTTTGCACTTCGCTTATTACACAAAATTCCCATCGCGTAGTGCAATTATGCTCCCTTCACGGAAAGAATTTAGAGCGGGTGCACAGGAACAATGCAAATGACCAACATGTAAGTGGCGGTTGTTATTTATTTTATTTGTGGAGTTTGCGCTATTTGTTTTTGTGTAAAATGTGAACTCTTGCCCAAAATAGACATGAGGACGCATTTCATGCTAAAATATTGTGCCAAATTCCAGGTTTGCATTTCACAAAATTTTGCATAATTTTCATGACATTTTGAAGAATTATGCAATTGCAAATTGCACAAATTTCACGCACCCTAGCTAGAACCAAATCTCATCACTTCCGCAGATGGAACTTGTATGTTCCAGGGCCTGCATTCAGGTTGAAAGAAAAGGACTTGTCTACGCTGGAGTACTCTGTATACACATGAATATTAACTGGGTGTTGTTTATGACTTATAAGGGCCATATAAATTAAGTAACAAATGACCATAAGCTTCCTTGGGCATATATCTGATTAAGAAACTATTGTTTCAAAATTAACAGTTTTAATGGAAATTTCCAAGGTGCAGTAGTGATTATTGACTTTAGGATTTGGTTAACTCACATCTGCCCTGAAGAAGTCCCGAATGTTATGAGGATGAAACGTGCTGGCAGAATGTAATTTGTACATAATTAAAGAAATAAGTATTAAGGAGATCTACACTAAAATCAAGGACTGAAACTCCTGGGGGCTGTTTGGCAAGTGTGTGCCCCAAGCTGATTAGAATCTCTCATGACTGTCAGACTTGCAGGGTTTCTTTCTTGAAGAGGCAAGTAGTGATGTCTGTACACAGCAAGTCGTCCTTCGAGTCACTCAGTTATCATGGGTTCACTCCAAGATTGACAGAGTTACACTTCTGTCTCATGAAAGCTGCCATTCTTCGCTCTGGGAGCTCCTGGTCCTTCTGCGTCCAAGTCCCCTTCACTCCTTTCTACCTCTGCTGCTCCCTCATAACTCTGAAGTGAGGATTCTAGACACTATCAGAGTCGGCTCTGTCTGTGCCTTCTGTATCAGTTTGTTGAGGTCTCATAACTCTGAAGTGAGAATTGTAGACACTATCAGTGTCGGCTCTAGTCTGTGCCTTCTGTATCAGTTTGTTGAGGTCTCATAACTCTGAAGTGAGAATTGTAGACACTATCAGAGTCGGCTCTAGTCTGTGCCTTCTGTATCAGTTTGTCGAGGTCTCATAACTCTGAAGTGAGAATTCTAGACACTATCAGAGTCGGCTCTGTCTGTGCCTTCTGTATCAGTTTGTTGAGGTCTCATAACTCTGAAGTGAGAATTGTAGACACTATCAGTGTCGGCTCTAGTCTGTGCCTTCTGTATCAGTTTGTTGAGGTCTCATAACTCTGAAGTGAGAATTGTAGACACTATCAGAGTCGGCTCTAGTCTGTGCCTTCTGTATCAGTTTGTCGAGGTCTCATAACTCTGAAGTGAGAATTCTAGACACTATCAGAGTCGGCTCTGTCTGTGCCTTCTGTATCAGTTTGTCGAGGTCTCATAACTCTGAAGTGAGAATTGTAGACACTATCAGAGTCGGCTCTAGCCTGTGCCTTCTGTATCAGTTTGTCGAGGTCTCATAACTCTGAAGTGAGAATTGTAGACACTATCAGTGTCGGCTCTAGTCTGTGCCTTCTGTATCAGTTTGTCGAGGTCTCATAACTCTAAAGTGAGAATTGTAGACACTATTAGAGTCGGCTCTGGTCTGTGCCTTCTGTATCAGTTTGTCGAGGTCTCATAACTCTGAAGTGAGAATTCTAGACACTATCGGAGTCGGCTCTAGCCTGTGCCTTCTGTATCAGTTTGTCGAGGTCTCATAACTCTGAAGTGAGAATTGTAGACACTATCGGAGTCGGCTCTAGTCTGTGCCTTCTGTATCAGTTTGTCGAGGTCTCATAACTCTGAAGTGAGAATTGTAGACACTATCAGAGTCGGCTCTAGCCTGTGCCTTCTGTATCAGTTTGTTGAGGTCTCATAATTCTGAAGTGAGAATTCTAGACACTATCAGAGTCGGCTCTAGCCTGTGCCTTCTGTATCAGTTTGTTGAGGTCTCATAACTCTGAAGTGAGGATTCTAGACACTATCAGAGTCGGCTCTGTCTGTGCCTTCTGTATCAGTTTGTTGAGGTCTCATAACTCTGAAGTGAGAATTGTAGACACTATCAGTGTCGGCTCTAGTCTGTGCCTTCTGTATCAGTTTGTTGAGGTCTCATAACTCTGAAGTGAGAATTGTAGACACTATCAGAGTCGGCTCTAGTCTGTGCCTTCTGTATCAGTTTGTCGAGGTCTCATAACTCTGAAGTGAGAATTGTAGACACTATCAGTGTCGGCTCTAGTCTGTGCCTTCTGTATCAGTTTGTCGAGGTCTCATAACTCTAAAGTGAGAATTGTAGACACTATCAGAGTCGGCTCTAGCCTGTGCCTTCTGTATCAGTTTGTTGAGGTCTCATAATTCTGAAGTGAGAATTCTAGACACTATCAGAGTCGGCTCTAGCCTGTGCCTTCTGTATCAGTTTGTTGAGGTCTCATAACTCTGAAGTGAGGATTCTAGACACTATCAGAGTCGGCTCTGTCTGTGCCTTCTGTATCAGTTTGTTGAGGTCTCATAACTCTGAAGTGAGAATTGTAGACACTATCAGTGTCGGCTCTAGTCTGTGCCTTCTGTATCAGTTTGTTGAGGTCTCATAACTCTGAAGTGAGAATTGTAGACACTATCAGAGTCGGCTCTAGTCTGTGCCTTCTGTATCAGTTTGTCGAGGTCTCATAACTCTGAAGTGAGAATTCTAGACACTATCAGAGTCGGCTCTGTCTGTGCCTTCTGTATCAGTTTGTTGAGGTCTCATAACTCTGAAGTGAGAATTGTAGACACTATCAGTGTCGGCTCTAGTCTGTGCCTTCTGTATCAGTTTGTTGAGGTCTCATAACTCTGAAGTGAGAATTGTAGACACTATCAGAGTCGGCTCTAGTCTGTGCCTTCTGTATCAGTTTGTCGAGGTCTCATAACTCTGAAGTGAGAATTCTAGACACTATCAGAGTCGGCTCTGTCTGTGCCTTCTGTATCAGTTTGTCGAGGTCTCATAACTCTGAAGTGAGAATTGTAGACACTATCAGAGTCGGCTCTAGCCTGTGCCTTCTGTATCAGTTTGTCGAGGTCTCATAACTCTGAAGTGAGAATTGTAGACACTATCAGTGTCGGCTCTAGTCTGTGCCTTCTGTATCAGTTTGTCGAGGTCTCATAACTCTAAAGTGAGAATTGTAGACACTATTAGAGTCGGCTCTAGTCTGTGCCTTCTGTATCAGTTTGTCGAGGTCTCATAACTCTGAAGTGAGAATTCTAGACACTATCGGAGTCGGCTCTAGCCTGTGCCTTCTGTATCAGTTTGTCGAGGTCTCATAACTCTGAAGTGAGAATTGTAGACACTATCGGAGTCGGCTCTAGTCTGTGCCTTCTGTATCAGTTTGTCGAGGTCTCATAACTCTGAAGTGAGAATTGTAGACACTATCAGAGTCGGCTCTAGCCTGTGCCTTCTGTATCAGTTTGTTGAGGTCTCATAATTCTGAAGTGAGAATTCTAGACACTATCAGAGTCGGCTCTAGCCTGTGCCTTCTGTATCAGTTTGTTGAGGTCTCATAACTCTGAAGTGAGGATTCTAGACACTATCAGAGTCGGCTCTGTCTGTGCCTTCTGTATCAGTTTGTCGATGTCTCATAACTCTGAAGTGAGGATTCTAGACACTATCAGAGTCGGCTCTGTCTGTGCCTTCTGTATCAGTTTGTCGAGGTCTCATAACTCTGAAGTGAGAATTGTAGACACTATCAGAGTCGGCTCTAGCCTGTGCCTTCTGTATCAGTTTGTTGAGGTCTCATAACTCTGAAGTGAGAATTGTAGACACTATCAGAGTCGGCTCTAGTCTGTGCCTTCTGTATCAGTTTGTTGAGGTCTCATAACTCTGAAGTGAGAATTGTAGACACGATCAGTGTCGGCTCTGTCTGTGCCTTCTGTATCAGTTTGTAGAGGTCTCATAACTCTGAAGTGAGAATTCTAGACACTATCAGTGTCGGCTCTAGTCTGTGCCTTCTGTATCAGTTTGTTGAGGTCTCATAACTCTGAAGTGAGAATTGTAGACACTATCAGAGTCGGCTCTGTCTGTGCCTTCTGTATCAGTTTGTTGAGGCCTTCTCACATCCTTTCTCACAAGAACAACACAGCACCTGCTCATCAGAGAATATCAGTTGCTTTCATTCTCAGTCACGTCTTCTCACTTCCAATTGCTTGTATTGTCCATTGAAACAGCAATGGCCTTGCCTTATTTTTTCTTGTTTATTGGCTGCTTTGCATTAAACAAGGGTTATACTTTCGAGGCTCTCCCGAATGTTGTGCATTTTACTTTACAGTGGTATGTTCTTAACACAGTATGATTTGCCTATTGTCTTTGGTGCAGAGTTTTCACAAGACGAAAAGCCCTGTTTGCTTTATTAATCGAAATGGTCTTCATTCGAAACGAGCCACCGCCTATTTTATTTAGCACCGTGTCTCTGCAGAAAAAGAGGAAAGAGGTGAGGCAGTGGCATAGCTTAGTCAGTGCAGGCTAATTAAGAGTATGCTGAAGGGTGAAGGGATGAGATGGCCAAGGCTTGGGCTCTCACGAGGAACAGGTTCAATACTGATTTGTATTAGGTGAGCTCTGTCTAAGTTCCTGATAAAAAAGTTAATAAGTTAAAAGCTTTTCGTCAAATAAGGATGAAGAGAAAAACTAACAAAGGCATAGGAGACCCGACTAAGGGCCCCCAAACATTACTCTCAGCCCAAGAATGCATTTATTTGGAGGGTGTCACACCCCAAACACCACCCATGAAGTTACACCACTGAGGTGAGGGTCTGAAATTTCCCCGGCTCCCTGCATCCTACTTGTTAGAAATGGGGGTCTCTAATTGGCAGTGGCTTGCACCCTGTCCAAGTAGGGACCCTTATTCTAGTCAGGGTAACAGAGTTATACACCCAAGATAACCCCTGCTCAACCCCTTGGTAGCTTGGCACGAGCAGTCAGGCTTATCTCAGAGGCAATGTGTAAAGCACTTGTACATAAACACACAGTATTACAGTGAGAACACTACAAAAGAACATCATACCAGTTTAGAGAAATAAACAATATTTATCTGAATCAAACAAGACCAAAACAACAAAAATCCAACATACACAAGCAAAGATATCACTTTTCAAAATAGTTCAGTCCATAGAAAACTAT
The DNA here is from genome assembly GCA_963921515.1 of Calotriton arnoldi. Lineage (NCBI taxonomy): Eukaryota > Metazoa > Chordata > Amphibia > Caudata > Salamandridae > Calotriton > Calotriton arnoldi. The sequence goes on from CAWUFW010008311.1 coordinate 250,678, forward strand.
GGATGCGTCACTTTTATCACAAAGGAACCTGGGATGCGTCAAAATCAAAGACAAAAACAGGCGCAGGGAAGCTGAGGCGCCGGAAAAGCAAAGCGATGCGTCAGTTCCTTACTTTCAGGGGAGGTGATGCGTCAGTTCCTTACTGCAGCGCAGGGAAGGTGGTCCGTCCGTTCCTTACTGTCAGTGGAGGTAATGCGTTGGTTCCTTACTGTGAGGGGAGGTGATGCGTCAGTTCCTTACTGCAGCGCAGGGAAGGTGATCCATCCGTTCCTTACTGTCAGTGGAGGTGATGTGTCAGTTCCTTACTGCAGCACAGGGAAGGTGATCCGTCCGTTCCTTACTGTCAGGGGAGGTGATGCGTCGGTTCCTTATTGCAGCTCAGGGAAGGTGATCCGTCCGTTCCTTACTGTCAGTGGAGGTAATGCGTCGGTTCCTTACTGTGAGGGGAGGTGATGCGTCAGTTCCTTACTGCAGCGCAGGGAAGGTGATCTGTCCGTTCCTTACTGTCAGTGGAGGTGATGTGTCAGTTCCTTACTGCAGCGCAGGGAAGGTGATCCATCTGTTCCTTACTGTCAGTGGAGGTGATGCGTCAGTTCCTTACTGCAGCGCAGGGAAGGTGATCCGTCCGTTCCTTACTGTCAGGGGAGGTGATGCGTCGGTTCCTTATTGCAGCTCAGTGAAGGTGATCCGTCCGTTCCTTCCTGTCAGTGGAGGTGATGCGTCGGTTCCTTATTGCAGCTCAGGGAGGGTGATGCGTTGGTTCCTTACTGTGAGGGGAGGTGATGCGTCGGTTCCTTATTGTGATGGGAGGTGATGCGTCGATTACCAGACACGTGGCCTCGGTTTCTTACTGCAGGGCAACGTTTATGAAGAAGTTGGTGCACAGGTGCGATGCGTCGAAAATCCAGATTTGGTGGGTCAATGCGGCGAAACAGGCGCTACGCCAATTTTCCAGCTTTGAAGCAGTTGATGCATTGATTTCTTCAGCCGCACAGTAAGGCCTGTGTCAGAGTCCATGCAGGTTCCTCAGACATCGGAGAGACGGTGCTTAGGACTCGGGCTGTGGCGATCTTTCAGATGCACAGCAAGTGCTGCATCTATCTTTCGTCTGCACCGTGGTGATGCGTTGATCTTTTTCAACCACACGGTGTTACTGTTGCAGGAAAAACAGGCGCTGAAGCTTGAACCATGGATTTTCTTCAGTCCTTTTCAGCAAAGCCACCTCCATGGGCCCAGAACTGGCTTTGGCACCACTTAGCAGGTCAGAACTTCCAGCAGAGGAGCTCAGCGGCCTCAGATGGAGTCTTTGATGCCCCTGAGACTTCTTAACAGGAGGCAAGCACACACAAGACCTTGGAAAACCTTGGGAAGCACGATACAGAAAGCAAAGTCCTGTCCTTTCACTGCCCAAGACAGAAGCACCAAGCAGCAGGCCAGCACAACACAGCAACAAGCAGAGTGGCGTTCCCTTTCTCCACCTTCTCCAGCTCTTCTTCTTGGAAGAATCTCCTCTTAGTCCAGAAGTGTTCTGAAGTTATGGTGTCACAGCTCCGATACATATACCAGTTTCCACCTTTGAAGTAGGCAAACTTCAAAGGAAAGTCTTTGCAGTGCACAAGACCCCGCCTTTCCCTGCCCTGGCTCCAGACACACTACAAGGGGGTGGAGACAGCTTTGTGTCCGGACAGGCACAGACCTATTCAGGTGTCCTTGACAACTCCTCCCACCACTCTAGCTCAGGAGTACCCATTAGCCTGGTGGTGGTCCATCAGGATATGCAGGGCTCACCTCAGCTCCCTTTGTGTGACTGTCTAGAGTGAATGCACAAACAGCCCAACTGTCATTCTAAACCAGGCATGGATTCCACCAGCAGGCAGAGGCACAGAATGGTAAATTAAGAAAATGACCACTTTCTAAAAGTGGCATTTTCAGACATGCAACTTCAAAACCAACTTCACTAAAAGATGTATTTTTAAATTGCGAGTTCAGGGACCCCAAACTCCAAATCTCTATCCCTTCCCAATTGGGAAATTACACTTGTAAGAGGTTACAAGGCAGCTCCAATGATAGCCAAAGAGAGAGATAGTCCTTACAATAGTGAAACATGAAATTGGCAATATATCACTATCAGTACATGTAAAACCTACCAGTACATGTCCTACCTTTCACATACACTGCACCTGTCCATGGGGCTACCATTGGGCCTACCTTAGGGGTGCCTTACATGTAGTAAAAGGGAAGGTTTGGCCCTGGCAAGTGGGTACACTTTCCAGGTCGACATGACAGTTCACAACTGTCCACACAGACACTGCAGTGGCAGGCCTGAGACATCTTTGCAGGGCTACCAATGTGGGTGGCATAATCAGCGCTGCAGGCCCACTGGTAGCATTTGATTTACAGGCCCTGGGCACACACAGTGCACTTTAATAGGGACTTACCAGTAATCAAATATGCCAATCACAGATAACCAATTACAGATACAATTTTACACAGGGAGCACTTGCACCTTAGCACTGATCAGCAGTGATAAAGTGCCTAGAGTTCAAAACCAGCAAAAATGAAATGCGGAACACAGTCAAAAACAGGAGGCCAGAAGCAAAAAGACGGGGAAAAACATGCCAAAGATGCCAAGTCTAACACTACTCATCTGTTGAGTACCTTGGCAGGTGCTCTAGGTTGCTGGCCATGGCTCTGGGCTGTGTGTCATCTCATTTGGCTAGTCCCATCAAGTCCCTTAATCACTCTCTTTGACAACTGCCTCTTATGATGGGATGGGGTCTGGCAAGGGAACTATTATGAGCATGGAAATATGTCTTGTAACTGTTACCACCAGTCACCTGTGTTTCTTTGCTTGGCTACAACATGCCATGGGGGGCATTCAAACAGTGTCCTGAACTTGCTTCCCAGTGACAGGTCTTTCACCAGAATCCAGGCACCCATCTGTAGCTGACGCACCCTGACTCTTCATGCCTGGCTGCAGTTTGTGTTGTTTCTCACCCGTTATCTTTGAGCTCGTTGGCTATCCAGGTCGGTGGGGGTCTAGTGGAGACTTACTGTCATTATATGCCTGATGAGTCTCCCAAACAGGAGGTTCGCTGGAGCACAGTTGGTGGTGCAGAGAATGGTCACCTGGTAAGCTATCAGGACGTGATAGATTGACCATTCAGTACTGGCTTGTTGCTCATTCCCTATTGTTAACGTCATATTTAGGGTGCCCATACACTTTTCAGCTTCCCTGCTGGCTTGTGTCCATCTTGCGGTGATTGTCCAGTGTGCTATGCCTAGATCAGACATGTATTTTTTTTTTAATTCAGGCCCTCTAAAGGGAGCGAACTGTCCATCTTTGTGGCAGACAATATCCTGCAAAGATGTTGTCTAATTTCGGCTGTCAGTGGTCAATAGAGTGGTTAATAGCCATTGTGTTCACAATTTCCACTAGTGGTGACTGATCTAAGCATCAGTCACCACTAGCAGCTGTTTCCCATATTATAGTGCACAGACGTCCACGCTGAGCCTCAGCCAGAGAGCAGCGCTGACCGCTTCCGTGACGACTGCTCCCAGTGAGTCTGGACTGCCAGCGATTTGGCACAATATACAATATGCAACTGTTCTCTCCACCTGATTGCTGATATTGGCTGCCACAGTTTCTTCCGCAGGTGGACGTTTGTGTTGATGACACCCTAGTGGACCTGATGTGCAAGTTGGGCTACTTGATTCCTCAGAGACCAGGGTATTATTACCTTTGGCCCCAGTAATAACAGGCCTTCTGGTGGTCAAACTCTTGCCCCTTCCATAGAGTGACCAACGCCTGCTAGCTCTTGGAGTCCAAAGGTTCTGTGTATGACATGACCGTTTTAGATGCATTTGACGCTGATGCTTCTAGGGCAGTCTGGAGGCAAATGCTATCTGCTGAGGCTTCCACCAGCTCCTGCTCAGATATCAGTTTCAGGCACGTCATCCAAACTGCCTGAATGATGTGGTTCTCTACATCATCTTGTGGAGGAAACTGATGACTTTCAGGTGTCACGCAAAAAGTAATCCATGTCATTGCATCAGGGTCAGTAGGAAGCATTGAATTGTACTTCAGTAGTTGGAAAATCCAATTCTATCTGAGGTCGTGGCAGGAGAGGGGTCTCTACAAACAAGCATATCAGTGGCTTGTCGTCTGGATAGGGCTTCTTTCTGAATACCTTGTGCTAATTTGACTATGAACATTGGTGCAAAAGCCAAAAATGTATCCAAAATGTGTCTTTATTTCTACAAAAGCAAAAAGCTGGCTTAAGCTGGCCATACAAACAGTAGCAGCTTCTGACTGTTTTTCTCTTGTTTTACTGACTTCATATTGTTATGAACTTTCAAACTTGTAGTAACAAAGAAAGAACTCGCAGAGAAAGACTATGGTGTTTTTCAAGTCTTGCTTTGAACAGAAAAAGTTGAAAATGTGAAGGTTAACTGCAATGATACTGGCACTCACCATGAAGATAAAACCAGGATGCGATTGGAAATGTACAATGTTGAAATGAAAGATGAAACGGCAGCAGAGGTAGAGCAGCTCTAGCCGTTGAAGTGTTTCATGAAATAATACTGAAGGTGTCTGAGACTGTTGGTTCCGCGCATTTTAGCATATGGGTCAGCACAGGTGAAGACTTATACACAGCAAGTTTGACAATGGGTAACTGCATTACATTGCAAAATGCTTGATGCTTTCTGATCGGTCGAGTTATTTCGAAACAATGAAAGGGAAGTAGAGCTTGTTCCAACATAATGTTCACAATGACAGTTTGAAGAACTGTTCAAGCATAGGATCACAGATCTCACTTGAAGAGGTTGAATTTTGTGAAAACATAATGTACAGTGTGCATTTAGCTTACCAAGCAGTTCTCCTCCGAGAGTGAATGCAATAGCTCAGTGCATTGATATTCAGTCTGGCAGGATGTATTAACATTCATGTTGGCTTTTATTTCTTTAGCAGGAAAAAAATAAAAATTGTGTACTTGATATTCCACCCAACAGCTTTGAAAAGAAAGAACCAAAAAAATGAAGGAATGAATACAAAAATAGTTTGTATCTGATGCAGGATGGGTTGTTTGCAGAGAAAGCATCTTAGCAGCAGAGGTAAATATATCTCCTTCTAAGTTTAACATCTGAGCTTATTGAAGTTATCATAGCATGCATTTATCATGTCTGCTTTTGGCAATGAAGCACTTTCAAAACCATTCACCTGTGGAGGATAAAATGTAATACTGCAACATTTTATTATTTAGTAACAGTTAAGAAACATAAAAAACCTTTAGCTAATGTACAACAGGATCCATTTGTTGGAATTATGCAGGAACCATTTCTTAAAAGTGTGTGCTAAGAAAGAATGAAAAAAGCTGATGTTGCGAGGAGTTTACAAGCAATGCTGAGCTTCAAAGGATTGCAAGCGCTGAGTATTGTGATAGCATTATCACAAAGACGTGAGTGTCCTAGCGGATTAGTTCATAAAGATGTGTTAATGAAAGCATGATTGTCTTTTATCCAACAGTGGTCCTCAAAAGGATAATTCCTTTTGTGTTGTAGTAAGGTTTTGTGCATGCTTTCATACTATTGAACAAATATATGTTTCTGACAATCATAGACATGAAAGGCAGTGGTAAGCAAATACATTACTCTGTGCATAAGCCACATAATGTAAGGTTCTTTAATGACAGAAAAAAAAGAGCTCTAATTCTGGTTGATTGTGAGGAGATTGTATGATTCTTTTTCTCCTGAGATCTTGGAAGTAATATAAGGGAGAAAGATGGTAGAATAATTTATGAGCGACCATGGTACCATATGGAATGTAGGTGTTTGCGGTGCCCAGCTCAATTGTGTCAGTGCACGCATTTGAGTTTGCCCATATTGCAAACAATTTAAATCTTCCTGCGAAAGATTTAAGGTGGAGGAAGTGGTAGTGGAGATAGTCTACATACATTTAGAAAGAGTCTGAAAGTCATTGTTAATAATTTTAAAAGTGTCTTGCATCAGCGTCCATAATTCTTTCTGCAGCTTCTCTCTCAGAGCATGCCTGCACTACTTTTATAGCAGTATAAAGAAGGATAGCCACAAATCTTTTAAGAAAATCACTTGACTCCATATCTTCTGGGATCTCTGACATAAGTTTCTTAACAGCATTCAAGGGAAATGGAGACAGCCATCTTTGGCACAACCTCCCTACACTTAAAGTAGTTTTACTCAGAGGGGAATATATGTTCTACCTATGGTCTTGCCTACTTGCTAATGGATCAGTAGCTTTAGACAGCTAGCTGTACACACATGTTGCAGGTTCTGTTAGCCATAAGGTTATTCCATCTTAAGCCAATCATGTTAGACTGTAGGTTTCATTCTGCACCATTTCTTTCAAATCATTTTCAATGATGGTTTCTTCCCATTTCCAATCTGTAAAATATGTCAAATTAATGTTCAAAATTGATGGCATTCTTAAATCTTTAGTGGACACAAAGATCATGCATTGCTTAAAAAAAATGTTTTTTCTGGGAATCATGTATGTTCTGAACAAGGTATCTGTGCTGTGAAATTGCCAAAATGCAGTTCTTCAAATATTTTTTAATTAACACTTTCCTTCCAACATATGCAACATTGTTCTAAAATGTGTCAATGAACTGTGGTAAATAGATAAATTTATGACAAGTAATTAAAATAATTTTTCAGCTCTTTGGGCTTTTGAAAATAGTAAAATGCAGATGTGCCAAATCTGTAATCACTGTAAAAATGAGAAAAACGTTTCTGAAAATAGTGGGGTCTGGAAATGCTCCCAACTGTGTAAAGTCATATTCTTCCCTTGGGCTGCTAGATTGATGAATGTGTGATGTCCATAATGATGGAAACAAAACAGCTCCTGATGATGTTCTGCATCAAGGTAGGGATCTTTATAGACCTGAGTGTGAAATTCTACTCCCGGAGTTTGTAGAGTTTTTCCCACTCCGCGTTCTGCGTAGTGCGCGGAGTTCCAAAAAACTCTGCGCCACGGAGTGAAGTTTTTTCCTCAACCTGAACCCTGTACAGTGGTCTTCAAGGAGAGGCCAGTCTCACACCAAACCATATTAGGCACAATGTCCACTCTCTACAAAGGTCTTCATGAAGATGTCAGTCCCTCATCAAACCCTACTACTCACAGACTTCACCCTGTACAGAGGTGTTCATGGAGAGGCCAGTCCCTCACTAACTCCTACAATGCACAGCCTACACTCTGTACAGAGGTCTTCATAGAGAGGCCAGTCCTTCACCAAACCCTACTACATATAGCCTGCACTCTTTACAGAGATCTTTTTAAAGAGACCAGTTCATCACCAAACTGTACTATACACAGCCTTCTTCCTGAAAGTAGGTCTTCACTGAGAGGCCAGTCTCTCACAAAACCCTACAATGCACAGACTTCACCTTATACAGTGATCTTCACAGAGAGGCCAGTCCCACACCAAACACTACAACACACAGCTTTCACTCTGTAGAGAAGTCTTCAAGGAGAAGCCAGTCCATTAGCAAACCGTACCACGCACAGTGTTCACTCTGTAGAGAGTTCTTTGCAAAGAGGCCAGTGCCACAACAAACCCTACTATGCACAACCTTCCCCATGTACAAAGGTCTTTACAGAGAGGCCAGTCCATCCAGAAACTCTACTACGCATAGACTTCACCCTGTACAGAGGTCTTCACAGAGAGGCTAGTTCCTCAACAAACCCTACTACGCACAGCTTACACGCTATACACAGGCCTTTGTGGAGAGGCCAACCATCTCCAAACCCTCCTATGCACAGACTTCAATTTGCAGAGACGTCTCACAGAGAGGCCAGTCCCTCACTAAATCCAACTTCGCGCAGCCTTTGACCTAGATAGGACCTAGATAGGAGTCTTCGTGGGGAGGCCAGTCCATCACAAAATCCTAATACGTGCAGCCTTTGCTGTGTACAGGGGCCGGTCACTCACCAAGCCCTACTATGCACAGACTTCATGCTGTGCATAGATCTTCATGGAGAGCAGTGCCTCACCAAACCCTACTATGCACAGCCTTCACCCTCTAGAGCGGTCTCATGGAGAGGCCAGTCCTGCATCAAATCCTACAACTTACTGCCTTTGCCCTATCCATAGGTCAGTACATGTGAGGAATGGTCCCAGTATACAAATTAGTGTGCATTGAAGAACCAATAAATCATATATAGTCAAACAGATTAGATCCAGACATTTAAATAGCCATAGTTGTAGACAAAGACACAGTGATGAATCGCTGTTGATCCAACTTGCGTGGGCTCCAAATCGGTATAGACGAGCAAAACATAAGCACTTGTAAAGCTTCTGAATCATGAATGAGTAGAAAAGGAAGGGGCCAGTCAGGGTTAATCTGCTGGGCCAGGAAAATAAATTAGTGTAGTCATATCATCGGGCAAGTATGCTCCGTGTTCAATTGTTCCGTAAATCGAAGAAACGTCTCAGTCCGTGTGAAGCCGATTTGGAGCCCACGCGCCCTGTTTCTCCTCAGGCCCATTGTCTGGGCTACTGATGGTAACTCGCCCCCACCCTCACCTCCCCACACTCCTGTCCTGAGGAAGACCCCAACGTAAGGGATATACTTACCTACTATTCTCCAGGGGTCGAAACGTCGACATCTACCACACTAGCAAGTTGAATCAACAGCGATTCATCACTGTGTCTTTGTCTACAACTATGGCTATTTAAATGTCTGGATCTAATGTGATTTACTTGGCTCTTGTATGAGCCCCTCCCTGATGAATAATTGATTTTGTGAATCGTACACTTTTCCACTCACTTCCTTATCCTCACTTCATTCACCATACCCTCACCCTTCCCTCCTGGGGCACTGCTTTAAAATTGTGTTAACAAATGGTATGAAATACAGGTTGCTCAGGTTGATTAAACAACACTGTTCATCAAGAATACTACGATTTTGTGTTTGACTATATATGATTTATTGGTTCTTGAATGCACACTAATTTGTATACTGGGACCATTCCTCACATGTACTGTTCTATACCCAGGTCCCAGTGACGTTATTTGGGTCTACCCTTCTAGGTAACTATCCATAGGTCTTCATGAAAAGGCCAATACCTCACCAAACCCTACAATGTACAACCATCACCCTATACAGAGGTCTTCTCAAACAGACCAGTCCCTCACCAAACTCTACTATGCATAGCATACATCCTGTAAAGAGGTCTTCATGGAGAGCCAGTCCTATGCCAACCACTACTACTCACAGCCTTCACCCTGTAGAGAGGTCTTCATGGAGAAGCCAGTCCATCAGCAAACTTTACTATGCACAGTGTTCCCTCTACTGTGCGTAGTAGGGTTTTGTGAGAGACTGGCCTCTCCGTGAAGACCTCTTTACAGGAAGAAGGCTATGTATAGTAGGGTTTGGTGATGAACTGGGCTCTTTAAGAAGACCTCTGTACAGGGTGAGGGCTATATGTAGTAGGGTTTGGTGAAGGCCTGGCCTCTCTGTGAAGACCTCTGTACAGAGCGTAGGCTGTGCTTAGTAGGAGTTAGTGAGGGACTGGCCTCTCCATGATGAAGGGTGAAGTCTGTGAGCAGTAGGGTTTGGTGAGGGACTGGCATCTTCATGAAGACCTTTGTAGAGAGTGGACGCTGTGCCTAGTATTGTTTGGTGTGAGACTGGCCTCTCCTTGAAGACCTCTATATGGGGTACAGGTTGTGCGTAATAAGTTTGTTATGGGGTTGGCCTCTTCGGAAAGACCTCTCTTGTTAGGTTTGAAAACCCCATTCTCGTTATATACTCGTTTCATTTTATATTAGGTTAGCAGTGTGCGGCTAAATTAGGCATCATTCGTATTCACGTTATGCAACCCACTGAGTTATCCCCGCAATGTGCAAGCTTCAGTTAGCAAGTGTGACTCCATTTTGTATTTCGTAATCCCTATTAGGCTGTGTCTGAAATAGGCTGAAATAGAGCCCGGACTGACTCTAGACTGGAGGCAGAGACTTCTCTGTCGGTCTCGCTGGTACAGACAAACTGCCTTGAATTTGTTTTGCTGTGAATATTTTAATGTGGCATTGAAAATCCGAGTAGTTTTTAAGCACTATTTTACATGCACTTTTTAATCTTCTGCCAGGATTTTAAAAGGAAGGAACTTCTTTCCACTGTTTTTTAAAAAGAAATGAAAGTGTCCTCTCTTTGACTATCTGAGCATTTGTGGGGGTAATTGTGAGGGTGTTCACGGCACGGGGATAGGCGTTTTATCCACTTCCGCCTTCCCCACCGGGTCAGCAGTCTAGTTGCTGGTCTCGGCGCCATTTTAGCCGGATAAAGGCGCGTGATGACGCGACCGCGCCCGGACTGACTCTAGACTGGAGGCAGAGACTTCTCTGTCGGTCTCGCTGGTACAGACAAACTGCCTTGAATTTGTTTTGCTGTGAATATTTTAATGTGGCATTGAAAATCCGAGTAGTTTTTAAGCACTATTTTACATGCACTTTTTAATCTTCTGCCAGGATTTTAAAAGGAAGGAACTTCTTTCCACTGTTTTTTAAAAAGAAATGAAAGTGTCCTCTCTTTGACTATCTGAGCATTTGTGGGGGTAATTGTGAGGGTGTTCACGGCACGGGGATAGGCGTTTTATCCACTTCCGCCTTCCCCACCGGGTCAGCAGTCTAGTTGCTGGTCTCGGCGCCATTTTAGCCGGATAAAGGCGCGTGATGACGCGACCGCGCCCGGACTGACTCTAGACTGGAGGCAGAGACTTCTCTGTCGGTCTCGCTGGTACAGACAAACTGCCTTGAATTTGTTTTGCTGTGAATATTTTAATGTGGCATTGAAAATCCGAGTAGTTTTTAAGCACTATTTTACATGCACTTTTTAATCTTCTGCCAGGATTTTAAAAGGAAGGAACTTCTTTCCACTGTTTTTTAAAAAGAAATGAAAGTGTCCTCTCTTTGACTATCTGAGCATTTGTGGGGGTAATTGTGAGGGTGTTCACGGCACGGGGATAGGCGTTTTATCCACTTCCGCCTTCCCCACCGGGTCAGCAGTCTAGTTGCTGGTCTCGGCGCCATTTTAGCCGGATAAAGGCGCGTGATGACGCGACCGCGCCCGGACTGACTCTAGACTGGAGGCAGAGACTTCTCTGTCGGTCTCGCTGGTACAGACAAACTGCCTTGAATTTGTTTTGCTGTGAATATTTTAATGTGGCATTGAAAATCCGAGTAGTTTTTAAGCACTATTTTACATGCACTTTTTAATCTTCTGCCAGGATTTTAAAAGGAAGGAACTTCTTTCCACTGTTTTTTAAAAAGAAATGAAAGTGTCCTCTCTTTGACTATCTGAGCATTTGTGGGGGTAATTGTGAGGGTGTTCACGGCACGGGGATAGGCGTTTTATCCACTTCCGCCTTCCCCACCGGGTCAGCAGTCTAGTTGCTGGTCTCGGCGCCATTTTAGCCGGATAAAGGCGCGTGATGATGCGACCGCGCAGCGGACGCGCGCAGCGGGCGCGCCGCTGGCGCGCCGAAGGCGCGCCTAAGGCAAGCCCGTCTGCGTCCGTCCGCGTCCGAATGGGTCCAGGGGCCAGAACCCCTGCCCTTTCACCACGTCAGTCCTATACTAGTGCCCGGTTGAAACAGATTAATAGGTCCTCGGGCACGCTTTGTACGCACGCCTACCATCCAGAACTGCTACCTGCATTATGCCCAGATTGCAGGTGCTCCTTTAACATTAGTCCCCCAGTAACCACCATTGTTAAGATCCAGTATAAAATTCTCTTGCTGAACTGCAGATCCCTGCCTAAACATACGGTAGAGATCTGGATGCTTCTTAAAGATGCCGACCCGGATGTTCTGTTTCTAACAGAAACCTGGCTTAACGCCAGTTCGGAACCCGATATCGTGCAATCACTTCCACCAGGCTTCCTGATGCAGAGGGTTGATAGACCTTCCGGTAAAGGTGGGGGATCGCTATTATTTATAAGGAACAATATACCTGTCGCCTGCTTGGGAATCCCCTTCTAGATTGTGAGAATACTCACTTTTCTCTAGAACTTACACCCTTGGCTTCCCTCTCAGGTACTCTTATTTACCGCCCACCGGGAGCGCTTGGCGCCTTCAGCAAATCACTGCTGGAAGCAGCGGTCAACTTGGCAAGTTCAGCGGCAAACTTAACCTTGCTTGGAGACCTCAATCTTCATTTTGATGACCCTCTAGCCTTAAATGCATCTGAACTGGCCCATGACCTCGCGTCATTTCAGTTGCGACAAATAATTTCTCTCCCTACTCACGTTAAAGGCCACCTTCTGGACCAGGTGTTTTCTAACTTAGATGATCTTAAAGGGGAGGGGCCCTTACCCCTCCCATGGACGGATCATTTTTTAGTCTCCCTCGCCTGGTCACCAAACGTCCCCGAACCTTTAATACAACCTAAATGGACTCGAGGTCGTCTCTGGTCCAAACTCTCTCTAGAGAATTGGACCCAAGAACTGGAACGAACCTGCCCCATATCCGATCCATGCCCAGTTAAAGCTAATGATAACTTCGTGAGCTGGATTTCGGATACTCTGGATGTGGTCCTCCCAAAGACAAGGATAAAAAAGTCCAATGGTCCCCACAACTCTCCTTGGTTCTCAGCAGAGTTGCGCATCTTAAAACAGCATTGTAAGGTCAAAGAAAGGCTTTGGAGGAAGGATTTTTCGCCCAGTAAGAAGCTGGAGTATAAGGTTGCTATCAGCGCCTACAAAGTGGAGATAAAAAAGCTCAAGCAATCTTTTACGAATCCAAAATTTTGTCAGCCTCTAATTCACCCAGAGAAACTTTCAATGTTATTAAAAAGCTACTCAAAGCCCCGGATCCGTATATAGCTCCAGACCTCTCCGGGATACGCTGTAATAAACTGGCAGAATACTTCTCCACTAAGGTCATAAATATCCTTAAATCACTGCCGCTCATGGCAGATATAGACGATATCTCTATTAGACACTTGACCCCCGACCCTTATTCTTTGCAACCTACACTTGAGGCTTTTCCCCCTCTCGCTTGAAGTCTGCTGTTCCCTGCTATCTAAGATGAAAAGTGGATCACCCAAGGACCCCGCCCCAATTAACATACTTAAACAGGTGGGACCTACAATTGCCCCCATCCTGACCGATCTAATTAATGTATCTTTGTCCTCAGGAATAGTGCCCCCTGCCTGGAAATCAGCTATGGTGAAAGCTCTGTTAAAAAACCCAATCTTGACACGGCAGATTTAGCTAACTATCGTCCCATATCTCTCTTACCAGGCATAGGAAAGATGACAGAGAAATACGTAAATCAACATCTGTCAGGCTTTCTTGAAATGCATAATTTATTGCACTCTTCGCAAACAGGTTTCCGCCCGCGTCAGAGTACTGAGACGGCCCTGTTAGCAGTGGTGGAGGAAAGCAGAAAAATACTGGATTCAGGAGGATCCTCGGCCATTATACTCCTTGACTTGAGCGCAGCATTTGATACGGTGAACCATAGGATTTTGGTTCACCGTCTCAGGACGCTTGGAGTTACTGGCCTAGCATTGAAGTGGCTGGATTCTTTCCTAGAGGAAAGATGCTTTCAGGTATTCGAGGAGAATACACTATCCAATCCAACCCCTCTAAAGAACGGGGTGCCTCAGGGTTCCTCGCTCAGTCCTACCCTTTTTAATGTATATATGGCTCCTTTGGCTGCAATTATTGCCCCATCCGGAATTCGTATGGTGACTTATGCTGACGACACCCAATTGGTGGTTGCACTCAATCAGATGGACCAAGAAACTAACACCCTCCGCTCCTGCTTGGAAGATATTTCAAACTGGATGGATACATCTCAGCTCAAGCTCAATGGGGGAAGACTGAGCTTATGATCTTAGGCAACCCTCTCTGCTTTCAATCTAGCTCCATGTGGCCAGTGTGTATGGGACCACCCCTATCCCCAAGCCAGAAATTAAGAGCCTGGGTATCTGGTTGGACCAGGATCTGAGCTTTAGAGCTCAAGCGAGGAAGACGGCAGGCATCTGCTATGGCCTACTTAGAATGGCCCGCAAAGTGCTACCTCTGCTCCCCCTAGCAAAAAAAGTACTTGTGCAAGCACTTATACTCTCTAGGCTAGACTATGGTAATGCGCTTTATCTGGGCTCCCCCTCTACTGTAGTCTCTAAACTACAGTCTGTGCAAAATAGTGCTGCCAGACTTTTAACCGGAACCAACAACCGACACTCGGCTAAACCGGCACTTGCGTCCCTTCATTGGCTCCCTATCCAGGAACGCATTAGATTTAAGACACTCTGCCTAGTACATAAATCTATGCAGGGGACTGGCCCCTCCATCAACTCAGCCATGATTCGTCCCTATAAGGCCAAACGCAACCTCCGATCTGATAATCTCTACCTGGCCGAAGTACCTAAGATCAGGAGGGCCAGGAAGGGCGGACGGTTGTTTTCATATAATGCCTCCAAACTCTGGAACTTGCTCCCACTTCAGCTACGCCTTGTTCAAAACCACGGATCCTTCCGCAAACAACTTAAGACTCTCCTGTTCCCACAGCCTGCATAATTTCCCTGTCTTCGGCAGTAGTCAGTTCCAGCGCTGGGATGCTTCCGGGTAGCCATGCGCTTTATAAATGTGTCTTTCATTTCATTTCATTTCATTCATTTCATTTCATTTCATTTCATTTCATTACTCGTATTGCTTGCCTTAGCAGAACACTGCATTTAGTTATTATTTTCTTTCCTGTTCAAGGTTGCCTTCCAACTTACTAATGAATAGGCCATTCTGCCCTCGCATACCTATCCATGTGTGTGTAGTCCTGCTCCCACGTTAGGAGACGCTGAGACCCAGTACGGCAACCTTGAAACTGTGATAGTGTGTACCCATCTGGCAGGTGGTAGTCCATCCTTCTGTGCCTCCTTTGTTCATGTTCGGCCTAAGCCGGTAACTTTCCACTGTGGGCGTGGTTGGAGGTTCTTGGGAGGAATGGTTATGTGTTGCAGACTGTTGGGGGGTCAGTCCCTCGGCAGACATCTTAGGGTGCAGGTCAGATTGAACTCCTCTGCAGAGTATTGCTAATAAACAACTGCTTGTATTCTCTACTGTATGACCGACTCTTCATGTTGGTAGAAGGCGAGTAGGAGGTTATAGATAACCCGATTGGCCCCCAAGGGCCACTTCCTTCAGTTGGCGCCCGAACAGGGACCTCACAAGGTGACCCGACTCACCTGTAATCGGGTCGCAGGGTCGGGGTTGCGTCCGGTCGGTCGGGCGGATCGGGGATCCCCACATGATAAGAGCCCGGTTCTCTTGGCTGCCCTGCCGTCTGATCGGGCGACTCCTCGTCTAGTGGTCACCGGCTGGGGTCCTGAGAAGGCGAAACCTTGGATTTGACCGTTTGGTCTGAAGAGTCGGCAGTGGAGAATAATCTTGCTTGACCTGAGTGCACCAGGTGAGTGATTTGACTTATTGGAAAATGTGGCGCCATGATTGAACGACATGAGCCTACGGGCTGTGTCTGTAACAGTCTCCGGACTGTCTTGTCTTGATCTTGGTGGGTTTGCAGACCCTTAAAAGACACAGAGTGTTTGTGAGCAGTCTACCAGGCCAACTGGAAATTCGGCCTATTCTTGAAAAGGTCTGGGACTGTTTGTAAGCAATCTGCCAGGCCAACTGGAAATTCGGTCTATTCTTGAAAAGGTCTGGGGCTGAAGCCTGTCTTCTTGTCTTGAAACAGTCTTTGGACTGTTGTGTCTTGCTGCAGTCTGTGGACTGTGGGGTGCGGTTTCCGGATTGCTTTTGATTCGGTTTGTGGACCGTTTTGTTGGTTGATGTTGTATTTGTCCATTAGGGACAGTGCATGTGTCTTATATTAAGATGCCTTGTTTAAGTTAGTTAGGGTGTTTTGGATGTCGGTGTTGTTCCACCGAGGCTCGATTGGAAGAGAGGCAGCCTGCGCCTCCAGAGGGTACCCCAAATTTTGATGTATACGTCAAGCACGGCATTGGCCCCATTATGTTTAGCACGTTGTGGAATAAATATACGAGGGACAATGCTGACTTACAGTGGCCGCTTACTGGCACTTTTAATGAACAAAAGTGGAATTACTTGCAGGACAAATTGTTTGCCAAAAAGAGCAGGCAGTCGATGTTCGATTCTCTAAGGGTATGGCAGAAGGAAGCCAAGCAGCGACAAATGAGGGCAGAGAAACAAGCTCGGAGGGGACAGACGCAAATGATAACGCAGAAAGCAATGGCCTATGACAGAGAAAAGATCGAGAAAGGCATAGAGTGTGCAGATAGGAAGTTTCGATTACAGAGTGATAAATGTTATGTTGCTCGAGAAGAAGGTGATGATTTCGTTGAGGATTTACTGGATTCTCGACCCCCACCTCCTTATGCCCCTGAACGGATATACCCCATGATCCCAACATCTCAGCATTCGGCCTCTGGTTCCACTATTCCTAGTCTTTCTGCCTCCAGCTCTGTTGCTTCGGCCCCAGCCCCGCCTGTTTCTTCCCCACCTTCGCAAGTTACAGGGGCGGGTGCCGTCAGCTCTCCTATTCTGTCTCCTGGCTCTGTATCTGTGGTTACGCCTTCTCATACTCCTACAACACAGTCTTTGTTTGCGATGGTGCCCGTTTCTTCATCTGCTCCTTCTCCCTTGAGTGTGTTACCTCAGGCACTGCAAGATGCCGAGATGCCTGTGCGTGGAGTGCATGGAGCGAATTGGGCAGCAGCACGTGACCGCATGGAAAAAGTGTTGGTGCGCTCTGCTGTGGGTGATGAAGAAAAGAGAATGGTGGCTGACCAAGCTGCACAGTGGGCTCGGAATCTGATTTATAGTGTGGAAGATGTGTGGAGCGTGATGAAAGATTATGAGACGTTTATACAGCAACATGCTCTTAAGCATATGTCGGCTATGTTGATAGGATTGTGGGAACAGTGTTTCAAGGGTATTGCACCGCAGATCATCTATGACATTCGGGACAGGGTATATACAACAGATATGGCCCCTAATGAGGTTTTCAGTAATGTGACAACATTAGTGGGTTATTGGGGTAGATTGTTTAAGAAGATCCCAACGACAGTGAAGCAGTTTCCCATGAGGGAAGTTCATCCCATTTACCACCCCGAAATACCAGAGTTGCGAGACGACCATGACATTGTTACTCGCTCACGAGTGGCAGCCCGTTTTCAGGAACAGTGGATCTACACCCCATGGAAGAGGAGTGAGGTATTATCCTTAAAGGGTCAATTGCCGTACCCTCGAAAAAACCCAACTGAGTATTATAAAGAATTGACGGAGGCGGCCTCCTCCACAGTGATGACATTAGCTGATATCGAGTTTTTTTCGGTCTGTTGGTACCGGTAGATATATGGAGGCAGGTACATACACAGGATCATGCGGCAGAACTAGGTGGAACATGGGATGAGATCCGGGCATGGGATAAGAAACGCAAGCCCGGCGAGAAGTCGAAGGCGGAGCTGTTGGCTTTGCCGGAGCGTATTATCACTTACATGCATTCCCTTATCCCGCCGAGACGAGTGGACTGGGACAAGTTGGCTGCGTGTCGTCAGAAGAAGGATGAAAGTGTGTCTGATTTCTTTACTAGGTTTGAAGGGGTGGTTTTGGATTTTAGTGGCCAAGATCTGTCACAGGAGGGTGGTGTTCGTTAACAGATTTGTCACTAATTTTCTTCCCGAGATTGCGACTAGGTTGCAGGCCTCGGAAAGTACTTGGACCACATCCTCCCCGTCAGTAATTTTGAGTATGGCACAGTACTACGAGCATAGAGAGAATGAGGACAAAGAGAAGGTAGAGAAAAAGACCAAGGAGTTGAAGACGAGGGTGTTGATGCAGCAAGTGATGAGGGGAAATGGCAGAGGTAGAGGTTCGGGCCCGGCCCAGCGAGGGTCCCAGCCGGACAGGAACAGTACTCTCGGTGTGCCCGTAGGGTACAACCAATGTGCGTATTGTAAAAAGGAGGGACATTGGCAAAGTGAGTGCCCGGAGTTGTTACAGAAAGTTGAGGCCCCAAGAGGTCGGGGTTTTAGAGGACGTGGGAGAGGAGGAGGAGGCCGAGGGGTGGTGCAATCAGAGAATTCCTCATATTCTCATCAGAACAAGAACCATTTTGACGACCCTCAGGGCAGACAGTATTATCATGACGACTATGACATGGACGAAGTGACGGGGTTGTCCCACAGCTAGGACAGCCAGGGACAGGGTAAGGGACCAGTTCCGGTGCCTGTAGATCAGTGCGGACCCTATGTCACTGCAGATTTGCAAGGTACGGCCAAGAAATTTTTA
The DNA here is from genome assembly GCA_963921515.1 of Calotriton arnoldi. Lineage (NCBI taxonomy): Eukaryota > Metazoa > Chordata > Amphibia > Caudata > Salamandridae > Calotriton > Calotriton arnoldi. Next base: position 268,987 of record CAWUFW010008311.1, read on the forward strand.
GTTGATACAGGGGCTATGAATAGCTCTGTTTCCCGTTCACTGGTCCCGGGGGCAGCTCTGTCTGGCCAAAATAATGTTTCGGTGGGTTTCTCAGGCGTGCCGGTCGTTAGCCCCATTTCCAAGCCTCTTGCTCTGACTATTGGTCCCTTTACAGTAGATTCGCCATTTCTGTTAACGACAAATTGTGGAGAGAATTTGATGGGTTTGGATTTGTTGAAGAGATTACATGCCACCATCTTTTGTTCCCCAGATGGTGTTTACATGACCATAGGGCCAAAGGTGGCCCGTGCAACACAGTGCTTTGCAAAAGATGCGCCCCTCCCTGCTGAGTTTAAAGATGTGCCACACACCTTGTGGGCTATAGGAGACACGGATGTGGGGTTGCTTCAGATCCCACCGGTCTCCATTCAGGTCAAAGACATTGCCGTATTGCCCCGTATTCCCCAGTATAAGATCTCGCAAGCAGGTGAAAAGGCGTTATTGCAAATAATGCAGGATTTGATTGAATCTGGTGTGGTTGAAGAGATAGTGGGGAATATGTGTAATAGCCCTATCCTTCCTATTCTTAAGAAGGCTCCATTGTATTCCTCTGATGCTCATCCTGACGTCTATCGCTTTGTAATTGACCTCAGAGAGGTTAATAAAATTGTAGTGCCTCAATATCCTGTGGTCCTAGACATTACCACATTATTGACAATGATTCCCTCATCAGCCAAATTCTTTTCCGTGATTGATTTAAAGAATGCTTTCTTTAGTATTCCGATCCATACAGATAGCAGATATCTGTTTGGATTTGCCCTGGCCGGCAGGAGCTTTAGATTCTGTCGTGCTCCTCAAGGCTATACAGAAAGTCCTAGTGTTTATAGTCAAGCTTTAAAAACTCAATTGGATTCTTTGGTACTTCCTCCTGGTAATACGCTATTGCAGTATGTTGACGACCTCCTTGTGGCTTCTGATACTTAAGATGGCTGCAAAGACGCCCCTGTTAAACTGCTGTTGCATTTAGCGCACCATGGCCATAAGGTGTCCCTTTCCAAGTTTCAATATTGTCGACAGGAGGTCACCTACTTAGCTCACCTACTGTCGAAGGAGGGTCGCAGACTAACACCTGAAGGCATAGCTGCTATCACTAATATGCCTGTTCCCAAGACCCAGCGTGAAGTACGTGCATTTATTGGTATTACCTCGTATTGTCGACATTGGATTCTCAACTATTCCCTACTAACGAAACCCCTCCTCTAACTGGCTACCAAAGAAGTGCATGAGCCCCTGCCTTGGACATCTGCATGCCAGCAAGCTTTTGAGCAATTAAAGGTTGCGCTTTGCTCTGCTCCTGATTACCAGAAGCCTTTTGTGCTTTACGTACACGAGGTGGATGGTTGCGCGCTCTCTGTTTTAACACAGGGCTTTGGTGGTAAGCAAAGACCCCTGCGCTTATTTTTCTGCCATTTTGGATAATGTCGCCAGAGCGCTCCCGAGCTGCCTAAGAGCTGCCGCGGCGGTGGCGGTTTCTATCTGGCAATCGGCAGGGCTCGTTCTCGATACTGATCTCACAGTAATGGTACCCCATGCTGTGGATACTCTTTTGAACAAGACAAAGACGCAGCACCTTACTAGTGCGCGTCTGACTGGCTATGAGCTCACTTTGTTTGCTCCGCACATTACCATCAAAAGATGTGCCACTCTGAACCCAGCCACGTTACTACCCATCTCTTCAGCGAGTAATGACACGGATGCACATGATTGTGTGTACAGAACGGAAGAGGAGACGAAAGGACGGGTAGACCTGACTGATGTTCCCCTATCTGACCCCCAAGGGGAGCTATATGTTGATGGCTCTTGTTTTAAATTACCAGATGGCACCACCACTGCAACATATGCAATTACAACGTTGCACACTGTAGTTGAGACATCCCGTGTCCCGTACCAATCAGCCCAGGCTGCAGAGTTAGTTGCCCTTCTTCGGGCTTGCGAGTTGAGCGAGGGACTGACTGTCAATATTTAGACTGACAGCCAGTACGCCTTTGGGGTTGCCCACAATTTTGGGAGCCTCTGGGCGGAGAGAGGGTTCTTGACTTCACATGGATTGCGAATACAGAATGGCTCACTGATACATAGACTTTTGTCAGCCCGAACACTTCCCGACAAGTTAGTGATAATAAAATGTAGTGCACACAAAGCAATAACAGATGACGTTGGAAGAGGAAATGCATTTGCAGACCAAACAGCTAAAGAGACAGCTAGGTCAAAGATGAAAAAGATGTTTGTGGCAGGACCTGCTAGGTGGGTCCCAGACAATGGAATGTTTGAAGACACATTAGAAAACGTTAAAGAAATCCAGAGTGAGGCAACATTAGATGAATTGGCAATATGGGAGGAGAGTACAGGGCATCTAGATGAGGATGGGTGCTGGACAGATAAGTCGGAGAAACAGAGATGGATGTTACCCAACGCTTACGTGCTCCCAGTGGTTACCATGGCTCACGGCCCAGCCCACATTAGCGCCAAGGGAATATGCAAGGTGTTGGACCCAGTGTGGCAGAACGACAATATTTCCAAAGTAGCCACTCATTTAGTGAAACACTGTATGATTTGCATGACACATAATCCTGGGAAAGGTACTCCTACACCCTCAGGTAACTTTGCACCGCCTTCCTTCCCTTTCGAGGTTCTCCAGATGGATTTCATCGAAATGGAACGAGTTGACAATTTGAAGTATGTACTGGTAGTGATTTGTGCATTCACTAAATGGATTGAAGCTTACCCCACTAAAGAGAATACAGCTATGGCAACGGCGAAGGCACTCGTAAAGGAGTACTTCTTGCGCTATGGATTGCCACGTGTAATCTGGAGTGACAACGGAAGTCATTTGAACTCGAAGGTGATTCAGTTGGTGTGCAAGGGGTTGCACATCCAGCAGAAGTTTCATGCAGTGAACCACCCCCAGTCAGCAGGCCTGGTTGAGAAGTACAATGGTACTCTCAAACTGAAGTTAGCAAAAATACAAGAAAGTAGAGGATTGCGATGGCCAGATGCGTTGCCTTTAGCTTTGTTATCTACCAGGGTGACCGCACACTCTAGGACAGGGTTGTCACCTTATGAAGTGGTCTTTGGCCGCCCTGCTAATATCTGGGGCGTCCCAAGGCCCAAGCGCTTTTCCGAGATAGAGTACCCTCTACTTGTGGACTACTTGTATGAGTTGACTAAAGATCTTCGTTCTCTTCATCAACAGATCCAGGAGACACTGCGACCAGTACCAGAGGGGCCCGGACATCAGTTGCAGCCCGGTGACTATGTCTTAGTGAAGAACTTTCAGAGGAAGAGCTGTCTGGAGCCTCGTTGGAAAGGGCCACTGTTGGTCCTCCTTGCCACCCGCAATGCGGTGAAGCTCGACGGCCGGAAGCACTGGGTGCATAGGACCCACTGCAAGAAGGTCCCTCTCCCACTTCCCTACGACAAGTGGGTGCTTGAAGGCATTGCTGACCAGGAAGGGGAATGGGTGCCCCGTTTCGTTCCCTTCTCTGATGCCCGGCTGAGGTGGGCGCAGACGGACGAGGAGAGTGATGCTACCCTGCTCGAGGCGGTTCCCCCGCAGATAATGGCCACCCCAGTTTCTCCCACATCTGATCCACAAGAGTCTGAGTCTCAGTGCCCATCTGATCCTGAGTTTCACCCCCTTTTTGTTGACGAAACAGTTCCTGGAGTCACCAGGTATAATCTACGCCCCCGGAAGAAGGACAGTGCACCAGAGGGACAGTCTAGCAGTTAGGGAAGGACTTGAGACCAGGTTGTGGGTACTGTGTCTAAGGTACTAAGAAAACAATGGGAGAGCAAGGGATAAGGCTAAGGGGCGCGTCCTGTTCCCCGGATGTGTACTAGACTTAAACAATATGGACGAACCCACTATGTGTATGTAGATAAGTCACTATATGTAGTATGAACTTGGACCCATTAGGTGTTCTTAAAAGACCCCTCACACAGCAACCTAGTTGGTGTCATGCTTCATCATTGGGGTCCCAACCGGGCGGCTGAGTGCCCCCCGGTTGTGCTACGACGCCTGATTACAGCGGAGCTGGTGTTGGTGCGTGAAGTGTGATGTGAAGTGAATTTATTTGGTTAAAAATATCTCTGAGAATCCTTGCCTCTAATTTTAATGTTGGCGGCTCAGGATATGTCTAAGAATTAATATGTGTAGTGCAACTACTCATGGATTATTACCATTAAGTTGACATGTGTGGCGGTCTACATGTTTCAGCCCCTCATGTGAAAGTAAGTGGGGCTTTCTTCAGGACCAGGTGAGTGGTAGGTGAGTGGCAAAAGTGATAGGTGCCACATGAAAACCAGTGCGGTACCTACACACGCGCTAAGGTGTATGGTTAAAAAGTCAAAGTACTCACTGATACTTTAAAAAGCAAAAATTCAATGCTAATGGATTTAAGGCACCAGCCGGGACTACAGGGGACCGAATGAGGTTTATAGCGGATGACTCGACATTACCAAATTGGAATCCTGGACGAGCACCCCACCCTCGAGCCTCGATATCTGCCTTAAATCCATTAGCATTGAATTTTTGCTTTTTAAAGTATCAGTGAGTACTTTGACTTTTAACCACACACCTTAGCGCGTGTGTAGGTACCGCACTGGTTTTCATGTGGCACCTATCACTTTTGCCACTCACCTACCACTCACCTGGTCCTGAAGAAAGCCCCACTTACTTTCACATGAGGGGAGGAAACATGTAGATCGCCACACATGTCAACTTAATGGTAATAATCCATGAGTAGTTGCACTACACATATTAATTCTTAGACATATCCTGAGCCGCCAACATTAAAATTAGAGGCAAGGATTCTCAGAGATATTTTTAACCAAATAAATTCACTTCACATCACACTTCACGCACCAACACCAGCTCCGCTGTAATCAGGCGTCGTAGCACAACCGGGGGGCACTCGGTCGCCCGGTTGGGACCCCAATGATGAAGCATGACACCAACTAGGTTGGTGTGTGAGGGGTCTTTTAAGAACACCTAATGGGTCCAAGTTCATACTACATATAGTGACTTATCTACATACGCATAGTGGGTTCGTCCATATTGTTTAAGTCTACTGTGTCTAAGGTGCCTGCGATAGAGTAGGGTGAGCTGAACAGGTGCACTGCCCTGGACACTGGACAGGATCGTTGAGGGTACTTGCCCTGGAGGGAGGGTGCCCTATCCTGAAAGAAGAAGGATTTGTTTCCAGCAAGGGTTGTGATCGCGCAGCCCCATCGAGGGAGTGCTGCATAGCACAGTCGTTGATGAACAATAGGAGCCTACCAGCGAGGCTCTAGACGGACGCTGGGTGACTTGTGCCCCTCTGGTCGGTTGTGTTTTTGTGGCTCCAATTCCTAAGGCTTTTTCTATGTACCCATTTGGCCGTGCAGTCATGAGGGAGGAACAGCCCCTAGTAGCCCCTCCGCTAGAGCAGAATGGTCCTGGTTGGTCTAGCTGGTCTACCAGGAGTAAGATAGTAGTGGTGCTCTTCCTTCTCATTGTAACGATAATACTGTTTGGGGTGGTGTGGTATTTAGAAGAACACCATCCAGTCCACACTCTGATAGGGACTACCCCGGTTCCACCCGAGCACCTGTTTGTCACATTGACCCCGCATAAGGAAAGACATAGGCAGACATATGTTGACAATGCTTTTGTGCAGATGCTTTATCAGGTTCATAATACGACTAATACAACGAATTGCTGGGTGTGTGGGTTACTTCCCTCTGTGATGCACAAGAATGATCTACTAGTGTCCTTACCCCCGTCGTACTTAGGTAGCTGTGAGGCGTTGTTCCAGCTGCTTTCCATGGTGTACATTCATTATCAGCTGACGCTATGAATATGACGGAGTCTGATTATGAGACGGTTCTGGAATATATAGCAGTACACCAGGGTTATACTCCGGGAACAGATGGAAAGGAGGGTACTTTACATCCCGATGCTTGCATGAATGTATACGACAACCACAAAAATGTCACATGGTTGCAAGACGAAATGTTGGATTTTCAGGGATTCAATGTCTCTGAATACTTTCAATGTTTTCATGCACGAAATATCACTAGAGACACAGTCATGCCCGTACCTGTGATTGATACTGCAGCTAGTTTCTGTGTCGAAGGTCTTGGGAATATTCTGGTGGGACAGAGCGGCTGTAATTATACATATCGGTTAAACACTACTAGTAGCCCGCCTTTACTCACGCCTCCTAACGTATACTTTGTCTGTGGAGCGCATGCTTATACATGGCTCCCTAGGGGATGGTCTGGCCGGTAATATGTCTCTTTTCTTTTACCTCCTGTTGATATTGCGCCATCCAATTATCACAAGGACCACAAACTACAGCGGAGAAGTGTATACTTGTCCCGGGTGAGGAGAGTTATTGACACAGCAGATATTGATCAGACGGATACCACTTTACAGCAATTCATGGACGCCATGAAGGGTATAGTGCCCTTTTGGGGACCTATGTATAACAGTCTTAGCATTTGCCGCCTCACCAGGGTTGTAGAAGGGGTCATTAATACTACAGCGGGCATACTCACTAACATTACAGCAGAGCTCCAGGCTACCAGGCTCGTTGCTCTTCAAAATCGGATGGTTTTAGACATCATCCTTGCAGATAGGGGCGGAGCTTGTCGCGTCATCGGCAGCAGTTGTTGCGTCTACATCCCAGACCACGCCCCTAATGTATATTCCGCTATTCAGAAGCTACATAGGCTTGCATCTGATATTCATCAGGACAATGGTTCATGGTCCTTGACAGGGTGGTTCTGGGGTCTGATATCATCCTGGGGTTGGAAGATACTTCTTTTCCTAGTAGCTATCGCAGGTGTCATCTTCATGTGCTGTCTATGTGTCAATTGCCTTCCAGCATGTTGTACCTATTGCGTGAGCAAGCTCACATCTACCCCCAAATTGCCAGGACGTGATGATAAAGTCTCTGCTATGATGATGCCAGACATACAGGATATGATGCTGATAGATGAGGGTATTTTTGAATACTAAAGTGATTCTGATACACTTGTACTGCTTTGTTTTCCTTTACAATTTGAGTGACTATGCATTTTCATTCTCCCCTGCCTAGAATTGTAAAGACCCTACCGGATAGCGTCAATAAAGCATTTAGCCTCCACTGCTAAAAGGAGGGTCTGTTAGGTTTGAAAACCCCATTCTCGTTATGTACTCGTGTCATTTTATATTAGGTTAGCAGTGTGCGGCTAAATTAGGCATCATTCGTATTCACGTTATGCAACCCACTGAGTTATCCCCGCAATGTGCAAGCTTCAGTTAGCAAGTGTGACTCCATTTTGTATTTCGTAATCCCTATTAGGCTGTGTCTGAACTAGGCCTCATTATTCGTATTGCTTGCCTCAGCAGAGCACTGTATTTAGTTATTATTTCCTTTTCTGTTCAAGGTTGCCTTCCGACTTACTAATGAATAGGCCATTCTGCCCTCGCATACCTATCCATGTGTGTGTAGCTCTGCTCCCACGTTAGGAGACGCTGAGACCCAGCACGGCAACCTTGAAACAGTGATTGTGTGTACCCATCTGACAGGTGGTTGCCCATCCTTCTGTGCCATCTTTGTTCATGTTCGGCCTAAGCCGGTAACTTTCCACTGTGGGCGTGGTTGGAGGTTCTTGGGAGGAATGGTTATGCGTTGCAGACTGTTGGGGGGTCAGTCCCTCGGCAGACATCTTAAGGTGCAGGTCAGATTGGACTCCTCTGCAGAGTATTGCTAATAAACAACTGCTTGTATTCTCTACTGTCTGACCGACTCTTCATTTTGGTAAAAGGCGAGTAGGAGGTTATAGATAACCCGGTTGGCCCCCAAGGGCCACTTCCTTCACTCTACAGAGCGAATGCTGTGCGTAGTGGGGTTTGGGGAGGGTATGGCCTTTCCATGAATATCTCTGAATAGAACGAAGGCCGTGCCTAGCCAATACACTAAATATTAACAGAATTGATTTTTTTCCTTTAAATATTCTATGTACACATATGACAGAATTGAATCGGTTGAAAGTATTGTATTAGTTGTTTGGAATTATTGGAATTGTATATACTTAAACCTTTTCAAAAATGTGATTTGAAAGAAGAAACTGAAGAAAAAAACTTTTTGGAAATGCTCATAAACTTTTTGAGAATAAATCACAATGAAACTTGATATACGGATATTGTACTTTTATTTGTAATATTGAAATTTATTTGTCATAGCTCCCTAGGAATAAGAATATTATATGTTTAAAGTATCGACCTGGTTGGGCCCCAGTCTATTAAATAGCAGCTTAGTGCAGAGCCATTATTATCGTTGCCCATGTGCCATGTTTTGTAATTATGTTCAAGTTGTGGCAAAATTATAGCATGGGAGAACTGGAACAACGCGAACAACCAGAGCGCGAGCAGCTATTGTTCATGCCAGTTGTGTTTTTCATGCCTTTTTTTAGTGTGAATTGCAAAAATTGACATGAGGATGCATTTCGTGTTAAATATAGCACTAAATAGCAGATTTAGATTTTGCATAATTAGGCATAATTTCGCATAATTGTCCCCAACTTTTGTGTTAGCAAATTACACTAATTTCTTACACCTCTAATATTGCAACAACAAACAGAAGGCTCCTATGCACTTAAAAATCATGGCTGCTGGGCATGGTCACTGCCAGAACGAACAAGCATTGGCAAAGTCAATAGGTCTCAACTATGCAACAGCTACTGGCTTTGCTATTGTGTTTTAGCCATGTTGTCCACCAGCGTGGCCTCTGTTCAGCATGGCTAAATGTTAGTGGCATAGAGGAGAGTGGCCGGTAGTGTCGTTAAGGGGAATAGCAAAAAGTGGAGTAGAGAGCCATAGAGTGCAGTGGCGTGAAGTGCAGTGTCGTAGAGTAGAGTGGCATAGAGTGGTGCAGAATGGAGTACCATAGAGTGGAGTGGCAGAGAGAGATGTGTATTGGAGTGGCATAGTGTGGAGCCGCATAGAGTGGCATACACTGGAATGGCATAGAGTAGAGTGAACTGGTGTAGAGTGCATTTGACTAGAGTTTTACAGAGTATAGTGGCGTAGAGTGCAGTGGCATTGAGTGCAGTAGCATTGAATTCAGTGGCATACAATGCAGTGTTGTAGAATGCAGTGGTGTTGATTAGAGTGGTGCATAGTAGAGTACAGTGGCGCAGAATGCAGTGGCGCAGAGTGCAGTGGCACAGAATGCAGTGGCACAGAGTGGTGTAGAGTGGAGTGGCACACAGTAGAGTAAAGTGGCATAGAGTAGAGTTGTGTAGAGTGGTGCAGAATGGAGTGTTGTTGAGTTGAGTGATCCAAAGGGCAGTGGAGCAGAGTAGAGTTGAGTGGCATTGAGTGCAATGGCGTAGAGTGCAGTGGCATAGAGTAGGGTGGCGTAGAGTGGTGCAGAGTGGAGTGGTGTAGAGTTGAGTGATCCAGAGGGCAGTGGCGCAGAATAGAGTTGAGTGGCATAGAGTGCAGTGGCATAGAGTGGTGCAGAGTAGAGTAACATAGAGTTGTGCATAGTAGAGCAGAGTACAGTAGAGTGCAGTTACATAGAGTGCAGTGGTGTAGAGTGGAGTAGCGCAGAGTAGAGTGGCGTAGAGTTCACTGGCAGAGACTGCAGTGTTGCAGAGTAGAGTGTTAGAGTGCAGTGGTGTAGAGTGGAGTAGAGTGGCATAGAGAGTCGTTGCGTAGAGTACAGTGATGCAGAGTAGAGTGCGTAGACGTAGAGTGGTGTAGAGTGCAGTGCCATAGAGTGGAGTTGCACAGAGTGAAGTAGAGTGCTGTAGAGTGTAGTGGCATTGAGTAGATTGTTTCAGAGTAGAGAGAAGTGGCGTGGAGTGGTGCAGGGTACAGTGCAGTTGTGCAGAGTGGAATACAGTGTAATGGCATACAGCAAAGTGGTGCAGAGTGCAGTGGCATAGAGTGCAGTGGTACAGAATAGAATAGATTTGTTAGCGGAATTGAGACGATCAGGTGACGCGTGCAGTCCGACTCTCGGCTGCAGCTAACAAAGTGTGTGTGACTTTTTAAGGCTTTTAATCTAACTTGCGATTTTGCACATTTAAAACTTTTACTGTTAATTGAATTTGTACACTCAACTTCGTGCTGGGAAGGAGCTGTGTTTTATGCTCTGGGTGGAGGCAGACTTCCGGGTTAGGGAGAGGTTAGCGCTCTAGCTGCCACGGTCCTCACGCTCGACCCTCATTGAAAAGGGGCGGATGACGCGACCGCGCAGCGGAATTGAGACGATCAGGTGACGCGTGCAGTCCGACTCTCGGCTGCAGCTAACAAAGTGTGTGTGACTTTTTAAGGCTTTTAATCTAACTTGCGATTTTGCACATTTAAAACTTTTACTGTTAATTGAATTTGTACACTCAACTTCGTGCTGGGAAGGAGCTGTGTTTTATGCTCTGGGTGGAGGCAGACTTCCGGGTTAGGGAGAGGTTAGCGCTCTAGCTGCCACGGTCCTCACGCTCGCCCCTCATTGAAAAGGGGCGGATGACGCGACGGCGCAGCGGAATTGAGACGATCAGGTGACGCGTGCAGTCCGACTCTCGGCTGCAGCTAACAAAGTGTGTGTGACTTTTTAAGGCTTTTAATCTAACTTGCGATTTTGCACATTTAAAACTTTTACTGTTAATTGAATTTGTACACTCAACTTCGTGCTGGGAAGGAGCTGTGTTTTATGCTCTGGGTGGAGGCAGACTTCCGGGTTAGGGAGAGGTTAGCGCTCTAGCTGCCACGGTCCTCACGCTCGCCCCTCATTGAAAAGGGGTGGATGACGCGACCGCGCCGCTGGCGCGCCGAAGGCGCGCTTAAGGCAAGCCCGTCTGCGCCCGTCCGCGCCCGAACGGGTCCAGGGGCTACATCCCCTGGCTCTTCAAAGAGGCCTTCTTGCCCTTACACAGCAAGTCAACTGATGGAGCTTAGAGAAAGAGAGGCGCAGGTATGCTATCATAGCTTGGGGCCACCTTTTGTTAATAATAAATGCCCTCACTGCTCATTAGTACTTGATCCCATACCTTCAGTAAACATGACTTCCCTGTATACCACTGCCTTTAAAATGTGTATGCTGAATTGTCGCTCTCTTCCCAAACATGCCATTGAAATCCGGCTCATCCTGGAGGATGAAAAACCGGATGTGATGTTTCTTACAGAAACCTGGCTCACCAATTCATCAGACCCGACAGTGGTCCAGGCTCTTCCACCAGGTTATGTAATTCAAAGACAAGATCGGACATTAAGTAGAGGAGGGGGCTTAGCCATCATACATAGAGACACTTTTAACTGTCGGATCAAAGCAGGTTTGATTTCCGATTGTGAAAGTGTTTCGTTTGCCATTGGTTTCTCGCAGACTTGTACTTTCTCTGGGATCTTGGTCTATAGACCACCAGGAGCAATTGGGCGTTTCAATAACGATCTACCTGAAACAATAGCTAATCTAGTGAGTTCTCTGTCCAATTTTTCAATACTGGGGGACTTGAATATCCATTTTGAGGATACTTCCTCACCATATGCGGAGGAATTGATCGATAGCCTAGGTGCCCTCTCCCTCAATCTAAAAGTGAATAGTCCCACTCACCTAAAAGGTCATTTACTCGATCCCATTTTTACCAATATTAATAATTTAGCAGTGGAGAATCCTGTCCCTTTACCGTGGACTGATCACTATTTAATATCATTTTCATGGTCTCCGTTGATTAGTGATCTACCATTGGAACCAGTCAAGAAACTTAGCCGTAACTGGTCCAAGCTTTCCATCGAGGCATGGGCAAGTACTCTTAACGATACCCGCCCGGTACTGGAAGCCGATCCAGATTTAGCCAACCATGAGTTTAACCAATGGATTGAAGGCTCTCTAGATTTGGTGGCCCCCAAGAAGTGGACTACTATTAAGAAGGGCCCTAAGAGTATTGCATGGTACACTCCTAAGCTTAGAGAATTGAAATCAAAACGTAAACAATTAGAGAGGCAGTGGAGGAAGGATTTCTCAGAGGAGAGTAAGGGCGTTTATAGGGAGACTACAAAAATTTATAAGCTAGAAGTCAGGAAAGCCCAATCCCTGTACTACGCAACTAAGATTTCCTCAGCTTCCAATTCCCCTCGTGAAATTTTTAAAATCGCCAAATCTCTAATTTGCCTCCCGTCTTCAGCCCCACCTGCTGCTGATACTTTAGGACGCTGCAATAATATAGCAGAGTTCTTTTTAAAAAAAATTCAATCTATTTATTTAACATTTCCCCCAGTAACTTTAAAGGATTTCACGCTGGAAACCGAATTGAAATCATCTGTCACTTCATTGGTGGTTATTCCTCCTCTGGACATAAAATCCCTCAAAGTCCATTTTAATAAATTAAAATCAGGCTCCCCTAGGGATGTGGCCCCCCCCACTGTCCTGAACCAAGTTTTTGATACAGTTGCACCCACGATTTTAGAACTGGTTAATCTCTCTTTGGCTTCAGGGACTGTTCCCTCCCTATGGAAACGAGCCATGGTGAGAGCATTTCTCAAGAAATCTGGGTCTGACCCTGAAATTATGGCGAATTACCGGCCGATCTCGCTACTTCCAGGGATTGCAAAAATTGCGGAAAGGCATGTCAATTCCATCTTATCCACCTTTTTGGAAGAAAATGACTGCTTTCATCCATCGCAAACTGGGTTTAGACCCCATCAGGGCACAGAGACAGCTTTGATTGTGGTGGTTGAGGAAGCAAGGAAAATCTTGGATGCCGGAGGCTCAGCGGCAATAGTCCTCTTGGATCTGAGTGCGGCTTTCGATACCGTTAATCATCAACTGCTGATCTCTAGACTTAGAGATGCTGGGGTGACGGGAACTGCACTGAGATGGCTGGAGTCTTTTTTAGATGACCGTTCATTTCAGGTCTTTGAGGACAACTCTATCTCCAAAAGTAGGTCATTGAGTTGTGGGGTCCCTCAGGGTTCGTCCCTGAGTCCCACTCTTTTTAACATTTATATGAGTCCGCTAGCCCATATTGTTAAACCCTTTGGCATACAGATCATCACATATGCGGACGACACTCAACTGATTGTTTCCCTTAATCAATCTGGAAACGGGGAAATCAAGTTAGCAGATTGTTTGGAAAAAGTGTCAGCATGGATGGAGGGCTCATATTTGCAATTGAATGGAGCAAAAACTGATTTGATGTTTCTGGGTAAACCTTCCCCACTTGCTCCAAGCTCTTTATGGCCTAAATGTTTGGATAGTATGCCCCCTCCTAAAGAACAAATAAAAAGCCTTGGAGTCTGGCTTGATTACAAGCTAGATATGAAGGAACAATCCCGGAAGGTAGCAGGAACCTGTTACGGACTGCTTAGGATGGCGAGGAAAATTCTTCCTCTATTGCCATTTAAGGCAAGGAAGCTGCTGGTCCAAGCCTTAATCCTTTCTCATCTAGATTATGCAAATGCCTTGTATCTGGGCTCCCCATGTTCAATGATAAAAAAGCTCCAGACTGTGCAGAACTGTGCAGCTAGACTCCTCCTACAGACCCCTCATAGAGAATCTGCACGAGCATCTATTGCCGCACTTCACTGGCTTCCAGTGGCGGAGAGGATCCAGTTCAAGTCCCTATGTATTACTCATAAGATTCTCGCCTCCAAGGGTCCCCCTATTCTGCAGTCCATTGTTACTCCGCACTGTCCTAGCAGAGACTTGCGTTCTGGAAATAAACGTTTGGCCGCAGTCCCTAGAATATATAGGTCTAGGAGTGGTGGTAGACAATTCTCCTATATGGCCTCCAAGAGTTGGAATGCCCTTCCAAATCACATCCGCTTGGAGAACGACTATATGTCCTTTCGTAGACAACTGAAAACATTTTTGTTCCCGGTTGTTTAAACCCGGTGCACCTGAGATGGCTCTATTCCTAGCGCTGGGAGGCCTTCTGGTAGCCATGCGCTCTATAAATGCCAATTCATTCATTCATTCATTCATTCATTCAGTGGTGTACGGTGGATTGGAGTGGAGTACAGGGGCATAGAGTTGAGTGTTACAGAGTAAAGTGCATTGGTCTGGAGTGTATTGGCATAGAGTGCAGTGGTGTAGAGTGTAGTGTTGCAGAGTGGCGTAGAGTACAGTGGCGTAGGGTGGAATTGTGCAGAGTAGATTGGTGTGGCCTAAACTGGAGTGGTGTAGAGTGCAGTGGCGAAGAGAGCAGTGGTGTAGAGTAGGGTGGCGAGGAGTGCATTGGCATAGAGTAGAGTGGTACAGAGTAGAGGAGAGAGGCGTAGAGTGTAGTGGCATAGAGTGGAGTGGATATATCGTAAGCGCCACCCTAGGGGTGGCATCCCCTCAGTGCACTGCTGTATATCCAATGAAAGGAGAAGTCCAATTCAAATCATTCAATCAAGTTGGTTGCAATAATTGAATGTATTCTTCTTCATAAATTCTATGTGGTAAATTCTTTGTGGTAAAATAGAATTTCATGTGGTTCCAAAAAGCATGTATTGTCAATTGATTGCAGACATTGAACTTCTATTTATTGGTCCCAATGCATTTCGGGCTCATAGGGGCCCTTCATCAGGGAAAATTAAACACCGATGTGAAACGCGGTAGTTGGTTCCCCAAGGTGATCCTCGATGAACAGTGGAGTGGTACAGAGTGCAGTGGCGTGGAGTGGTGTAAAGTGGAGTGGTGCAGAGTAGAGTGCAGTGGCATAGAGCAGAGTATGCACGGTGTGGTAGCGCACTGCTATTACAGACAACACATTTTCAATTGAAATGACCATTACAATTGCACAGACATACAGTTTTACTAATAAAACTATACAGTGCACAGACAAAAATGTATGGAAATTGTATCACTTAGTGTAATGATTTGTTTTGATCATATTAAAGTATTTGTTTCCAACACACTTCAGAAATAACAACAAATGTGCTTCATTTGTGTTTCTAATTCTGAGATATTCTGAAAACACTGACATAGTTTATTTACATGTTGTTGGGTGCTAGAAAAAACTTTTTCCGAACCCCAGTATCCAGCAAGATTGTAATGTAAATCCTCTCACTTTGAAGTCAGAGAAAGAAAAGTAAACAAACGCCCTCGGAAGACAGCGCCTGGTATTTGACCTCAGTCTTTAAATGCACAGCAAATGTGATGAGATAAGAACAAGATTTACATGCCTGTTTACAGAAAGGAGGCACTCAGAAGATCCTGTAAATAAGGTTTGGGCAAGGGAAGGCACAAACTCAAGCTGGACAGCCTAAAACAAACAAAGGCAGCAAATGGAAAGCAAGAAAACGTGAGTTACAAACCACAAAGCCAGTGACAAGCAATGGGCAGAATGCATTCCCAGGTCAACTTTCTGAATGTCCCCAAGATGTCTTTAGCACACCAGACAGCTGCGTTGGTAGACTGCTACCCCAAAATGGCATTGTATCACCTTCATTTGCTATAATTGAAAGGAGACATCTCTTGGTGAAGTTGTTGATACCAAAATGGTGTCAGATTGTATTCAGGAAAGCAGCTTTTCAACCGTCGCCATGTTGGTAAGTGCAAGTGGCAATAAGTGCTACTGTGAATGGGGCAACAGAGACCAAGCCTGCCCAATATGGTGAAGGGAGAAAGCCTCCTTAAAATATATTTTCGGGTGCCACAGCTGACAGTTGAAAGTGCTGCCCATTGTAAGTCCACATACCATTGCCTTCCTTCTCTCCCTCAGCGTGGTGTTGCATTGGCGGTGTCACTGTGGAGGTGCTCACGTTGGCAGGATTGTGCTAAATGTGCACCATATGAGCAGTATTTGTACTCCGCCATTCTGGCAGAACTGGAGTTATTAAAACTGTATTAGCACTGGAATAATTTAGACATAGTTATTGAAGCAGGATTGAAAACGCGGTGGCAGTGCCATCACTCAGATTCTAAGCGCCATCTGGTAGGTTTCCTTGTGTCTCTTTACTGCTCTTCTCTTGTCTCTGGAGCAGTTTACAATTTACAGAGCAGTGCTCATGTGCCCAGGGGAGCCTGGCAAGAGGGGAGATGAGTGCCAACAGGGACTCTTAAGAGCACTCATCTCCCTCTCAAGGGCGGTGGTGACACAGCAGAGCTGTGGTATGAACACCAGGCACTTAGAGCTCTGCAAGGGATGGGCAGATTGCTTTTCTGTAAGTGGATTTCATAATTTCTGAGTATGCAGTCTGGTAAAGTTACAAAGTTTGTAGATTGTGTACAATTCTAGAAGCACGGGCAAACGTTTCTTGCAGAAAAAGGTTTAGCAGGAGAATTTTCAGCAAGATTTTTTTGTATATACCAGAAATAAACATGTTAGTAGGGAACATTCACCTGGTAAAAGTAGTTAGGAGATGTTTTTCTAGTTGTAAATCTTTTTGACACAAACAAGTTTTTACATAGGGCCTTATTTAGATTTTGGCGGACGGGTTACCCGTCACAACAGCGACGGATATGCTGGATTACTCTGCCACAACGGTGATGGATATGCTGGATTACTCTGTCACAACAGCGACGGATATGCCGGATTACTCTGCCACAACGGTGACGGATATGCCGGATTACTCTGCCACAACGGTGACGGATATGCTGGATTACTCTGCCACAATGGCGATGGATATGCTGGATTACTCTGCTACAACGGTGACGGATATGCTGGATCACTCTGCCACAACGGTGACGGATTTGCTGGATCACTCTGCCACAACGGTGACGGATATGCTGGATCACTCTGCCACAACGGTGACGGATATGCTGGATCACTCTGCCACATCAGCGATGGATATGATGGATTACTCTGCCACAACGGTGACGGATATGCTGGATCACTCTGCCACAACGGTGACGGATATGCTGGATCACTGTGCCACAACGGTGACGGATATGCTGGATCACTCTGCCACAACGGTGATGGATATGCTGGATTACTCTGCCACAACAGTGACGGATATGCTGGATTACTCTACCACAACGGTGACGGATATGCTGGATCACTCTGCCACAACGGTGACGGATATGCTGGATCACTCTGCCACAACGGTGACGGATATGCTGGATTATTCTGCCACAACGGTGATGGATATGCTGGATTACTCTGCCACAACGGTGACGGATATGCTGGATTACTCTGCCACAATAGTGACGGATATGCTGGATTACTCTGCCACAAGGGTGACGGATATGCTGGATCACTCTGCCACAACGGTGACGGATATGCTGGACTACTCTGCCACAACGGTGATGGATATGCTGGATCAGTCTGCCACAACGGTGACGGATATGCTGGATCACTCTGCCACAACAGTGACGGATATGCTGGATCACTCTGCCACAACGGTGACGGATATGCTGGATCACTCTGCCACAACGGCGACAGATATGCTGGATTACTCTGCCACAACGGTGAGGGATATGCTGGATCACTCTGCCACAACAGCGATGGATATGTTGGATCACTCTGCCACAACGGTGATGGATATGCTGGATCACTCTGCCACAACGGTGACGGATATGCTGGATCACTCTGCCACCACGGTGACGGATATGCTGGATTACTCTGCCACAACAGCGATGGATATGCTGGATTACTCTGCCACAACGGTGATGGATATGCTGGATCACTCTGCCACAACGGTGACGGATATGCTGGATCACTCTGCCACAACGGTGACGGATATGCTGGATTACTCTGCCACAACAGCGATGGATATGCTGGATTACTCTGCCACAACGGTGATGGATATGCTGGATCACTCTGCCACAATGGTGACGGATATGCTGGATCACTCTGCCACAACGGTGATGGATATGCTGGATTACTCTGCCGCAACGGTGACAGATATGCTGGATCACTCTGCCGCAACGGTGACGGATATGCTGGATTACTCTGCCGCAACGGTGACGGATATGCTGGATCACTCTGCCGCAACGGTGATGGATATGCTGGATCACTCTGCCGCAACGGTGACGGATATGCTGGATCACTCTGCCACAACGGTGACGGATATGCTGGATCACTCTGCCACAACGGTGACGGATATGCTGGATTACTCTGCCACAACGGTGACGGATAATGCTGGATTACTCTGCCACAACGGTGACGGATATGCTGGATTACTCTGCCACAATGGTGACGGATATGCTGGATTACTCTGCCACATCGGTGACGGATATGCTGGATCACTGTTGTGAGAAGTTGGCCTGGTATATGCTGTCCACTAATTAAAGTGGGCACCTTGCACCAGTCCAAACAACCCTTATTGATGATTAGGTTAAAGACAACCTTTATAGAAAGCTATCCTAGTGGTAGCTGTGGAGAGCAGCCTTCGGGCTAAGTCTTGAAGGAATGTAAAGCAGCTTGTTTTACCAGTATATAACCTCTTGAATGACCAAATGAAAGGAGAACCACACAAGGTATATATAAAATATATGAATTTATTACTAAACACTCTCTACTAACCTCTTTATGAGATTAGAGAACAAGGCACACAATATTACAGTACTAGAACGACAGTAAATAGCACAATACACAGTGGGCTCCAGGGGGAGACCAAACCATATATTAAGAAAGTGGTATAACAACCACGACTTGACTAGACACAGTGCCTAGAGCACATAGAATCGCTGGGATCCCAAGGAACCACCCAAGGTAGTGACACAGGGGACCCACGGAGGACGGGTGCAGTGTGGGAACACAGACGCGAGCTCCGTACAACTCTATGGGAAAGTCGCGGTTGGAAATTTAGAGTTTAAGGACACTTCGGAGAGGACTTCAAGCAAACCCAGTTAAACTTAGAAGGTTCTAAGGCCATCACCCTTGTGAGTACCGAGGTACCCGTGTTACCTAGCCCAGGGAAGCCGGGTGCATAGGGGTCAAGTGGTGTCGGAAACCCTCGTCGTTTTCAATGGCGTGATGCGAAGAAGTGCTGCTGCCGTGGAGAAGAAAAGTGTCCGGTGTGACCCAAGCCTGGATCGGAGATGAGAAGAACCTGAAAGCAGAGGGGACAAAGTCTGGGTCACTTCACGTGACCAGGAGCGGAGCAATCGAATGCCCACCGATGTCGGGTGCTTCAGGTGCGAAGAGCTGAAGCTTGACTCTGCTGTCACGGGGACCAGGAGATGTCGACGATGACCAGGATCCGCAGGCGAGCTGTCCCATAAAGGATGTCGAGTGCTGAGGGGTCAGTTTCCGGGTTGGAGACCAACAAGCCTTGGCAACTGCAACCCACGCGGTCAGAGTAATGATGCTTCTGTGAGGACCAGCAAGTTCCTGGGGACTCCCCAAGCAATGGAGAGTCAGGGCACATCTGGAGCAACCAGGAAAGCCCACTGAAAGTTAAAGTTGCCTTCTCAGGGTCCCACAGGTCAACGGACCAGGGATCGCGAAGGGACCTCGAGAGGAATCACACAATACCAGCACACGGAACACTTGTGGAGTGTAGGCCAGTAATCTTTGGTGGAAACACTGCTCGGGGCTTGGACTACAAGTAGCCCAAAGCACAGCCTCAGGGATCGCCTAAAAGCATATGCTGCTGCAAATGTGCACGGTGTACAGGGGTTCGGGTTGCACGGTCCCCACGAGGGCTGCGGGTCTCAGGTTTGCTGAGAGCACTAGTTGGCCTTGGGGAAGCTTGGGCACCCACCTCCTGTGTTGCAAAATCTTCGGAGTCCGTCGGGAGCTGAGTAGATGCAAACCGGTCAGATGCGTTGAGGTGCCTGCCTTGCAGGGGAGTAACTCCTTTACTCCAAGGGAGATTCTTCAGTCGTCCAGCAAAGCGTAGATCGTCGAAGGTTACTTGGTTTCTGTAGCAGAATTTAGTCCAGGTAATATCTAAAGTCCTGTAGTCAGGGTTCCTACTTTATACCCAAGGAAGTGGTGGGACAAACTCTGGGGACCCACCTATGGGAGGGTCAGGACAGAGTGGTGGCTACACCCATGTCCTTTGTCCAGTTTCGCGCCAGAGCAGGGGCTGATAGCCCCTGCAACCGGTTTGAGCTGGACTATGCACAGGGACACCAAATGTGCCCCCAGGGCAGACATCAAAGCACTCTGAGAGTGCACCCACCCAGCCCCAATACACTAAAGCCTGTCTGAGAGGTGGTCACACCTCCCTGTGACAGGAAACCTATTGTCCAGCCTCCCCTGCTGGAGTTTCATCCAGCAGCAGGAGGGCAGACTCGTGTCTGTGGCTGGCAGCATCCATTTTGTGATGCCAGGGCTCTGTGAA
Source organism: Calotriton arnoldi (assembly GCA_963921515.1). Classification (NCBI taxonomy): domain Eukaryota; kingdom Metazoa; phylum Chordata; class Amphibia; order Caudata; family Salamandridae; genus Calotriton; species Calotriton arnoldi. Next base: position 289,217 of record CAWUFW010008311.1, read on the forward strand.
GCTGGTACCGGGTGTACCGGTGCTGTCATATTTCTCCCTCTAGGAGGGAGGAATCATACCTCCCACACCAGTTACTGGTGTGGAGGTATGATTCCAAGGTGTTTGACACCAAACACGACATAATTCCTTGCAGCCGTTTTAAAGTTAACATTTACCGCGAGGTTATAATGCACTTAAGAATATATGGTTGGCTGCATCACAGACAACCCCGGAATAGTGGTTCCGAAGGCTGCAGAGGGGCTCTGCTCCTGCATGGTCACCCTCTCACACAAAACCCAGCACCCTGCCTTCAGGATTGATAAGGCCTGCCATAGGGGTGACTGATAGGCTTATATGTGCAGTGATTAGGATAGATATAGTGAACCTATATATAAGGAAGGGGTGCATGCACCACCTTACACAGGCTGCAGTAGCAGACCTGTTGTGTCATTTTGAATGGCCTCTCAGGGGTGGCATAAGACATGCTGCAGCCCCTGGGAGGCCTCTGGGGTACCTATGCCCTGGGTACATAGTATACCATATACTAGGGACTTATAAGGGTACCCCAGAATCCAATCTGGAGTGTACCTAAAGTACATGAACAACCAATTTAGGGAGTAAGCAGATAGACTGGGGTCCTGAATAGCAGGATTCCAGTCAGACTAAGTCGAAAACCAGCAAAACGCCAGGAAAAAAAGTGGGGGCAACCATGCAGTCAGATTCCACCTTCCTACAACTGTGCCACAACGGTGACGGATATGCTGGATTACTCTGCCACAACGGTGACGGATATCCCGTTCCCCAAAATATAAATACGATTCTTGTCCACCAAGATCTAAATCAGGCCCCTAGTTTCATAATATTGTAGTAAGTTCATGGAGTTTCTGCCGTAACGCGCCTGCGCCTGAGTGTAGATTTTCTTTTACAGATGTTAGGTCGGGCTCAAACCAGATGTTTTTTCTCGCAATTACTACGGTGATACTAACATCCACATTACATAGTTTTTCCAGTGAGCGCTGTGACACCTGGTCATAATGGTGATGCCAACTTTGTGCTCCACTAGTCTTTAGTGCTGAGACCTGGACAGATGGGTTTCTGATCGGCTCAGCTAAACTTTGATGATAAAAAAAAAAATTGTAATTCGACATATTCTTTCAGACTCAGACATTATTGTAAGTGCTCATATCTTCTCCTGTCCACTGTTTTGTATTGTTCTTCACTCGTAGGTTTATTATGATGCTTACTATTGTCGCAATCAGGACCAGTGTTAAGCGCTCTGACACCCTAACTGGTCACGTTCGTGCTGTATAAAACACTAAATACATACATCTGCAGGTGTCCTGATTTTAGAGAGGAAGGTGGTGAAGGGGGGTCTTTCCTGGCAGTGCCTGTTTGCAATGTTTCTATGGTTCAGGTGACGTCGTGCAGAGCTCATGGTTATTGGGCAACCTGTAGTTTCCAATCTTTCCCAATTTTCCTTCATCTTCATCCTCATCCTCAGGAGGCAACCTGGAACTATTTCCTCATGATTGATAGCTGGTGCTGAAAAAAGAAGCACTATTTCCTCACGATTGATAGCTGGTGCTGAAAAAAGAAGCACTATTTCCTCACGATTGATAGCTGGTGCTGAAAAAAGAAGCACTGTTTCCTCACGAGCTGAATTTAAAAATATTTTCTTCTCGACTTTGAATATGAATTGAATTTGGCAATTGTTTTTTTTTAAAAGGGGGCGCAAGAGTCCTGATTTTAATGTGGTAGTCAATATGCCGAAAATTCTGTGCACTCTGGGCTCTCGTCAAAGTTTTCACAGCTCTGTGCGTCACTAGTTTAGTGATTCTACCTGGGAATCAGGTAGGCTGACATGGTAGGAAGCTTCCAGAGACATAGGAGCATTAGTTACGAGGTTAGTGGCGTAGGGCAGCAGAGGAAGTGACCATTCTGCGCTGCCGTACGCCAATGTGAAAGGGCAGGAATGCACCATATTTAAGCAATAGGGTGCATTCCTATCTTTTCTCCCTGCACTGGCATTGTTTCGGCTGCCTTGCGCCATTGTGGGCGCCCTTGCACCATGGTGCAAGGGTGCCTCCATTGCATGCAGATTGTTTTTGTGCAGGAAGGGACACCTTCCTGCACAAAAACCAATCCTGAGGGGTGTTTTCTTCTTTCTTTGCACACATAGAAAGAGAAAACCAGGAGGAGAAATAAAGGTATTTCTCCCCGTTACACCTGCCCTGGGGAGGCGTACAGTTTTGACGCATTCTCAGGTTTACGGATCCTTATAACTCTGGGAATGCATCAAAACACATTGGTGTTGGGTGGGAACACCCACTGCAATGCCCAGAGTAAGGTGTGGCAGCGGTTTGCGCTGTCTTGCCTTACTCCAGATCTATGAGGCCATTCAAACCCATGCATGGTGGCTTTGCGTCGCCTCATAGATATGATTTTGTAATCTGCGGCACAGGAGCTTCACAAAAAGTGACGCTCCCTTGGAGCTGGGGGCTCGTAAATATGCCCCTGTAAGTCTGGGAATGCGTCAAAAACCATGGGAGTTGCCTAGGAACCCCCACGCAATACCCGTGGAACGCCTACCCAGGGTAGAGTAACTCAATGCAGTGATTTGTGCTACTTTGCCTCACTCCATATTTTTGAAGCCATTCAAAGTCACGCAAAGTGGCTTTTTGTTGCTTCAAAAATATGACTTAAGGTTGCATTGCTCTTGCGCCACAGTGAGTGGTGCAAGAGTGACGAAAAATGGGTCATAAATATGGCTGGAGGGAGGCCATGGAACACTTTTAGGATAAGATATGTGTCTGAGAATTAGGATTTAACTCCGGTGTGGAAGCTTGGGCTTGAGAATTATCCAGAGAAAGCATGAAAGATGCACTGTGGCTTCCAGGATGGTGAGCTGCAAAGGAAGGTGGAAGGATGCACTTGGAAACTCTTTGTCGTAGGTGGTTCCAGTTCTGGGATCTGGCTGGTGCCCTCATGAAGAGACCTTTTCTTCCAGGTGGAGAGGGTGCTGGAAGAGGACCACACATTTAAGGACCGCGGCATAAGAAGGGAACCTAGACATCCGTCTTTGGTATGTTTCTTCAAAATAGGCCAGATGTCAGCCAGCTGAGATTCTGATTGTCCGGTGCCTGGAGAAAAGGGTAGCAAAGATGGGTAGAATCAGCCGATTCAAAAATGTTGAGACCTATTTCTAGACGATGAACATAGTTTCACAAATGAAAGACGCATGAAGCACGTCGTATTTACAGACGCAACACAACATGGAACCTGCATCTTGTGCTGCTACATCCACACAGAACATGGGCACGCTAGCAGGCAACATGCTAAAATGGCAACACTTCACACATGGCACAGAACCCACTTTAGGGAAGTGAGCGAGCTCAAGTGACAACATTTTGCACTGAGTACAGTTTCAATGATGGATAATTCCCACCATCTGATCGAGAAAGCTTTCTCGATGATCCACAGTCACTTGATTGTGGCATTCCTTCACGGTTCTATTAGAGCAAATGGAAAATGCTGTTTAGCCTTCTGGGTTCACTTGGGCCACTTGACCTCTCAAATGCTCCTTAACCAGATCAGTGTCCCATCATCCAACTGGATCCATGTATTGGATCAGGACTGCGGCTTATTTGCATATTGTTGATCCCCTTCTGTAATGGCACACATAAGATAAATATCAAATGCATTAATTAAAATATTTACATCCATAATTGTTTCTATATGAGTCACCTTAAGGGCTGTAGATTAGAGGTGGGCGGATTCTACAGAATTTTACTCTGCAGAATTCTGCGGAGTTATATAAAAACTCCACAAGATTCCGTGCAGTTCCCTGAGTGGTGGAATTTCGGCACGTAGCGCTGCTCGCACTAATTTTTTGCACTGGGAGCTTGTTCCACGCTGTAAAATCAATGCGAATGGCACCACATACCACGCAAGAGGACGCTGCTTCTTTCTGCCGCTCATGTAGATTTTCTACTCGAGCTGCAACATTCTCAATGCGAGCAGTAGCGACCTGCTGCGACTGCCTGCATTAAAAAATTGCGCCAGGACTTGTCTTAGCGCTCAATTTTCTCGCTCAACAACTTAATGTTAGTGAGCCGCATGCGAGAAAAACTCTGCCATGCTGCAGTTTGCAGAGTTTTTCCAGAACTCCGCACTCCAGGTGGAGTGCGGAGTGGGCAAAACTCAGCAAACTCTGCAGGCGGATCAGATTTTGCCACCCACCCCGCCCTACTGTGGATATGTACAGACTTTGGACAGAGTGCCCCCCCCTTTGGGGGGGCGCAGCGCTTAGGACATGGGGCTTCCGTGGCAGAAGCCCCCTTCTGATCCGGTGATGTGCCAGCCAAGGGCGGTTACAGCCAGAGGCGGCTTCCTGTCGCCTCACCTCGTGAGAGGCAGGGGTGGGGCGACAGGAAGTGCGCCGTGTCAAGGGAGTGTCCCGTCACTTCCACGCATTGCCGCAGCGGTGGCCAAGGGGGTATAAAGATTGCCTGCCCCTTGGCCGTGGCCTCTTCCTGGACCTGACTATCGCAGAGACAACGTGCGGACTGGCGGCATTTTCTTCGGCAGCCTTACTGCGCCGCCTGCACTTTCTCTACAGCAGCGGGCTCTGGCAGCACGGCGGGGCATCCCGCCCTTGGCACTACTCTGGCCCCTTTCTCTGCCTCGTCGCCCCTACGCCTCCCCCTTGAAACCAGATCATGAACCGGCAGCCCCCACAGAGCTCCCTTTAATTGACCGCATCAGGTCGGCCGACAGAGGTGCATTTTAGCCATCTTGACTATAACCCCTTCAGGCCATCTCCACTTGCTCAGGGCTCTCAATCCCAAATACTCCTGCATCGGAGCTACCACATCTGCGTGGTGGTGAGCGTTCATCCTTGCACGCCCTGACCCATACTTGCCCTTGTGTGACCTTTGAGATACAAAGCCTCCAGGGCCAGGAACGCAGACCAGGTGGACATCAGGTAAGCAATGGGGATGAAGGGGTGGGGAATTTAAGCCTGACTGTGCACACACTTTGGCCTTAAAGTTATTTCTGTATGCAGCCGTGACCTCTGTTGCACATTCTCCTGACAGCACAGTTGGCATATTTCATTGGCTCTATCTTTGTAGGTGTTTTTACAATTTTCTCCTCTTGAACATTGTTATTGTCCTTGATCCTCGCGTAGCCTGGCGGCTCCGCCTAAAAGCGGCCAGGTGCGCAAAAGAAAGGACAAGGATCCTGAATTGGCGCAATTGTTAAAATAAGTGCTGGCGAAACCGAGCAGAAAGAAGGCTCCTCTGGGGCAGAACGTCCACGGCGGTCCCAAGTCCCTCCACGAGCGGTTTTCCCACTGTTGCAGCGCAGGGTCAAAAAATCAACATGTGCCCCTGTTGGCAATGGGGGCGGTACGGCACCCGCCACACCACTAGGTACTCTTGAAGTCCCAATAGCACCTGTTCCGCCATCCCCAACTGAGGCCCCAGCAACACTGCAGAGTACTACCGCTCTAACACAGCCTAGTCCTGCAGCCACCCCTCAAGCGGTACACAACCCCAAAAATAACCTTTCCACACCGGCAGAATCCCAGAGGGCTTATGTGGCCTTAAAAGGCATTAGACAGGCACTTCTAGCACTGACTACGGAGCCAGTGGGAAGTGGCGGTGTGCAACCCTTGACAGCTCCCTTACTAGCTTTACAGCCTTCCACCTTTCTGCCAGACAGTGGGATGCCTGCCCAAGGGCTCCTGGCCCTTCCTCCGCAAGGGCATCCAACAGAATCTAGAGACGCTACTGCACAGGCTCAGTATTGGTGGTGCAGTGACTCTCAGAGCTAACCACGCTGGTGGATAGAGTTACCACTCCTCCTTTATCAACTACCTCCTAGGCCCCACCCAATGACATTATGGTGCTGAAATAATAAGTGGAGGCCATTGGGTCAGCACATGTTGGTGCGATTGGGGGGTGCCCACGATAAAGTAGCAGCCGATTCCCAGATGTTGCTGGCTAAGGAACCTGCTAGGGCAGACTCAGGTAAGAAGACCGACGTGGGTGGGGAGAAGGTGGGTCTAGCTGGATCTTGAAAATATAAGCACAGCTGCTCCTTTGCGGCCACCCTTCCCATCCAGAGTTCAAATGCAACAAGAAGTGAAGGGACAAAGGGAAAGAGGGAGCAAAATTTTCCAGCTAGTTGAGAGCTGCCCACCCCGGTTCATATTACCAGGCTGACTCCATGACTGAACTTGTACTCGAGCAAAGACATTGTCAAGTTGGTATATCTGGGACTTTCTTCAGGTTTTAGGATCCCCGCATTTTCTGTGCCTCCCATCCCACACTGCCACAATTTACTATCAGCCCACACGCATCTTGAGGTAGTGTCCAAGAAAATAAGAAAGGAGGGTGCGTTGGGCAGGATAGCAGGCCCTTTTTCCGCCCCCACTTCAGGAACTTTGTGTGTTCCCCGTTGTGGGTGGTTCCCAAAAAGGAACTGGGGCAATTCAGATTGATTAACAACCTCTGAGCTCCCAAAGGTTCTTCAGTGAATTAAGCCATTGACCCGCAGTTATGCTCAGTCCGTTATGCATCAATTGACCAGGCTCTAGCAATACTGTGCAAACTAGGCCAGGGGGCATTGCTGGCGAAGACAGACATTGAGTCTGCTTTCCGGCTCCTCCCAGCCCACCCTGATGACTACCACCTTTTGGGATTTAAATTTGTGGCTTTTTCTACCAGGATAAGTGTATGCCAATGGGATGTAGCGTGCCCTGCACTTATTTCGAACAGTTCAGCTTCCTGTTACAATGGGTAGTCACCTCACGCACAGGCCACCGAGATTTGATCCACTACTTGGATGACTTCCTGGTAGTGCCAAGTGCCCAAAAGGGCTACTGAAGTGTAGCTAGTATTGCCTCTGGAAGGCCCCAGGTCACCTCCATGCCAGGCAGGAACCTGCATTTGGTCACATACCAGGTTAGAAGATATAAAAAGTACTGAAACCTTGGACAGACAAGTAGTAATACTGTGCAGTGAAGATAGTTTTTTCTGCAGAATCCATAAAGGATATCCATGACGTCGAGCCGGGCTCAACATGATCAGCATCTATTGTAAGAACTGATCTGATTGGTCGAGAGATGGCCCAGATTGTGAATTTCTGAGATGTAAAAAGAGGCCTGTGGGATCATTTCTTTTTTCTGATGGTGTTCAAACAAGATCATAATTTCACATGTTTGTGGGGTTGCAAAGTTTGTAAATTTGTAAAACTTTCCCTGCAGGGGAACATGTCCACAAATCAATGTTTTCTCACTGAAACCTTCTTAGAGTGGAGGTAGATCCTTCTCTATACTGGGCCCTCAAGCCTGGAACAGCCTGCCTGCTGAACCACGCCAAAATGAAAATGTACAGACTTTTAGGAAGCAACTCAAGACCTAGCTTTTTATTCTCTAATTCATTATCAGTGTCCGCCTACCTTTTACTTGATGCCGGGACTCTCCTTGGCCTAGTTGCGCGCTCCAGAAATCCCGCTAATCATTCGTTCATTCATTCATTCGATGTGGAAAACTCCTCCCACTAGGGCTATGATTACGAGTCAGGAGTAGTGGTATCCTCAGGGGGTGACCGTCGTGTCCGATTACAACTGGCCCCTGCTCCCACACCTGGATCTCACAGCCTCTGGAACACCAAGCCTGGTTTTACCTACCAGAGGTCCAGGCAGAAAAACTCACCTGTGGATCAGGTGCAAGTGCAAGGGGGCCTGGAGCTCAGACCCTGCACTGACCACTCACAATGTGTCCCTGTGCCCCATGCCTTTCCTGACCCGTCCCACCCCCTGCCCCATACCTGTCCTGCCCCGTCCCACCCCCTGCCCCATACCTGTCCTGCCCCGTCCCACCCCCTGCCCCATACCTGTCCTGCCCCGTCCCACCCCCTGTCCCATACCTCTCCTGACCCCTGACGATGTCCCACCCCCTGCCCCATACCTGTCCTGACCCCTGAGGATGTCCCACCCTCTCCCTCGCACCTGTCCTGTCACTCACAATGTGTCCCTGTGCCCCATACCTGTCCTAACCCGTCCCACCCCCTGTCCCATACCTCTCCTGACCCCTGACGATGTCCCACCCTCTGCCTCGCACCTGTCCTGTCACTCACAATGTGTCCCTGTGCCCCATACCTTTCCTGACCCGTCCCACCTCCTGCCCCATACCTGTCCTAACCCGTCCCACCCCCTGTCCCATACCTCTCCTGACCCCTGACGATGTCCCACCCTCTGCCTCGCACCTGTCCTGTCACTCACAATGTGTCCCTGTGCCCCATACCTTTCCTGACCCTTCCCATCCCCTGCCCCATACCTGTCCTGACCCTTGACGATGTCCCACCCTCTCTTCGCACCTGTCTGGTCACTCACAATGTGTCTCTGCGCCCCATGCCTCTCATGACCCCTGACGATGTCCCACCCTCTGCCTCGCACCTGTCCTGTCACTCACAATATGTCCCTGTGCCCCATACCTGTCCTGACCCGTCCCACCCCCTGAGCCATACCTGTCCTGAACTGTCCCACCCGCTGCCCCATACTTGTCCTGACCCCTGACGATGTCCCACCCTCTCCCTCGCACCTGTCCTGCCACTCACATGTGTCCCTGTGCCCCATACCTGTCCTGACCCATCCCACCCCCTGCCCCATACCTCTACTGACCCCTGACGATGTTCCAACGACTGCCTCGCACCTGTCCTGTCACTCACAATGTGTCCCTGTGCCCCATACCTTTCCTGACCCGGCCCCATACCTGTCCTGACCCTTGAAGATGTCCCACCCTCTCTTCACACTTGTCCTGTCACTCACAATGTGTCTCTGCGCCCCATACCTCTCCTGACCCCTGACGATGTCCCACCCTCTGCCTCGCACCTGTCCTGTCACTCACAATGTGTCCCTGTGCCCTATACCTATCCTGACCCATCCTGCCCCCTGCCCCATACCTGTCCTGACCCCTGACAATGTCCCACCCTCTGCCTCGCACCTGTCCTGTCACTCACAATGTGTCCCTGTGCCCCATACCTTTCCTGACCCGTCCCACCCCCTGCCCCATACCTGTCCTGACCCGTCCTACCCCCTGCCCCATACCTGTCCTGACCCCTGACAATGTCCCACCCTCTCCCTCGCACCTGTCCTGTCACTCACAATGTGTCTCTGTGCCCTATACCTTTCCTGACCCGTCCCACCCCCTGCCCCATACCTGTCCTGACCCTTGACGATGTCCCACCCTCTCTTCGCACCTGTCCTGTCACTCACAATGTGTCTCTGCGCCCCATATCTCTCCTGACCCCTGACGATGTCCCACCCTCTGCCTCGCACCTGTCCTGTCACTCACAATGTGTCCCTGTGCCCCATACCTTTCCTGACCCGTCCCACCCCCCTGCCCCACACCTGTGCTGACCCATCCCACCCCCTGCCCCATACCTGTCCTGACGATGTCCCACCCTCTCTCTCTCACCTGTCCGGTCACTCACAATTTTCACCCTCTCAGATCATGTGGGAAACAGGAGATAAATTGTCCTTAAAATGGGGTCCCTGCATGCGGAAAGAGGCTGGGACAAAAATTCAGAATAGGTGGATATGAGCGCGCTGATACAAACCAGAATCGTTAATTCTGACCTCTGGGAATCTCTGCACCTCAGTGAGGCTAAAGGCCTGATTACGGGTTTGGCAGTGTGGTAGCGGGACCTCCACGCCGCCACCCCGCTCCCGCACTGCCAACCCCTTGTGTGCACCGTCTGCCAGATTATGACTTTTTTAGTCGATGGCGGGCGGTTCTTTGGAGGTCCCACAGCGGTGCCTATGAAATAGGCACTGCAGTGGGAATGTCAAAGGCAGTACCTGCATGGCATGGACTGGTCCAGTCCATGTCGTGCAGGAACTGAGGTGCATGCACACAGGGGGCACACCATGTACCCCTCTGCATGCACCTCATGGCCCAAAGGCAACAGGGGGCCCTGTGGGGCCCCCTTTGTTTCCTCTCCGCAATGGTTTTCATGGAGGAGGAACAGCCATGAGAACTATGGCGGAGAGGAAACTCGTACTATGCTTGGGGGGACAGCGGAGGACCCCCATCATATTGTGACCTTAAGACCGCCACGCCACCGCCAGGGATCTCTGATCCCTGATGGTTGCGGCAGTGCAATGGCAGTCCGACCGCCCAACTTGTAATGGGACGGTCAAACCGCCGGTGCGGTGGTGGCTGGACCGCCACCGCCGCGCCACCATGAGTCTGGCAGTCTGTGGACCGCCAGACTTATAATCAAGCCCTAAGTCATACCCAGGGGCTAAAGCTGGGTTTTCTTCCTGAAAACCTAATCTTTATTTGATAATTCACTAATATTCTTTTTTTAATCTTCGCAAACTTGTTGCGCTCAGAATGTTGGGATGTAAAAAATAAACTTGGTCTAAACTGGGGTGGCTTGGTGAGCAAAAGAATGATGGATTTAACCTAGATCTCTTGACTGGGGGTGAATGTTTTGATTTGTTCTGCATTCCGTCCACCAATTGTGTGTCTTTTGTAAAAATAAACAATCAGACACCTGAAAACAAAATCGACAACACCACACCGCACAGGTGAGGTCCACACTGAAACTGTGAGCCAGGGCGATGCCTGAGACAAGCTTAGCCTGGCCGGCCCCGGCCTCCCCAGCCCCTTACTGTGAGCCAGGGCGATGCCTGAGACAAGCCTGGGCGGCCCCGGCCTCCCCGGCCCCTCACTGTGAGCCAGGGCGATGCCTGAGACAAGCCTAGCCTGGGCGGCCCCGGCCTCCCCGGCCCTCACTGTGAGCCAGGGCGATGCCTGAGACAAGCCTAGCCTGGGCGGCCCCGGCCTCCCCGGCCCTCACTGTGAGCCAGGGCGATGCCTGAGACAAGCCTAGCCTGGGCGGCCCCGGCCCCCCCGGCCCCTCACTGTGAGCCAGGGCGATGCCTGAGACAAGTCTATCCTGGGCGGCCCCCCCGGCCCTCACTGTGAGCCAGGGCGATGCCTGAGACAAGCCTAGCCTGGGCAGCCCCGGCCTCCCCAGCCCCTCACTATGAGCCATGGCGATGCCTGAGACAAGCCTAGCCTGGGCGACCCCGGCCTCCCCGGCCCCTTACTGTGAGCCAGGGCGATGCCTGAGACAAGCCTAGCCTGGGCGGCCCCGGCCTCCCCGGCCCCTCACTGTGAGCCAGGGCGATGCCTGAGACAAGCCTAGCCTGGGCGGCCCCGGCCCCTCACTGTGAGCCAGGGCGATGCCTGAGACAAGCCTAGCCTGGGCGGCCCCGGCCCCGCACTGTGAGCCAGGGCGATGCCTGAGACAAGCCTAGCCTGGGCGCTCCCGGCCTCCCCGGCCCCTCACTGTGAGCCAAGGCGATGCCTGAGACAAGCCTAGCCTGGCCGGCCCCCCGGGCCCCTCACTGTGAGCCAGGGCGATGCCTGAGACAAGCCTAGCCTGGGCGGCCCCGGCCCCTCACTGTGAGCCAGGGCGATGCCTGTGACAAGCCTAGCCTGGGTGGCCCTGGCCCCCCCCCCCCGGCCCCTCACTGTGAGCCAGGGCGATGCCTGAGACAAGCCTAGCCTGGGCGGCCCCGGCCCCTCACTGTGAGCCAGGGCGATGCCTGAGACAAGCCTAGCCTGGGCGGCCCCGGCCCCCCCGGCCCCTCACTGTTAGCCAGGGCGATGCCTGAGACAAGCCTAGCCTGGGCGGCCCCGGCCCCGCACTGTGAGCCAGGGCGTTGCCTGAGACAAGCCTAGCCTGGGTGGCCCCGGCCCCCCCGGCCCCTCACTGTGAGCCAGGGCGATGCCTGAGACAAGCCTATCCTGGGCGGCCCCGGCCCTTCACTGTGAGCCAGGGTGATGCCTGAGACAAGCCTAGCCTGGGCGGCCCCGGCCCCTCAATGTGAGCCAGGGCGATGCCTGAGACAAGCCTAGCCTGGGCGGCCCCGGCCCCTCAATGTGAGCCAGGGCGATGCCTGAGACAAGCCTAGCCTGGGCGGCCCCGGCCCCTCAATGTGAGCCAGGGCGATGCCTGAGACAAGCCAGGCCTGGGTGGCCCCAACCTCCCCGGCCCCTGTGTGCCAGGAATCAGCTGCCACTCTCGTCTTGCTCTTGCTGAGGCTCAGCCACCACCGCCATTTTAATTTCCCGCTCCTGGTCGCCACGCCCCAGTGTCCTAAGAAGTCCAGGCCTCTTTCTCATGACTCCCTCTGTACCTTGCAGGCCATGAACCTCTCCATGGCGCTTCAGCCTTGGCGCGAGCGCTTTTCTAACACCAGCCCCCCTCCCATCTTTTATTTATTGCTGGCTTAAACCGCCACGTTTAATACTTGGGTTCCCTCTCTCCGTCTTGATAATTTGTTTAAGTCTGGGTTTGAAATGAAGAGTTGGGGAGGGGGTGATGAATAATTTAGGGTGATAAGTGAATTTTCCTCTTTCCCCTTCATTTGAGTTAAAGGAGACATGTCAGGCCTAGCAGCCGCCCCCCCCCCCCTTTCATCGCGCGTGTCCCGAAGCTGAATTAATGATTCCTGGATTGGGAATGCCATGAGCCACACAGGGGCCCTGGGGCCCCGGGGGCAGACCCCTGGTTCTGATCTCCGCCGTGTGTGTTTTAATAATGAATCGCAGTGATAGATGCCCGCTCTACACGAACCATTACCCACGAATGGCCCCTCCCGGGGCCCGCGCCAAAAACACCATATGTTGACATTCATGGGGTACAGAATGGAGAGTGGAGTCTGGGGCGGGGGTTTGGGCAGGGTCGGGGGGGGGGGGCACTGGGGCAGAATGAAGAGGCAAGTCTGAAGGGGCCGTGAGGTGCAGGCTCCAGGGAGGGGGCAATGGGGCAGAATAGGCGGGCATGCATCTCTGGGGTACTTGGAAATTACAGAGTCACGGGGGAGTGAAAAGAGCGAGAGAGAAAAGGCGAGAGAGAGAGGGAGAGGGACACAGACAGTAGGAGATATGAGGGAGAGAGAGACAGCGAGAGAAGACGAGAAAAAAATTCCAAAATACAGAGAGGGGGCGAAGCCAGAGATGAAGAAAGAGAGAGAGAGAGAGACAGACAGAAGAGAGAGAGAGAGAGAAAGAGAGAGCAGGAGAGAGAGAGAAAGAGAGAGCAGGAGAGAGAGAGAAACAGAGAGAGAGACAGGGAGAGCGAGAGAAGGAGAGCGATAGAGAGGGAGAGAAAGACAGAGAGAGGCAGAGAGCGAGACAGAGAGAGAGGCAGGCAGAAGAGAGAGAGAGAGAGAGAATGAGAGAAGAGAGAGAAGGAGAGAGCAGGTGAGAGAGAGAAAGAGAGAGAGAGACAGAGAGGGAGAGCGAGAGAAGACGAGAAAAAATACCAAAATACAGAGAGGGGTTCGAAGCTAGAGATGGAGAAAGAGAGACAGACAGAAGAGATATATATATATATATATATATATATATAGAGAGAGAGAGAGAGAGAGAGAGAGAGAGAGAGAGAGAGAGAGAGAGAGAGACAGAGAGAGAGGCAGAAGAGATATATATATATATATATATATATTCACTGAAAAAACCATAGGTTTCAGACACGTTATAGTTACAAATTAGCATTTAAAAAACCTTTGAAATTCACTGAAAAAACCATAGGTTTTAGGGACAGTTTTGGTTACTTGGACATTGCACTCGTACAAAACCCGTGAAATTCCCCCGTTATAGTTAGTTCAGCTAACTATAACTCGCGCCCCCGCAATGCACTGCTGATGACGTCACATATTACATCACTCATGACATGGTCAGTGACATCACTGATGACATCACTGATGACATCTCAAATGACATCACTGATGACATCATCCAGTGACTGTGTGTTTCTGTAAAGTTTAAATATTTTTAATATATATAGGAAAAGACGTATTGAAGAATGAGTGGGTGTGTAAGTGTCTGTATGGATGATTTAGTAGGTGCGTGACTGACTCTATAAGTGAGTGATTTAACGTATCTTACTGAATGCATGGGTTAGTGACTAAACTGGGTGAATGTCTGTATCCGTCTGTCTGTTGCTGTGTAAGTGGCTGCATGTGTTTGTGAATAGCTAAATGAGTGTCTATATGAGTTATTGAATGCTTGTCTGAGTATCTGTATGGGTGCCTGAGTGTTTGTGTGGGAGGGGTGTGTGCAACTCTGTGCATAGATGTGTGAGTGGGTGATTCACTGGGTGGATGCTTTCAAGAGTGCAACTGTGATAGACTGTATGGGTGGGTAAGTGTGTGTAAGAGTGTGTTAGTGAGTGAATGTATGTCCCAGTGGTACATGTGTGAGTAACTACATATGTGAAAGGAAGTATATATGTGTGTTGGAGTATATAAATAGCTATAAGCAAGAGTGAGTGATTGTGATAGTGGCTGTATGGATGAGTGTGTACTTGTATCAGTGATTGTATAAGAGTGTAAGAATGTGCTAGTATTTGTATGAGTAAGTGAGCTGGTGTGTGTATAACTGTATAGGTGAGTAAATGGCAGTGTGTTTAATTATTTGCATGACTGACTAGGTGTGTGAGTATCTCTATGGATGAGTGGCGTTGTTTGAGTGTCTATATAGGAGTAAGAGTGCATATGATAGTCCTGTACTGAGTGACCGTAAGTATGAGTGACTGTACGGGTGAGTGAGTGGATGTGTGTGTGTAGACCTAAGAATCAGTGAGTGGGTATGTAGTTATTGGTGTTGGAGTGTCTATGGTTTTGCGAATGGCAGTCTGTAATTTAGAGTGGGTGAATCAAAGGTTAGGAGGTGCATCAGAGGTGCATCAGATTATCACGTGGATGATGTCATCAGTGATGTCATTTGAGATGTCATCAGTGATGTCATCAGTGATGTCACTGACCATGTCATGAGTGATGTAATATGTGACGTCATCAGCAGTGCATTGCGGGGGCGCGAGTTATAGTTAGCTGAACTAACTATAACGGGGGAATTTCACGGGTTTTGTACGAGTGCAATGTCCAAGTAACTAAAACTGTCCCTAAAACCTATGGTTTTTTCAGTGAATTTCAAAGGTTTTTTAAATGCTAATTTGTAACTATAACGTGTCTGAAACCTGTGGTTTTTTCAGTGAATTTCAAAGGTTTTTTAAATGCTAATTTGTAACTATAACGTGTCTGAAACCTATGGTTTTTTCAGTGAATTTCAAAGGTTTTTTAAATGCTAATTTCTAACTATAACGTGCCTGAAACCTACGGTTTTTCAGTGAATTTCAAAGGTTTTGTAAATGACAATTTTTAAATGTATTAATTGTTATATTAATTTTTTTCATACTGATTTACTACATTTTTAGAAACAATTTTTTTTTACATATTTTATTTTTTAAATTACATTGTAATTACATTATACATTACATTACAAAAAATACTTTCTCAGAATGAATTACTTTAGTTTAAATACTTTGCAGATAGGCAATAGACTTTTAAGTACAGTAGTTACAGTTGTTGCAATGGGCAACACATTTTCAAACACAATGCAACATTCAGCTCAATGTGAATTTCTAGTTAAATGCAATTAGTTACTTTATGGATTACTTTTGTAACCACAGGACTGGATCCTAGATTCAGTCCTGGTACATCTCCTGTAAACAGTTGAGTAAAAGCGTTTTGGTTACAGTCGTGATTTTTAAGGAATATTATTGTATTTTAAAAGTTGACACTTAGAAACTTTTTCTCATAGAATCACCAATGTTATCCTATGGAAGGAAATTCACTTAGCAGGTAAAAACTGTTATCGTTACTTTATCTTACTCAGTGTTGGATCCTGGATCCAGCACTGGTGCATCTCCTGTAAACAGTTGAATGAATGCGTTTAAGTCATACAGGCGATTTTTAAGGAATATTTGTAGTTTGTGAAAATCGACACTTTGAAAGTTTTCTGCTGAAAACCAGACAATGGATTCCTATGTTAGAAAATATAAGTTACTGGTAAGTACGGTTAAAATTACTTTTCAGGGTCAGTGCTGGGCTAAAAGATGCAGCACTGGGTTCTCTCCTGATAACAGGTGAGTAAATTGGAATTCATACTTTGGTTGATTTTAGAGGAATATTATAAAGTTCCAAAACTCCACACTTAGAAGAATTTCCAAGTGAAACCAGTCAATGTTAGCCTATGAAGGAAATTCAAGTTACCGGTAAGTACGGTTAAAATTAATTTTGAGGATCAGTACTTGGCTGAAAGATGCAGCACTGAGGTCTCTCCTGATAACAGGTGAGTAAATCAGAATTCGGATTTCGGCTGATTTTAGAGGAATATTTTAAAGTTCCAAAAATCAACACTTAGAAACTTTTTCAGCAAAAAGCAGGCAATGATATCCTATGCAAGGAAATTCAAGTTACTGGTAAGTACGGCTAAAATTACTTTTGAGGATTAGTACTGGGCTGAAAGATGCAGCACTGAGGTCTCTCCTGATAACAGGTGAGTAAATCGGAATTCGTATTTCGGCTGATTTTAGAGGAATATTTTAAAGTTCCAAAACTCCACACTTAGAAGAATTTCCAAGTGAAACCAGTCAATGTTAGCCTATGAAGGAAATTCAAGTTACCGGTAAGTACGGTTAAAATTACTTTTCAGGACCAGTACTGGGCTGAAAGATGCAGCACTGAGGTCTCTCCTGATAACAGGTGAGTAAATCGGAATTCATATTTCGGCTGATTTTAGAGGAATATTTGCACAATGGTGAAGGGAGGGGGCGGGGCCTCAGGTGACATCTGTGCAAACGCGCCCCGTTGCGCGTTTTAAGTTGGGGGATTAAGTCCCCTTGAATCCTGAGGGTCCCTAGGGGCCAACTAGCCCACCAGGAACCTCCAATATGCGCCAGGGGCTGCGTTGCAGAGACGTGTAGAGAGGCCACACCCCTTTTACACCTCTCTGCAACGCAGCTCTGTGGCGCTTTCTGGATGTACCTGTTGGGCTAGTTGGCCCCCAGGGACCCTCAGGATTGAAGGGGATTTAATTCCCCATCTTAAAACGCGCCACGGGGCCTGTTTGCACACATGTCACCTGAAGCCCCGCCCTCCCTTCACCACTGTGCAAACGCGCCCCGTGGCGCGTTTTAAGTTGGGGGATTAAGTCCCCTTGAATCCTGAGGGTCCCCGGAGTCCAACTAGCCCACCATATACCTCCAAAAAGCGCCACAGAGCTGCGTTGCAGAGAGGTGTAAAAGGGGCGTGGCCTCTGTACACCTCTCTGCAAGGCAGCCCCTGGCGCATACTGGAGGTACCTGGTGGGCTAGTTGGCCCCCAGGGACCCCCAGTATTCAAGGGGATCGTTCCCCTCTGCAAACGCGCCAGGGGCGCGTTTGCAGAGTGGTGAAGGAAGGGGGCGGGGCCTGCGGGCCCGATCGTTTAAAAAAAAAAAAAAAAAAATTCTCCCCTGAAGGGGGGCTGTGTGGCCCCCCTTCCTTTTTTCTTTTTTTGGGCCCTGGGGACCCCATCCCCCAGGGCCTTACCCCTTTTTTTAAATTACCTTTAAAAAAAAAAAAACGGGAAGGGGGCCGCGTGGCCCCCTTCCCTTGGCCTGTATTGGCCCCGGGGACCCCATCCCCCGGGGCATGGCCTCTATATTTATTTTTTGAGGGGGCAGCGTGGCCCCCTCCTCTGGCCATTTTAAGGCCCCGGGGACCCCATCCCCCGGAGCCGGCCTTTCCTTTTTTTAAAAATTTGTTTTGCTCTTTTTTGGGGAGGGGGCCGTGTGGCCCCACTCCCGAGCCACTACTTGCCCCGGGGACCCCATCCCCCGGGGCTGGCCCTCTCGTTGGGGACTGTGGGGGGGTCCCCAAACCCCCCACAGTCCCGCCGGCTCCCCACGTCCCTTGGGAGCCGGCATTGCTGTTCCACATGGGGAGCAGCTGACATGCTGCTCCCCATGTGGAAAAGCAATCGGCTTTGGATATTGGAAGAGAGAGCAGGTTTCCTGCTCTCTCTTCCAATATCCAAAGCAAGTTTGCAATGACAGGACGGGAGCCGCGAGGCTCCCGTCCTGCCATAGCAAACTACAGTGTCCCGGGGGTAGGCACCCGGGACACTGCAGGAGCCGGCCCTGGGGGGTGGTGGTCCCCAGGGCCATCAAGGGCTCCAGGAGGGGGCCGCGCCGCCCCCTCCCATTCAGTACACAGCCCCGGGGAGGTGGTGGTCCCCGGGGCTCTGGGGTCCGTAACGGACCCCCATATTAATTTGTTAGTGCTCCGGGGAGGTGGCGGTCCCCGGGGCGTGTGGGGGGGCTGGAGCCCCCCCACACAGGTTGTTTAATTTAAAAAAAAAAGCCCCGGGGAGGTGGTGGTCCCCGGGGCTGCGGGAGGGCTCAGAGCCCTCCCGCACCATTTTTAAAAGAAAGCCCCGGGGGGTGGCGGTCCCCGGGGCTTGGGGGGCCCTTTGAGGCCCCCCACACATAAAATTAAACCCCCCACCATGCCCCCGGGACTTGGGCCACCCGGGGGCAAAATACAATCGAAGCGCGGGAGACCGCGCTTCGATTTTTTTTTTTTCGGCAGGATTCGCGCACCCTGAGCGCATCCTGACGATTTTTTTTTTTTTTTAAATGCTTTTTTTTGCCCAGGGGGTCCTTGTGGGACCCCCTGAGCAGGCCTAGGGGGTTAGGGTGTTTCTACCCTGCCCCCTTTGTGCGTTTGCACACTTGTTTCTTTTTTTTCTCGGCGGGATACGCGCACCCTAAGCGCATCCCGCCGATTTAAAAAAAAAAAATCTTTTCTGCCCAGGGGGTCCTTGTGGGACCCCCTGAGCAGACCTAGGGGGTCAGGGTGTTTCTACCCTGCCCCCTTTTGCGCTTTGCGCACTTGTTTCTGTCCCTCGGTTCTACCGAGGGACAAAATGGCTGCCAACACTTCCTGAATCGGAATGTTGACAGCCAGCTGACAGCCAATTAGCATGCAGCTCGTGATCGGGACGGTGCGCGCAGGGTGCGCTGAGGGTACGCGTATCCGACGCGCCCATAGATATATATGTACTTTTACTTTTGATTTTCTCAGGAACTACTGAACGGATTTACACCATTTAAGCAAAAGGCACCAGTCTGAACCAAGGACTACCTCTTTGCCAAATTTGGTGTAATTCCGTTCAGCAGTTCGGGCTGTAGCTGCGACTAAAGGTTCCTATGGAAAAATGAATGGGGAAAACGCGTTTTGGGACCCCCTTTTTTCTCGGCCCCCGCTTCACGTATCACCCCGAGACTTTCAGGGTAGGAGCGGAGCGCCCCAACAAGTTGGAAACTTTCACGAAGATTCGTCAACCGGCGCCAACGTTATTTCAAATAGAATGTCGCGGATTTCCTATGGATAATAGGTTGTAACTATAACTATCTACTGGCGACCGCCAGTAGATAATATATATAGAGAGAGAGAGAGAGAGCGAGAGAGAGAGAGAGAGAGGCAGAGAGCGAGACAGAGAGAGAGGCAGACACATGGAGAGGGGTGAGAGAGCATGAGAGAGGGAGAAGGAGTCGCTGGAGAGGGGTGAGAGAGCATGAGAGAGGCAGACACATGGAGAGGGGTGAAAGATGCATACAGAGCTCGCTAAATAAAGAGAGACAGGTGATAAACGGCGCCAGAAAGAGAAGGAAAGAAATCAAAGGATGCACAGAGAAAAAAAAGTTAGAGGATCCGAGATAAAGAGAGAGCATGTATGTGTGTGTGTGTGTGAGAGAGAGAGAGAGACAGACAGACAGGGGAGCGGGTGCATGGACTCAGCGGGAAGGCAGAACCAGACCAGATTTGGCAGCAGCGTGACTTGGTCTTCAGAAATGAGATATTTTTCCTCCTTGAGTGGCCTAAATCATGTGCAGAGGCAAGGCCCCTCTGCTGCGAGGGATTTGTTCGCACGCAAGGTGTGACCCTGAGCGTCCAGCCACGTTCAGCTGGGGACTTCCCACCCTGCGAGTCCATCCAGAATCCTGAACTCCCTGCGTGAGGCTGAGGTGACACGTGTTACCTGACTGTAATTCTGTTTACGCTTGTAAACACGCCCACCGTGGCGGTATGGCAGGCTACAGATATAAACAGGTTGTAAGGATGCGATCCCACCGAGGGAGATGCTTACATCATAGCTTCGAAGGAGTGTATACAGTGCTTGAAGTGGAAACATAGAAGTGCAGGTACTCCGTACCAGAGTACCTGCTTGGTTCTGAGAAGTGCCGGTACTCTCCAGTGAAAAGTATTACGTCTGTCTTGAGAAGTGCCGGTACTCTCCAGTGAAAAGTATTACGTCTGTCTTGAGAAGTGCGGGTACTCTCCAGTGAAAAGTATTACGTCTGTCTTGAGAAGTGCCGGTACTCTCCAGTGAAAAGTATTACGTCTGTCTTGAGAAGTGCCGGTACTCTCCAGTGAAAAGTATTACGTCTGTCTTGAGAAGTGCCGGTACTCTCCAGTGAAAAGTATTACGTCTGTCTTGAGAAGTGCGGGTACTCTCCAGTGAAAAGTATTACGTCTGTCTTGAGAAGTGCAGGTACTCTCCCTCTCAAAATAAGAAAGTACCGGTACTCAGTACCAGACAGTACCGGCCCATTTAAATCACAGGTTGTATACTAATATCTGAGCCCCTGAGCACAGGCCATGGACACAAGGGGTTCTTATTAGCGAACGAGGGTCGACCTCTGAAGTACGCCAATGGTGGGGCCACGGGGTCAGACAGCAGTTGTAGTTTAAGTAAGGCATACAATCACAAGGTAAACAAACACTTGCAATGCAATAGGTCTCGCATTTATGAGAGTTGGAGCTATTGGCATTGTAAATGACAATGCCTTTTATTTATATGTTGTTTTTAAAACAGATAAATAAAGGTCATTGTCATTTACAATGACAATAGCTTAAACTCTTGCAAATGCGAGACCTATTGCATTGCAAATGCGTGCTATAAAAATAAAATGAGCGTTAGGAGAGATCGTGTCTTGCCTGCAGCAGGCAGGACAAAGCCATTTGAGAAAATAGTCCTCGGAGGCTGTAATTAAAGCCTACGAGCAACAACACACGTAACAGGGGGTGTCACCATGGGAGGTTACAAAATGAGGCAAGGTGGTACTAAGGAGAGACTACTAAGCCTTTTGACCAATGAACAGCCACAGTTTATAGTGGACAATGACACAAGCCAATGAAAAATGTAGGCGGAGAGTGGGCGGAGCTTCAAGTCCCTACCTCAATACAGCATGCCTCGCAGAGCAGCACATGCGCTGCCCAGGCTCGACCTAAAAAGAATCAGGCTTTTTATACTCTAATGCAAAATGAAAAAATACAGAAGATCCAACAGCAAATCGACAGAACCTTGCACGCTTCTGCATCTGCCACCTCCCCCTCGGAGCAATGCCTTGCGATGGCCAGCCTTCAACCTCCTCTCTCTCACAGACTTTGCTGACATCCTCCGCTCCCTCAAAACCAACCCCTACTAAGATGACATCTATCATCCCTGATCAAGCCCTCACCGGCGAAGCTCTAACACCCTCAACTTGCATCTTCAACATCTCCCACACCTAGAAACCCTCAAGAGAGCTCAGGTCCTCCCAGTCATGAATAATCCCACACTGGCTTTGATGACCATGCCATTTTCTGGTCCATCACTCACCTCCCACACTCTTTGCCAAAATCATCAAAAAACAGTCCACGAACATCGTCAAGATCCTGCGAGAAGCCTATGCTCGCCTCTCAGATCACACCAGTGACAACAATCTCCTCCATGACCAGCACGCTAGCTTCAGATCACACTGCAGCACAGGGATAGCAGCCGAACAAATCCTAGACAACGCCTTCCTGACCACAGATAATGATGGTCTTACCACCTCATGCTTTCGGACCTATCTGCCATCATTGACATCATCGACCATTGCACCCTCATTCACACCCTGAACCTTGAATGGAATTCTCTGACATCCTCCTCCACTGGTTCTCCTGCTACTATCCAATTGGGATCAGTTCATCCACAAGGGATCTTCCAGATTCCAGAAGCTCTCCCTCACCTGCAGAGTCTCTCAGGGATCCATGCTATGCCCTCTCATCTTCAACCTCTACATAGAGCCCCTTGGCTCTCCCTCACAACAACAGTATAGAAATTTACCAATATGTCAGCGGCTTACAAGTATACGTGTAGATCCTCTCTGCATGCTACATAGAATGCCTCAAGCGCTGCCTGCATCTTATTCAGACATAGATTTCTAGCACCAACCTGAAACTTTACCTCAGCACACAAAACTCTTTCTTTTTCAGCCATAGTAATAACAAGCAACAACACCCATACAACAACACATAACTTATTTCACTTCTCACCCTGTAGCCCTACAAACCCAAGAACCAGCTAAAAATATGTAACATGCTAATATTAATGATGCAATTAAAATATGCATTAAAATTAACATAATATATTAAAAAGAATAACTAACAATTAAACAATGAACATTATTAATAATCAATTAAATCATTAATTTACAATAAAAGATACTTAGGGGGTGATTAGGATGGCGGGCGGACTTCCGCCCGCCCGCCACCCTAGCGGTAACGGGACCGCCTGCCTGCCATGCGGCGGTCCCGCCACCCCAATTAAGATGCGACCGCCACCGCGGCAGTCTCATCTGGGATTTTAACATTGCGGCGGGTGCTGCAGGCTGCAGCACCCCCTGCAATGTTGAAATGCCATGTTGTGCATTGCCATGCACAACGTGGCAGGCACCGCGTGGTGGCAGGCACCGCGTGGTGTCTGCCACCTTGTGCATGGCAATGTAGGGGGGTACCATAGGTACCCCCCAAGTGCAGCCCCCCACCCCTCCACCTCCCCGGGGGCCCGCAACGGGCCCCCAAAGCGAATCCCCGCCAGCCTTTCCATAGCTGCATCGCCGCCATGGAAAGGCCAGTTTCCGCACACACCCTAATATGGATGGCGGTGCCTGGTAGGCACCGCCACCATATTATGCCCCAGCTCCGCCCAGCCGGCAATTGGAACGATTGCCGACCGGCGGAAAAGCGGCGGACGCACTTTGCGTCCGCCGCGATACCCCCGCCATTATAATATGGCGGGGGGTAAATCGGGTGGCGATGGCGGGCAGATCGCCACCACCTGGCCGGCGATGGCGATCCGCCCGCCATCCTAATCACCCCCTTAGCATTGCATTTAAATCAATTCTAAATGAATTATCTTCCCACCCTATTACCCTACAAACTCAATAACTGGCTCTTAAAATATAACATACTATTATTAAATTACATTAAATTAACAAAATAACTTAAAAAATGTAAAAAAAGAATTAAATAATTAACATAATTAGCAATCAAATAATTAATTTAGAAAAGTACTTACCATTAAATTAATTATAATTTAATTAACTTCCCACCCCATTCCCCTACAAACCCAGCCCACTAATAACCTTAAAATTGTTAATTTAAAAATAAATTCCTAAAACACTTAAAATTACAAACTATAACCGTAAAAATAAAAAATTAAAAATTATACTAACAATATTACCACCTAAAACTAATATATTAACGGAAACATATTAAATTAATTTAAAAATTATATGTTTCAACTATATTAATGAAAACAATATTAAAAACAATATTTTTGAAAATATTTCTTACCAAAAAAATGATATTCTTGACAACGATATTCTGTATCACAATACATTTTGTAGTAAATATATTGTTTGACAATATTTCTCTATCACAACATTCTAAACTCAATGTTTTGTCTAAATACTATAAATATATATACCACAGAGTGGCGGTAGTCACTTTGTAGTTACAGTTAGGATTCCCAGAGATAGGAATACCTCTGATTTTCGATTGGTCGTACCTTTGCCACTGTTTGACGAATCTCCATTAAACTTTGCAGACCTATTGCTTTTTCGACATTGGCTGACAGTGCAACGTTTCATGGTGTTTAATTAAGGAGTGCAAAGAAGAAAGGGGGTTACCAAAACACGTGTTTCCACCATTGGATTTTCTGTAGACTTTATAGACAGACGTAGAAGAAAATGGCTGAACCGAATTTTATGAAAATTGGCAAGAATGTAGATTATGATGCAGAAAGGATCCTTTTTGTTATTAGATGTGAATGAGTTCAGTAGTTGTTTAGTAATAAGAACTAAAGCTCAGTGATACATTGGGCTGCGGTATACCACAGTACTTTCATGTGTATCATGGTACATAGCGATGACAAAAATGACAAAGCATCATATTATTGGTTAATGCAAGCCTTCACAAAATTAAAATGCAGCCATATTGTCAAGACCATACCTTGGCTGTGTTCTGGGTTTCTATGTCAGATATGGATTCTTACAGTTTTTTAAAGGTATGAAAAGACACGAGGCACTTTACTAAAGTTTCAATAGGCAGGGAAAACAATTTTTATAGTTGTAAATATTTTTTTTAAAGTTTACAGAGTACCGTAGTATTACCTAGGAAGTACCACGGTACCTATTGAGATAAAAAAAATATATAACATTTATGACAATAGACGATACACCACTCCACTCTACAACATGCCACTCAGCAACATCCCTGTTCACTCTACGATATGTCAATCCACTCTACCACATGCCACTCTACTCTACGACACGCTACTGCACTGTATATAGTTCCACTCCACTCCACTGTAAGACACACCAGTGCACTCTACAACACGTTACTCCACTCTTCGACATGACACTCTACTTTATGACATGCCACTCCACTCTACGCCACCACACTCTACGCACCACCACTCTAAGACACTCTACGACAAGCCACTGTTTGACACGCCACTCCAACCTAGAGTACAACATGCTACTCCACTCCGCAGTACCTATTGAAATAAAATATATCTATAGATATGGCTAAAGACACTTTATGACACGTCTCTCCACTCCACTCTACCACACTCTACTCTACAACACACCACTCCACTCTACACCACTTCACTTCTCTATACAGTACTCAAAGCAACTCCACTCTATGACACGCTACTGCACTGTACAACACCACACATTTCTGTCCACTCTATGCCATTCCACTCTACTCCCTTACACTTTAAGATACTGTGCACCCGCCACTCAATGACATGCCACTCCACCATACTCTACGGCACACAGTTCCACTATATACCACTCCACTCTACAACAATCTTTTCTATCTATGCCCCTCCACTGTACGCCACTCTACTCCACAGTATGACACTCCACAACACGCCACTCAACACCACTCTACCACATGCCACTCCACTCTATGACACACCACTTCACTCTATGACACGCCACTCTACTGTACAACACTCTGCTCTATGACACTCCGTGCCACTGCACTGTATGACAAGGCACCCCAGGCTCCGAAATGTCACTCCGCACTATGCAACTCCACTCTTCACCCCTCCACTCTAAGACATTTTACGACACACCACTGTATGACACGCCACTCTACTGTACAAGAGTGGATTCAGGGGTGCTTTTTATCAGACACTGGGCGCACTACAAAACATTGGCCTGGCCAGTGGGGTTCTTGCCAAACGAGGGGTTGAGGGGCATTTATATGCCACATGGACATAAGTAATGCATATGTGAGTGGATGCAGAAGGCTGCTCCATTTAATTAAGTCACTGCCTGTACAACAAGGTCAATTTTCCAGCGCCATTTCTTCAGTGTGTGATCCTGGGCGCATAGTTTGACCTCACTCTATTCCAGTCCTTTTACCGTCTAAAACGGAATTGCTTTGACATTGGATATGTTATGAGATTAGATGCTGTGCACCATCTGAAATTCAACGGTACACGGCATTCCTGCCTTTGGCACTTCAAGGGGGTATGTGTTAGGACGCGGACACTCATAGATTTCAATACTTCATTTATTTGGAAGTAATCAAACCACCACCACCAACAGCGCAGCCTGACAGTCCATCTCCCAGGCTCCAAGTGACATCCAGTCGAACATCGCTTGCAAGGAGACGGCGAACAATCCTCGGTGAGCGGCTTGGATTCATGTAAAGAGACCGTGCAACAAGCAACTGCAACCCACACCCCCCTTACATAACAATACAAAGACAGATAAAAACACAACCCAATAATTAACTACGGGAGAGCACTAAGAACATACGAGCTCAAACATTCAAATGTTACTTAAGGAAAACAATAAGGGATTATACTGCATGAATGTGATGGACACTGCTTCAAAACAAAACCTCTGAAACGGGACAGAACCCTTCTAGACCTTTGGGCAGGATGAACTGGATTAACCTGGCCCCCAGCCCCCTTCCAGGAAAGATCATGAGAAGAACTCCTCCCTACATCCGTTGACAACATACTGCGTGGGTACCTCACCACCCTGGACATGCTCCATGTGCTACCAGTATGGACCGTCACCACATTTCTGCTGCTAGAGGTGATGATAAAGGGACCCATGTACTCAGTTCCTCCTTTCCTCTCCCACCTTGGTTTCTTGATCCAAACATGGTCTCCCACTTTCCATCTCCGGTTCTTTGCCGAGTTCTTCCGCATCATACCTATGCTGGTACGATCTGATTCTGGCAACCACCTCCTCACTGCCCAAAATGACAGCACGCTTCATAGGCAACCACTGCGGGTTTAACTTGGAAGTGGCTACTCTACCCCTTAAAGACTCAAAGGAGGACTTCTGTGTGACACAATCGGGAGCAGTACGATGCGCCCACCGCATGTCCCCTAGCACTCCTTTAAGTGGTACCTAGACTCCAAAGCTCTCTGAACACAGGCCTTCACCATCCTGTTCATGGCCTCTGCAATACCATTGGCCTGCGGCACGTAGAGGGCTGTCTTCTGATGTGTTATCCCAAAGTAATCTAAAAACACCTGCTTTTCGTGTAAGGTGAACTGTGCCCCGTTATCTGTCCGCACCCCTTCATCTGCAAATTCATCCCTAAGGAATTCTAAGACTGTTCTGGTGCACAGGGGGCCAACACATCTGGTAGACACCCATTGGACGTGTAATCCACCAACAGTAACACAACTCTCTCGGTTGGCGATAGCAACTCAAATAGGCCTATTATTATATCACGGCCCTACTTTGTCCAAGGCTCCTCTGGCACAGCAACTGTCGACAAAGAGGCAGTATTGGTCACAAGAGTCTGATCATCAAAAGCACGCAAACAACACTCCTTCGCCACCTCCTCTGCTTGACGATCCAGCTCCGGCCACCAAAAACTCTCTCTGATCTGGGCCTTAGTGAGACTTCTACCAAGGCGTTCTTCGTGTGCTAAATTGATCACCTTGGGCCTCCTTTTTCTGGGTGGTTCAATCCTTCCACCTCTCACCAGGTCATCTGGGAACAATGTAAGTTCATTTCTCACTGACGAGCATGGTCTCAGTTCAGGATCTAACCCTTTATAGTCAGGCCAGCCATTCACTACAGAGGTTTGAATTGTAGGAAATAGTTTGTCATCCTCACCGCTTTTCAGCCACTTCTCCCTCGTAATCGTGGGTTTCCTCACCCAGTTCACACAATTTACATCCTCAACGACCCCATCGTGTTTGCCAACCACTGATAGCCATGACAGACAGTCCAGGGGTCAGTCTCACGCTGCAGTTACAGGAAAACACATGAACCAAAGGCTGGTGATCTGTTCTCACCAAGAAGGGAATGCCACACAGATAAAACTTAAAATGCTGGACCACCCAGACTATAGCTAGGGCCTCTCTTTTAATGCACAAATAGTGCTCCTCTGCTCTCCTAAGTGCTCTTAAAGCAAACGCCACTACTTTCTCTACACCCCCCCTCAACTTGAGAAAGTACAGCTCCCAGTCCCCGAAGACTGGCATCGTTGGTCAGTGTGGTCTTCCTCCTGGAATCAAAATGACCCAAGGTGGGCATTGTGCTGACTCCCAATTTCACAGCTTTGAATGCTGCCTCACATTCTTCTGAACAAGCAAAATGAGCCCCTTTCTCTGGAAAGATCTGATTGGCTGCACCACCCTCGCAAACCCCTTCATGAACTTCGAGTAGAACTCAATGAGTATCAAAAATGACCTCACTTGTTCTTTGTCAGTAGCGGTGAGAGCACCCACAGTACAGTCCACTAACTCCAGTTTAGGTTTGATACCCTCCCTCGAGATAACATGACCCAAGTACGTGATTGACGTTACTCCAATTCTACACTTCTGCTTCTTCACTCTGAGGCCCTAGTTCTCCTCAAAACGGTCCTCAAAACGTCATCATGCTCACCGCATCCTTGCCATAAATGAGAATGTCATCCTGAAAGAATGAGATGTTAGATATTCCCTCCAGGACCATTTTCATTACAGTTTGAAAACAAGCTGTGACCGATGCCAGGCCAGACGGCATTCTAATAAACCGATATGCCCCCAACGGTGTCACGAATGAGGTCAAATGTTTTGAGTCTTGGCGTATCTGTATCAGGTGGTAGGCGGAGGAAAGGTCTAAAACAGAAAAAATGTCACCCCTTCATCATACTGAGAGATTCGGAGATGTTAGGGAGTGGCTGGCGGTCTGCCCAAATCCATTTATTAAGATCTCTTAAGTCCACACACATCCTAATGTCTCCAGCTGGCATCCAGTAGAACACCCCTCGCATGGAGATTGCAAACCTTCTGGGCATGAGCTGCTTGGATACATTTGAGGAGACCGTACAAGCAAGTACACCAATCTGCTCTTCCTGTGCCATCCGAGCCACCGTAGGCCCTGAGGAATCTATTGAGGGAGGGGCGAGGCACGTGCAGTGAAGCAACACACCCCTGCGCTAGCCATGGATTCCAAACAAGAACCATGTGTGCGCGAGAGGCACGCCCCTCACGCGCAGGCACCCATCAGTCAGGGACAGTCACGTCATTGGGGGGGGCCTTCATGATTAGAACCCCCTTTATTATTAGATTCTGTTTTCCATAAGACTCTAGAGAAAGAGGTTTTAGTAACATGATCCGTCTAATAGTAAAGAGGATTTCAAAGCACAACTTATTTTAACCATCTGTTCTTCTAAGGTTCAAAAGTACAGTAAATGAACGTTTAATATCCTCGTGCGTTGAACAAGGGCTGTTTCATGGAGCAGGTCTATCCGGGACAGTGATGAGGGGAGGGCGGGAGGGGTCGGGATGTGGAGGTGGGCGAGGGGAGCCGGACCTGGAGCTGAGAGATCCTGGGGCAGTGGAGTGCACCGTCCTGAGGGGTGAGGTCACGGGGGTGGGAGGGAAGGGAAGAGAGAGGTGGGGGAGTGGACAGATCCTGGGGCGGTGGGGTGCACCGTCCTGAGGGGTGAAGTCACGGGGGTGGGAGGGAAGGGAAGAGAGAGGTGGGGGAGCGGACAGATCCTGGGGTGCTGGGGTGCACCGTCCTGAGGGGTGAGGTCACGGGGGTGGGAGGGAAGGGAAGAGAGAGGTGGGGGCGCGGACAGATCCTGGGGCGGTGGGGTGCACCGTCCTGAGGGGTGAGGTCAAGGGGTGGGAGGGAAGGGAAGAGAGAGGTGGGGAACGGACTGATCCTGGGGCGGTGAGGTGCACCGTCCTGAGGGGTGAGGTCACGGGAGTGGGAGGGAAGGGAAGGGAAGAGAGAGGTGGGCGAGCGGACAGATCCTGGGGCGGTGAGGTGCACCGTCCTGAGGGGTGAGGTCACGGGGGTGGAAGGGAAGGGAAGGGAAGGGAAGAGAGAGGTGGGGAACGGACAGATCCTGGGGCGGTGGGGTGCACCGTCCTGAGGGGTGAGGTCACGGGGGTGGGAGGGAAGGAAAGAGAGAGGTGGGGGAGAGGAGCCGGACCTGACAAGTCCTGGGGCAGTGGGGTGCACCAACCTGAGGGGTGAGGTCACGGGGTGGGAGGGAAGGGAAGAGAGAGGTGGGTAAGCGGACAGAATCTGGGGCGGTGGGGTGCACCGTCCTGAGGGGTGAGGTCACGGGGTGGGAGAGAAGGGAAGAGAGAGGTGGGCGAGCTGACAGATCCTGAGGCGGTGGGGTGCACCGTCCTGAGGGGTGAGGTCACGGGGTGGGAGGGAAGGGAAGAGAGAGGTGGGAAATGGACAGATCCTGGGGCGGTGGGGTGCACCGTCCTGAGGGGTGAGGTCACGGGGGTGGGAGGGAAGGGAAGAGAGAGGTGGGGGAGAGGAGCTGGACCTGACAAGTCCTGGGGCAGTGGGGTGCACCAACCTGAGGGGTGAGGTCACGGGGGTGGGAGGGAAGGGAAGAGAGAGGTGGGGAACGGACAGATCCTGGGGCGGTGGGGTGCACCGTCATGAGGGGGTGAGGTCACAGGGTGGGAGGGAAGGGAAGAGAGAGGTGGGTGAGCGGACAGATCCTGGGGAAGTGGGGTGCACCGTCCTGAGGGGTGAGGTCACGGGGGTGGAAGGGAAGGGAAGGGAAGAGAGAGGTGGGGAACGGACTGATCCTGGGGCGGTGGGGTGCACCGTCCTGAGGGGTGAGGTCACGGGGGTGGGAGTGATGGAGCAAGGACTCACAAATGAGACTTGCTCGGATGCAATCTTCTTAAAGTATTAATGTATTCAATTGTATTGTTCATATTAACCATTGCACACACAAATACAAGTAGCAAGGAAGCTTGCCTATGTGTTTTACTAACAAGTAACGCTTGTCTATTCTAAAATGGCCGCTAAAACGCGGGAACTTTACTGCGCATGTCTCAACCATATCACGTGGTGTGACGTCTTTCTTTGCTTGGTGGGAAAATTCTTGCTTCTGCGCAGTATGAATTAAAATGGCTGCTTTATGTTCTCACATGCTACAGCTTGCTCTTATGTTTTGTTTAAACAATAGTATTCTAACACTACTAATGCGGGTTAAGTTTATAAGTAAAAGGGAATAGAATAGACAGAGTGGGTATACAGTGAAACATTTTATTTGTGATTTTAATATTTTCTTCTTTGACTTTATTAGTTCGTAAATGTTGGGCCTGGGGTTGGTGAACTGAAAACTCGAATGACGTTGGTTCTGCGCATGCTCCTTGAAAGACTGCCCCGAGCGGAAAGGGATGAAGTCAACCTGGACGTCTTCCAAGGCCGTGACCTGATGGCCAATATTGTCGTATTCATGAATGTCCTTATAAAATTGTAACAATGTACATGAAAATACACAAACTTTGTCATAAGACGGGTGGGAAATAAAGCAAATGTATTAAAATTGAGGGGCGGTATTCTAAAACAAAGGGCTTTAAGAAAATGAATTAAATCAATATGGTGTGAGGATCAACACCCTGTCCCCATCCAATCAGGAGTAGTGGCCCCATAAGTTAGCAACATTAAGGGGAGGTACATGGGCGTAGAAGGGTATAATAGATATAGAATTAGCTAATTAGTTAGCCTAAGAGACTAAGAGACTAGACGCTGAGAAGAATAGGCTCCAGACGTACAAGCTGATCGGTCGCAGACTGAACCGCTGTCCAGAGAGGTCCTGAGGAGGGGGCGGCGGAGTCCATTAGAAGGAAGTCACGGGAGAATTCGAGGAGATGCGAAGTACCAGAGAGGGGAACGACGCAGGCGTCGTTGATAGAGAGGTAACCGGTCCTGTCCTGATCCGGGAGGAGGTCTTTGCTCTTCATCCCTCCAGGGTCCTATCTTTCCAACTCCTTGGCCAAGGGGTTTGGTTCTCGCACTTTAGGTAAATATAAATGCAAACCTTAGTTGCGCTGCTGTCTCTATTTTCTCTTTTCCTAAGGGACCGTCATTAATCGATAATTCATTTTTATGCTTCCTCCTTGCGATACGATTTAAGTATCATGTGGTTCTGTATTTTACTCTGCTAAATCTTTAGATAAACATTTTAAAACTTCTTGACTCAGTGATTATTTTAGAAATGTATGAATTGTATAGAACGTCACTCATTTTAAACTTCCCAATTAGCAAAGGATTCATTGGTAAGTCATTACTCTTCAATCAGAAGGTAATTGGTAGCAGGGATTTTGATAAAAGAGTACCAACTGACCCACCAGCGGAAATTGCTAGCGTAGTATGAATGTATGGGCCCAAGCGAGTATTTTGTGTATGAATGCTTGTTGCTAGTAACCCGCTGGATCAGTTTTCTGGTAGCAAGAGGAAGGTTATTATCAATTAGTTTGGTGATTAAGGATTATTAATATCGCCATCAACTATTTGACTAATGGCCCATTGACCTTAGGAGGGAAGTAAAATAATTGCCCAAGTTAGATAAATGTCCAGATTCTCAAAAGAAAGTCCTGATTCCTGTTCCAATGCTCAGAACCTGAAGACTGGCAAAGCAGTACTGAAAGGTGATGCAAGAAGGCGATTGCTGGAGTGGTGTGAGTATCAATAGGGTTGTGAAATGTTGTTAATGGCTAGGATGTATCACGGAGACACACACGTAGGGAGAGATGCAATGATTAGGCTCTTTAGACAAAATTGGTTCAATCCAAGGTTTAGGGCAGTAGCAGAGAGTCTTTGCCAGAGATGTTTAACTTGCCAAATGCATAACCCAGGAAGAAAAACAGTAATTGGGTTTGGGAAAATTGGAAAGGCAGAGGGTCCATTCATGAGACTGCAACTTGATTTCATACAGTTACCACCATGTAGAGGGCTGAAATATGTACTAGTCATAGTGTGCCTGTTTTCCAAGTGGGTGGAGGCTTATCCAACCAGGAGGAATGATAGTATTACAGTCGCAAAGTTGTTGCTACGCGAACTCATTCCTAGATTTGGTTTTCCAGTAACTTTGGAATCAGATAGAGGAAAGCACTTTAACAGTGAAGTGGTTAAGATAATCTGTGAAGCATTCCAAATTGAGCAAAAATTGCACTGTGCATATCGTCCAGAGGCTTCTGGAGTGGTGGAACAAATGAATGGCACGATAAAATCCAGACTGAGAAAAATGTGTGCATCAACATCATTAGAGTGGCCAGATGCATTGCCTCTCGTTTTAATGGGACTCAGAAGCATTCCTGATAGAAACACCGGATTGAGTCTGCATGAGATACTAATGGGAAGAGCAATGAGACAAGCACATGTACCCACGAATAAACTGCTGAATATATCTGATGATATGGTTCTGGATTATTGCAAAGGACTGGCTGACTTAGTGCGTTCTGTCTCTCACCAGGTTGGAGAAGACGCAGTTTCCAGGCAGCCTGAACAAGAACATGATCTGAGTCCCGGAGACTGGGTGGTAGTGAAGAATCACACCAGAGAAACGTGTCTATCACCTAGGTGGGGCGAACCTTGTCAGGTCATACTGATTACGAACACAGCAGTGAAGTGTGCAGGATTTCCTAATTGGATTCATGTAAGCCACACCAAAAGAGTACCAGACCCTGAAGAAGAAAATCCTCAGACAACATCGATAACTGAGGAAGCTGAAGGTTGCCCAGCTGAAGAATATCGGGCCCGAGATTCAAGGGAAGCTGACGAAGAACAACCGAGCACAAGTCAGGACTGGATACCAGTGGTGGAAATACCTGAAATCTGCTACAGAACAAGAAGTCAAGTAAATCTAGAAGAAATTGAAGAAGATCAGATAGGTGAAGAAGAAGCAGCTCAGGAAGAAGAAGAAGAACAAACACAAGAACCTGAGCAGGAACAGATAGGGACAGGAAACTGGACTCAAATTAAAGAAGAACCAACAGATTTTGAGCAGGGACAGACAGGTCTAGAAGAACGCGGTCAGGCTGCAGAAGTACAAAGTGCAATAAGCCCTGATCAGAACCAGTTAGATCAAGAAAAATACACAGAAGAAGATCCTGAGAATTTCGAGCATGAAATTGTAAATCAAGAACAAAATCAGTTACTAGAAACTCACAGTGAAGCAGCTGAAGAGAAAACAATAAGACCTGAAAAAGAACAAGTAGAAGATACTGAAATAGAAGAAAACCAAATTGTGCCAAAACTTGAAAATAAAAGAATTTCTGAAGAAGAAATAAGAAGAGAAGAAACAGTGCAAACAAAGAAAACTAGAAAAGGTGATCATTGGCCTAGTGTCATCAAGAGAGTAAAATACCACATAACAACCAGAAGTGAAGATCCAGAACAAGTAAATGAAGTAACAAGCCAAACAGGACGAGAAAATAAAAGTGAAAAACGAAGAAGCAAAAGACTGAAACTTGTGAACAACAAATTCAAAGGTCCTGATTGGACTTGTATTATTATTGAAGATTACGAAAGCTCAGAATCAAGTGGAAGTGGTGACGAAGGAACCAGTGCAGAACTGACGTATGAAAAAGAAATAGAACCACCTTGAGAACGTAAAGAGACTTGAAGAATACGATAAGAAGAGCAATCTTCCTTGTCAAAATGCCTGATGATAGAGTTACTGGGAGACCAAAGCAGAAAGGTTGTAAAAGATGTTGTGCTATATGCATATGCAACCTGGTAGTGATGCTTATAGTATGGTTAGTTGTGATCGTAGCAATTCCTTATCTTATGATAATAGATAGAAAGATTAACAACGAAACTAAGGAAAGAACAGATAACTTGAAAAGCAATAGAGTAGAACTAAAGGCAGAAGACGAACCAGAAATGCATCATGAAGTAACAGATAACGACACTAGTTTGAATGTTTTCACAAAGTTATTATTTCAATATGTAGATACTATGGAAGTTAGTAATTGTTATGTCTGTATGAAACTACCTGAATCAGTAGCAGAAGGATTAACGTATCATCACTTGCCATTAACCTATGGCATATCATGTAGTGTACTGACTAGTTTATTTTATAGAACAGGGAGACTTCAGTATTATTATTCAAATATAGATGTGATATTTTCCGAGGTTCCGATTCGAAAGAATATGAATCCAGTGCTTAGTAGCAAAGATGCACAGTTTATGGGAGAGTTTTTCTTAACAATGAAATCAATAGACATAACACACGCACATAGAAGCAATCTAACATGTTCGTTACATGAAGAAGAAAAGATATTTTTGAATTTAGTGGAGAGTAGAAGACAAGATTTCCAAAAGAAAGCTTCTGAGCATAAGGCTCATTTACCACCTTGGGCTGAGAAAGAAGGTAGTTACACACCTGGCAAGGCTCAAGCTGATATGGCTCTAGATTTTGAAAAGACACGGAAAATTTGTCTACATAGGTTAAAGACTATGGGCCCGATTCTGATGCGGGTTGGAAAAGCTTCCCGACCGAGGGCCCAATTCTGATGCGGTTAGGAACAAATGTTCCCATTGAAGTCAATGGGAGTTCAACCAAATCGTATCTGGAAACATCCGGATGCATCCTACTCTGCCGGTTGGACTTTCCCGATCCGAGTGGGTCGGAAACCATTTCCCAACCGGTTCGGTCGGGAAGCTTTTCCAACCCGCATCAGAATCGGGCCCTAAGTATAACAATGTTTTCATCGGTACCAGTGAATGTGAACACAATTTCTTAATTCTTGGAGGTTGGGGACTCAAAGGAGGAACGGATTCAGTTTTTCCTGGAATCTATTATGTATGTGGGAATAAGGCTTACTTTAGGCTTCCTGCACGGTGGTATGGAAGTTGCTATTTTGGAATAGTATTTCCAAAAATATACCACGTAAAAAGAAACACTGGCAGCAATGAAAATACTAGTGAATTAACACGTAGAAAAAGAGCTAGATTTTCAGAAATTATAGGTGATATATTTGGTGCATTGATACCTTCAGTGGGAATAATTCTGAATTCAAGGAAAATATGTAAATTGTCTACAGTGGTTGATCGTTTATCAACTGACACTGCTGGAGGATTTCTAATGATTAATGCGGAAATGGTTGCGATTAGATCTATGGTTATGCAAAATCGACTTGCTCTTGACATTATATTGGCAAAAGAGGGCGGAGTCTGTAAATTATTGAAGACGAAACACTGTTGCACTTACATACCTGATAAAAGTGCAGAAATTGGAATGTATATACAGAATATAACTAAACTTGAGAAGGAACTAAAACCACTGAAGTTGACAGTGTATGGGAAAGAATGACCCGTAGGATTAGGTCAATTGGTGCTTGGTTTGCTAATATAGGGAAAGGACTTATAGGTCAAATATTAGTACCCTTAGCAGGGATAGCAATAATAGTATTTTTAATAATAATATGGTGCAAATGTTGTAGAAGGAATGAATCATATAATGTGACAGAAAAAGGAAAGAAGAGAAAGTTTGATGAGATTGAACTTGAAGATTTAAGAAGTGAATTATACAAGAAACTGAAAGGAGATGTGAAAAGTAGAAAGTGTACAAATGAAAAAGAAACCATATTATGCTGAAAGTTGGCATCTGGTTGTGGGTAGTATTTTTGATGGCTCAGAAACGCCATCAGAGAGGGGATTGATGGAGCAAGGACTCACAAATGAGACTTGCTCGGATGCAATCTTCTTAAAGTATTAATGTATTAAATTGTATTGTTCATATTAACCATTGCACACACAAATACAAGTAGCAAGGAAGCTTGCTTATGTGTTTTAACTAACAAGTAACGCTTGTCTATTCTAAAATGGCCGCTAAAACGCGGGAACTTTACTGCGCATGTCTCAACCATATCACGTGGTGTGACGTCTTTCTTTGCTTGGTGGGAAAATTCTTGCTTCTGCGCAGTATGAATTAAAATGGCTGCTTTATGTTCTCACATGCTACAGCTTGCTCTTATGTTTTGTTTAAACAATAATATTCTAACGCTATTAATGCGGGGATAAGTTTATAAGTAAATGGGAATAGAATAGACAGAGTGGGTGTTGGACTTGGCCCTTATTGTCCTAAAATCTTTCGCTTTTCCCCCCTAGCCTTTTTACCATGTGTGAAATAATACCTACTGCACAATGGCGTGCGCAGATTTATTTGTACTGTTGTAAAGCAATGTTACTTTTAAAATGGACGCCATTTCTGTCTGCTTGTGCCGCCTGCCTGAGGTGGGTTGCCGGTCTTGTTGTCTGTCACCCAGCCCCAGCTTTTGGAGGGAAGTCTGGCAGACAGGGTGCTCTACACCTCCTCCTAAACCAGTTGGGACCGGTTTCCCAGGGAACCTTCCAGAAGCTTCCAGCCCTTTCTGGTAGGTGGGGTGAGGGGGGCTGTGCCTCCATGTGCTCAGACTGAGCGTGGACTTGAATGAGAGGTGACACTCTGCCAGGAGGTACCGCCACATTGGGCCTGTGTGCTGGCCCCTGTGCCCATCTGCACCCCTCCGCTGTCCACAGGGCCAGTGAGAGCCCTTTACTGGAGTGAAGACTGCTGTGTCAGGAGGAGTGCCACTTTATGGGAGATGACTTCTTCTAGGAGCTGCTGTCCTGTTCTGATGAGTACCCACTGCCTGCTGATCTTGCCCAGTATTGCCTGCCTCCTCTCCTGCCGTCCTAAGCCCAGCACCTGGTGAGCGCTATATCTTAATGCCCAGGAGGTAAGGAGCTGACACCTGCAGCGCTGCGCTGCGAGAGCGCTATATTTCTAGAGTTGAAGTGCCTGTGCTGCTCTGCCTGCACTCTAGCGCCTAGTGGGACTATTTGCGTGATTACCAGAACCCATCGCAAGCGCTACATCTAAAGTGCCAGGAGTGAGGAGCTGATGCCTGTAGCGCTGTGATTCCAAAGCGCTACATCTAAAGTGCCAGGAGTGAGGAACTGACGCCTGCAGCGCTGTGCTGTCTAAGCGCTATATTCAAGGTGCCAGGGGAAGAGGAGCTGGCGCCTGCAGCTCTGTGCTGTGCTGTCCAAGCACTATATTCAAGGTGCACGGGGAAGAGGTGCTGACGCCTGCAGCGCTGTGCTGTCTAAGCGCTATATTCAAGGTACCAGGGGAAGAGGAGCTGGCGCCTGCAGCGCTGTGCTGTCTAAGCGCTCTATTTCAATTACCCCGCGGTGGTGAGTGGGGCTCAGTCATCCCGTGGTTGGGGGGGGTGTCGGGGCACATTGCCGGTGCCCGCCCCCGGTGCCAGTATTCTTTTGGGGGCATTGGATTACCCAGGAGTACAGAGAGAGGAGTGAGAGACCCTCCTGCCCTAGCGCTTTGCGCACCTTTGTTTTCGGTGCCCTGGCAGCCAGCCCTGACTTTGCGGGACATAGGGCTTCTGAGCCCCTGAGAGAGGCCAGTTGGCCTGGGCCCAGTTTCAGAGTGTGGTGCCCCCGATTGGGGCGATCGGGGTTTATGCTGGCGAGGCCTATTGCCCCTTATGATTTATTGCAGAATAGGGTTGTACGATGCATTTGTACCTAGGATGATACCTAATGCTTTTCCCTCAAGTTTGCAGTGCTGATTTTAGGCCTATTGTGTTCTAAGGGGGTGCCCTGCTAAGGTTATGGGAAGGCCTCATGTGCCATACCTCATGCGGCTAATGTGGCTTATGCCCCCCTGGTAGTATGGTTATGCATAAGGTGCTATTGAGATGCCCCTGGGTTTATGCTAATGGGAGTGATGCCTAATGATAACGCCTAATGCTCCTACACTGAGGATGATGCCCACTGCTGATGTATGCCTTCATGCGCATAGTGTGTTTATATGCCTGACCGGATGTTTTCATTCTAGGCTTCATGTGTATGCCCGATGCTGTTGGCGTTCCGCCTAATGTTCATGCCCACAAGGATGCCTAATGCATGTGATTATGCCTATTGTGCATGTTTAATGCTTTCATGCCAACGTGGTTCAGGCTCATGCTTGCAGGCTACGGCAATGGTGCTTTATTCGTATGTCTAATGCTCACATGATTTGTGCTAATGTGCCCAATGCTTTTTCCTAGGGTGTACATTGCTGATGGTTATGCACCAATGATACTTTAGGCGTAGGTTACGCCTGATGCTAAACTTGAGTGGGGGCCTGATGTGATGCATAAAGCGTTGTTTAGATGCCCCAGCTTTATGCCTTCATGTTAAGGAGGATTGTGCGCCTAATATTGTTGCTTATGGACTTTCATTTATTCCTGTGCTGATGTTGGTTCTGGCAGCGGCCCGATTGGCGCTGCACTGTAAATAGTCCCCACTGTTTATATCTACCGGGTGCCGGTTGGCGCCGTGTTGACTACTGTGGTTACCACCTGCTATGCTGTTGCATAATACAAATGTTATTTTTCTTATTCAAACTGGTGTGGTCTCCCGTTTGTAGTGTGCCTGGTGTGTCGCCTGTGTGTGCTGCGCGGATGCTTTACACAATGCTCCTGGTTTAGCCTTCCCGCTCCGCACCACGCTACCCGTTTCCAACAGTGGGTATACAGTGAAACATTTTATTTGTGATTTTAATATTTTCTTCTTTGACTTTATTAGTTCGTAAATGTTGGGCCTGGGGTTGGTGAACTGAAAACTCGAATGACGTTGGTTCTGCGCATGCTCCTTGAAAGACTGCCCAGAGCGGAAAAGGATGAAGTCAACCTGGACGTCGTCCAAGGCCGCGACCTGATGGCCAATATTGTCGTATTCATGAATGTCCTTATAAAATTGTAACAATGTACATGAAAATGCACAAACTTTGTCATAAGACGGGTGGGAAATAAAGCAAATGTATTAAAATTGAGGGGCGGTATTCTAAAACAAAGGGCTTTAAGAAAATGAATTAAATCAATATGGTGTGAGGATCAACCCCCTGTCCCCGTCCAATTAGGAGTAGTGGCCCCATAAGTTAGCAACATTAAGGGGAGGTACATGGGCGTAGAAGGGTATAATAGATATAGAATTAGCTAATTAGTTAGCCTAAGAGACTAAGAGACTAGACGCTGAGAAGAATAGGCTCCAGACGTACAAGCTGATCGGTCGCAGACTGAACCGCTGTCCAGAGAGGTCCTGAGGAGGGGGCGGCGGAGTCCATTAGAAGGAAGTCACGGGAGAATTCGAGGAGAAGCGAAGTACCAGAGAGGGGAACGACGCAGGCGTCGTTGATAGAGAGGTCACCGGACCTGTCCTGATCCGGGAGGAGGTCTTTGCTCTTCATCCTTCCAGGGTCCTATCTTTCCAACTCCTTGGCCAAGGGGTTTGGTTCTCGCACTTTAGGTAAATATAAATGCAAACCTTAGTTGCGCTGCTGTCTCTATCTTCTCTTTTCCTAAGGGACCGTCATTAATCGATAATTCATTTTTATGCTTCCTCCTTGCGATACGATTTAAGTATCATGTGGTTTTGTATTTACTCTGCTAAATCTTTAGATAAACATTTTAAAACTTCTTGACTCAGTGATTATTTTAGAAATTTATGAATTGTATAGAACGTCACTCATTTTAAACTTCCCAATTAGCAAAGGATTCATTGGTAAGTCATTACTCTTCAATCAGAAGGTAATTGGTAGCAGGGATTTTGATAAAAGAGTACCAACTGACCCACCAGCGGAAATTGCTAGCGTAGTATGAATGTATGGGCCCAAGCGAGTATTTTGTGTATGAATGCTTGTTGCTAGTAACCCGCTGGATCAGGAGGGAAGAGAAGAGAGATGTGGGTCTTGAGGAGCCGGACCTGACAAGTCCTGGGGTAGTGGGGTGCACCGACCTGAGGGGTGAGGTCACGGGGGTGGAAGGGAAGGGAAGAGAGAGGTGGGTGAGCGGACATAACCTGGGGCGGTGGGGTGCACCGTCCTGAGGGGTGAGGTCACGGGGTGGGAGGGAAGGGAAGAGAGAGGTGGGCGAGCGGACAGATTCTGGGGCGGTGGGTGCACCGTCCTGAGGGGTGAGGTCACGGGGGTGGGAGGGAAGGGAAGAGAGAGGTGGGGAACGGACAGATCCTGGAGCGGTGGGGTGCACCGTCCTGAGGGGTGAGGTCACGGGGGTGGGAGGGAAGGGAAGAGAGAGGTGGGGGAGAGGAGCCGGACCTGACAAGTCCTGGGGCAGTGGGGTGCACCAACCTGAGGGGTGAGGTCACGGGGATGGGAGGGAAGGGAAGAGAGAGGTGGGTAAGCGGACAGAACCTGGGGCGGTGGGGTGCACCGTCCTGAGGGGTGAGGTCACGGGTTGGGAGGGAAGGGAAGAGAGAGGTGGGCGAGCGGACAGATCCTGGGGCGGTGGGGTGCACCGTCCTGAGGGGTGAGGTCACGGGGGTGGGAGGGAAGGGAAGAGAGAGGTGGGGAACGGACAGATCCTGGGGCGGTGGGGTGCACCATCCTGAGGGGTGAGGTCACGGGGGTGGGAGGGAAGGGAAGAGAAAGGTGGGCGAGCGGACAGATCCTGGGGTGGTGGGGTGCACCGTCCTGAGGGGTGAGGTCACGGGGGTGGAAGGGAAGGGAAGAGAGGGGTGGGGAACGGACAGATCCTGGGGAGGTGGGGTGCACCGTCCTGAGGGGTGAGGTCACGGGGGTGGGAGGGAAGGGAAGAGGGAGGTGGGGGAGAGGAGCCGGACTTGACAAGTCCTGGGGCAGTGGGGTGCACCAACCTGAGGGGTGAGGTCACGTGGGTGGGAGGGAAGGGAGAGGTGGGCGAGCGGACAGATCCTGGGGTGGTGGGGTGCACCGTCCTGAGGGGGTGAGGTCACGGGTGTGGAAGGGAAGGGAAGAGAGAGGTGGGGAACGGACAGATCCTGGGGCGGTGGGGTGCACCGTCCTGAGGGGTGAGGTCACGGGGTGGGAGGGAAAGGAAGAGAGAGGTGGGGAACGGACAGATCCTGGGGCGGTGGGGTGCACCGTCCTGAGGGGTGAGGTCACGGGGTGGGAGGGAAGGGAAGAGAGAGGTGGGCGAGCGGACAGATCCTGGGGCGGTGGGGTGCACCGTCCTGAGGGGTGAGGTCACGGGGTGGGAGGGAAGGGAAGAGAGAGGTGGGGAACGGACAGATCCTGGGGCGGTGGGGTGCACCGTCCTGAGGGGTGAGGTCACGGGGGTGGGAGGGAAGGGAGGGAGAGGTGGGCGAGCGGACAGATCCTGGGGCGGTGGGGTCCACCGTCCTGAGGGGTGAGGTCACGGGGGTGGGAGGGAAGAGAGAGGTGGGGGAACTCTATGGCTCAGTTTGGGGGCAGGGGGAGCTGGGTGGATCGCTAGCAGTAAACTCACAGGCTGAAACAGGAGAGGGCTCGAGCCCAAGAGACCCCGAGCATGTCCGAGAGGTCATAGTGCAGAGTCTCATAAGGGGGGTGGGGTGGTGATGTCATGGGTGACCTTGGAAACTCGTCTGTTTAAAATACACAAACCCATCAAAAATAGGCGAATGGGTGAGGATTCTTGGATGAGTTCAGACTCTGCCACTCAGATGCACTGAGAAGGAGTGATATTTATCTGTCCCCCCCCCACCCCCTCTCCAATACTACCCGGAGAGAGATTGAGAGGAGAAC
This sequence comes from Calotriton arnoldi, assembly GCA_963921515.1. Taxonomy (NCBI): domain Eukaryota; kingdom Metazoa; phylum Chordata; class Amphibia; order Caudata; family Salamandridae; genus Calotriton; species Calotriton arnoldi. The sequence continues at coordinate 331,279 of CAWUFW010008311.1, forward strand.
ACTGGAAGTAAGGGATGGGCAGAAAGGGAGACAAAAACCGACAAAGAGAGAGTGAGAGAAAGAGAGGAGGCTGAAATATGTGTAAAAAAAGAACAAAGGTGTAAAGGAATAAGGAAAGGAAAGTATAAAAGAGGGAAAAACAAGAAAAAGATAAGAGGGAATGATGATACACGAGACAGGGTACAGAAGGAGTGTGAAAGAAAAAGAAAGAGAACAAACGTAGAAAGAAACATAGAATGAGCTGATGAAATTGTGAAAAAGAGACAGAGAAACAGGTACACAAAGGGAGAAAAAGAAAACCAGGATGTGAGAAAATGCAAGCGAGAGTCAAAGAGAGGAAACCAAAGACAAAGAGATGGAGGCAAAGAGAGTGAATATTTTACTTAATAAAATTAGGAAACTTGAGCACTTACCCGAAATCATGTCTGTGAAGGGAGAGTATGAATGAATTACACATAACGTTTTAAAAAACCTGTGTGACCCAGAAGGCCATTCATGGACTTGGATCACCTTCATGGCCAGGAGCATGTCCAGCATTCTCCTCGTCATCAGCTCCGCTGAGCCAACAGACCTGCTGCAGGTGTGGCGGTTCTGCAGTACATGTACTGGTAAAGATGCCGGTGTGATCTGGGCCACTTCCTTATGAATCCCAATTCCTGGTTACCTGCAATTACAGCCCATCTACCTCATTTTCTGTCAATGGTTGAGAACTCTTTATAACTGTTCATGCCACCACTGATTTGACTTGACGTTTCGGTCCTCTCCACAGTCTTTCAGGATCATCATCAGGACATAATGGGTTATTCCTCAAAACTCGTGCAATCTCTTGCTTTTCTTCAAGGAACAGCAATTGTTTAGAGTAAACAAAATAAGTGATTTTTATTAAATAGCAAGACAAAGTGCAAACACTTGCTGTCACACAGTAACAAATGCAAAGGAACAGGTGACGACAAATGCACAAACTTCAACCAAAGCTCTCAACGCAGGCCATCGTGCACACATCCAGCAGAGCGCAGATAATTCATGGAGTTGGGTGTTGCCATGCTCACAGTGCATACCATGCCAAGAAAGACAATGACAGCTGAAAGTACGCGTCACAGAGAACTTCAAACACAGAACCAGCTACAACAGGGGCCAACAGCACGCTCCTCCAGAAATATCACACGCATCAACCACCCACCTGGCAATGCCCGTCTTTATCAACGTACAAGATAAGAAGTAATTGAAAAAACCCTGTACTCTTACTAACGAAAAAAAACAATCAGGCGTCCGCAGATGAATTCATAACATATATTAATGTGTGTCAAAGCGAGAACTGGACAAGAACGCGGTACCTGGAACACGTCCCCACAAGCTGGACCACGTCTGAGATGCGACATGCGACCCCCAGAACTATGGGGAAAGCATTAGAACGTCACAGCAGAGGCAAAGTGTGTGCTATTCAAGGTCCCCTAATGTAACATGCAGTTGTATGTCACAGTATCGACCCCTCGAATATCAACTGTGATCATAATATCAACTCCCAGAATATTGCTAAGGTAAGTACCAACTTACTAGAATTAACTCCTCATGATAATATTTCGGGAGTAGATATTATGGTCTCAATATATCTGTCGATATTTCCACTGTGACATTGTAGTGCAAAACAATACATAGTTTAGCATAAGATGACCTCCCTGATTCCACACCGGCACCACTTAAGGGCACCCTACATGCACCAGCATGTGTCATCCAGGGCCTGAAGGAACACGATGACGTCACACCCATCCTGATGGGACTCCATTGACTCCCCTTTCTGGCCCGCACCATCTTCAAGAGCAGCTGCATCATTTACAAAGCCATCGTGACTAGCAGCCCCGCTTATGGTGTGGACAAGCTGACCATCTCTGGTGGATCTCAGCACGCCCACAGCCAGGACACCAGGAATGGCAGACTGAGAAGTGTAAGAAGGAAATACAAACATTAAGCCTTCTACATCTATGCACCTATGATGCACCTGTGATCTGGGTCAACATCTCTGCATCCATCAGGCCCGCCCCAACGCTGCATCTACCGAGGAAAGACCTGAAGACTCATCTCTTTAAAGAACACTACCTTACAGTGCATGAACCATCCACAAGCAGCCATCACTCTCACTCGTGGCCTGCATGCTTTCTTCAACCCCGTACTGTGCTCTGCTGCCTTTGGCGAGGTTTGTGCTACATAAATAACACATGCATACATGTATATGTGACATAGCATGCATAGATGGATGGATGGATATGTAAATAGAAATCTGGGATGATGGATGGATGGGTGAGAGGATGGCAGAGTAAATGGAAATCAGAAAGGACAGACAGATGGATGAATTGGAAAAAATGATTCATTGATGGATGAAATGTTTTATTGATGGATTCGTAAGTCAAATAATGGGTGTATAGGTGGCTAGATGTTTGGATGGATACATGCATAGATGATGGATGTGTGAACAGATGGATGGATGAAATGGCCAATAGATGGATGGAATGGTGAAAGACTGAATACATGACAGAAGTTAAAGGTGAAATGTTAGATATTAACGGGTAGAGGGAAGGCTGAAAGGATGAATGGATAGATGTTTGGATGGAGGAGAAAAGTGAGGTGTTCTAGGGAGGTTCAAGGTCGCTTGCTTCGCTTGCTTGACGCCATCAGAGCTTTGGTTCCATGTGAGGGGATTTACATTTTCTGGCTACTCCCTTGCCAAGTCGACTTAGGTCTTAAAGAACCTTGTTCACTGAGTACAGTGGAGAGACTGAAAAGGCTGTGACATGAGTGAATGTGTGTGTGTGTGTGTGTAAGTGTGTGTGTATGTGTTCCTGTGTAGGCATGGACATCTGCGTAAGTGCGTGTGTGTATGTGTGTGCACATGCATGCATCTGTGTAAGTGAGCGTATCACTGACTCTGTGGCAGTTTAATGAAAAATCAATTCTGAATCCATTTATCGATAAAAAAGAATGTGTATTCAGAATACCATCCAAAACGTCTAAATTAAAAACCACATAACCTTATCATCTCATTTCATAGCCACATATATCAAGTGGAGTGTAGAGGTGCAGAGGGCCTGTAGGGTTCAGAGGTCAGCTTGCATTTGTGTTTCCTGCCACCTCTTCTCTTGGCACCTGGTAGTTTGCTTGTTGTTGGCTGTTTCATGTCTCTACTAGGCCTGGGCGGAAAACTACGCTACGCTCGCGTAGTTTGCGCAACTACGCGCTACGCGAATTGCACGTAGCACAGTGCAAAAACACGTAGCGGGCATTTTTTCCTTGCTCGCAGTCCTCAACGTCAAGTTGGCGACCGCGAGCGAGCAAAATGACATCCCGGCGAGACTTTTTCCTCGTTCGCGATCAGCAACATCAAGTTGCCGATCGCGAGCGTGGAAAATAAACCTCCCGGCGAGATTCTCAACGCGGGGAGGTCAGGTTTCTCATTGAGAGTGCTCGCGACCGCTCGCGATGAGAAACTACCAGTCCGCGTTGAGAAAACTGCTGCTCGAGTACAAATCTACTCGAGCGGCAGAAAATGACCGCTTGCAGTGTGCAAGATGCCGTTTGCAATGATTGCACAGTGCGGACAAGCATCCAGCACTGTGCAATCATTGCGAACAGCATTTCCTACCGCACTACGCAGTTCGCGTAGTGCTACGCGTAGCTCGCGTAGTGCGAACTCACTTTGCGTAGCTACGCGTAGCGCTACTACGCGAACTACGCCCAGGGTTAGTCTCTACCATAGTGCTGAGAGTCCAGCCTTCTTGGAGTAGCGCTTAAGGGGGGCAGGGGATCTGTTGTGTATGGAAGGCGTGGTTGGAGGTGTGTGGCACAATAATGGCTGCCAGTGACCTCAGGCTACAGGGGGGTGTGTTTGCCTGGAAGTCCTTCCCAGATGTTGTCATCTTGTTTGCTGGATCTGTCTGGCACAGTTTTTTTTTTTTGTTTGCAGATTTATATAGGGCGAACTCGACCCGAAGGTATTGGAGCGCTTTACATGAGTAACCAGTTAAGTTACACAAGGACACATTCATTATGTGGTAGGCGCGGGGAGATTAAGTGATTTGCCCAGAATCACAGGATGCTGAGCCGATCCCGAGGCTCGAACCCGATTCCCCGGTTCCAAAGTCGGCAGCTCTAGCCGTGAGGCCACAGCCCATTGGTTGACTGAGGTGAGAGAAGTAAACCCAAGGCAAGGCTGACAGTGCTGGTCCAATCTACGTGTTGTAGTGAGTGGCAGGGGAGAGTAGCTCTGGAGGGGCACACAGGGCCCAGAATGTCCCCCTTGGTGCATGTAGGAAGCACTAATCAGAGAGCATACAGGGTCCAGGCTGTGCTCCTTTGTTGTACAAAGGTAGCAATATGACCTGAGTGGCAGGGGGGTTTGGGCATCAAAGTACATTCAGGGTCCAGAATGTCTCCCTTGGTGAACTTGGGCATCACGATGACCTGAGTGATGCTGGCATTGGACAATCCATTCTATGGGGCCTTCTTTATTCAGTCTTGGGGGTGTATCTGATGCCAGGTGAGTGAAGCTGTCAAGGAAGATGCTTTGTTGAAGACTGTGTTGGGGATAGGTAGATGTTATGTTATGGAAGAGGTGTGGCGCTTCAACCAGAGCTGCATCCGGAGCGCAGGGCTCATGGTTTGATCCCCGGTGCCGGCGGCAGCTCAGCTCAGCATCATGTGACCCTGGGCAATAGCTCACTTAATCTCACCGACAACCCCAGCGCCTTGAGACCCTTAGGGGTGATATGTTTGCGCTTTACAAATGTGGATTTATTATTATTGATTTGTATAGTGCACTAGTCACCGAGAGGGTATTATTATTTGGGATTTATAGAGCGCATGGCTGCCTGAGGGCTTCCCAGCGCTAGGAGACTGAATGCTAGGTGAGGCTAGAGAGAAGTTAGTGGTACTGCTTAAACAACCACATTTTGATCGACTTCCAAGCTTCTGTTTCCTTACTCAAGATTCGCGATTCACGTGGTAGTGAATTCCACAATTTGGGTGCCAGGTGAGAGAAGGATCTACCTCCCCACCAAGCTTTCCTGATTCCTGTCGTTTTTATCAGTCGTTCGGAGCTGGATCTCAGGCTCCTATTTGGGACATATGGGGTCACCAGGTTTCTGACTTTATTTGGACCCAGGTTGTGTACCGCTCTGTGCGTCATAACCAATACCTTAAATTTGATTCTGGCCTCCACCTGGAGCCAGTGGAGTGCTTTGAGGTGCTTTCTGGCTGACTCCCGGATTGGGGCCTTGCACAGCAGCCTTGCTGCTGCATTCTGGACCACCTGAAGTCTGTTGATCACGTATTTCGGTGCGCCTAGGAAAAGTGAGTTTCCGTAGTATAGACGTGACGTGACCAGGGAGTGGACTACTGTCTTTCTAAGCTGTATGGGAATACGATCCAGTATTTTTCGGAGCGTTCTAAGTAGTCCGAAACAGATGCTTACAACTTTCTTGGCTTGGGTCACCATTGATAAATCCTTTTGGAGCCAGAAGCCCAGATTTTTGATTGAGTCTTTTGGAGTGGGTGGGCTGCCAAGGCAGTTGGGCCAGCTTATTGACGGCCTAGGAACTGCCTTGTTCCCAAGGACCATGAGCTCCGTTTTGTCCCCGTTTAGTTTTAAACAGCTGTTTGCCATCCATTCCATAACTCTCTCCATACAGGGAGCTAACCTGTTGGAGTCCCCGTTGGTTCTAGGGTCTAAGGAAATCCCCAACTGCGTATCATCTGCGTAGGATGTCATAGAAACGTCGAACTCTTGGGCAATCTGTGATAATGGCTCCATATAAACGTTGAACAGTGTGGGACTCAGCAAGGAGCCCTGCAGCTCCCCGCAGGTCAGAGGCATCGAGTTGGAGAGGAGATTGTTTTCCATAACGTGGAACGTTCTCCCCTCCAGAAACGAAGCCAGCCACTGTGTTGTAATTTGGCAGCACTTAAGTTAAGCATTAGCCGAAGACATCCTGTATTCAGAGGCTAAATTGTCCGCTTTGTGGAATCCATTTTGTATTTCTGGCAGCCATTTTGGTTGCCATGTGCTGCCATGTGCTCGCCATGTGCTCTGTCCTACCTTCCTGTTAACTGCTCTTGAAATCTGCCTAGAGACGAGTTATATTTAGTTTCTTTTGCTTTGCACATGCTCAGTTGAGCTCGCAGCTGTCCATGCAGCTGTTCCGAGTTTATAAATGTCAGGATGTGTCTACTAGAAGTAGAAACTGTTAGCTCCACCCACTTGTCGACTGTGCATTTCTTGTATGACCTTATATGTACCTAAAACCAGCATTTGTGTTTGTACCGCCTTCATTTGAGCCCCTGTGTGGGTATAAAAGGACCAAGGTCCTTCCATTCAGTGTGCTACTTCATGCATTACCGAAGGGTGCTGTGTGAATGTAGCTCCACCTCATGAGGTTTAATAAACTCTGTCTTTTCTATTCCAGTTTCTGTGCCAACTTCTTCCTATTGGTCTGAGGACTCTGTGCAAGGAAGGGAGAACCCCTAAGCACTGGTAGGCCTTGTTGAGGCTCACCACTACAAATTGGCGCTTCCAACGTGGGGCTCATCGGCGACTCGGATGCCCGAAGGACTGCTCGAGACGAAGGATTGGAATCTCGCTTTTGGACGCGATCGCTGCCTGAGGAGACCCGAGTCTTGGCACCCATGGCGTTTTTCCTTTCTTTCTGATCTGACCATCCCGGCGGCGCCGGTCCTCGACTGAGATCTCTTCTGTTGATTCGCCGTGCAGTGACCATTTGGTCGATTTGAGAACTTGGCAGTTGGAACCTGGACACCATTTGATTGGTAAGAGCCGTTTTGCGGCACTTGCTGTTGGTTTGATGCCTTTGATTGGTAAGGTAGTTTAGTAACACTTACTGTGGCTTTGTTTGTATGATTGGCTAATTTTGGAATCTGTTTTGTAATTATATATGTATTGCAATACATATAGGCAGGTAATGAGGAGATTTTTCTCTAACTTTGAAAACTTGAACGGCACACATTGTGTTAAGTGTCACTTGGAGTATAATATTATATATGCTATAATATTTTTGGCATGCCTGCTTCTAGCACACTTCGTAGAAAGTGTTGCTGTTTTGGAGGTACCAATATGGATTTAGTAAGTACTCAGCTGACTCCTCAGAGGGGATACCTAAATAGGTTTAGGTATAGTAAAAAGATATTTCTTTCTTGGTGACTAAGTACCCCATGGAACTAAATATGTACATAAAACGGATCCTGATAACATGGAGCAGTCTTTTGGGCTGTTTTGGTGCAGACTTTTGGACTACTTTTGAGAGCTCTTCTTGTAAATATGACTTACAATTAGTATTTACAAATAGTTTGGTTTTGCGTACAGTCTGTAGGCTGTCTCTTGTTTTTGCCCTAAGTGTTGATTTGTGGGTTAATTGTTTTTTTGTTGTATGTGGTTCTGGACTGACATGCTTGAAAGTACTTGTTTCAGTAAAGTAGACTATGTTTTTTGTGTAAGAATGACTAGCCTTAAGCGCGCTGTGTTGTGTGTTATGAGTGTATGACCCCCTTCTGAAAATGTCTGGAATGAGCTAAATTTGGTTTTTGTTGTCATTCTGTTATGCAAATGTCATTTAAAAAACTACATTTTTTTAAATTCAGGGAATGAATAATGTAATATATGCTAAATAGCTGCACACTACCATTAAAATTGATAAAGTAAGAAACTATAGATATGTGCAAATTGCCACACTGGTACAGATAAATCAGAATTTACATTCAATAGGAATAAAATAGGCCTCATAGAAAGGTAGGAAAAACGAATTTGTGTGCTTTCACACAATTAGGACTAAAATGAAAAATGTTACAGTATTATCCTTATATATTAATATTGAAAGGCATTCACATCATCTGAGTGAATTGGTTGTTGCTGAAATAAACACCACATTACAGAACGATAGATTTGTGCTGGCTTGAAGGGCGTGAGATGTTGACGCCTGCTGGTCAGAACACAGCTGTGTCAACAACACATGGCTATTCTTGGTCCCAAGCTATAAGGAAACTGCAGAGTCAACTAGATTTTAAGTTAGTGCAAACATGGTTTGAAAGCGTGCATTACAAACTGCTGATTTTAAAAGTCAGAAAAGACAGTTTCATTATTTTGGATAACAGAGAAAAGATTAAAAGGGATTTCTTTTCTTAATGCTTTTTTATACAAGCACATCCGTGGTTCTGATGTTAAATGATTACTGTCCTTTAAAAGTGACGCAGACTTTTCATGTTTCAGTAAGGCTTTTGTGCTTCGTATTATAAATAAATACATTTAAAGGTGATAGGAAAGGAATGAGGCTTGCTTTTCATATGTGGAACCATCAAAAGGGTTGGTGATCATTATTAAAAAAAAAAAAAGGAATTTTGATTATATGAAAAAAAAAATGTTTCTTAAAAATAATTGCCCTAAAATTGTTTTTGATCTTTTGTAATGTCTGATAATCATACTGTGAATAATATATAGCTCCTAGCATCAAAGTTGGATTTAAGTAGCACTTTACCATGATGTGGGGAGTGCAATGTGAAATTTCACTTTATCCAGGCATATAAAAACGTTTTTTTAAGGGTGTACCTTATACATTTCTGATCCCCCATCTCTGGGATATCTAGAGGACACCCTGGGGATCCCTAATATGCCAAAACATTGTAGGTTATTCATTTTTAAGTGCCCCTACCACCAAAGTCGAAATTGGGCAAAATGTACTTTTTACAAAGCAGTTCTGCCACTCAGGGCAGCTTTCACACTGCTCTTAAGCTTCAGTAAATGCACACATTTAAGTATAACACAAATAGCTGACCTCTAACCTGCTAGAAAGCACACCATACACTGCACACAGATAGAGACAAGTATTGAACAAAAACACAGCAGAAGTTATTATCCTACCTTTAAATTATTGGCAAACAGGTAAGGGACAGGACTGCCTTTCAGCTGTGATTCTCCAGAGTTGCTTTGAATTGCAAAGACCACATGGAAAGCTTTGCACAAAAATGGACAGCTGGTGAAAGGGTTAAAGGTCGGAGTTCTGCATTTAGCTACCTAGCAGGGCTAAGGGGAAGGTTTGCTTGGACATTTCGACCTCCGAACAGTTTTTGAAAGAAGAGATGACAGCGCAGAGAGCGGAAGAGAAGCTTTGCTTCCTATTTTTGGCAAACGCAAGTTTTGCGCAGTCATCTAAAAAGAAGGAAAAGCAGTGACGTATGTGGGCCCTGAGTAGAGCATAGCTCTGCCATGTATATAAAAATAATGGTTTTAGTTTAAAGATTACTGTGCAAGGGCTGAGATAAGGAGGCAATGGATTTTAGTTTGCATTCATGCGCCCTCATGTTAATCTAGCACCATTGCTGAAGGAATTGGTAATTGGTTATTAACGCTTTCTAAAGTTAACTCAATGTGCTTGTGTTAGGCTGAATCAGAAAATAGCCACTTTCTAAGATATCTCCTACAAGTTTGTTTGTGCCCAGTTGCCACAAATAGGGGTAAATAGTGTTGACAGCAGGTAAACCTGTTTTCAGGTTTTCCTACTGTCAAAATGGGGGAAGGAGGTTAGCTCCTGGGCAAATTAAGGGTAGGCTAATTTATGTTTTCTCTCTCTTTTTCTCACTCTCTCTTGAGTCTGTCTAAGCTGTCTAGGAAATGGCCATGAGACATTTAATTGGCTATTCAATAATACTGTTTTAAAATTGTTAGAATTAATAAAATGATGAAAAATATACTATGTTACTGCCCATCCTGTATGAAAGAATGAGTAGAACAGATTGATGTTCCCTTATTTGATCTTTAAAGGGATCTGTATAGTGGGGGTTTTTGTTCAACAATCTCAGGTGGCAATACCATTATTGTTTATGTTATTCTCATGTTATATACAGTTTTGCAAGGGCATTGCTAGTCCTTTATTAGCTAGTCTGTGTAAATAAGCTGACAGCCCTTGTTAGAGCTGATGTTGCATAGTCCGGATCGTGAAAAGTAGAATGCAGGAAAGACGCCCATGTGATCCTTAGCAAACATTTTGAAGGAAAATATTGTTTTATAGGAGTTTGTTTGTCACAACATGTTCTGCTGGAGAAATTTATGTACCCACTATCTTGAGTTTAAAAAAAGTTATTTATGAAATAAGAATCCCTGTTAAATTAGCAGTTTTAGATTTTCCTGCTGCGCCTATAACATGAAAGCATGGTCCTAAGCATAAAATGTAGATGTTTTTATTAAGAGAAATTATTTTAGAAGTGTCTGCAGTCCTGTACAAGTAATGCAAGGTTCATAAGTAGAAGTGTAGAAAAGTTCCTTTTTCTTGAGGTTCTTCAGATGAATAATATAGGAATATACAAATGTAAGGATTTGGAGTATGTCTGTATTGTTTTTCTTTTTTCCTCAGAATTTAGTAAATGAACACAGACTTCCTTGGTTGCTTGGGATTGGGTGACGTATTACTCTTGTCAGTTCACCAAAAAGTTCCTTTTATACTTGCCAATAGGTCTAGGGTGTATTTTTTATTCTCAGATAGATGAAGTGGTTCTTGGGTGCCTTGCTAATGTATGGGGCGCCCCAAGACTAAGGAAGTATTCTGAGACTATCCTCTCTGTTGTTAGATTATTTCTGTACCTTGTCTAAAGACCTTTTGTTCTGTCCACCAATAGATATTTCCTGCCTTACAGCCATTGCCAGAGGGGCCCGGACATCAGATCCAGCCTGGGAGTCAGCACCAGTCCAGCTTGGAGTCAAGATAAAGGGAACCAGCACAGGCGTTGCTGGCAACTAGGACCTCAGTGAAGCCGGAAGCACTGGGACGTGAAGTGTGTACCCCTGCCACTGTCTTGGGCGAAAGACGGGGTCACAAATCAGGATGAAGAAATCTTTCTGTGGATCCAGTTTTTGATGGCCAGCTGAGAGAGTCACAGACCGACAAGGAGGCTTTTGCTTGAGGTGACCCCCTTTGAAACAAGGGTTGCTTCAGGCCTTGAGTACTGGTCCCAAAGTGAATGCAAGTCTGCGCCTCTGTTTGTTGATCAAGGGATGCCTGAGCATACTGGCTACACTCTGTGGCCCCAACAAAAGAGCAGTGCGCCAGCGGAGCAATACAGGAGTTAAGGAAGGACTTGAGTTTAGGGTACAGGTGCTGTGCCCTTGGTGCCTGTTAGATTAAAGTGAAGAAAACTGATGCACTGCCTGAGACACTGGACAGGATCGTTGAAAGACTTTTTCTTCTCAAACTGGGCCGTGATTCTTGAGTTGCGAGTTGTGCAGCTCCACCGTGGGAACAACAAGAGCCTGCCTGTGAGGCTCAAACGGACACAGGGAGAAGACTCCCCTCTGGCTGGCTGTACAGCGGCTACAATTTCCCTACGACTCTTTTTTTTGTTAGTAATGTACCCCTTTCGATCGTCCCATTTTTGAGGGGGATCAGCCCTGCATTAGTGTAGTGACACCCGCCTTGGCCCATGGTGAAGAAATCACCGGCTGCCCAGGGAGAAGAGCTCCAACGATTGTTTTCAACAAGTTTTTAGAAAGATCAATCATTACTGTTGCTGAAATGAATAACAAAAGAATCATTTGTGCTGTAGGGTTTGTTGTTGCTATGGTGGCTATGGCAGCAATTACGTGGTACATCGAGAAGGTGGCTCCTGTTCGACAGCTTTTTGTTGCCACTACGCCAGTACCAGTGGAACACCACTACTTCACTCTTCCCTACCATGAGCAGAAGCATCGACAATCCTATCTAAACAATACCTTTATCCAGATGTTGCACCATACTCACAATGCTACAAATACTACCAACTGTTGGGTGTGTGGGATGATACCTGCACATCAAAAGAAAGGAGGAACACCTTTTATTCCTCTTCCATTTTCTCACAATGGTTCTTGTCAAGCTTGGTATGCGCTCTTGTTTGCATATGGAAAGCCTTCAGTAGGTGGGATTATTTTTCAACTTAATAAAGTGTGTTATCAAAATAAAGAAGGTTATCCACAAGCCAAAGGGACTAAATGGGAATGGGAAGAGTATCAACCGGACAATATTTCAACACCATATGTCTTCACAAATGTGAGAATAATAAAGAACATTGGACCTTTTGTGATTTCTGTGACAAAAGCTAAAGCAGATTTGTGTATCTGTAGTGTTGGAAGAATTCCAGTGGGGAGGAGCGAGTGTACTGTAATCCTGACCATTGAAGGTGCCAATAACAGCACTTTCACAGCCTCGCATAATACGTATTTTGTGTGTGGAAATAACGGATATTATCAATTACCTGTTGGGTGGTCAGGAATCTGCTATGTATCTTTTCTGTTGCCTCCTGTGTTTCTGGCACCTGCATTATATCACCGTGATTTTAAACTGTACAATGATATTTCCAAAAACAGAAATAAGAGGACAATAAGTATGGATGAAGTTGACCAAACCGACACTACCCTACAACAATATGTTGATTTCAACTTGGGCTTATTTTTCTTTGTGGGTGCTGCATTGAACAGCAGAAAGATCAGGCGATTAACTCGTGTTGTGGAAGCTGTTACCAATCAGACAGCTATGGCACTTGGGAACATTACAGAGGAACTACAGATTGCAAGGATTGTAGCACTCCAGAATAGGATGGTGTTAGACGTGATTTTGGCTGATCGAGGTGGTGCATGTCGCATCATCGGTAGCAGCTGTTGCGTATTCATACCGGATCACTCACCTTCAGTATATGACGCAATATCAAAACTGCATAAGATTGCTGCAGAAATTCATTCAGAGACTGGTACTTGGACTTTTACTGGATGGTTTTGGACTCTTGTTTCTGCTTGGGGCTGGAAGCTACTGACTATCCTGTGTGTAATAATTATGATACTTTTTACATGCTGTGTATGTATCCAATGTGGTCCAATGCTTAGCTCCATTTGCATCTCTGCTTGTATACCTGCCAAAAGGAACGTTGCTGAAACAAAGGCCCAACAAATGTTGAATAAAGAGGTGGCCGAAATAATGTTAATAGATGTACGGGATGAATATTTAGATTACCCCAGATAAACGAATGTCTTCAGCTAATGCTGAAAGGGTCGTCTGTTGTAATTTGGCAGCACTTAAGTTAAGCATTAGCCGAAGACATCCTGTATTCAGAGGCTAAATTGTCCGCTTTGTGGAATCCATTTTGTATTTCTGGCAGCCATTTTGGTTGCCATGTGCTGCCATGTGCTCGCCATGTGCTCTGTCCTACCTTCCTGTTAACTGCTCTTGAAATCTGCCTAGAGACGAGTTATATTTAGTTTCTTTTGCTTTGCACATGCTCAGTTGAGCTCGCAGCTGTCCATGCAGCTGTTCCGAGTTTATAAATGTCAGGATGTGTCTACTAGAAGTAGAAACTGTTAGCTCCACCCACTTTTCGACTGTGCATTTCTTGTATGACCTTATATGTACCTAAAACCAGCATTTGTGTTTGTACCGCCTTCATTTGAGCCCCTGTGTGGGTATAAAAGGACCAAGGTCCTTCCATTCAGTGTGCTACTTCATGCATTACCGAAGGGTGGTGTGTAAATGTAGCTCCACCTCATGAGGTTTAATAAACTCTGTCTTTTCTATTCCAGTTTCTGTGCCAACTTCTTCCTATTGGTCTGAGGACTCTGTGCAAGGAAGGGAGAACCCCTAAGCACTGGTAGGCCTTGTTGAGGCTCACCACTACAAATGTACAGTGGTACCTTGGACACCGATGGCCGAAAGTCTGTTTCGCAGAATGTGATGGTCCACCATGTCGAAGGCTGCACTCAGGTCCAGGAGTAGTAAAGCTGCTGAGCTTCCCTGGTCCAGCGACATTTTGAGTTCCTCTACCACTGTTAAAAGAGCTGATTCTGTGCTGTGCATGAAATCCCATCTGCGTGGAGTGGAGGCAATGGTTTGTTTCCAAGAACTCTGACAGCACTCTATTGACGTGTTTTTCCAGCAGCTTCCCGACGAATGGCAGCATCGAGATGGGGCGGTAGTTCCCTAATTGTGCTGGGTCTGCGTTAGGTTTTTTGAGCAGAGGTCTAATTAATGCATGTTTCCATGCCACTGGTACTGCGCCCAACTCAAGGGACTGGTTCATAATCTTGACTAATGTTGGGAGATGGGTAGATGGGACTTTTTTGAGAATGTGCAGTGGGGCTAGGTCTAGTGGTGAGCCTGACCTCTCCTTGCCCATCAGAAATTCCACATCCTCTGCGTGAACTGGGGGGAGGTTAGTGATGGTTTGTGGGGGGGGGGTCTCTCCCTGATCCCCTTCCTGCCTTGTGATTGTTTCTCTCCCAGCTCTGAAAGTGCTGGAGATGTCCGTAACTTTTGTGAGGAAGTAGGTGGCTAAGTCATTGCACCTCTCCTCTGAGGCCTCCGTTGGGCGAGTGTCGTGGGCTGGGGAGGTTAGGGTCTTAACTACTGAGAACAATTCCTTTGAGGAATTCTGTGCCTGGCTAATTTTATCCTCAAAGAATTTGGCCTGTGCTTCGTTTATGCTATTGTGATATAGTCTAATGGCCGCCTTGTACATGGTTTTAAGTTGTGGGTCGTAGGTTTTCCTCCAGTCCATTTCGATTTTTTTGCAGCTTTTCTTTATAGTGAGTAGTTGGGGGCTGAACCATCCCCCCGTTTTGGGTCTGGCTTTTGATTTAAATGCGGTTTTGGGGGCTATTTTGTCCAATGATTGAATAATCCAAGTTTCCCAGCTGGAATATGCTTCTTCAACTGTTTCCTGTGTCTTGGTGTTCAGTGTGGTCATGTCCGCTAGGACATTCCCCAAGGCCTCTGCGTTTAGCTTGGCCCAGCTTCTTTTCTTCGTCTCTACCGCTGGAGTGGCCTTACCCTGCTCTCTTACTCTATTCCCTAGATTGAATGGAATGAGATGGTGATCTGACCAGGGCACTGGTATTGTTGGGGCAACTTTGACATTAGGGTCATTTGAAATAACTAAATCCAGTATATGGCCCTTGATATGTGTGGCAGACGTGGCCAGCTGGGAGAGTTGCAGGCCCTCGAGATCAAGCAACAGCCTTTTGATGCTGGGGAGATTCTGGTCCTCGACGTGTAAGTTTAGGTCCCCTACTATGGTAATATAGTTTTTCTTTACCAATATGCTGGCGAGAAAATCAGGTAGGCTATCTTGAAACTCTCCATAGGGGCACAGTGGTCTATAAATTAGGAGCCCCGAGAAGGTGTATGTGGGTGATAAGGAGATTGAAAATTGGAGGCTCTCACACCCCTAGATGGGGAGGGCATCGGTGGTACAATTAAACTCATTTTTATCAAAATGGCCAATCCACCCCCCACCTGCCCTATACGGTCCAATCTGAATATTTGGTATCCTGGAGGCAGGGCCATTGCTATGTCTGGGGTGGAACATTCCGTGAGCCAGCTTTCTGTGATAAATAGGACATCTAAATTAGCTTCCTCTAATAACAAGCGAATTTCTGTTTTGTGTTTGGGCAGTGAGCGGCAGTTGATCAAACCTAGTCTCCATGCCTGCGACTCCTTGTGCCCCCTGGGCTTGATCGTCCCGGACTCTGACGGCGCTTTAATCTCCAGGTTACAATATTGACAGATCTTATCTAGTGTTTGCTCCCTTCTAAATTCCCAGCCCTTATCGCATCCCGCTTCCCAGGGGGGGCTAAAGCTGTATAATTCCTTATCGGAATAGGTGATCCGTGTGATTTGGGCAGGGTTCCTGGCCCCTGGTCCCGTTTGGGCGCGGACGGGGCAGACGGGCGCAGACGGGCTTGCCTTTGGCGCGCCAGCGGCGCGACCGCTGCACGCGTCCGCTGCGTGCCCGCTTTTCATTTAAGGGCGTGGGGCCAAACAACTAGACTGCTGACCTCCGTTTGCCATGAGTGCACTCTAAGGGAGAGAGGGGTAACTCTACCTCTCTACCGCAATCTATGGCCCCTGCCTACCAGCCGACGCGAGGCATACGCCGTTCTGCTATCACGTAGGGATCTTTGCTAGAAGAACAATGAAGTTATGCAAGGCACAATGCGGCTATGGGTGCATTACCAGTGCGGGGGTTCAATATCACAGTGAGTATATTCGGCGCAATTAAATTAAAATGACAAGGTTGTCAAGATCTTTAAAAACAGTCTATCAGCGTTAAAATACAACACAGTATTCTGGGTCCTACTCGGACCACCTCTACCTTCCGGAACTGTCTGTGATGGTATGTGGGGCTGAGAGAAGGAGGAGGCAAGAGAGGAGAACCGGGAGGTTGAATGGTGTGTTTTACACATCTGCACATGATAATTCATTTAAGGTAACTGTCTTATGCGCTTTTATATAACATCAACCAGCAGTGTCATTTTTAGGATACTTGGGGCCCCGGGCAAGACGTACTTCAGGGGCCCCTCTTCATAACAGCTTCGTATTTTATTTCCCATTTTCTACTTATTCAAACACCATGATGCCAAACAACATTGAGTAATATGTTAATGATTGAGAAAGAGAAAAAGACAGAGCTGAGTTAGAAAGTTAGGGGCATATTATCAATAGACGGCGATAAATATCGCAAAGCGCGCTTAGCGCTTTTTTATTTATCGCTGTCTATCGCTGGAATTTATCGCCCGGTTAGCGCGTTATTAACAACGCGTATCACTGAGGCGATAAATATTCCAGCGATAGCGGGGATATCGCCGTTTTGCATGGAACAACGCTGGTTTTCCAGCGATGTGCCATGGAAAATGGCGATATCCTTGTTGATAGTACCTGTGGTCTTAGCCACACAATCCACCCCCCATGTAAAGTATGCCTTAGTCTGGAATTTAACAGACGTTAAATTCCATCGTTAAGGCCCAGTTAGCGCGAAAAAAATCAGCGCTAAACCGGACGGGGCTTCGTTGTAAATACAGCGAAGCACCGTCAGCGATATTTTATTATGTAGTTGTAAGGGGCACGCCTACCTTGCATCTCATTAGCGATGCGAGGTGATAGGAAACCGGGCGCTAAGGCAAGGAAACACGCGCTAGCGTGTCCTTGTTAATAAAGCAATAGAATTATCGCCGCTTTTCGCCCGAAAACGGACGCTAAAGCGGCGATAATGTTATCGCCAACCCTTGATAATATGCCCCTTGGTTCACTTTCCCAGGGGCCTCTTGGAAGATGGAGGCACAGGCTATTGCCCACTTTGCCAATGTCTTAAAAAGTCTCTGTTTCCCAGACCTACTTAAGCTTGGGTGCTGGACTCCACCGAGCCTCACAAAGGCAAGAGGCCAGTCTGCAAGTTCGGACCAGTGACTCATGTTTTCCAACAGTCCCTTATCCAAAGTAGAATCGTAAATGCACCCAGCAATATTAGCAAAATAATATTAACTTCGGCTATAATGTGATAAATCACAAATAATATCACTTTAGAGGCAATGGGACGGGACGGTGTCCTTAGATTGTATATTGTGCTTTTTATGTTATGAACATCACGCGACATGGAATAATGTAGGGACAGTGCATACTGCAGCCTATCGGAATGGAAGAGGTGTGGCGCAGTGGCCAGGGTGACTCCGGACCACAGGGTTCACGGTTCGATCCCCGGTGCCGGCGGCAGGTTAGCCCAGCACCATGTGACTCTGGGCAATAGCTCGCTTAATCTTCCCGAGGGCCCCCAGCGCCCGGACACCTCTCCGGAGGTAGCTGTGCGCTTTACAAATGCTGGTATTTCATTCATTTCATAGCACAAGATTGAGGGAGATGGGTCATTAGTTGAAGAACCTTTCCAAAGTTAGTTACTTCCAGGCTCTAGTCTCCTGGTTGCAAAGACAGCCTTGCTGTCCCAGAAACCACTGGCCAAGAAGAGGTCTGAAGGTCTTTCTGAGAATGACAAAGACCAGGGCTTCTCTCAGATGTCGGGTCACACTCTTCTACGTCTTTGCACCCCAGACCAAATATCACTTGCCCCTTTCTTCACTGACATTGGGCCTGATTTTGATCTTAGCGGGATTACTGCCTTACTGCCGCGGCGGTGGTCTCAAGTACTCCATCGAGCTGACGGTGCTTTGCGCGCCGTATTTAGATGTTGCATCTATACCCAGGTTCCTACGGCCTCGGCGTTCTTTTCTGCTGGCTGACAGTACTCGCTGCTGTCAGGCTGGCTGGTCCCGCTGAGCCGATTTAGATGTTTCCAATGTGCTGGCGGATACCTGGTGACGGAGTCCTGACAGAGTGAGATCCTGCTGCGGTAAAGACAGGTAAGTACTACGTATCATTATCTTAACACACATACCTATGTTGTGTATGTGTCATAATGTATATTTAGGTAATGTGTACTGTCCATTTTGTTGCATGGAAGAACAATGTAAAACAACACGAGGAACAAGCACCTGTTACCGTACTATCCATAAGACAAGCGACACAGAAGCCTACCTTCGATTCTGGTAACAACGGGGTTACTGAGCATCGTGGTCAGGGAGCCGCAGCACAGGTGGGACCTGGACAATGGCGTTCAAGATGGAATCGAAAGTGGGGCGCCAGAAAAAGGTCAGTTTGCACCTCTTTTACTCCGATTCCGCTGGCTCAAGCTTGGCAGGTACCCCGCCACAGTTGCCTTGACGAAAAGGCACATTGTAATCTGGACGGCGGGAATCTTAGCAGGACTTCCTCTGACAGCCACTTCTGGCTCTGACGCTGTCGATGCTGGAGCAGGAGTCATGGCAGAGGGAGCAGGACCGCATCTGTCTTCTCTCTGAGAACCCGCCAACATCTAAATTGGGTGGGTGGACCACCAAGGCAGCGGGCAGGAAGACCGCTGACAAACGATGGCAGGACCGGGTCTGCCAAGATCTAAATCAAGCTCATTGTCTGGTGACATTTGACATGAGGGGATGCGTGTGCCCGCCTAGCAAGCACGTCGGAAGCCATGCCCCCATGCCAGCATGGCACCGGTCCTGTGGATGCCAAGCCCGAGGGTGCCTCTGTGGCTTGACTAAGTTTTTTACAGCTGTGAAACTGGACCTTTGGCTAGGGCAGCTAGAGAGGCGATGCTAGAACGGTGGCTGCTGGAGTCATGTCAATGGGAAGGCGCCATCACTCTGGATACTAGGACGATGTCACCTCTCTTGGACAACCTTACGCAGACAGCACAATATAGCCTGATTCATGCTTTCTGCTGTTGGCTGAGAACTGCTTGGGGGGGAGAAAGGGGATGCCCCCTCTGTAATCTGAGCAAGCTGTGTTGGTGTATCTGGCCCAAAACTGCAGCAGCTTTGTCAATGTTTTCTTACATGTTGCATAGTAGCACAGGCTTAAAGTAAAAAAAAAGAGCACTATGAATGCTGTGCAATATCTCTAAAAACAGCACGAGGGTTGGGGAGGGGTCAAGCAACATGATGGAGGAGGGTGGGTGATACAACTGAGAGCTGTAAGGGGGCGGGAGAATGACAAGGGGATGGATGAAAAGAACGTAGAGCAGGGGGGGTCTGGAGCGGGATGAGGGTACAGAGTTGGATGAAATACAACGTAGAGTGTGAGGAGGGCAGGGGGATGGTTGAAAAACTATAGAGAGCGGAAGGAGGCTGGAGGGGTTGGTTGAAAATCAATGGAGAGCTGGGGAAGGTGAGGGTGACGGAGAGGGACAGTAGACACATGCACTCTCTAATACTGCACATTGAAAAGTAAAAAAAGAGGGCCAGATGCATCAAAAAAATAGTTTGCGAAACAGATGCATGAAAGTGTGTTTAACACTTTCTGCGATTCCTAAGGGGTCGCAAATGACCTACCTCATGAATATTAATGAGTTAGGTCGCAATTTGCGACCCCCTAGGAACCGCAAAAATCACGGGGATGGTGGCCTGCTGGGGTCAGCAGACCACCATGTCCGTGATTGCTTTTTAATAATGCAATCTTTTTTTTGTAAAGCAGCCCGTTTTCCTTAAAGGAAAACGGGATGCTTTACAAAAGAGAAAATGAAAACTTTTCCTTTCATTTTCCAAGAGCAGGCAGTGGTCCGTGGGACCACTGCCTGCTATGAGAAAATGCATTTGCTGACATTCACAAAGGGGAAGTGGTCCCTTGGGGACCCCTTCCCATTTGCGAGTGGTTACCACCTACTTGAAGTAGGTGGTAAAATGCGAATGTTTTGCAACCGCATTTCGGTCGCAAAACATTCATGCATACCGATGCGATTGGGTATTAGGAAGGGACGCCCTAAACACGCCCCTTCCTAATAGCAAATCGCAAACCCATTTTGTGATTCGGTAACAGGTTACCGAATCGCAAAATTGGGTTTGATGCATCGCTAAAGCATTTTTTGTGATCGCAAACGTGCCGATTCTGCGAATCGGCCCGTTTGCGAGCAGAAAAATGCTTGCTGCATCTGGCCCAGAGTGCCTTTAGGAGCCAGCGGCCAGTGGAAGGACACTAGCTTGAAGGAAGTGACCCGTTTAGGGCCACCCGGGTCACTCGCGATCACCTCTCAGCCTTCCATACAAATGAAGAGTCGGTCAGACAGTAGAGCATACAAACCAAAGTTATTTATTAGTATGCGCTCGAGCGGAGTCCAGTCTGATCAGCCTCCTTAGATAGCTGCCGAGGGACTGATCCTCACCAACAGAACATCAGATATTATACATTTCCAATACCCAACAGGACCCGCCCAGACTGGAAATTTCCAGTTGGAGCAGGTTAACAAAGGAGGCACAGAAGGATGAGCTACCATCCTGAGACCAGAAACACACTATCTTAGCTTCAAGATTACTCAGCCCGTACCCGTCTCTCTGAGAGTGGGAGCAGGGCTACCTACGAGGAAAGGCATACAAAAACAGAATGATCTATTCGTTAGTGCAGCGAAGCTCAACCTTGAATAATAAAGAGAAACAATCGAGGCTGCTTTCTGCTGAGGCAGACATTATGAGACAGAAGCTTCATTACGATCATGGTACAAAATGGCGGCTGAATACAAAATGGTGCCGCAAATGCTAACTTAACTCGCACAATGCTTGAAGGAGTCAGCCAGACACATTTTCAGTCCAACAGACCCTCCTTTTAGCATTTGCTAACAATTTTGTCTAATGCTATATGCAAAGTAAAAGGACTATTAGTATATGCCAGTACACACATGAGTAATTATGCAAAAACACCCCAGGAATAGACAGTAAGTCGTGGGCAGCCTGCATATTCATTAGGGACGTTGTCTGAGATGCATAGGGACATCAACACTTAAAATTATCCATAGATTCAATATTAGGAATAGAAGTTGCAAGGGAGGTGGTAGAACCAAAGATACTCTCATCTGTTTGCATCATTTCGTAAATATCCTTCTGCAACATAATCGCAGCAGTGTCACGGACTGTCTTCTGCGGCTTAGGGGTGAGGAGTGTTGTACAGTAAGAACAGCATAAGGGAAGACACTGCACCAGAATTCAACTAGAATCACAACAAAGTAGATCACTTTTTCCAGAATCCAACCCCATCCACCAAAGAGGGACCAACTCCAATTTCCACTCTCCATCCCCTTGACATTCTCCAAAATATCTAAAATGTGTTGGGTAATATTCTTTTCCATATTTGTGATCCCGACTACACACTGGTCTCCTACTACTGTGCACACACCACCGCTCTTAGCTAAGATGAAATCAACTGCATATCTTGTTTGCTCGGAGTATATTTGCATTCTTTCCAACTGGGTGGTGATGTCACGTAAAGCCGCTACTGTAGAGTTAGGCAGTATCAGCAGCTTACATCCAACATATTCCCTAGCCCTCTCACCCCTGGCCATAGCGGTACCACCAAACGTAATAATGGAGGAAAGTATATACCCAAAGGTGATACCATTACTATAATTATTGACCTCCAGGTCTGTCACCCCGTCGAAAGAATTCCTTTGTTAACGTCCTTTTAACCCACCTTATATTTGGTTACTATACTTACAAGGCACCCCAAGAGGAAGCACCATTCCCAAAGCCACGCCCTCGGTACCATTATGAACATTGGAATAAGTACCATTAGACAAGAAGTAAAATCCTGGGTGTGCATAAAGTGGACCGTGGTAATCTACAGGAGCATATCTGGTATTCATCCCCATTGTACTCGGATCATCTTTCCTCACTAAAGACATTGTATTCTTGAACAATATCAGTCCAGAACAATTTATGTATAAGAAAGCGTCAGTACTATTTACTATCGGACAGCATGCGGGATAGTAACCTGCTTCTCGAGTGACTGTCAAATCTTGATAATGCCAACCCGTTAAAGTAATGCTCTGTTCGTCCATATACAGATTGTCACAATACACATTAATGTTACAACCTGGGTATCCCTTCCCTCGTGGCTTCCTATAGTACAAACAGGGACCGGGATATCCCATCCCGAACTCACCCTTTACCTCTACAAATTGTTGTGGGCGAACATATGTATAATTAACCAGTGATAATGGGTAAGCAGTCCACAAACTCGTAACAGATTCAGTAAGATAGCAAGCTGTACCTTCACCAAAGAATTTCTTGTGCGTATCTAGAAACACATTGCTTGGTATTGTTCTTTTGGCACGAACTGGAGAAACAATCTTGTATATAACACATGATGGGGCATTACAATCACACTCCAAAACCCAGGACACCCCTCCCAAAATCAACAACAGTAACAATACAAAAACAGCACAGAGCACTTTTTTCTTAGCAGACCAACTAGACCAACCAGACCCCTTCTGCCCGAAATGCGGGGCTGCAAAGGGCTGTTCTTCCTCCATAATAGGGCGACCAAATGGGTACATTTTGGAATCAGAGGAAAGGACATGCAATGGAGCCAACAGTGATAAAGCAAGAAAGGGGCAAGGTTCCCAGCGTCCCAGAGAGTCTCACTGGTAGACTCCTATTGTTCATCTAAGGTGGTGCTGTTGAGCACTTTCCGGTGGAGCTGCGCGATCGCAGCCCTTTCTGAAGAAATCCCACGTTGTTCAGGGTAGTGTACCCCCCCTTCTTTTCCGGGGAGGCACGTCGAATTCACCCTGTCCCATGTCTGAACAATGCGCCAATCTCCCTTTCCCTAAACTACTGTTGGTACCACAGGCAAGGTACACCCTATTCTTCTTCCTCGCAGTCCATCCCTACTAGTCTGACTTTTCCTTTGGTGCACTGTTCCTCCGTCGGGGGCGCAAATTGTACCTAACCACTCCAGGGACAGAGGGGTCTACAAACAAAGGCTCAGACTCAGAGGAACCAATGGACTGGGGCCCAAGCACAGATGGGCCAGCAGGCTGAGAATCCGAAATGGCCCTGATCTCCGGTGGCACTGCCTCGTTCAACACTGCGCTGTTCTCCTCCTCTGTAGGTGCCCATGTCAGTTGGGCATCTCAGAAGGGAACAAAGCAGGGCACTTGTTCTGTTTCGGAATCGCCTATCCCATCAAGGACCCACTGGTCGTAGGGCAACGGAAGAGGCACCTTCTTTAGATGGTTAGAGTGAATCTAGTTCTTCCGACCTTCCACCTTCACTGCCGTGCGAGTGGCGAGGAGGACCTGGATGGGCCCTTTCCAGCGGGGCTCCAAACTGCCTTTCCTCTGAAAATCTTTCACCAGAACGTAGTCCCCAGGCCGGATATCATGGCCTGGCCCCTCAGGAGCTGGTGGCAAGGCGTCATGGATCTGTTGGTGAATAGAACGCAAGCTTTTAGTCAACTCATATAAATAATCCACAAGTAAAGGGAAACCGGCGAGGTCGCGGGACGCCCCAGACATTCGCCGGGCGGCCAAACACGACCTTGTACGGTGACATTCCTGTCCTAGAGTGAGCCGTAGCTCTTGTAGACAAAAGAGCTAGTGGTAAAGCATCTGGCCACTGCAATCATGTGCTCTCCTTGATTTTTGCCAATTTGAGTTTGAGAGTATGATTGTACTTCTCAACCAGGCCTGCTGACTGGGGGTGGTTTGCGGCATGACATTTCTGCTTGATGTGCAGGCCATCGCACACTAGCTGGATAATCTTTGAATTGAAGTGACTTCCGTTGTCACTCCAAATCAAATGGGGCAAACCAAAGCGCGGGAAGAACTCCTTTAGGAGCACCTTCGCAGTCGCCATAGCTGTATTCTCCTTAGTGGGGTAAGCCTCAACCCATTTACTGAATGCACAAACAACCACCAACACATATGTCAGATTGTTAACTCGTTCCATTTTGATGAAATCCATCTGGAGAACCTCAAAAGGGAAAGAAGGCGGTGCGAAATTACCAGGAGGCGTAGGGGTGCCTTTTCCAGGATTATACATCATGCACACCATACAGTACTTTACCAAGTGAGCAGCAACCTTAGGAATGTTGTCATTCTGCCATACAGGATCTAACAGCTTACATATTCCCTTCGCACTAATGTGGGCTGGCCCGTGCACCATAGTGACCACAGGAAGGACATATGCATCCGGTAACATCCATCTCTGCTTTTCTGATTTGTCGGTCCAGCACCCATCCTCATCTAAACGTGTTGTACTGTCCTGCCATACTGTTAACTACTCAATCGTTGCCTCACTCTGGATTTCTTTCACATTGTCCAGAGTGTCCTCAAACATGGTGGCCTCAGGTACCCACCTGGCAGGACCCGCTACAAACATATTTTTCATTTTTGTTCGAGCTGTCTCCTTAGCTACCTGATCTGCAAATGCATTTCCCCTTCCCACATCATCGGTGATTGCCTTGTGGGCACTGCACTTCACTATAGTCAATTTCTTAGGGAGTGTCAGGACAGACAAAAGCCAATGTTTAAGGGGCCCATTCTGAATGCGTGTCCCATGGGATGTGAGAAACCCTCTCTCCGCCCAGAGTCACCCAAAATTATGGGCGACCCCGAAGGCATACTGGCCGTCAGTATAGATATTGACAGCCAGTCCCTCGCTCAACTCACAAGCTCTAATAAGGGCGACTAACTCAGCTGCCTGGGCGGACTGATAAGGAACTTGTGATGTCTCAACTACCGTATGCAGTGTAGTGAGTGCATATGCTGCGGTGGTAGTGCCATCTGGTAATTTTAAACAAGAGCCATCGACATATATTTCCCCTTGGGGGTCCGATAAGGGAACATCAGTCAGGTCTACCCGTCCCTTCGTCTCTTCTTCCGTACGAAACAGACAATCATGTATGTCTATTTCTTCACTCTCAGAAGGGAGGGGTAGTAACGTGGCAGGGTTCAGAGTGGCACATCTTTTGATCGTGATATGCGGGGCAAAGAGAGTTAGCTCATAACCAGTCAGACGTGCACTGGTAAGGTGCTGCGTCTTTGTTTTATTCAAAAGGGTATCCACAGAATGGGGGACCATAACTGTGAGGTCAGTATCAAGTACGAGCCCAGCCGATTGCCTTATAGAGATGGCCACAGCCGCGACCGCTCTTAAACAGCTCGGGAGAGCTCTGGCGACTGGGTCAAGCAAAGCGGAAAAATAAGCACATGGCCGTTGCTTACCTCCAAAGGCCTGTGTTAAACCAGAAAGCGCGCAACCAGCCTTCTCGTGTACGTACAACACGAATGGCTTCAGGTAATCAGGCGTGCCAAGCACAGGAGCAGAGCAAAGCGCAACTTTTAATTGCTCAAAAGACTGCTGACATTCATGCGTCCAAGGCAGGTGCTCATGCACGTCTTTAGTGGTTAGCGCTAGCAGACACTTTATTAGTAATGAGTAATTAGGTTTCCAATGTCGACAGTAGGAAGTGATGCCAATGAAGGCGCGTACATCCCTCTGAGTTTTAGGGATAGGCATTTTAACAATGGCGCTAATGTGCTCAGGTGTTAATTTCCTACCCTCCTTTGACAGTAGGTGACCTAAATAGGTGACCTCCTGTCGACAATATTGAAATTTAGAAAGGGACACTTTATGTCCGTGGTGGGCCAAATGCAACAACAACTTAACTGTACTGTCTTTGCATCCCTGTTCAGTGTCAGAAGCAATTAGTATGTCATCCACGTACTGAAGCAATACATTACCTGAGGTAAGCGTGAGGGAGTCCAATTGGACTTTCAAGGCTTGACTATATATACTAGGGCTCTCAGTATAGCCCTGAGGAGCGCAGCAGAATCTAAAGCTTCTGCCAGCTAGTGTAAAACCAAACAGGTGGCGGCTATCGGGATGAATTGGGATACTGAAGAACACATTTTTCAAATCAATGACAGAGAAGAATTTGGCAGAGGAAGGAATCATTGTGAGAAGATGTCAGGGACCACCGGGAACTGAGGGACCACTATTTTGTTAACTGCGCGCAAGTCAATCACAAAACGATAAACATCGGCATTGTCATCGGGGGAGTCTGGGGATGTCTTCTTGAGAATAGGAAGAATAGGGCTGTTACAAACATTCGATGCTGTCTCCTCAACCACCCCCGACTCAATCAGATCCTGTATAATGTGCAACAAAG
The DNA here is from genome assembly GCA_963921515.1 of Calotriton arnoldi. NCBI lineage: Eukaryota > Metazoa > Chordata > Amphibia > Caudata > Salamandridae > Calotriton > Calotriton arnoldi. Next base: position 357,609 of record CAWUFW010008311.1, read on the forward strand.
CTCGCTCTCCCGCTTGTGGTATTTTGTACTGAGGAATACGGGGCAAGATGGCGTTATCTTTAACCTTAATGGAAACTGGGGAATCTGCATTAATCCTACGTCTGTGTCACCTGTTGCCCACAAAGTGGGCGGCACAGCTTGAAACTCAGCAGGGAGGGGCGCATCTTTGGACAGGCACTGCTTAGAGCTAATCACATTTGGTCCCATTGTCATGTAAACACCATCCGGAGAACAAAAAATTGTTGCATGCAACTTCTTTAATAAATCTAGGCCCATCAACTTATCTCCACAATTGGATGTCAATAGAAATTGCGAATCCACAGTAAAGGGACCGATAGTTAAAGCAAGAGGTTTGGAAATGGGGCTCACAAACCGGCACACCAGAAAAGCCTACCGAAACATTATTTTGGCAAGACAGAGCTGCCCCAGGGACCAGCGAACAAGAAACAGACCTATTCATTGCACCTGTATCCACTAAGAATTTCTTAACTGAGCCTTGCAAATCTGCGGTGACATAAGGACCGCGCTGATCTACAGGTATCTTAACTGGTCCCTCACCCTGTCCCTGGCTGTCCTAGCTGTGAGTCATCCCTGTCATCTCGTCCAGATCATAATCATCGTGATAATACTGTTTCCCTCGAGGGTCATCAAAGTAATTCTGATCAGAGCGACCCTGCGATGTCCCATCCTCCCGAGCCCCAGCCTGACCACTTGCTCCATGACTCCGCCCACGAGAACCTTGTCCTCTGGGTGCCGCAACCTTCTGCAACAACACCGGACAATCGCTGCGCCAGTGCCCCTCCTCCTTACAATACGCACACTGATTCGGCCCCACATGCGCAGTGCCCCTACTAGTACGGGGAAGCTGCCGGGCCGGACCATCTCCACGTCCTCTACCGTTACCCCTAGACACCTGCTGTACAACACCTTCGTCTTCAACTCCTTATGCTTCTTTTCCACCTTCTCCTCGTGCTCATAATACTGCGCCATACTCAATATAACGGAAGGGGAGAATGTCGTCCAAGTGCTCTCCAAAGCCTGTAACCGTGCTGCAATCTCGGGGAGCAAGTTCGCAACAAATCTATTGACGAACCGGACACCCCCTTCCACTGACAAATCCTGTCCACTAAAATCCCAAAACATCCCCTCGAACCGCGTAAAAAAATTAGACACACTTTCATCTTTCTTCTGGCGGCATGCCGCTAACTTGTCCCAATCTACCCTTCTCGGAGGAATAAGGGAGTGCATATACGTGATAATTCGGCCGGGTAAAGCTAGTATCTCGGCATTTGGCTTCTCTCCTTTCCTTATCCCATGCTTTAATCTGGTCCCATGTACCACCCAATTCCACAGCGTGGTCCTTCGTGTGGACCTGCCGCCAAATGTCGACGGGCACCAGCAGACCAAAGAACATTTCAATATCCGCAAGCGTCATTACTGTCGATGAAGCGGCTTCTGTCAATTCCTTATAGTATGCAGTGGGATTTTTCCTAGGGTCCGGTAATTGAGTCTTAAGGGATAACACCTCACTCCTCTTCCATGGGGTATAAACCCACTGTTCTTGGAAACAGGCCTCTACCTTTGGTCTAATGACAGCATCATGCTGATCTCGATGCTCTGGCAACTCAGGGTGATATATGGGGTGGACTTCCCTCATCGGAAACTGGGACACTGTCTTCTGGCTCTTCTCAAACAGCCTACCTCGGTAAGCTACCAATGTCGCAACATTTCCGAAAACCTCCTCCGGTGCCATACCAGCTACATATACATTATCTCTAATATCATAAAAAATCTGGGGCACCATAGCAGTGAAGCACTGTTTCCACAACCCAATCAATGTAGCCAACATGTGCTTGAGGGCGTGCTGTAGCACAAACAGCTCATACTCCCTCATCACACTCCACACGTCTTCAGTACTATAGATGGGATGACGGGCCCACTGAGCGGCCTGATTTGATACCGCCCTTTTTTCTTCCTCCCCCACATCAGATCGTATTAAAATTCGTCCCAACCGGTCCCTAGCAGTTGCCCAGTCCCTGTTCCCCAATCCACGTACAGGCGTTCCACTACCCAGTACTCCTGGGGAATGAGGGAAGGAGTAGTAACTGAAAGAGTAGGCACCAATGTTGTTAATGGCTGTGTTGCGGGTGTAAGGGCTGGAGGAAAAGAGGACACTGACACGATAGGCGTAGCAGAGACACTAGCAGTTATCGCAGGCGCGGAGGGCGAAGCCACAGAATTGAAAGGAGGCGCAGCCATTAAAGCGCTGGTGACTGCTCTTCACCGCTGCTCCCTGCACCCTCCATTGTGAGAACAGTGCACTTCAATCTCTCCTGGCCACAGAACTCTTTGCCTATGAGACTGTAGATCCCCACTTCTCTCCCCATAGCAACCCTACAACTGTAATAGATGACGGCGGGTGGTGAGTGACCTCTCACCCTTGTGGTTTACTCATCAATCAATCAATCAGGGATTTGTGAAGCGTGCTACTCACCCATGAGGGTCCCAAGGCACTGAGGGGGGGGGGCGTGCAGCTCCGAATCAGCCAAAGAGCCAGGTCTTGAGGCTCTTCCTGAAGATGTGCAGAGTGGGGGTACGTCTGATGTACAGCGAGAGTTCGTTCCAGGTTTTCGGCACGATGTAGAAGTAGGCTCTTCCACCCGTTCTGGCTCTGCGGATGCGTGGGGTTTCGGCGAGGGCGAGGTCAGCAGAGTGGAGGCTTTGTCTTGGGTGCGTGGAAGGAGACTTTTTCGTTGAGGTATTGGGGTCCGTTGTTGTGGAGGGATTTGTAGGCGTGAGTGAGTAACTTGACGGTTACTCTCTTCTCGACGGGGAGCCAGTGGCGGTCTCGTAGGTGCTGGGTGATGTGTTCATGTCGTGGGATGCCGAGGACGTGCCTGGCAGCGGTGTTCTGGATGGTCTGGAGTTTCCAGAGCGGGGATTTGTTGATTCCGGCATAGAGGGCGTTTCGGTAGTCCAGTCTGCTTGTTATGAGTGCGTGGGTGATGGTCGTTCTGGGTCCGGGGGGGATCCACTTGAAGGTTTTGCAAAGGACGCAGAGGGTGTTGAAGCACGTGGAGGAGACGGCGTTGATCTCTCGGGTCATGGTGAGGGAGGACTCGAGTATGATGCAAAGGTTCCGGGCGTGGTCCGTGGGGGTGGGGGGGTTGCCAAGGGCAGTGGGCCACCAGGTGTTGTCCCATGCTGAGGGGGTGGGTCTGAGGACGAGGACTTCTGTCTTACCTGAGTTGAGCTTCAGACAGCTGCTGCTCATCCAGGATGCGACGTCTTTCATTTCTTCCTGGAAGCTGAGTCTGGTGGTGTCGGGTTGCCTCGTGAGGGAGAGGATGAGCTGGGTGTCGTCGGCATAGGAATCTATGCTGAGTCCATGCTGTCTGACGATGGTGGCGAGGGGAGCCATGTAGCTGTTGAAGAGGGTGGGGCTGAGCGACGATCCTTGTGGTCCTCTGCAGTTGATCTCTGTGGGTTCGGAGAGTCTGACTCTTTGGGTTCGGCCGGTGAGGAAAGAGTGGATCCAGTCGAGGGCAGTTCCCTGTATGCCGGCGTCGTGGAGTCTGGCCGTGAGAGTGCGGTGGAAGGCAGTGTCGAAGGCTGCAGAAAGGTCTAGTAAGATGAGGGCTGCCATGAGACCCTGGTCGAGGAGAGTGCAGATGTCGTCTGTGGCGGCGAGGAGGGCAGTCTCGGTGCTGTGGTTGCTTCAGAATCCTGATTGGGAAGAGTCGAGGATGGAGTTTGCTTCAATGAAGCCCGTGAGCTGATGTTGACGATCTTCTCGGTGACTTTAGCCACGAAGGGGAGGAGAGAGATAGGTCTGTAGTTTTTGAGGTCCGTAGGGTCTGCGGAGGACTTCTTGAGGAGGGGCTTGACTTCTGCATGTTTCCAGTTATCAGGGAATGTGCCAGATTCGAAAGTGGCGTTGATGGTGCTTCGTGGTTCGCTGTGTGGAAGATGTGCAGTGGGCGGGCGTCCATGGGGGCTCCTGAGTGGATGCTCTTCATGGTCGTGGCGGTGTCTTCGGTGGTGACCGGGGTCCAGGCGGAGATGGTAGGCTGGCTGGTGTTGCTGTGGATGGGTGTGGTTTCGGAGTCTGGTGTCTGTTCGTTGAATTTGTCGTAGATGGACTTGATCTTGAGATGGAAGTAGGATCCGAGTTTGTTGCAGAGGTCCTGGGAAGGTGTGACGTCCGATGCTTCACTGGGGGGTTTGGTGAATTCCTGAATGATGCTATAGAGTTCCTTCGAGTTGCTGCAGTTGGCGAGGATTTTGTCCTGGATGAAGGTACTTTTGGTGGATCTGATGCGTTGGTGGTATTCTGTCATGGCGTTTTTGTAGGTGGTCCGAGCTTCTGGGGTTTTGGTGTTTCTCCATACTTTCTCGAGATGTCTGCAGGTGCGTCTGGATTCTCGGAGGTCATGGTGAACCAGGTGGCTTTCAAGTGGCGCTGTCTGTCGGTGGGAGTTACGGAGGGGGGCGAGCTTGTCTGCGCAGTTGGTGATCCATCTGTGGAGTTCGTTGGCTGCGGAGTTGACGTTGGTGTTGGTGGAAGGGGGATTGTGGTTGAGGGTGGAGTTGAGGTGCTCCTCGGTGACCTTGCTCCACTTCTTTTGTGGAGGGCGTGGTGTAGGTTTGTAAGCAGTGTTTTTTTAGAAGGAGAAGTGTACCCAGTGGTGGTCCGTCCAGAGGGGCTGCGTGGTGTGGCTGAAGTGGATGTTGTTCCCTCCTGTGAAGATGGGGTCGAGGGTGTGTCCTGCCTTGTGGGTAATGGTGGTGATGAGCAGTTTCAGACTGATGTTGGCGAGGTTGTCCATGAGGGCGGTGGAGTTGGGGTCACTGAGGTTGTCGAGGTGGAAGTTCAGGTCTCCGAGCAGTATGTAGTCCATGGAGGTGATGGCATGGGGCGCGATGAGGTCTGTGATGGTTGTGGTGAACGTGGTTCGTGGTCCGGGAGGTCTGTAGGCGAGGGTGCCACGTAGGGTCGTTCTGGGGCTAGTCTGGATCAGGAAAAGGAGGTGTTCCGTGGGGGATGAGGAGTCGTTCGTGCTGGATGTGGTGAATAGGAGGGAGTTCTTGTTCGCGATGGCGAGTCCTCCTCCTGGGTGGTGGGGGCAGTCCTTCCTCTGTATCTTGTATCCGTCAGGCATGGCGGTGGCGATGTTGGGGGTGGAGGTGGAGTTTGTCCAGGTTTTTGTGAGGAAGGCGACGTCTTGCGAAAGGGTGTCGAGGAGGTCCCAGATCTCTAGTGGGTGTCTGCACAGGGAGTGTACATTGAGGAGGATGCACCTCAGGGGTTCCGGTGCGCTGGCATCCGGAGGGTGGGCGGTGTTCGTGAGGGTGTGGGGGTTGGAGAAGGTTCGGTGGCAGTGTCGGCAGGAAAACTGGCCGTGGGTGGTGTCTGGCGTCGACAACTGGCAGTTGTTGTTTCTTCCGGGTTAACTACACAAAACACCAAGACAGAGTTGCCAAATTGCGAATGCACATCCTATCCACACAGTTTGTCGGAAAGTAACTTCTCAATAGATTAGTGAGTTTTAGTGCTCTTCAGGCATTAGGCCTCCCTCCGCCTCCAGAAGACCAAACTGGTTCCCCAAAGAGATAACAATCCCTTGTGAGATCCCCAAATATATTACACATATGCCGAGGCACTTCTCAAATCAGTCCCAGTTTGTATATAAGGCAGTAACCATCCTCATAGAAAGAAGAAGTCCAAAAGATGTTCTTTATTCTGTATCCTTTATTCTCTTGTCATAATCCACTCATACGCAACAGGCAGCTGACACGTGTTTCGTCCCAAAGGACTTTCTCAAGGCTAATAATGAGAATTTTCCTTCTCTTCTATCTAAGCCAAATCGTAGCTCCAAGTCGGAGAGTTTCAAAAATTGAACATATGGGTACAGGTAATATCAGACCTGTAATACCGAGTCGGTTCGTAATTCACCAGTTATCGTAGTTAGAGGTAGGGGCAGGCCTTGATACGCCTGCAAGATTGGCGCTTCTATCCCCGTCCTGGTCCCAACGTTGAGTGCGTGGAGGGTGGCTGAGTTGTAGCGGTGGGGAGTTGGAGAACCAGGGTCCCTGGTGCTGTTCGTGGTCGGGTCACGGACAAGCGCAGACGGGCTTGCCTTTGGTGCGCCAGCGGTGCAGCTGCGCAGCGGCTGCCATTAAGTAGGGGACGGGGAGGGAGCGCAGCTGGGAGGCGGGAGCGGGAACCAGCAGGGGTAGAGGGGCTACGGGGGCAGCAGCAGCAGGGAAACGGCAAGAGAAGGACAGAACAAGGCACAATACAAAAAAGGACACAACAAGGCACAATAGATTGGGAAAAAATAATAAAAAAGGCAACAGATAGACAACAATAACAGAAAACCAGACAGACAAAAAAAGACAAACAGAGACAGAAACAGGAAAGGCTGGCTGAGCGGAACCAGTAGAAGAGCAAGGCTCTCCCACTGGACCACCAGGGATGAGGCACAGGCAGGAGCCTGCGGGTGGAGGAGGGCCCCGAACAGCTACCTGAGAGAGACAGAGGTGCTGGGGGCAGCGGCGCAATGACGGAGCTGTGATAGGGGAGAGCAGAGTTCCCTGACCAGGAGGTCAGAGGGCTTGCTCATCACACTCCATTCTCTATAACCTGCTTTCCGCCCCACTCATAACCATGTCTAAACCTAGCAGACAGCTGCTCTTTACCGAGGCTGTCTTGGGAAAAACTACCAAGGTGGATAGTGACCAACCAACACCACCAGCGGACCAGGTGCTGGAAACCATCCTTAAGGGGCTGATAGCGCTCCACCTTTCCATATCCTGCCAATCCCCTCATACCTTGTCCCCTTCAATACCCGTATGCAACATACGGAGGTTAGCCTTCAGGAAGTAGAACAGAAAATCACGGCCTCCATCGATTGGGAACAGGATCATTGGTTCCTCCAGCGCAAGGTGATTGACTTGGAAAACAGACACCGCAGGGATAACCTTCACATCACAGGGGTGCCGGAGGGGATGGAGGGGACTGACATGCTGGCATTATTGGCCCGTTTACTCCTGAACTAACCAAATTTGTTTTTGCTCCACCTCTGGAGTTCCAAAGGGCCCACAGACTTCAATCCTGACAGCCCATGAACAATAAAAGGCCCCGCCAGATCGGAGTCTGCTTCCTGTGACACCAGCCCGTGTGGCAAATTATCCAAGAAGCCAAAAGACGCAGCCCATTCTCAAATAGTGAATTGAAGATTACAATTACACAAGGCTTCTCGCAAGATACCCTCCAACGCAGAAAGAGATCTTTGTCACTCCACTCCCGGCTTAAGAAATTGGACGTTAGGTATGGGTTGCTGGATGCTGCTATCATGCTGATCCCCGACACAACAAAACAACAGAATGCGATGACCGGGCGAGAACATTGACTCTTACCGGCTAGCTGAAATTACTACAATACTGACCATCTCATTTGATACCCTTTGTTGTATAATCGTGTGAGTTTTGTTTATTTTGCCTACTCTGAATCTCTTGGCCGGGGACTAAATCTACCTACCCATGTCCACACTGAGAGACTGGTCCTTCTGGTAACATTACGACCTTTCTTTTCTAATGGTGGGCTTACCAGTAGGGGGAATCGGATTGCAGACGCCCCATTCCTGACACATGTGAGGTCTGAGGAAGACTCCCACTCTCTGATACTGGGAGGTTATGCAGGCAGTCATACTTCTTCCCAATAGCACAACCCAGACGCCCCACAACTGGATAATATTCTCACTTTTTGATATGAATATCCTGTTCTGCGATCCACTTATTACAAGTGCAGCAGCCATGGCATGGGGTAGTGGGAGGCCTAACCCGACCAGTGCCCTGTCACACAGTCATAGAGATCAGGGAGCTCATCTGAACCCTTTTGGTCCCCTGTGTCGGGCTCTTTAGCTTACATCCTGTCACACCTACCTGTCCCCCACACCTACCTGCCCTCCACACCTACCTGCCCCCCATACGTACCTGCTGGCATGTTCTTTGAAGGTGACTGCTCACTACCATGCAAGGCCTTAAAATCATTTCTATCAATGTGAATGGAATAACCCACTTTCTTAAAAGGACGGAAATATTTATGTATATTAACACCCTGCACCCTGATGTGGCTTTGTTTCAAGAGACTCACCTCTCGGTTGCTGAAAGCCAAAAACTATGCTGAGACTGGTTAGGGGTGGACAACCTACCCCTGTCTTGGAGCTGCCAACGCTGACCAGATCTTATCGTAAGTAAGGGGCAGCTATTCTGGATACCCCTCGGGTGATTAGCACACGCTACAAATCTCTGATTGATTGATTAATTCTAATCTAGCAGGGCCTGATGGTCAAATTATTTAAATGCTGGACCCACCCGGCTGGCCATTATGTCCTGGTTAAATTGTCCCTGGAGAAACATACACTATTAGACGGCTCTATTTACCACCCAGTCATGCACAAGAACAACATGTTTCGTTGCCTATCTCACATACTCTTACATCGTCTGTACCAGGGAGACGTCCATTACAATGCAGGCATTACATCGTAATACCTTTACAACGCAACTTTTACAACGCAGTTGGCATTACATCGCATCCAATTACAACGCATGTGCCATTACAACGCATGCCATTACAACACATTGTAACGTAAGTAATGATTGTAATTGAGGTAAGTTGTTGTTATTTTTTTTTTTTTTTTAGGAAAGTAATAGTTAATAGTAATAGTATTATTTTACACACTTTTAAATAGTTAAAAAAATATTTTTAAATAGTTTTAAAAAATATATATCATATAATGTATTTAAATTGTATAGGTTTGGGTTGGGTAGTGTATTAATACTCCGGTTTTATTAAAGTATTATATTAGGATTTAATTTATTTAAAAAAATAATAAAAATCTATAATTTAATTTAATAAATTAAAATATATTAAATGTGCTTTGCATTTTTTCCTGGGATGGGATGTATGGGAAATAGGGGTTTTGGGTGGGGGAGTCTATTACTACTCAAGTATTAATTTTAATTCTTGAGAATTTAATGATATTTAGTTTTAGTCATATAATTTTTTTAAATTAATTTTTAAAAAATATTTAAAAAGTCTTTGGAACATATCCTCTGGGATGGGATGTATGGGAAGTAGGGATTTTGGGTGGGGGAGTGTTTTAATACTCAGGTAATATTTAAAAAAAATTATATTAAATTTATTTTAATTTATATTGATAGAAATATTATATATTATTTTAATTTATAAAATTGTAAACTGTTTAGGCTTCTATACTTTGGGGATAGATTTATCTGAAAAATGGGTTTTGGGTGGGAGAATGTATTAATACTCAAGTATGAATATTAATACTTGAGAATTAATAGAAATTTAGTTTTACTGCTAGATAATTTTAAAATTAATTTAAAAGTAATTTAATGAAAAAGTCTTTTGCATCAAAAATCTGGGAAATAGGTGTTTTGGGTGAGAGAGTGTATTAATACTCAGGTAGCTTTTTAAAATTCTAGAGTTTTAATTGATATTTTGATTTACTGATAGTTAATTATACATTATTAAAATAATAATATTCAAAAAGGCCTTTGCACCTATCATCTGGGACGGGATGAAAGAGAAACAGGGGTATTGGGTGGGGGAGTGTATTAATATTCAGGTATTAATTTTAATACTTGAGTATTATTTATTACTTAATTTATACGTTTTTTAATTGTTAAACTTTTAAATTAATTATAAAAAACAAAGTTTAAAAGTAATGTGCAGAAAAATTCAGGGAGATTTTGGGTAGGGGGCAATTCGATGTAAAGGAAAAATATAATTTAAAAATTCTTTAATAATTTTAACTTTAATTTTTAAAAATAAAAATCTTTTAAAAGTTAATTAGGATATTCATAGAAGTTAATAGAGCATAAATGTACAACATAAGTATGCACAAATAGACCTATAAAATCTGTAGAAGTAAAAATTTAATTAATGAAAATTAATATTTCATAAAACAGTCTTTAGACAATAGTATTGTAAATATTTTTATTGTATTTATTAGAAATATAAAACAGAATATATAAATATGCAAAAAATGTTGTAAAAATATTTTATTAGTAGTATTATTTTTATAAATAAACATAGATTTTTGTATGTATTGTAACATTTATTTTTTAATTTCTTTGTAGGTTTTGCCACGGTTTCCCATTGAAGTCAATGGGTGAAATTGTCCTTTTTTCCTTTTTACGGAAAGAGATGACGTTGCCGCGTGTACGTAAGTTTCGTCATTGCGAGGTTCGTCGCGGTCCGGATCAGAAGCAAGGGAGAGCTGCGTCCAGTTAAGGCAAATTTAAATTATTAAAATTAGATTAAGGGTGGTGAAGTTTATTGTAAGGAGAGAGGAGGGAGGCGGTAAGAACTACTAAACTTGTATTTTGATGTTATTGTGTGTTTTAACTTACATTTTTTTTCCAAAACAGGTAGCAGTTGTAGGCCCACGTCGGGTTGATTGCTTTCATAACACTTTTTGTTTAATAGGATTACTTTAAAAAGATGGATTCTTTTTTTCTATTAAACAATAGTGTTATGAAAGTAATCTTATTTGGTAAATTTTTTTGTTGCAATGGGTTTTTAGTAATTTTGTAATTGTGTCGTTGTGGTTTTCCGGATAGGACGAAGGAACATGGAGAAAGACTTCGTGGGTTGGAAAAAAACTTTTTGGGCCATTTTTAAACCATTGCTCTATGGATTTTGGGACTTCTGCTGGACTTTGGTCGAGAGAGGATTTCAACGAAGGATTTTTGGGCTGTGATTATTACTTTTTCATGGTTTATTTAACTTGAATTCAAGCGAGAGAGGATTGCATTGATGGAATCTTGTTTTGTTTTTTGCCAAATAAGAATTATTTTTCGGGATTTCTTTTTTGGGTGCTTTTTTTGTAGGTGTGCACAGTATAGTTTACAGCTCAATTTTTTGCTGTTAAAATATTGCTTTGCCGAACTGTGCCCTTTTTGGTTAGTTTAACTCGGGTCATGGATTATTTCATGGATAATGGATTATTTGCAATGGGTTAAAGGACTGCCCAAGACTCTTGGTGAAAGGCTGGATTGTACGTAAGTCCAAGAGTTGAAAAAAGAAGACAACTGACGGTAAGAAACCCGACTTTTTAAAAATAATTAAAAAAAATTCTCAAAAAATGCTAACTTAATTAAGGGGTTTCTTTGTCAAAACAGGCAAGTAAGGTGGTTTAGGCGTTAGTGTAGATTAGAAATGTAGGATGTGTGCAATATTATCTAGGTAGTCTGAAGCCACCATCAACGTAAATTGTTAAATTGCACCCAATAGTCTCTCGGACATTTATTTTGTTCTTTTAGAGATTCGTGGGTTCAGACTACCAGTTAATGATTGCGCAATTCTCATTTCTTGAAAACTTTGATCCCGCTTCAAAATAAGCAAGAAATGATAGAAGTTAGGATGTGGTTTAATGATAGATTTGTTGAAGGAGTTGTGCCATCCCTCTATGGCATTATTTGTTTTTACTCCTCCCTCTAAGCAGGTCGAGTAGCAGTTCCACCACTTCATATAGAAACGTGGTTTCCTCCTGCGGCCTGACCTGCTTAGATGGCCAATCCATGTGTCTTCAAAGTAATTTAGAAGGGGTGCCAATTTGTCTTTGTTTGCAGTAAAGTAGTCAGATTCAGTAATAGATGTGTAGTATTCATCTACACTGTCAGGAGGAACAAATCAAAGTGCAGTTAGTTTCTTTAATTCAAATTGTAGTTTGCTGTCTGATATATAATCCTCAACTAAGGATGTTTTTTGAATTTTTCACCAATAAGCCTGTGAAAAGTGAAAAAAACATCCTTGAATTTGGGTATCAATCAATCAATCACAGAATTTGTAGAGCGCACTACTTACCCGCGAGGGTCTCAAGGCGCTGGGGAGAAAAAAGGGGGGGGGGTGCTGCTACTGGTCGAACAACCAGGTCTTGAGTAGCCTCCTGAAGGTCAGCAGGTCTTGGGTCTGTCGTAGGCTTAGTGGAAGGGTGTTCCAGGTCTTGGCGGCGAGGTGGGAGAAGGATCTGCCGCCGGTGGTTGTTCTTCGAATGCGAGGGACGGTGGCGAGGGAGAGGTCGGCGGAGCGGAGCTGGCGGTTGGGGACGTAGAAGAAGAGTCGTCTGTTGAGGTAGGCTGGGCCAGTCTTGTGGAGTGCCTTGTGTGCGTGGATGAGGAGTTTGAAGGAGATTCTCCTGTCGACGGGGAGCCAGTGCAGGTTCCTCAGGTGGGGGGTGATGTGGCTGTGGCGTGGTGCATCGAGGATCAGGCGTGCGGAGGCGTTTTGTATGCGTTGCAGTCGCTTGATGAGCTTGGCCGGGGCTCCCGCGTAGAGGGCGTTCCCATAGTCAAGTCTGCTACTGACGAGGGCCTGGGTGACTGTTCTTCTTGTATCTGTCGGGATCCACCTGTAGATCTTGCGAAGCATGCGGAGGGTGTTGAAGCAGGAGGAGGAGACTGCGTTGACTTGCTTGGCCATGGAGAGCGTTGAGTCGAGGATGACTCCCAGGTTGCGTGCGTGGTCGGTGGGTGTCGGGGCTGCTCCCAGCGTCGTTGGCCACCAGGAGTCGTCCCAGGCTGAGAGGTTGGAGCCAAAGATGAGGACCTCTGTCTTGTCCGTGTTCAGTTTTAGTCGGCTGATCTTCATCCAATCGGCGACGGCCTTCATTCCTTCATGGAGGTTGGATTTGGCGGCGAGGGGGTCCTTGGTGAGGGAGAGGATCAGTTGAGTGTCGTCGGCGTAGGAGATTATGTTGAGGTCGTGCTGTCTGGCGATGCGTGCGAGCGGGGCCATGTAGATGTTGAACAGTGTTGGGCTGAGGGATCATCCCTGGGGTATGCCGCAGATGATCTCGGAGGCTTCGGATCGGAATGGTGGGAGGCGGACTCTCTGGGTTCTGCCGGCGAGGAAGGAGGTGGCCCATTCCAGGGCCTTGTCTCGGATCCCTGCGTCGTGGAGGCGTGCGCGTAGAGTGCGGTGGCAGACAGTGTCGAAGGCGGCGGAGAGGTCCAGCAGGATGAGGGCTGCGGTCTCACCGTTGTCCAGCAGGATCCTGATGTCGTCGGTGGCGGCGATGAGGGCAGTCTCAGTGCTGTGGTTGCTGCAGAACCCTGATTGGGATGGGTCCAGGATGCTGTTTTCTTCGAGGTATCGGGTTAGCTGTTTGTTGACGATCTTCTCGATGACCTTGGCTGGGAACGGAAGCAGGGAGATGGGCCGGAAGTTCTTGAGGTCTCTCGGGTCCGCCTTGGGTTTTTTGAGTAGGGCGTTGATCTCTGCGTGTTTCCAGCTCTCTGGGAAGGTCGCGGTCTCGAAGGAGAGATTGATAACGTTGCACAGTTGGGGTGCGATGGAGCTGCTGGCTTTGTTGAAGATGTGGTGCGGGAAAGGGTCTGACGGGGAGCCGGAGTGTATTGTGCTCATGGTCTTGATGGTGTCATCGATGTTCATGCTGGCCCAGGCTGGCAGGGGGTCGTGGTCGATGGTGTGCGGCGGGTCTGGTGCATCGATCTTAGTTGGGGCTGTCTGGGTGTTGAAGCTGTCGTGGATGTCGGCGATCTTGCGGTGGAAGAAGGTGGCGAGGGAATCGCACAGGGCTTGCGACGGCGGGATGTCGTTGGTGTTGGAGCTGGGGTTGGAGAGTTCCTTCACGATGTTGAAGAGCTCCTTGCTGTTGTGTGCGTTGTTGTCGAGGCGGTCTTTGAAGGAGATTCTCTTGGCGGACTTGATGAGGTGGTGGTGGTTACGGATGGCGTCTTTGTGGGCTGCGTGGCTGTCCGGTGTCTTATCACTGTGCCATTTCTTCTCTAGTTTCCGGCAGGTACGCTTGGAAGCTAGGAGTTCCGAGGTGAACCAGCTGGCTCTTTTGGTGGTGTCACTGTAGGTGAGTTTTTTCAGCGGGGCGAGGGTGTTGGCACAGTCGTCTATCCATCGTCTGAGGTTGCAGGCAGCGTCGTCGGTGTTGGATGGGTCGGAGGGAGGGCTGAGAGCGAGGTTTGCCCGTAGTTGGTTTTCGGTGACTTTGCTCCAGCAGCGGCGTGGGATCTGTTGGGTTCGGTGGTGTGTGGTGGGTTTCTGGAAGGTGAAATGGATGCAGCGGTGGTCGGTCCAGAGGAGTTCCGTGGTGTGGCTGAAGGAGACGTGGGAGCTTGAGGAGAAGATGGGGTCAAGCGTGTGGCCGGCGGAATGGGTCGGTGTTGTGACGAGCTGGCTCAGACCGAGGTTGGCGAGGTTGTCGATCAGGGTGGTGGAGTTGCTGTCGTTGTTGCTCTCCAGGTGAAAGTTCAGGTCTCCGAGGAGGATGTAGTCGGTAGAGGTCAGGGCGTGCGTGCTGATGAAGTCGGCGATGGAGTCGCTGAACTGGGGTCGGGGCCCAGGGGGTCTGTAGACAAGGGTGCCTCTAAGGGTGTTGTTGGGGTCCGTGTGGATCTGGAAGTGCATGTGTTCGGCGGTGCTGAGAGTGTCGTCGGTGCTGGTCGAGACCCTGATGGTGTTCTTGTGGACGATGGCGATTCCTCCTCCTACTGCGTTGATGCGGTCCGTGTACATTTTGGTAATTGTGTTAATCATAGGTGATTCGAAGTCAATTAACACTTTTCTAGGACTTTTGTTCATGGTTTTAGCTTTTATCACTGATAAAAATTCAGTGTCTGTTGAGGATTGTTTATCAGGGAGTAAACTGTACACTAAGGGCACAACTGTTTGATTAATGTAGGCATGAATAGTGTATATTTGGGTGAATGGATGGGGTGTGGATTTAAACGTCCCATCCATCATCCAAATATCACTACTCTCCAACTTAACAAGATTATGGGGTGTTTTTGTTGTCATGCAAAAGAAAGGGTTCATTAGTAACGGTTACAGAAAGTTCAGGTGGAATGTTAATGTCAGAAAAGGTTTGGGGTGTTACACGTAGGGGCTTACTTGCCTGTTTTTTATGCTGAATAATTCTGCGTAGGTTGGGGATTGTGGGCATACAACTTGCTACATGTGTTGGAATGTTTTGAGACACCTCCCTCAAAACCGAGCCACAGGGTTCATTGGAGGTGGATGCAAGTGCTTTAATTTCATTTATATTCTCTCTTACTTCTATCTCCATTGCAGAAGCAGAGTGGTTATGCTCGGTGGTCCTTTCAACGTTGTCACCAAGAGTAACCGCTCTGCCTGTGCAATGGGATGAGTAATAATGCACACACCTCCAATGACACCTGGGCTCAGTTAATCTCTCCTTACAATAAACGTAGCCACTGTGACTTAACAGTCTATTCCCACGGATTGATTGGATATATTTGGCTTCTTTTCTTGCTGCCATTCTCTGTAGAAACAAGAAAAAGAGAAAAGGATTATTTTAGTGATTTTAAGTGTGGTTGATTTAAAAACGAATTTGCCTGTAAGTGAAAAGTTAGTACACATTGTTTATTTTACAGCTTTAGCTTTTTGTAAAATTTGTACCAGGTTTTAATTGCATTGCTTTGATGATGTTTTGTTGGAATTGTTTCCTGCTTTTGTTCCTTGGATGAAAAAAAAGGTTAATTTTGGTTAGATTTTACTGAATGGTAAAGGTTACCTTTTTTAAGGTTTTTCTGTTGTCTTGCTGAAAAGGCCTGGTGTATTTGCTGGTTTACTTGGTATTTTTGTTGCAGTTCTTCAGCCATCACAGCATGATTTACCCCCCGCCATATTACCATGGCGGGGGGTACCGCGGCGGATGGAAAGTCCGTCCGGCGCTTTTCCGCCGGTTGGCAATCGTTACGATTGCAGGCCGGGCGGAGCTGGGGCATGATATGGTGGTGGTGCCTGGAAGGCACCGCCATCAATATCATGATGCCGGGTTGTCAAGGCCTTTCCATGGCGGCGATGCTGCCATGGAAAGGCTGGGGGGAATTGCTTTGGGGGCCCATTGCGGGCCCCCGGGGGAGTGGGGGGCTGCACTTGGGGGGTACATTGCCATGCTGAAGGTGGCAGGCACCGCACGGTGCCTGTCACGTTGTGCATGGCAATGCACAGCATGCCTCTTTGGCATTGCGGCGGGTGCTGCTTACAGCAGCACCCGCCGCAATGTTATCGATGCGGAATGCGACCGCCAGGGTGGCGGTCGCATCCTAATTGGCAGTGCGGGACCGCCGCACCGCTGGCGGCTGGTCCTAGCACCGCTAGGGTGGCGGGCGGACTGAAGTCCGCCCGCCATCCTAATAAGCCCCTATGTTTTGTTTGGTGGTTTGGATACTTTGGTTCTGTAAAAAGTGGAGAAATGTTTATAGTTTGTTATTTGGATTTTTTATGTTTTGCAATTAGCCTGCAAAGAAATTGATTAGTTGCTTTTGACGTTGAAAAAAAGTCATTTTGCTGTTGTTCATGAGGCTGACATTTTTACTGCAAAGATACTTTAAATAAAAAAAAAAGATTCTGTACTTGAAACCTGCAAAAAAAAAAAAAGCATAATGTTATTTTTGAATATTTTTACCTTGTATACTTTGGCTTCTCCAGTGGTGATGGGCTTTTGAATTTACTTGGATTGAGGAATGTGTTCCTCTATTCTTGCTGGTTTTTATGGTTTCATCTGTTGAGAAATTAAAATAAAATAAAAATGTTTGACTGTATGCTTGACAAATAACTGAAACAAAAATAGGAAAGTTACTGTTAAAAATGTATTTTTTTTACATTAAGTAGAATCAATTTTCTCCTAAAACCATCCAGCACTTTCCCTGAGGCAAGCACAGGTCGGAGTAGGAATAGTAAATTTGCCCCCACCACCATCCAGCACTGTCCCTGAGGACATAACCTGTCGGAGTAGGAATAGTAAATTTGCCCCCATCACCATCCAGTACTTTACCTGAGGACAGCACCTGTCAGAGTAGGAATAGTAAATTTGCCCCAACCACCATCCAGCACTTCCCCTGAGGCAAGCACCTATCGGAGTAGGAATAGTAAATTTGCCCCCACCACCATCCAGCACTTTCCCTGAGGCCAGCACCTGTCAGAGTAGGAATAGTAAATTAGCCCCCACCACTATCCAGCACTTTCCCTGAGGCAAGCACCTGTTGGAGTAGGAATAGTAAATTTGCCCCTACCACCATCCAGCACTATCCCCGAGGCAAGCACCTGTCGGAGTAAGAATAGTAAATTTGCCCCCCACCACCATCCAACACTTTCCCCGAGGCAAGCACCTGTCGGAGTAGGAATAGTAAATTTGCCCCCACCACCATCCAACCCTTTCCCTGAGGCAAGCACCTGTCGGAGTAGGAATAGTAAATTTTCCCCAATCACCATCTAGCACTTTCACTGAAGCAAGCACCTGTCGGATTAGGAATAGTAAATTTGCCCCACCATCATCCAACACTTTCCCTGAGGCAAGCACAGGTCGGAGTAGGAATATTAAATTTGCCCCCACCATTATCCAACTCTTTCCCTCAGCCTGTTTCCTGAGTTAAAAACATGAAGTAGTTAAATTAGTAATATTTTAAATATAATTCTGATCTTTGTCTGCTAATGTTTTATTTCTGGGATCAATAATTTGTTTTTTTTTTCATTCAGATTATTGTTAACAGTCTTCTTACATTTGATTCTGTAAAGGTTTGTTTCTTCCTGCTTTGTATTTCGTGTTGATTTATGTCCAAAATATAATATAAAATGTAATTAAATTTTTTATCTACCTTATGGGCTTTTTTAAATTTACGTACATTTTTTTCATTTAATCACTTACTTTTTAATGTTAAGATAATTTGTCGAATATCTGCTTTAGATTGCTGGCTGCTTTTCAAAATGTGTAAATCCTGTAAATTAATGTAGAATTATATTGTGAATATTTGTGATTTATGTGTTAATATTTTGATGCTGTTTTATTGTAAACGTACACTTACTTTGGTCTGTAGATGGCAGTGTTCAATTTGAAAAACGGCAATATTCTCCTGCTACTCCTGCTGTGTGTGGTCACCTCGGAAGTCAGTTTACCACTAAGCACAAAATGGTGGTCGGCTTCTTTTATACGTTTTTTGAAGGTAAACAACAATTTAAAAGAAAATATGTTTTGGAAACAGTATTTTCATGCGATTCACAACCTGACAGAATGTATATTTATTTTGTCATGTCTAAAAATGTTCGTTTATATGTTCCTTCTCGGAATGTCAGCCAGTTTGTGAAGTTGCTGGCGTAGGGAGTGTAATTAATACAAATAGTTGAAGGACTTACGTTTCATGTTCTTCGAAGAAGATTGTATGTGTAATCTTTTTTTGACTCTGAGGGTAGTATTTTTTTTTGAAAAATGTTTAAAATTTATGTTTCTTTTTGAACATTTTTTTAGATATTTTTATTAACACTCAGTTATTTTAATGGAAAGGTACTTTAAAAAGTACTTGAGTATTAAAATTAAATACCTGGGTATTAATAATCTCCCCCACCCAAAACTAGGCGCGGGCGGAGAGCTCCGCTAGGCCCGCGGAGTGTGCAGAGATTTGCCTACTCCGCGTTCCGCGGAGAACACGGAGTAGGCAAATCTCCGCACACTCTGCAGCGGAGCGGAGTTGACCAGCCCCCGCCTCCACCCCCCCTATTAAGAATTAATTAAAAATACATTAAAGGTAAAAGAATAAAAACTTACCTTGACTGCGGCGTCCCCGGGCTGCCCTCCTCCTCTTCCTCGCCGTCTCAGGGTGATCTGCGCATGCGCGCGCGCATGCGCATTCCTTGCGAGAAATGCAAGGAAGGAGGCTACTGGAAAGTATCCCTTGACCTCCACTTGGATAAATCCCATCCTACCACCTTAGTGGCACCCTACAGCCAGGGAAGACACCTCTAAATTAAGCCTGGGCGTAGTTCGCGAAGTAGCGCTACGCGAAGCTACGCAAAGTGCAGTTCGCACTACGCAAGCTACTCATAGCACTACGCGAACTGCGTAGTGCACTGTTCGCAATGATTGCACAGTGCCGGATGCTTGTCCGCACTGTGCAATCATTGAAAACGGCATCTTGCACAGTGCGAGCTGTCTTTTACTGCCGCCGAGTAGATTTTTACTCGAG
The DNA here is from genome assembly GCA_963921515.1 of Calotriton arnoldi. Classification (NCBI taxonomy): domain Eukaryota; kingdom Metazoa; phylum Chordata; class Amphibia; order Caudata; family Salamandridae; genus Calotriton; species Calotriton arnoldi. The sequence continues at coordinate 376,659 of CAWUFW010008311.1, forward strand.
CGGCAGCTTTCTAACGCGGACTGGTAGTTTCTCATCGCGAGCGGTCGCGAGCATACGCGACCACTCGCAATGAGAAACCTGACCTCCCAGCGTTGAAAATCTCGCCGGAGGTTTATTTTCACGCTCGCGATCGGCAACATGATGTTGCTGATCGCGAACGCAGAAAATGTCTCGCCGGGATAGATCATTTTGCTTGCTCGCGGTCGCCAACTTGACGTTGAGGACCGCGAGCAAGCAAAAATGACCGCTGCACTACGCTACGCGTGTTTGCACTGTGCTACGTGCAATTCGCGTTGTGCGAAGTAGCGCAAACTTCGCAAACTGAGCGTAGCGTAGTGCTTTGCCCAGGGTTACTCTAAATCCCTTCCCCATAGGGCGAGCTCACACATAGACAATTTTGTGGCCTCAGCTTCTTTGATGGGCATGGTCAACGCCATTCTACCCCATGGGGTATCAGACACAATGTTGCTCTCTATCGACCTGGGAATCAACAGACCCCCTTTCGGCCAATGGCGGTTAAACATGTCTCACTACCTCCAGCCCTCAGACAAGCCTAAGCTTACTGCCATGCTACACACATATCGAGGAGAGGATGTGGCCTAACGGCTAGAGCGGTCAACCTCGAAAGCTGGGGAACTGGGTTCTCGACAGAGACGCTCAACATCCTGTAATTCTGGGCAATTCACTTAATCTCCCGTGTCTAACAAAAATGATTGTGTCAGTCTGTAACGCAACTGGTGCTCATGTAAAGCGCTCTGATACCTTCGGGTCTAGTACGCCCTATATAGCATTCAAAACACAAAACAAAAAAATTTTACCGACAGGCGAAGTGGCTCAAATAGTGTGGGAGGGCTGTGTGCAGGAACAAATTTTGAAAGATTCGGCTATTCGTTCCAAGGCAGTGAGAAACCTCCTACCACAACTAGAATCCCACGTTCAGACATGAGTTGAGAGGTTTAATGCCACATACGACTTGTCCACACAACACGACCGCATACGTGCAAAACAAGACCTGAACCTGCTGTTCACCTGTCAGGTGACGAAAGCCCTCTTTCACCTTCGGCAATAACACTATGAGAGGGGTGAAATATCTGGGGGACTCCTGGCTTTTCAACTTCAAAGTAGTGCTTAATTTGAGCCAGTGGTTTCCGGTGCTCGGCACCAGCACTTAATTGTCAACACCAGTGCTTATGACAATATGCCTCAAGGTGGTGCTGTCTGGCTAATTTTGAGATGACCAAAACAGTCAATTATTAATTCAATTTACTGTAAAAATGACTACTACCTGCTGCCCAAGCCATTCTTATAGCTTTGGGGCCTGAAATAGTCTGAATAGTCACACTTGTAGGAGCGTGATGGTTAGCAGTTGTGCTGTTACTATCATTGGCAGAATAGCATGGGCATTGTGTGGTGAAGGCTGCACTGGCCTCCTGATGAGAGCCCTGGCCCTTATTGTTTTACAAATTAATCACTGCTTCGAAGACAGGAAGCTCATCAGACAGTTCCCATGCTGTGCACCAGGGTGGGACACTTGGTGGTCCATCCCACTTATTGCCAGTTTTAGGGACTACTACAAACAGTTATGCACAGCAGAATGCGCAGACTCTACACTAGACAAAGATACCTTTCTCTCTCAGCTTGTCATACCGCGACTGACGACCGAAGACGTGACAGAAGACTAAATCCTGCAGGTCATAACTGATCTCCCATACAACAAAGAGCTGGGGCTAAACTGCTACCCGGAGGAATACTAGCGGCTTAGCAAGCATCTACTGTTACTCCTTCATTCTAAACTGTTTAAGGAAATCTGCCAAAGGGTCAGTGGCGGCTCCTCCACTAAGGCGGAGGAGCTTCGCCCCACTGCTCAATAGGGGAACTAAAGTGATAATAAGTTATTGTTATTATCAATTTAGTTTTCCTGTTAGAGTCAGTAGCTTTCGGGGTGGGAGGGTTGGTCATAGCAGGGAGAGGAGTGGTTTTCACTCCTTAAGTGCGCAAGACTGCTTGGCCGGCCCAAGCAGTCATGCGCACTTTGCATGTTCCCCACCAGGCTGCATTACACAGCCTGGTGAGGAACATGCAAAGTCTCCCAGTCACCGTCTGAGCGCCGAGCCACGGTGCTCAGACCAATCACAACGCTGCATTGCAGCGTTGTGATTGGCTCTGGGGTAGCCTGGGAGCTTCCTGCTGCTTCCTGCTGCCGACCGGAGCCAGGAAAAAAAAGACAGAGGGGCCGATTCCGATCTCGGTCGGAGGCGCACCCAATACCATTCGGTCGGGAAAAAAGCCATGCGAAAGCCTGTTTCCCGACCGATCCGTACAGCACACCGAACGAGCGAGTACGATGCGCACAACAGCAAAGAATCCGGCCGAGCCGTACTCACCCAAACCAGGTCCTGTTCTCCGACCGAGGCGAATCCAGAAACGCAGAATCTAGTCGCACGGAAGGAAAAATGCAGCCCCGTCCGGCCGGACAAGTACGATGCGCTTTCCGTACGCGCCGAACCCGTCGCTACGCACGGCACGTCAAAGCATCCGGGAGAGGCGCACATAAGCTCCGATTCGCGCCACAACACGATCCACGGCTACGAGACGAACACGGCAGCGACGAGGACGACGCGAAGCGACGAGGACGAGACGAAGCGACGAGGACGACGCGAAGCAACGAGAAGGACGAACGACACGAACCAACCATGAATCCCTTCGTCCCGATCATACCAATATTCTACATTTACTACCGGAACAGGCACGGACGCGTACGGCGCAGAAGGTAAGCCAGACACCAACCACAAAACACATACAACACATACACGACACATCACACACACACACAGGGATGCAGAATATACTTACACCAGCAACAGCAGCACCATAGGGGCGGGATGCCCATCACCAATGCCACATATGCACACAGGGGCCTGAATGCGCACCACCACCCCTACCCAGGGGTGGCATGATGCCTACCACCACTACCACCCTCACCCAGGGGGGCAGGATGCCTACCACTACTACCACCCTTAGCCAGGGGGGCAGGATGCCTACCACTACTACCACCCTTAGCCAGGGGGGCAGGATGCCTACCACTACTACCACCCTCACCCAGGGGGCAGGATGCCCACCACTACTACCACCCTTAGCCAGGGGGCAGGATGCTTACCACTACTACCACCCTTAGCCAGGGGGCAGGATGCCTACCACTACTACCACCCTTAGCCAGGGGGGCAGGATGCCCACCACTACTATCACCCTCACCCAGGGGGCAGGATGCCCACCACTACTACCACCCTCACCCAGGGGTGGCAGGATGCCTACCACCACTACCACCCTCACCCAGGGGGGCAGGATGCCTACCACTACTACCACCCTTAGCCAGGGGGGCAGGATGCCTACCACTACTACCACCCTTAGCCAGGGGGGCAGGATGCCTACCACTACTACCACCCTCACCCAGGGGGGCAGGATGCCCACCACTACTACCACCCTTAGCCAGGGGGCAGGATGCTTACCACTACTACCACCCTTAGCCAGGGGGGCAGGATGCCTACCACTACTACCACCCTTAGCCAGGGGGGCAGGATGCCCACCACTACTATCACCCTCACCCAGGGGGGCAGGATGCCCACCACTACTACCACCCTCACCCAGGGGGGCAGGATGCCTACCACTACTACCACCCTCACCCAGGGGGGCAGGATGCCTACCACTACTACCACCCTTAGGCAGGGGGCAGGATGCTTACCACTACTACCACCCTTAGCCAGGGGGGCAGGATGCCTACCACTACTACCACCCTTAGCCAGGGGGGCAGGATGCCTACCACTACTATCACCCTCACCCAGGGGGGGCAGGATGCCCACCACTACTACCACCCTCACCCAGGGGGGCAGGATGCCTACCACTACTACCACCCTCACCCAGGGGGGGCAGGATGCCTACCACTACTACCACCCTCACCCAGGGGGGCAGGATGCCTACCACTACTACCACCCTTAGCCAGGGGGGCAGGATGCCTACCACTACTACCACCCTCACCCAGGGGGCAGGATGCCTACCACTACTACCACCCTCACCCAGGGGGGCAGGATGCCTACCACTACTACCACCCTTAGCCAGGGGGGCAGGATGCCTACCACTACTACCACCCTTAGCCAGGGGGCAGGATGCCTACCACTACTACCACCCTTAGCCAGGGGGGCAGGATGCCCACCACTACTACCACCCTCACCCAGGGGGCAGGATGCCTACCACTACTACCACCCTCACCCACGGGGGGCAGGATGCCTACCACTACTACCACCCTCACCCAGGGGGGCAGGATGCCTACCACTACTACCACCCTTAGCCAGGGGGGCAGGATGCCTACCACTACTACCACCCTTAGCCAGGGGGGCAGGATGCCTACCACTACTACCACCCTTAGCCAGGGGGGCAGGATGCCCACCACTACTACCACCCTCACCCAGGGGGGGCAGGATGCCCACCACTACTACCACCCTCACCCAGGGGGGGCAGGATGCCCACCACTACTACCACCCTTAGCCAGGGGGGCAGGATGCTTACCACTACTACCACCCTTAGCCAGGGGGGGCTGGATGCCTACCACTACTACCACCCTCACCCAGGGGGGGCAGGATGCCTACCACTACTACCACCCTTAGCCAGGGGGGGCAGGATGCCTACCACTACTACCACCCTTAGCCAGGGGGGCAGGATGCCTACCACTACTACCACCCTTAGCCAGGGGGGCAGGATGCCTACCACTACTACCACCCTTAGCCAGGGGGGCAGGATGCTTACCACTACTATCACCCTCACCCAGGGGGGGCAGGATGCCTACCACCACTACCACCCCCACCCATAGGATGGACAATGCATGACACAACCAGCACACCACAACCTAGGGAATGCAAGAAGAAGACATCCCCCCAACACCATGACAAGCGTGTGTAGACTGTGTCAAATGCCTACAACACCGAACATGACTTCTAACATACAATGTGACCCCCTAGCACATGTGCCACACAAATATGTGTGTGGCACACACAACGCAAGCAGGCCATGACCATTGTGGCAATGGGGTCCAAACCCCCATCATCACAGTGACCAAAAGGCAAGTGTGGGGTCCATAGCTGCAGCACATTTTGAACATTGTGGCAATGGGGTCCAAACCCCCATCATCACAGTGACCAAAAGGCAAGTGTGGGGTCCATAGCTGCAGCACATCTTGAACATTGTGGCAATGGGGTCCAAACCCCCATCATCACAGTGACCAAAAGGCAAGTGTTGACAAAGTAAGAGGTGCAACTGCCAAACTGCATGGATGATTCCTGGTCACAGAACAACAAACACATCAGTGGCAAAGTAGTGTATGTGTCCCATTGCAACATAAATTGGGGGAGCCAAATCCTGCAGTGCAAATAAGACATAACTTTGGCCATGTGCAGACAAACAACACCCATGGGGGCTGACACCGTCAACAATCATCAATGACACAATGACAGAAGTGACCATCCGAATGCAGACCCACATATTTGCACCAATGGGCACACACATGCAGATACCCTGTGGAGACTGCAGATGTGAGGCGAACAGATACCATACCATGGCAGCAATGGGACACACAATCAACAATTAGTAACAAATGAGGGCTCCCGTAACATCAGCCTGGTCATGGAAGTGCCAACGGAATCATCAGCACAGATCCAACACACTTGTATAGCAATGTTGCACTGACAACACAGATGAGTCCTTCCCCATTGATGCCCAAACCTGCATGTTCACTGGAGATGGCCACACGGTCAGGGAAGTAGACGAATAGAACAATGGCAGGCACAACAGATGTGCAGGGGTGGAAGCCACAGATGTGAAGTTGCCAATCTAAGTAGGAAATCTCATTGCCAAATACTGAACACATGACACCCTCAGATGCTGCTATGGATGACATGGATACACCACAGGATAGGACACATAACCCCTGGACCACATGGGTTCCTGCACAGTAACACTTCATAATCATGAGACCAAATATCACCATCACTGCAGCAAGGGCATTGTTAGCATCATCAACATCATGTACATCAGAAGCAAAAGCACTAGAGAACAGAAAGTTGCTTTATTCAGCATATGTGGCATTAAAAGTAGAAGTCCGGTAGAACATAAACAAAGGCCAATGGCCAGTCCATCAACAAAGTCACAAGTGGGTGACAGTGGCAGATGCCACCCTACACATGCCTGCACAAAACCAGGGACAATCCACTAGGAGGGGCAACCGGGGGGGTAGGCCAGGCACCGCAGGGACAGGATCAGGGCTCACCAGGAGGAAGCAGGGAAGGGGTGGTGGGTGCTGGAGAGCCACTGACAACTGCAGTGGAGGTGTCTGACATGGTGTGTGCCGGCACAACTGGGGGGCATGGCTCAGATGTTGTGGGTGCCGGCACGACTGCAGTGGACCCCGCAGATGGAGTGGACAGGTCCGCCACTGCAGTGCCCAAGTCAGACAGGGTGGTAGTGGACTCCACTGCAGTGCCTACCACCAGGGGAGGAGAATGGGGAACAGGCAAGGTGGGCTGGACAGAGGGGGAGGACACCCTCACCACATCAGTGGCACAGACAAGCGCAGCAGGGGGTGTGGTGCCGGGAGAGCAAGTGGCAGGGGGAGAAGGCCGGAGCCTCTTGGGGATGGTATATCTGTGGGTGGGGGAACCTGGGGCAGGGTGTGGCGGGGGCACCTGTGGGGTGGGGGCCTGAGGGATGGAGGAAGGTGACCTGGTGCTTGAGCTGCAGGGCGGCGGCGGGGTCTTGCTCTTACCACTCCGGGGGACTTGCGGGTGGGGGCCTCAGTCTGTCTGCGCCTGGGGGAGGGTGTCCGGGGGCGAGGGGCACTCTGCTCCGTGTGGGGGGCTTCCTCTTCCCCCTGGATGCTGGGGCAGCTGGATCGGAGGGGAAGAGGCCGAGGTCACTGAGGAAGAGGCGCTGGGTCTTTGGGGTTGCAGGTGAGGCAAGGGAGGGTGCTTTGGAGGGAGAGGCAACTGAGGACTGTGCAGTGCCCGTGGATGCGTGTGTGTGTACCAGGGCCCCATCCCCTGTGAGTCTGGTTTCAGTCCCCTGACTGTGCGTGCGTGTGCGTTTAGTTTGTGGCGTGTGTGTCTGTGTGCTGGATGTGTGTGTGCTGGTGTGTGCCTGTGCCGGTGTGTGTGTGCTTGGGACGGGCAAGGTGCTGGGGAGTGTGGATGGAGCAGAGGCAGGAGGGGTGAGGGACTGTCTGAGGAGGGACACTGCTGCCGTCAGGGAGGAGTCCATGGACCTGTTGCCCCTCTGTAGGTCAGACATGCCCGATGAGATGCCCTCCATGAACGACACCAGCTGAGTCAACAGTGCGGTGTGCGCATGGAGGACACTCAGCATGGCTGTCTGCCCTACATGGAGCTGGCGAAGGAGGTACACAGACTCCTCACTCAGGGCAGCAGGGGACACAGGGGCAGGGGGTGCGGTGCCTGGGCCAAAGGAGACACGCTCCCGAACATGGGAGCCTCCACGGACCTTGGGAATGGGAGCCGATGGGAGGGCGGTGGTGGTGCTGGTGGTGGCGGGGACAGCAACACTAGCTGGGGTGTGGTGGCTGCTGACACCCGCCTCCACAAGGGAGTCATCCTCCGAGTTGCTCTGGTCCTCAGCTGAGGTGGATGGTGCTGAGGATTCCTCGGTGTGGCTCCCCTCGCCCTCCGTGCCACTGGGTCCCTCCGACCACTCCTCGGCTGCTGACCCAGTCTGGCTCTCTGGCTCCTCCTGGTCCGTGGAGCTGTCCCCTTCCGTGGCCGTGGATGTATCTGCAAACAATGGGGAAACAGACAGACATCAGTCACCTGCACCAAACGCACACACCACTGTGAGCACAGCACATCACAGAGCAAGCCCTGGCATCATTAGTTGTACATTGCTAAAAGTGCCCTAACTGAACAGGAGAAGCCAATTGTCAGTCTGATGCCAAGCATGGCACTCACATCCCACATGGCCTTGCACCCATCTGTCTGGTGTCTGTTGGATTGCAACACCCCAGTGTGGACACATGCACCAAGTACACAGTAGTTGGACAGTGCAGAGGACACGGTGTGGACACATCACAGCTCTTGCCACTGAGTGAGTACAGGTTTCCGGATGAAAGGGATGCCCAGAGTCAAATAGGAAATGCATGTGATGCATACCAGCGACAGACACCATGATGCACCCATGTCCTGATAGCCAGCGCCACTATGGGGTGCATGTAGCACATGTCACTCCCCTGCAGGACCACAAATAAGTTGACACATGCCATGGCAGAGGCATGACTGCTAAGTCATACATCACTGTCTCAGTGATGTATGACTTGGCAGCCAGACAACAACACTATGCACTGTGTCACAATAGTAGGTCATGGGGAATGCAAGTCCTGGAGCTGCACAAGTGCACATGTACATCCCCCACACAACACATCATCTCAAACCTCATCTGTCCAGGTCACACCTATTGGACATATGGGAGACCTGTGACACTACCCTCTGAACCTGAGCCCCTCACAATTTGCTGTGAATGGGGAACAGCTGCCTGAACATCACATTCGCATACCCCAGTCTGCACGGGCAGCTGATCAAACACCTATGTGACACACAAGTACCGTCTCCTATGGTCACATCTCCAGGGGCATGCTGAGCCCCTACCAAGAAACACCCCAGCAGTCCTGGCAACTAATCCACAGCACACTGACACAGAGGCAGACACCGGAGGGGTCAAATCACTGTGCACAATGTGTCAGCTGATACACGGGAGTGGGAGTACAGAGTGCATTGCATGGCCTGGAGTAGGCATGACTGTCCTGCTCCACATGAATGAGGGATGTGCCCTGGACAGTGGATAGCTGGCTATGTATGTGTGACACACGTAATCTGCACACTCCTGGGGCCCAAACATTGTTCCCACCCGCTGCATGGGCGTGTGCCACATACCCCAGGCACATGTGGTGGCTCAGCTCAGCAAGTGGACCGCATATCAAAGCAACACGCAGATCACATGTCCAAACCCAGGCGTTGTGTGAACAATGGACCCACCCATGATGCCCACAACAGAGTTAGGGAAACAGATGCTGTCCCCCACCTTTAGTGAAGCAAACTGCAAGGACACAGTCCCAAGTGACACAATTCCCTGACTGTAAGGGCCACACCTGGGTATCAGATGAGCAGTGGGCAGTGCACAATAGAGGGACATGGCTCCTGGACAACATGACTGCTGCACTGTGGCAGTTGAACCAGGCCAGAGGAGGGCACAAAGCATGTAATACAGAGTTCACAGTGCAGTCTTTGACTCACCCCCTCCTTGCTGCTGTCTGGCCTTCAGCTGCCCATCCAGGTCTGGAAAGACCACCGCCAGGATCTGGAGCATGTGGGGGGTCAGGGTCCGTGTTCCGCCCCTCCTGCGAGGAGGCGACAGCTTCAGCTGGACCCGTGCAATCCTCCGGGTCCAGCCCCGAAGGTCCTGCCACCTCTTCTGGCAGTTGCGGATCCGGCGCTTGTAGACCCCCACGGACCGGACAGCCCGGACGATGTCCTTCCAGATTTCCTGCTTCCGATGGGCATTAACCTGTCAGGATGACAAAGTGAAAAGGCCATTACCACACATGCAACATATCCGTGCATGACACAGTTGTATATACATGTCTCAATCACAGGGGCACATGATGTACACAGGCAGTGCAAAGCTGACCATGGACAGTTTGCCAGACGTCACTACATGGTATCATTGCATGGGAAGTAAAACCATGTTCAAATGCACTGTCACTGCACCATACCTGTCCAGTGCAAGTCACTACACACTATGGGGGGTGACAACTACTCAGTGAGCCTGCTAGCCAGTGGCGTGCAGACTCTCAGCCTTGCTAGTCACACAAAATGCACATTCAGAAAGGCAGTGCACAGAACACTCACCTGCTCCCCTGGTGTCCCATACAGCTTGCTGTACTGTGGAAGTAGGCTGTCCAGCAGGGCCTGGTTCTCTTCAAGGCTGAAGGCTGGGGCTCTCTCCACAGTACGTGCCATTGCAGGGTCCAGAGGGGCAGAGACAGCAGCAGTGCAGTGGCAGATGTCGTCCTGGAGCATGTAGTGCAGGCAAGTGGGCTCTCAGGGGAACAGCCAGCAATATATATGTGCTGGAGAGGCAGATACTGTCCCTTGTGTCCAAAGTGATAGGTCCAAGTCGTTTGCATCTTCTGAATCTGGCCAATCCATGGAATAGCAGCACCAAAACACGCCCACAGCATCCTTCAAATCTTCAACTTCATGACATACATGATTTTGCAACATTGTTGTGGGTGACCAACTGATTTTCCAGCAACCGACTCGTTCGAAATTCGAAAACGCGTCCGTTGCCAGGCAAGCCCATTGTCAATGGGTGCGCACCGATCGGTCCATTGCGGTACAACGCGCACAGGGGTACAACGCGTACCCGCACACATTGAAAGCAATGGGCCGGCCGGAGGCACCGATCGGTCCATTGCTGTTCAACGCGCACAGGGGTACAACGCGTACCCGCACACATTGAAAGCAATGGGCCGGCCGGAGGCACCGATCGGTCCATTGCTGTTCAACGCGCACAGGGGTACAACGCGTACCCGCACACATTGAAAGCAATGGGCCGGCCGGAGGCACCGATCGGTCCATTGCAGTTCAACGCGCACAGGGGTACAACGCGTACCCGCACACATTGAAAGCAATGGGCCGGCCGGAGGCACCGATCGGTCCATTGCTGTTCAACGCGCACAGGGGTACAACGCGTACCCGCACACATTGAAAGCAATGGGCCGGCCGGAGGCACCGATCGGTCCATTGCTGTTCAACGCGCACAGGGGTACAACGCGTACCCGCACACATTGAAAGCAATGGGCCGGCCGGAGGCACCGATCGGTCCATTGCTGTTCAACGCGCACAGGGGTACAACGCGTACCCGCACACATTGAAAGCAATGGGCCGGCCGGAGGCACCGATCGGTCCATTGCTGTTCAACGCGCACAGGGGTACAACGCGTACCCGCACACATTGAAAGCAATGGGCCAGCCGGAGGCACCGATCGGTCCATTGCTGTTCAACGCGCACAGGGGTACAACGCGTACCCGCACACATTGAAAGCAATGGGCCGGCCGGAGGCACCGATCGGTCCATTGCTGTTCAACGCATCACTGTACATGTGACTGGCATATGTCAGCATGCCTGTCTCAGATGGACATATGCCAGCCACAGATAGCTCCCAGGGAGTGAGGGGCACACCTACATCACGACAGCCTGTCCAAACTTTATCATAAGGCATGTAAGGCTGCATTTCCTATTGTGTGTATGTTGGTGTACATGTTGTCCTGTGGGTGTCACCTGTGGGCAGCCACCCCCAGGCTGTGCACGTGTTCATGGGGACAGGATCCTGGGTGTTACGTGTACGTGACCACTGTGATGTGCAACTGTTCATATCTGTGCATGTGCCATGGTCACATTTCACAGTGGTGTATGTGTATGTAATGTCACATACCCCGTGAGTCCCATGTGGGACGGTATGTTTGAGCCAGGGTGTCCCAGTGGCACAATAGTGATGGTCCTCCACAGTCTTTGTGCATGTGGTGTTTACAATGTCTCTGATTTCATGTGCACAATGGGAGACAGTCTCCACATCCACGTTGTGTGTGCATGGACTCTGATGTTGTGCGTGTGTGTCACAGACGTCCATGTCTGTCCTGCCGTGGCAAGTGGGGCCACTACCTGTGGGGGTCATGGTTGTTTTGCTGTGGTGTATACATGATACTCCATGTAATGCCAGTGTCCATGTGGCATTACAGGGTCCCTGGGAATGTACCTGTCGTTGAGCTGTGGTGCCTGGGGCACATCTGTCCTCACATGTCCCTGTGGGGGGTTATTGTGACACGGCAGCAGGAGATGGGAACTGTGACACGGCCTCATGATATCCAATGGGCCAACCTGGGACTAATTGATGCCACCTGTTGGACCGTGTTGACAGATGTTGGCCATGTATGTACCATACATGTCCTTCCGGTACTGCACACTTCATGTAGTTGTGCCTCATAATGATGTATGTTGGGATCTTGAGTGTGTTCAATGCCGCATATGTGGGGTGACTGACAATCTTGCTTACTTCTCCTCTGCACTGCAGGGCTCCTGCTGTACATCGGCCATTCCCAGACCTGGCAACGATGGTGGAACGGGACAGCATCCGACGGTACCGCTTCACCAGGCAGCTGATTGAGGATTTGGCAGTGCAGTTGTCCCCACATTTGCAGCCTGGCCGGCCGTATCCTACAGCGCTGACCCCCAAGGTGAAGGTGATGGCAGCCCTACACTTCTTTGCCACTGGTACCTTCCAACATACTGTGGCGACTGCTGGTGGGATGTCACAGACCATGTTCAGCCGTGTGCTCCGCGATGTTTTGGCGGCAATGTTGCTCTTCCTGAACCGGTACATCTATTTCCCTAGACTGCGACGACTCACTGACGTGAAGAGTGACTTTTATGCCCTGGGGAGGATGCCGCATGTCATTGGCTCCATTGATGGGACACATGTGGCTTTGGTACCACCACAGGCCCAGGAGCAGGCCTACAGGAACCGCAAGCACTACCACTCGGTCAATGCACTGGTGGTGTGTCTTGCAGACATGACCATCACACACGTGTGTGCCCGTTTCCCTGGTTCAGCACACGATGCCTTTGTGATGAGGAGTAGTCGCATCCCCAGGATGATGGCACAGATGCAGAACCAGCGTGCCTGGCTTGTCGGTGTGTACTGACTTTGTGCCATTGTGTGTGATCTGATCTGTGGTATTCCGCCCACTTTTCCAAGTCAGCTAATGTGCACTTGTCTGTCCGTAGGTGACTCGGGATACCCCAACATGCCGTGGTTGCTGACACCCCTCAGGAACCCTGTGACACCTGCCCAGATGCGCTACAATGAGGCACATGGTCGGACCAGGAGAGTGATTGAGCGGACATTTGGTCTCCTGAAGAGCCGCTTCCGCTGCCTGGACAAGACCGGAGGGTCCCTCCCATATGCCCCTGCGAAAGTGTGCAAGATTATCATCGTCTGCTGCATGCTCCACAACCTGGCAGTGCGGAAGGAGTTGCCTCTCATCCAGGATGACAATGACCAACATCCGCCACCTGTGGAGGATCCTGGCCTGGACCACGATGCCAGTGACGATGATGATGATGATGGTGATGGTGATGTCCGCACACAGCTCATCACCAACTTCTTTAGCTGAATGTGAGTATCCTGAGGTGTCATGTCAATGATGTGAGTTGGCATGATGTGTGGGTGGTGCTCTGGTGCTGTTGGAGTGTGTCCATGGGCCACTTGACTGGATGTGTGTTGCGATGTGTGGTGACAGGTGGGCTGTACTCCCCAACAGTGTTGACATGCTAACTTGGTTCTGGGTGGGTATCTTGTAACATGTATTGTGCATGTGTTTTGCTGTTCTGTCCTGTACTCCATTGCTTTTGACTGTGTGTCATTTCTGTCCTTCACAGGGTACTTTCAGATTCGTTTGGTCAACTGTGTCCACCGACGACGTGATTGCACATCCAGGCTGGTAGCTGTTGTGTCCCTACAGGTGATGTGCGCCACACCCATGGACTTCCTTCCGTCTACAGTTGTTGACTGTGTGCCCGCTGCCAGGTGGGGTTACCTTGCATCTGTAGTGGTTACGGCATGTTGCAACTGTGTAATAAACCTGTGCTTCACTTTCTGATGTGCGTTGTCTGTGGTCACACATTTGACTGCCATTTGCTTACTGCACCTGTGGGCTACTTGACTACAACTGGGAATGGGTGTGGTGTCTGTGCATTGCACCGTCTTCCCTGGCAACATCAGTGTAGGCAATGAGTCAGATGGCCTAGGTGTGTATGTGTCGTGTAGCCCTGGTGGTGTGTCTCCCTCATGTGTGTCACGTTTCCTGTACTCACATGCCTGTGTTGTCCTTGCTGTTGCAGTTCGCATACACAGTGTAATTTTGCAGTACATCATCCCCATAACAGCACCCACGTTGGAATCACGACAGAGGCAAGTATGGTGTATTAGTGTGTTTATTGTGATACATTTGTGTTAATAGTGCATAGGATGGGTTGTGCTGTACATGAATCTTGCAATCCCAAGTTCCTAGGTGAATTGAAAGTCCGGGTAGACAGGATCCCCAGTATCGGGGCCACAGTTGTCTGACACATTGGTCCAACTTGTACTCCCCATGCAATGTGTGGGAGTAGTGTTGCCGTCAACAGGGTGAACAGTCTGTGCACAAAGGCGAACATCCAGAACAGGTTCAGGCTTCCTGGGAGTTGCGCTTGGCCATTGGCCTCTCACTTTTCCCTCCTCGGACGACCCCTCTTCTTGGGGGGGGGCCCTCAAGTGCAGGCTGCTGCGGTGCAGGGGACTCTCCGCCAGAGTCCTCCTCCCTCCCTGTGGCAGTTGCAGTTTGTTCGGCACCAGATGTTGTTGGCACACAGGGAGGTGTGGACTGGTTGCTGTTCATCTGGCGGAGGCATTGTAAAATGTCCCTGTGCACCGCCGTCATCTCATGCAGTGCATCCCACTTGGACTCCACGCGGGACATGTGTGAGTCCACACGGGACATGTGTGACTCCACGTGGGACATGTGGGAGTCCAAGCGGGCATGATGGGCAGCCTGCTGCTGTTTAATGTCTCTGAGGAGCCCCACTACCTGGCTGAGCTCTCCGGTGCTGGACTGGTACGCATCAGCTATGCGTACCAGTTGTGGGTCATCATGCACACCAGCAACGTCTGCAAGCAGCGACCTCTGTCTCCCACCCCTCCCACCACCCCTGCTGACATGTGCAGTGTGTGCAGTGGCACGCACAGATAACCCTGGTCCACCTTGGGGGTTGGTGGTGGTGGTGTCCATGGCCCCAGGTTGGTCCAGGGTCACTGTGCTGGTGTTGCTCCTTATTCTGTCCATGTCGGCAGGGATGGTATTCGTGGTGACAGTCGTTGTAGGGGTGGGTGCAGGGGTGCAGCTGGTGGTCCTGCTGGTGCTGCAGCTGGTGGTCCTGCTGGTGCTGCATGTTGACTTGCACCGGATGTGCCAGGTTGTTCTTCATCGTCCGAGGAGGACAGAGGCTGTACGACGCCAGTGAGCTCGGCATCCTCTTGAGCCTGGGACTGGGACTCCTCAGCGTCTGCTGCTGTGTCCCCATCATCACCTGTTTTTGGGAGACACAAACAATGTATGTCATGTTTCTGCAGGCATCAATGTTTGACACACATTACAGTTGTGACTGTGCCTCTGGGTGCGGGCCTATACATTGCATTGTCCTGAGTCGTCACAGTCAGGGGTTGATATTGGTGTGGCACATTGTCCTGCATTATTTGGGCATTTCTATGTATTTTCTGGGGTGTGGACATGGTCTGCATTGGTTGTGTTTGGTTGACAGCCGGCCCTCCTTCCCACCCACCCAGCCAGTCAGTTATCCCACCATGGAACGTGCTTGCATTGCAGGGAGTGTAAGTTGTCTCTCAGGATGTCAGTCAGTGGTGTCCTGCTGTTTGTTGGTGCACAGTTGCCAGCAGGGCCTTGTGCTCCCCACAGCAGTAGCCAGTGTCAGCCATCTTATGAGTCCTTCTCCACTTCCTGTGATGTGAGCATGGTTCAGGGTGGTGTTGATGGGACAGTTGTGGGGGGGGCAATATGTGTGCCTGCGACTCCCATGATGCTATTGGCTACACTGACTTGGCCAGCATACACAGAATTCCTTCCTTTGAGTGGTCTTCACTGTGTGTTGGTGTTGTTGTGGTGGCTACATGTCTGGATGTGTTTGTTAGTTCTATTTGTGCCACTGCCTAGCTGTAGTTGTGGTTGTGTTTGTACATGTGTTGGCACAGTTGGATGTGACTTTCTTGATGGCATGTGTTGTGTTTCTCTGACTGACATACACATTTTGGGATGATTCTGTTCTGGTTGCTGTGTAATTGCTATGAGTGCATGGTTTGACTCTCCCCTTGACAGTGATGTGTGTGTTTTGTGGCAGTATATTGTGTACATTTGTTGTGTACTCACCAGGCTCTGGGATGTCCTCTAGTCCATATACGCTCACTGGCGGAAGGATGGCCCGCACCTTCTCCTCCCAGGGCCTGAGGTATATTGGCTTGGCAGGAGGGCCACTGCCGGTGTGTTGGCTGTTGATGTAGTCTTGCTTCAGCATTTTCCGTACCCTCCTGCGCACGTCATACCACCTGTTCTGGATGTCGGTCTTTGTGCGCCAACATGGTGATTGGGCGTTCACCCTGTTGATGATCCTCTCCCACATCTTGGTTTTCTGCGACATGGGGGTGTGTTGGACCAGTGTGCCAAACAGCTGTGGCTCCACCCTGAGGATCTCGTCTACCATGACTTCCAATTCACTATCTAGGAACTTGGGATTCTTCTTGGGGGGCATGGTGATGGGTGGTGATGGTGAGTGATGTGTGTGTTGGTGTGCAGGTGAGGGTGTGTGAGTGTGTGTTTTGCTGGGTGTATGTGAGGTAGGTATTTGTTGGTGTGCTGATGGTGTGTGGCTTGTGTGAGGGATGAGCTGTGGGTGTGTGGTTGCTTTCTCTTGGGTGCTGGCAGTGGAATGGCATTTGCAAAGGCTCATGGTTGTGATTTGTGTCCTTTATATAGGTGGAGTTGTGGGTGTGTCTTTGTTCTCTGTCCCCACCCCCCAGTATTTATTGGCTTGGTAATTGCTTGTTTGGCCTTATTTTGGGTGATTTTTCCTTTGTGCTGTTTGTCTATGTTGGAAACGTTCTTGTGACCGAGTCGGACCCTGCATTGGTCTCGTACGGTGTTCTCCGTTTCGTTCACGCTGTGTTTGTGCAGCTTTCTATGCTGCGTACACGTCGGTCGCGGTGTATTGTGTTGCTTCGGCTCGGTTTTGTATGCGTGTCGGTCGTACGGCTTGTCCTCCGTCCGACTCGGTCGTGGTTTTCGCGCCTTGCATCGTACTTTGCGGTTTGGAGTTCGCGTGTACGTTTCGGTCGGATTTGTTCCGGGTGCGTGTCGGTCGGTTGGATTCGCGTGTTTTTCCGGCCGGATTGCTGCTTTCCGTGCGGCTCGGTCGGTCGACTTTGTTTCCGTACGTGTCGGTCGGATTTTTCGCGCCTTGCATCGTTCTTGGCGTGTCGTGCGCCACGGGTACGTGTCGGTCGGTATTTTTTCCGGATCCGAGTCGGTCGGTGCTTTTTCCGGCCCGAATCGGAATCGACCCCAGAGTAGAGATGCTGCCGGCTATAGCAAGGTAAGTGGCTTTTTTTTCTTTTTGTTTCTTTTTCCCGTCCCTGCTCCCACCGAGTCCAGTAGCAGCCGCTTCTGCAAAGGGTACTGCCCGACCGGGGCATGAAGAGGGCCAAAATCCCACGGTTACTAAAGCTCGGCAAAGACCCCCCTAGACTGTGCCAGTTACAGGCCTATATCCCTCATAAACACAGACATGAAAATACTGGTGAAGGTTTTGGCTAATCATCTCAAGGGCTATCTCTGGGGCCACTGGAAATATGCAGCAGTGGAGGGTCACATTGTGCGGCTTGGCTGAGTAAATTATGCAGCAAAAAAAGACAAATTATGCGGCATTATGAAGCATATTTTGATTTAGTATTACTAGATTATTTTGTCATTTTTACACCGGTTAACACTGTTTGGGCATTAGTTGCACATCGTTATTCCCAGTTTAACAGCCAAATGCAGCAATAGGCTACAGAAAGGTGACCAATCAACCTATGCAAAGGGCCTTCCATTGCACGGCATCATGTGTCGCTGTGTTTGTAGTAACTTTTGAACTGTTTGATGTAGAAACATTTTTTTTTTGTTAAAATCTGCGGATTATGTAGCAGATGATGGATAATGTGGAAAATCTGCAACTATGCAAAAATCGCCACTGCCGCACTATTGCATAATTCCAGTGGCCCTGGCTATCTCCCTACCTTGATTCATGGGGAGCAGGTCGGTGTTTCATACATCACCGATCCTCAACCTCTCACCTCAGAACACTCCCTCAGATTCTCTGCCTTGTGAAAGACGACAGCGACAAAAAAGTAGCGCGCTCCCGAGACACACGGAAAGCATTTGACAGAGTGGAATGACCTTCCCTATTCCACATACTGTGTCACTTTGGAATTGGTGACTACTATTTAACGATGGCGCGTGGTTATACACTGACATCACAGCGGGGGAGGGTTGCAACGGATGCACCTCTACGGAGCTTGACATTGGCAGGGGGACGAGACAGGGATGCCCACTGCCCCCATTATTATTTGTCCTGGCATTGGAGCCCCTGGCGAAAGCTGTACCCCTGAACACTGGCGAAGAGGGCATCAGGTCGGCGGCGGGGGGCATTAAAATGTCCCTCTATGCTGATGATATCTTACTTACCCTTTCCAAGCCCTGGAAATCGATTCCACGCCTGATGGCCACGGTTTAGGACTTCTTGCTCTTCTCGGGATACATAATTAATTGAGGGAAGTGTGAGGCCTTGCCTTTAACCCATTCCACCTCGCCAGCAGCGGCAGCTGTCCAGGGCTATCCTAGTCACTGGAAACCCCATAATCTGAAGTACTGAGGCGCTTCCCTAAAACCAGGACTTACCAACATGACAGATGGAAATATGAATCCGCTAATCGCCCAGATCCAGACCGACCTACAACAGTGGTCGACTCTAGACCGACCTTATAGGGCAGAGTACAGGGGCGCAAGATGAATTTGTTTATTTTTAGTTAAGAATTTTATATGGCGCTGCCAAGACTCGAGGGTATGAGGGCGCTTTACATCAGTGTCATGGTTGCGGACAGCTGCGTGACCTCTGCACGCCTTACGAAGCGTGATCGTGACTTCGCGGTGTGGAGTCGGGTTGGCAGTCTAGCTTTGGTGATCGGAAGTGGACGCCACCTTAGTCACGGCGCTTCCGGTGTTACGAGCATAACAGCCGGCGCATCCCGCTACTCCGGCGCTTTGGATTAACGCCGTTGCCGCCATCGGATTATGGCAGAGACTTCGCGCTTCCTCCAGTAGGTAGCTGTTTCTTCTCCTTCTGTGCAGACGCCTAGTGTCACCAGCGCTGTGCGTTGTTCTTTGGCTGTACTATTCCGATGAAGCGTGGCTACCTTACCTTGCTTTTCACAAGACTGCCTTTTCCGTGCAGGCATTCCTCTGGCCTGTGATCCCTACCAGAAGCCTTGTTTCGTTGTTTCACTGACACCACGCACAGGAGTGTGTTCGGCTGTGTGCTGTCAGTTCCTCTTTATTATTTGCGCAGGAGCGCTGTTTTTCTTGATTTTGGTTTCGACGCGCAGGAGCGCATGGTACTTTGTTTATGGTTACTTTGAACACAGGAACAGTTCCACGTGCACTTCCTGGTGCACTGAAGTTGTACCGTTATCTGGTATATGCGCAGGAGCGCTTATTCTTTGCTGTCCATGTTGATGTCTTCCTTGGTATATATATACAAGGTAAACCATACTGTCCTTTTTTGGTCTAGTAGTCCTCAGAGAAGAAGGGAGGGGGTTGGTGTGTACCACAGGTAATAGCTGTGCCCTTATTCTTCCATTGCAGACCCAGTGTCTTGAGGGTTTCCAGGAACATCACACAGCTCCCAGTTTTTTCCATATCTGGCTTCTACCCCCGGTCCCATCTCCATCCTGGTCAGTGTCCACACAGCTACTAGGGTAAGGTGGGAAACGGCGGTGGTGGTCCCTGTCGCCCCTGCGAGATCACCTCACAAGTATAAGGTAAGACTTGTGGGACTCTGACAGAATCCAAAGCCCACATAGCCTATCTTGCCCGGGCGACATGGGTGACCCCTCGATCACCCTACAAGACATAGCTGCCATCCTTGCCACCATGCAGGCAGAGAGCCATAGCATAAGACAGGACATCACCACCTTGCAGACACAGGCAGCAGGCGGTGGAACGGGGCCTTGGGGCCAGTTTCCTTCTGCTAGAGTAAGACAGGAAGGGATATTGAGACCTCCCTTGTTCCAACCAGGTAGTTCTACCGCAGCTCCCGCTCCGGACACCACCATACAGGTGGTAGCTCCACACGCAGTACAGCTGGCTCCACCTGAACGCTTTTATGGCGACAGCACCAAGTATAGTGTCTTTCTTCATCAATGTCATTTGCACTTCATGGCTCGAGCTTCCGCATTTCCAGATGACGCATCTAAGATCGCCTTCATCCTCTCCTACATGGGGGGCGATGCTTCCCAGTGGTCTATACCCTTGGTAGAGAATGACGATCCCATGTTGTACAACCTCCCGGTCTTCAAGGACAACATGCGACGGATGTTCGCCCGCCATACCTTTGTGCAAGCTGCAGACAATGAATTACTCGGCTTGAAACAGGGTAACACAGACTTGCTGCACTACATCACCACCTTCAGTAGACTGGTGATAGAAGCTCGCTGGCCTGAGTCCAAGAAGGTGTCCGTCTTCTACAGGGGCTTGCGTGACGAACTGAAGGACCTGCTTTCCCAAATACCTGATCCCCCGGAGGACATAGGGCCATTCACCGACCTAGTGGTGAAACTGAACTACAGACTACAGGAGCGTAAGACAGAAAGAAACAGGTGTTGATTCTCAGTTCCTGACGCACAAAGAAAAAACCGCCGATGATTCGGTTCCATCCCCTGACGCTCCAGAGCCGATGCAGATAGGAGGCGTTCGTGGGCCTCTCACCAAGGAAGAACGGGAGAAAAGGAGACGACAGAACCAGTGTTTGTATTGTGGCAAAAGTGGGCACTTTGTCAGGGAATGTCCAGTAAAACCTACCCGAGCAAGAGGGAAGAAGCCCTTTGTTCTTCCTGTCATCAAGGGAGACTGGTCGGGAAACGGGGAAACCCAGTAGGCAGTGGGGTCCGGCTACTGGGTTCTTCGTCCGCCAAGATACCGACCCCTGCCTTTTGTGACGGTAGCCATCATTTGGGTGTGGAGGTGACCTTACGTGCGCTGACAGGTCTGGTATGGCAGGTCACAGCCCTAATCTATTCAGGAGCCACCGGCAACTTCATCGACAACCGATATATGGTGGATCTGGGTATGGCTACTCTGCCGAAGGCAAAACCTGAGACGGTTAAGGCAGTGGACGGCACGGCTCTTACCTCTGGTCTCATTCGTTTTCAGACCGAGGTCCTGGGGATGACGTTCGAGAACAACCATACGGAGTCCATCGCCTTCGATGTTATCGACGCACCTCAGTTCCGCTTGATACTGGGTCTTCCGTGGTTAGTGAAACATAACCCTCGGATCGATTGGGTGTCCAGGGTTATGCGTTTGGACTCGGCTCTTTGCTCTTCTTGCTGTTACCCGCAGGCGGACTCCTGTACTAAGGACGTGCAGGCCCATGCGCTGCCTCTCACCGGAACGGTTATGGCCACGCAAGGGACCGTGCCGGACGTGTACCTGGACCTGGCTACAGTGTTCGACAAGAAGGGGGCGAACACCCTACCCCCTCATCGAAGCTTCGACTGCAGAATAGACCTGATTCCAGGTTCCACACTTCCCTGTAGCCGTATTTATTCCCTTACCGAAAAGGAGAACGAGCACCTCCGTGTGTATCTCGACGACTACCTACGCAATGGGTTCCTACACCACTCCAGATCACCTGTGTCGTCCCCCCTCTTTTTCGTGGCCAAGAAGGAGGGGGATCTGAAACGTGCATCGACTTCAGGGCCATGAATGCCATAACCATAAAAAAACCGGTATCCCTTACCCCTGATATCCAACTTGCTGGACCAGGTGAGAGACGCCACCCTCTATACCAAACTGGATCTCCGTGGGGCCTATCATTTCGTCAGGGTCAGGAAGGGGGACGAATGGAAGACCGCGTTTGGAACCAGATATGGCCTCTTCGAATACCAGGTCATGCCTTTCGGGCTCTGCAACGCCCCGGCTGCCTTCCAGTATTTCATCGATGAAGTCCTGAGAGATTTCATCGATCAGTTCTGTATCGTTTACATAGACAACATCCTGATCTTCTCCGGAACATTGGCGGAACACGTACATCATGTCCGCACTGTTCTGCGACGACTCCAACAACACGGATTGTACGTCAAGCTGGAGAAGAGCGTCTTTCACACCGATGCAGTTGAGTTCCTGGGACACATCATAACCCCTGGAGGGATCAAAATGGACACCAAGAAAGTCGAGGCTATACTACAATGGCCTTCCCCTACCTCTGTGAAACACGTCCAGCGGTTCCTGGGGTTCGCCAATTATTACCGTCGTTTCATCACTGGTTTCTCTAGACTTATCACCCCCATCACTGGGTTATTACGCAAGGGCGTTCACTTCAGCTGGGACCACGAGGCAGAACAAGCCTTCCAGAACCTAAAGAGGAGGTTCACTACAGCCCCGGTCTTGATACATCCCGACTCCGAACAGCCATTCGTGGTGGAGGCCGATGCCTCCCAAGATGCCCTGGGCGGGGTGTTGTCCCAAAGAGACGCCAAAACTGGCCTGTTGCACCCTGTGGCCTTTTACTCCAGAAGATTGCAGCCAGCCGAACGTAATTACACCATCTCGGACCGAGAACTGCTGGCCATTAAAGCTGCCTTCGAGGAATGGCGCCAGTATCTCAAGGATGCGAAACACCCTGTGACCATTTACACAAACCATAGGAACCTCCAGTTCCTTCGCTCTGCCCGAGCCCTCACCTCTCGGCAGTTGCGTTGGACTCTGTTTTTCAATGAGTACGACTTCCACATCACGTACCGCCCCGGCAGAGACAATGCCAATGCCGACGCTCTGTCCCGTCTTGACGAAACCGAAGATACCAGAACTACGGTCGAGCCGGCGCCCATTATCCCTGAACGCTGTTTCCAAGGGGTGGTCCTTTCCTCTGCCTTTCTGTCTAGACTACGTGATGACATACAGCGAAATGACCCATCGACATGGACGGGAGAACTCCAAGGCGTCACAGCGCTGGACAGATTCCTGTACAAGGGAGACCGCTACTACTTGCCGTTGACGGATCACCAACAACAAGCTCTGTTCATGTGCCATGATCACCCGCTATCCAACCACCCCGGTCATCACAAAACATTGGACCTGCTACAGCGGCATTTCTGGTGGCCTTCTATGGATGCTGACGTGCACGCCTACATAACACGTTGTGCCATTTGTGCTCAGGGGAAGACCTCGTCTCAGTCCTCAGTAGGACTGCTGCATCCCATCCCTGTGCCTCCGTACCCTTGGCATACCATCTCCATGGACTTCGTAGTCGAGTTACCCAGAACGAAAGCAGGATACACCACCATCCTCACCATTGTGGACCACCTCACCAAAATGGCTCATTTCGTGCCCCTGAAGAAATTGCCCTCGGCAGCTGAATTGGCAGTGGTCGTCATGCACAACGTGGTACGTTTACACGGTATACCGTCTGTTGTGATCACGGACAGGGGCTCCCAGTTCGTATCCAGATTTTGGAATGAGGTGTGCTACACCCTAGACATGGAAGTGCGTTTGTCATCGGCCTACCACCCCCAAACAGACGGGCAGGCGGAGAGGACCAACCAGACCTTGGAACAATATCTCCGCTGCTTGCTGTTGGCCATAGAGAAGGACTGGTCGGAGGTACTGTGGTTGGTGGAATACGCCTACAATAACAGCAGGCATTCCGCTATCGGTATGTCCCCGTTCTACTGTCTCCAGGGGCGACATCCACGAACCGTTCCCTGGGAAGAGCCACAGAACAGTCTCTTACCCACGGTACAGGCTTATCATGGCTTCCTTTGTGAACTCTGGCAGCAGGCCCGATTTGAGCTGGCTAAAGCTAAGGAACACTACAAGCAGGCTGCGGATAGACACAGGCAGGTGGAGCCATGCTACAAGGTGGGGGATAGGGTGTGGGTGTCCATACGGAACCTCAATGTGCATGGTCCTAAGAAGCTGTTGCCCCGTTACGTGGGTCCCTATGTCATTGCTAAGGTGATCAACCGTGTGTCCATGAAACTCTCTCTGCCCCCCAGATGAGAATCCATCCAGTCTTTCATGTGTCCCTCCTGCGGGCTACTCACCTTGAGTGCGTTGTCTCATCTCCTCCTTCTCCTGTACTTCGGGATGACCACGAGGAGTATGAGGTCCGGGCCATCCTTGATTCCCGGAGGACCCGGGGTAGGCTCTTCTATCTGGTGGACTGGAAGGGGTATGGTCCAGAGGAGAGGTCCTGGGAACCCTTGTCACATGTCCATCATGCTTCCCGGTTAGTCAGGGCCTTCCATGTGGGTCACCCCGGTAGCCCTCGGCCCGCCACTGCCATATGATCAGTGGGCGATTGGGTGGGGGTTCTGTCTGGTGGTGGGTACTGTCATGGTTGCGGACAGCTGCGTGACCTCCGCACGCCTTACGAAGCGTGATCTTGACTTCGCGGTGTGGAGTCCGGTTGGCAGTCTAGCTTCGGTGATTGGAAGCGGACGCCACCTTAGTCACGGAGCTTCCGGTGTTACGAGCATAACAGCCGGCGGGGGGGCTGTGTGGTGTCAGTTCCTCTTTATTATTTGCGCAGGAGCGCTGTTTTTCTTGATTTTGGTTTCGACGTGCAGGAGCGCATGGTACTTTGTTTATGGTTACTTTGAACACAGGAACAGTTCCACGTGCACTTCCTGGTGCACTGAAGTTGTACCGTTTCCTGGTATATGCGCAGGAGCGCTTATTCTTTGCTGTCCTTGTTGATGTCTTCCTTGGTATATATATACAAGGTAAACCATACTGTCCTTTTTAGGTCTCGCCTGAGCCAGCGCATGCGCTGCTCTGGCGAGAGTTTTAGTAAGCGGGTTTTGGAAGTGCAAACAGCACTGGCGACCAGCTTGCGTTCACGTGAGCGTGCACGCGCGTCACGGGTCATTAAGTGCATCGCGATCGCGATCACTTTCACTTTTGCGGCTTTGAAGTAAAGAAATAGATTATTTTTCTATTTCTTTACTTATAGCAAAAGTAAAGAACTAGATTATTTTTCTATTTCTTTACTTTTGCTATAATCGCGGCACCCGCGCTTTACTTTTAATGTTAAAGCGCTTTACTTTTAATGTTAAAATAAAACGCGGGTGCCGCGATTATAATGGTGTAGCCAATAGGTCTCGCTTTTGGGACCTTATAAGTATTTAGTTATGCAACTGTTGCATGGCTAAACACTTATAAGGTCCCAAAGGCGAGACCTATTGGCTATGCCAATGCTTGTTTGGTCTAGTAGTCCTCAGAGAAGATGGGAGGGGGTTGGTGTGTACCACAGGTAATAGCTGTGCCCTTATTCCTCCATTGCAGACCCAGTGTCTTGAGGGTTTCCAGGAACATCACACAGCTCCCAGTTTTTCCCATATCTGGCTTCTACCCCCGGTCCCATCTCCATCCTGGTCAGCGTCCACACAGCTACTAGGGTAAGGTGGGAAAAGGCGGTGGTGGTCCCTGTCGCCCCTGCGAGATCACCTCACAAGTATAAGGTAAGACTTGTGGGACTCTGACAATCAGCACATGTTCAACAAATAACGCGTCTAATCAGAACGCTGAATTGAATCAAAACAAGTCAAAGGTTGAGCACGATGGAGAGAAAATAACAGGGAAGGGATGGAAGGAGAGCTCAGGGTTGAGGCCATGTCTTGATGGGCGATTGATGTCCCGCTACTTGAACCTTTAGACTGGGCAAAAGATTAGGGCGAGGGCCTCTGTTTCCTCAGCTGTGCCGCAAGATGGACATGTCTGCGACAGGTCACAGCCCTCACCGCTCCAACGGTTAGTAAATGAGCGCAGGGGAAGTGATCCATGCCTAAACTGAATATAGAGCTTCCTTGCTAAAGCTGGATGGACTTCATCTAGAAAATCCTCCAATCTATAGATATCTTTTATCCCTATGAAGCTTGCTGCCGAAGCACCCAGGGAAGAGCTCATCAGGAGAGAAGTTAACTCAAACCCCTTGTAACATTTCACAAGCTCCTCTTTAGGCATCCTCGAGCAGGCCTCAGCAGGATCATCCCACAAGCTCACTTTACCAAAAGCATTGAAATGATCTAGTATCCTTCGGATGCCCGTTGGAGTTTTTGAAAGGAGAAGGGTATCATCGGCAAACTACACGGGTACTTAGCTAGAGGCAATCCTAGGGGCATCATTGTCATTAATGGGGTTCAATGAATCCATAAGGCCATCAATATAAAACAAAAAATAATATCGGACCAACACACATCCTTGTCGGACTCAACTGCTGACAACAAAGGGTTCGGAGAGTTCCCCCAATTTGCCACAGCGGACCTGTGCACAATTCTTCTCGTGGAGACTCTTGATTACGTGGCACAAGTAGGAAGGAACCCCCATGTCGGCCAACAGTATCCAAAGTAAATCCCTTGGGACTAAGTCAAAAGGTTACTTTAGGTCTACAAATATCAAATAGAGGCTGCCACCCTCAAGGATAACAGTTTTCCAATATTTGTAAAAGTTGTAAAATGAAAACTTGATCTATAGTCGATGTACGATGTCTAAAACCTGCCTGGAAGGGGCTGAGAACCTTATGGTCCTCCATCCAATCCTGTAGTCTTTCTTATATTACCCGGGAAAATACTTTTTGCATCGTGTCTATCAGACTGATAGATCTGTCATTGCCAGGCAACAATGGGGATCCTTTCTTATAAATTGGTATGATTTCTACCGCTGCCCAAGAGTTGGGGATGGGCATTCCCTTCATAATGGCATTAAAGGGGAGAGGATGTGGCCTAATGGCTAGAGCGGTCGACCTCGGAGTTGGGGAACCGGGTTCGAGTCTCGGCGAAGACACTCAACATCCTGTGATTCTGGGCAAATGACATAATCTCCCCGTGCCTAACAAAAATGAATGTGTCTTTGTCTAACGCAACTGGTGCTCATGTAAAGCACTCTGATACCTTCGGGTATAGTTCGCGCTATATAAAACTTTAAAAAAAAGATTACCCACAAGTTTGGACCCCAGACTTCTGGTTCAGAAAGATAAAGGTCCCCGGGTATTTTATCAATACTGGGTGCCTTGTGAGGGGCGATCTTGCTAACAGCCCTCAGCACTTCCGTCAAAGTTATCATTGGATAATCCTTCTGACCGGAGGAGGACAGCTCCCTGCATGGTGGACACTGCACAATAGTTCCAGCCATATGTACTTCCTGTCCCTCCTGGGCCACCATACAGGGACTGATAATGTTTATTCCACACCTCCGCGGCAATATTCTGCTCTATGTAAGCTCTACCCTCGCAGTTCCCATATGCGATTATACTCCAAAATACCTTGGAGTCCTGACGCTTGCTAGCATGGAGAAGGGAGCCCCATTGTGCTAAATCCCATTTTTTTTTGTTGCAAAAATAATGGCTTTTTTTAGGCAACCCTTGCAGCTCGAATCAGACAGCTAATTTAGCAACTCTTCACTGTTTATTAAACCATGAGGATGTATTCTTCCTGGGGCCCCTGGATTGTGATTCTGTACAAAAATAAGTCCTTTAGTTTAGCAGCTAACAATGCATGAATCTCTAGCAGGGCAGCAGGCTTTACCGTTGAGTGAGATGACTATACTCAAATCTGTTAGGGAGTTGTCCACCGCCTTTTACAGGGTGTCAATCAAGTCTGGCGCCCGGCTGCATTGCAGTCTAATGTATCCTACGTCTGGATGAGGTCAATTTCAGTCAAGCGTCCAGCTGGTCGATGCGTGTTATTGATGCACATCTAGTGGGTAAAGCTAAGTCAAGGGATAAAGCATTGCGGTCGCTATCATGTCTGGGCAATAGTTCCAGAGCTAAAACCAGGGGCCATAACCTTATGTCCACAAGGATGTAATCAATGAGAGATGAACACCCTCTCCGATTAAACATATGGGACCCCAGGCTATCTCACTTAATTCACCAGTTGCAGGCCCATATGGAGTGGTTCAAAGTAAGGGTATTAAATTGGAGGGCCAGGTGGGACCATTTTTTAATAGGGGGTATAGACATCACTTGGATGACCCACAATCTATCCTCTTCACACAAGGTGTCATAATTGGCATCAAGAGGCTCAAAGTGGCAGTTGAAATCACTCCCCACCACCTTAAAGGCACTCTTGGGTAGAGAGGACAAATTGATTGATAATTGCTCCACGACAGGAGATTCTTGACCGATGAGGACAGGTCTAGAGTAGACATTTACCAAATATACATCAATTTTAGGAGCAAAGGTTAGTAGGACGCATATAATATCATCAAAAGAAGTCTCCACCAACTTGGCCATGCAACCCAGATGAATGGCCACCCACGTAGACAGCCCCCTTGATGGTCTGCCCCTCCCCCCTGCAATAGCCGCCTTAGCAAAGGCCGCATTACCTGAGCGCTGAGCTTCTTTTGTTAACCAGGTTTCCTGAAATAAACAATTATCATACTGTCTGTAGGAGAGTAGGATCTGCTTCTTATAGTTACCCCCACTTTTTGCTGATGTCTCACTGTTTTTGGCCTAGTCTGACTGGGATCCTGCTATTCAGGACCCCAGTCTATCTGCTTTCTCCTGTAAATTGCAATACACGTACTTTAGGTACACTCCAGATTGGATACTGGGGTACCCTTATAAGTCCCTAGTATATGGTACACCATGTACCCTGGGCATAGGTACCCCAGAGGCCTCCCATGGGCTGCAGCATGTATTATGTCACCCATGAGAGGCCATTCAAAATGACACAACAGGTCTGCTACAGCAGCCTGTGTAAGCTGGTGCTTGCACCACTTACTTAGATATAGGTTCACTATATCTATCTAAATCACTACACTTAAAAACCTATCAGTCACCCCTATGGCAGGCCATATCAATCCTGAAGGCAGGGTGCTGGGTTTTACGTGAGAGTGTGCCCCTGCATGAGCAGAGCCCCTCTGCAGCCTTCGAAGACCATTCTCTGGGGTTGTCTGTGATGCAGCCAGACATATAGGTCTAAGTGCATTATAACCTCGCGGTAAATGCTAACTTTAAAACGGCTGCTTAGAAACATGTCGTGTTTGGTGTCAAACACCTTGGAATCATACCTCAACACCAGTAACTGGTGTGGGAGGTATGATTCCACCCTTGTAGAACCACTACTGTGGGTCACCGGTCTACCCGGTACCAGCTTTCTCGACCTGGGCAGAACAAAATGGATGCTGCCAGCCACAGACACGAGTCTGCCCTCCTGCTGCTGAGCCAAGCTCGAGCAGAGGAAGGACTGACAATAGGTTTCCTGTCACAGGGAGGTGTTACCACCTCCCAGACAGGATTTAGTGTATTGAGGCTGGGTGGGTGCACTCTCAGAGTGCCAGAAAGTCTGCACTGGGGGCACATTTGGTGTCCCTGTGCATAGTCCAGCTCAAACCAGTTCTGGGAGCCAGTGGCTCCTGCTCTGGTGCGAAACTGGACAAAGGACATGGGTGTAGCCACCCCTCTGTCCCGCCCCTCCCCTAGGAGGGTCCCCAGAGTCCGTCCAACCCCTTCCCATGGGTATAAAGTGGGAAACCTGATTCCAGGACTTTAGATTATACCTGGACAAGACTCTGCAAAGAAACCAAGTACTTCGACGGTCTACACTTCACTGGACGACAGAAGAATCTCCCTTGGAGTAAAGGAGTTACTCCCCTGCAGCAGCAGGCACCTAAGCGCATCTGACCGGCTTGCATCTCCAGAGCTTCTGCGGACTCTGAAGATTTCTGCAACACAGGAGGTGGGTTCCCAAAGGTCCCCGAGGTAGATCTGACCTCTCAGCGATTCTGAGACCAGTATCCCTTGTGGGGGCCGTGCAACCCGTACCCCTGTGCACCGTGTCTATTTGCAAGTGCATATGCTTGTTGGCGATCCCCGAGCTTGTGCATTAGACAACGTGTAGTCCTGACTCTGAGCAACATTTACAAAGAAGATATCCGGCCTCCACTCCACGAGTGCTCTGTGGGCTGGTACTTTGTGAATTCGCTCGAGGTCTCCTCGCGATCCCTGGTCCGTTGGCCTGTGGGTCCTGGCGAGGATCATCTCGTTTGTTCTTGGGCTTCTCTGGTTGCTCCAGACGTGCCTTGACTCTCCATTGCTTGGAGAGTCCCCTGGACCTTGCTGGTCCACACCGTAACCTGTTTCCTCTGCCTGCGTGGGTTGCTGTTGCAAAGGCTTGTTGGTGCTCCAGCCGGACACTGACCCCTCAGCTCTCGACATCCTTCATGGGACAGCTCACCTCCGGACCCTGGTTGTCGTCGGCGTGTCCTGGTCCCCGTGGCTTCAGAGACAAACATCCTTTCTCTTCACCTGAAGCACCCGACATCGGTGGGCATTCGGCTACCGAGCCCCTGGTTACCTGAAGTGACCCAGACTCTGTCCCCTCTGCTTTCAGGTTCTTCTCACCTCGGATCCAGGCTTGGATTCCACTGGACACTCTTCGCCTTCCTGGCAGCAGTACTTTCTTGCAGTCCGCCATTGAAAACGACGGAGGTTTCCGACACCACTTGACCCCTATGCACCCGGCTCCTCTGGGATAGGTAACTCGGGTACTTCGGTACTCACAAGGGTGCTGGCCTTAGAACCTCCTATGTTCCAAAGGGTTTGCTTGAAGTCCTCGTAGAAGTGTCCTTAAACTGTAATTTTCCAACTGCGACTTTCCCATAGAGTTGCACGGAGCACGCGGTCGTGTTTCCTCACTGCACCCGTCCTCCGTGGGCACCCTGTGTGACTTCCTTGAGTGGTTCCTTGGGGTCTCAGCGATTCTACGTGCTCTAGGCACTGTGTCTATTGAAGTCGTTGTTGTTATACCATTTTTTTAGTATATGGTTCGGTCTCCCCCTGGAGCCCGTTGTATATTTTGCTACTTACGTATGTTCTATTGATTAAGTATTGTGTGCTTTATGTTCTATTCTCGTGTAGAGATTAGTAGAGAGTGTTTTAGTAATAAATACATATTTTTTCATAACACTTGTGTGGTTCTCCTTTCATTTAGTCAGTCAGTCAGAATAACTTTATTTCGCCAACATAATGAAGGCATGAAAAGTATACTACAAATGAAACATTCCACAACATTACAGTAAAGTTAAAATACAAAGAATTATACAAGTTTACCACATTAAAAGTGTATACACACATAATTATGAACACAGTTCAATAAATTGATTCCTATTATGGAAATAAAAGATTAGCAGATTGAACTTCTCTTTTTTAGGGCAGATATCAAGAAAGACGCCAAAGATAAACAGGTAAAAGGGTCAGACAATAACTGCAGGTAGTAAAGGGCCACACGACACTGTTTAGAATTCATTTTACGCAAGAGGGGGATAATAAACCTTTTCCTTTCGTCACAATAAAATTTACAGAAAAACAGAAAATGCATATCATTCTGAATAGATCGCTCATCACTGGTGCAAAATGGGAGATCGGAGGCAACATAGATATTACGGGGAAGGCCCAACATCAAAGGAATGTAATTTAACCGGAATCTCACCAAGATATACCTGTGTTGTAGATTAGTGACAAACAATAGATATGTTGAATTTATATCCATTTGCATCGTGCTAGGGGATGCCAGGTATGCTTTAACTGTCGAGAGCTTAGTATTTAGAGCCTCCCTTCTTGCCTGCAAATTAGATAGCAAATGAACTTTCAAGTCATTCTTAGAAATAGACCAACAAGTTGTAGGGTCTACAAAGAGATGATGTAACCCAGCTGCTTTCAGAGTAGATTCGACATAGCGTAGCCAGCTGATATTACCCACCCCATCGAATTTCAAAAGATCCTTTACAATATCTCTTGTCAGTGAGAGAGTCTCCTTTCGCCATATTGAGTGCCACATTAAAATTGGTTCCACAGAGATTTTATCAGTAATATAGGGGGCTCTCAATTCCATATGGCAGTTAAAATTGGAGCATGACTTTGGCAGTGAAATTAACTTTTTTAGAAAGTTATCTTCAATAGATTGCAATTTCGCGCAGTCTCTGGTTCCCCAAACAGCCGCTCCATAAGTGGCAGCAGATACCGTCTTAGCTTCATACACTGTTTTTATTACATCTACAGGTTTTAAACTAGATTTTTTATAAATTTAATTAGGGCCCCAATATTCTTTTCCATCTGTGTCCCCCTATTTACAATCATGTTTTGCCAATTAATTTGACGGTCAAATATAATCCCTAGATAGTTAAAAGAATCGACAACTCCCAATTTCCCCCCTTCAGTGTTAATTTGGGGTTGTTTTCGCTGTTTTGTGCCTGCCACTAGGCTAAAGGACTTTGAATAGTTAACTTTCATATCCAGATTGTTCATGAATTGTGTATATTCCAACACTAAGCGGCGCAGCGCATTACTGGTGCGGGCTAAAACTACTGCGTCATCCGCATATAATAGTATCGGAACTTGTAATGAATTAATATAAGGAACATCTGGAGTAGATCTCAGCAGGGCAGATTCTACATCATTAGTATAAAGTGCAAATAGAAAGGGGGCGAGAACACACCCCTGCCTCACACCTCTAGCAATTTTAAAATACCTGGTACACTCACCTCCCTTTACATAGCGAACACAGGCGGCGGCACCTGAGTACAAGTCACGAATAATATTAATAATATTCAGGTCAATCCCCATTGCCTCCATGATCTGCCACAGCCTAGGCTGTGCCACGCAGTCAAAGGCTGCAGACAGATCCATGAAGGCAAGATAGAGATGGCCTTTTTTGGCTGCGGTGTATTTTGCTATAATTAGACTCAGGTTCAGGCACTGATCCACAGTGCCTTTCCCTTTTCTAAAACCAAACTGACATGGGGTTATAATATTCTTTTCTAGGGCCCATTCCTCCAGTCGATTTAAAAGCAGCCGACCCATTAATTTTGCGGTAGAATCTATCAAAGAAATAGGTCTATAGTTTTTCGGGATTGACCTATCCCCTTTTTTGTAGATAGGAACGATTACAGTGGTCTTCCACGAGGGAGGGGCACCTATTTGGGCAATTTTATTAAAAACATTTGTTAAAAGCGGGGCCCAAAGATATTGGTTCTCTAAAAACAGATCGATAGGGACTCCATCCGGTCCCGGTGCCTTTGCACGTTTACACTGATTTAGAGCATACTTTGTTTCTTCGTGTGTAAAACTAACAGCACCCCCTGCCCTTGCTAAATTTACGGGAATAAACTGAGCAGTTACCATCTCGTCAGCTCCAAATAGATTTTCAAAGTGGGTCACCCATTCCTCCTGTTCAACATGTATATCTGTGGTCATGGACTGCTCATCTCTTAAAAAAGGTGCGTTAATCAAAGACCAAAATGCCTGCGAACCTTTTAATAGAGCAGCCTTTTGCAAATTTTCCCACCACTCTTCCTTTAGGGCTTTCACCCTAGTTGTCCTTGCTTTTTTATAAGCTTGACGCAAAGTCTTAACCAAAGGTGGGTTACGAGGTTTGGACTTCAAGGCTATGTGAAGATTTTTTAATGTTTTATCACAGTCCTCATCGAACCAACTACATTTTTTACGATGACCATTAAGTATAACACGGGTTAAATTATTTTTAACATCAGATAAAATCAGCTCAAAGGCAGAGACCGTGCTATCATGAGAAACTGAGTCTAGGCAAAGCATTATCTCCCCAAATCGATTGCAGACTAGATTGGCCAAAAACCTCCTAGTATCCACTCTTTCCCACTTCAAAACAATGCCGTTCTCTCTTGCAATTACAGGGTTTACAGGAAGTTTAAAAACGCATTCATTTTTCTTTAGAGAAGGAATAAGAAAAGTTATTGCAGCATGATCACTAAAAGGATAAAAATCAATCTCAAAGTGAGAGAAAAGCTCTCTTATTGAATCAGAGACCAGAACATAATCAAGGGTAGAGGAAACAGAACGATTAAAAAAAGTAAATCCTAACTGACCAGTTAAATTTCAGAAACATTTAAAAATACAAGATTATTTATAGTTAATAATCTATTTAAAGCATTACCATAGTCGGTATGAGCAAAGTGAGGGACACTCTCCCCATCATCATCCTGCATTCCACATACTGGCACATTAATCTTGTCACAAGGGTGTGCGTTAAAATCCCCGAGCCAAATTATATTGCAGGGTTTAGTGCATTTATCTTGCAAGTTATTAATATCTCTTTCTAAAGGAGCCAACACCGCAGCTTGATTGCTTCCAAAATTGTTATTATAAAAATTAATAAGGAGCCAACAATAATCCACACAGTACTCTATTAGAATAATATGATAATACGGTGACGTATTTAAAAATGACTTCACTTTAAGAGGCAAAGCATTAGAGAGTAGGGTCAGTAAACCACCCTTAGCCCGACCAGCAGGAGAGGGTATAGCAGAGGTTTGAAAAGAACAATAGCCATTCAGATGTATTAATTCAGTTTCCCAAGTCTCTTGGAAGCACACTATATCTTTAGATGACAACAGAGGCAGCCATTCTGTATTAGACCATTTTTGATTGTAACCAGCAATATTCCAAGACATAGCCGTTATAGACCCTAAGAAATTCTCTTGTTGTATCGGTTTCTGGGGCATGTTCAGACTCTCTAACTGCATACCTATTGGCGCTTGAAGAGTTACAGAAGGAACAGTGAGCAAAGGAGACCCATTTTGCAATTCTATAACACCATCCCCGTTGGCTAATGTAATCTGGTCATCCAGTCAGTCACAGGTAGACAAACCTTCTAGTGCAACAAACCTATTCCTTAGAGGAAAAGGTGAAACTAAGGGAGGAAGAGGTTGATTAAATGGGTGGCGAGAGGGCTTCCAAGTAGTATGTGATCTAGAGGTAGGAAGCTGGGGTGAGAAATAAGGTTTATAAAAGAAACCCAAAGGAAGGGCAAAAATTTCCGAGTGGAATGATGGTATACTTGGTAACCCAAATAGTAGTTCACCCACTATATGACGATTATCAAAATGCAATACAATGCAGTCACCTTTAATAGACTTAGGGGCTCTTCCTACCCAAGTAACCCTCCTAGCCATAATAATATCTTTATGCACATTAAAATTTTCTCCTAGGCAGTTGGATAGCCAATGCTGGGATTTATGTATTAACTGCTCCGTAGTTTCTATCAAGTTTGATTTCAATTCAGGGACATTAGCTAAGACTATAACATACGGGCAGGGAGATCTAACCTTCCTTGAATTTTTCCAGTCTCTGCAAGGTACTGAGGAG
Organism: Calotriton arnoldi; assembly: GCA_963921515.1. Lineage (NCBI taxonomy): Eukaryota > Metazoa > Chordata > Amphibia > Caudata > Salamandridae > Calotriton > Calotriton arnoldi. The sequence continues at coordinate 411,806 of CAWUFW010008311.1, forward strand.
CTCCCCTTCCCAAGCAAGACGCTTGGGCTCTACCCTCCAAGAGGGGTGAGGGAATAGAAGGACTAACATAAGGGTGAGTACCCGTGGACCCATTAGATATTTGTGGTTCACCACATGACCTAGTACAGCCAATATTCTCACTATTACATTGTGCCTGAGTCTGGCAGAGACTGTTCTGTGCAGTGGCTCTCAACTTTTTAGCCGGTTCTCGAACAGGACCCGGCAAATCAATAGACAGCCCTGTTGTTTGTTGAAGATCATGACTTCCCAGGCTATCAGTAGCCACATCGGGCACCATAGAGGGCACCCTACCTGGTTGAGGATTAGACCTCGCTGCGTCTGTTAAGGCAGTAGTATTAGGAGGGGCCCGGTTCGAAAAATGAGAAGCCTCCAAAGAAGATAATTTTTCCTCTATTTGAGTTAATTTATACAATATAGGATTTAAAAGTCACCATAGTCTCTATTCTTTTCAATATATCAGAGTCATAAACATGATCGTTCTCCAAATGGTGTTGATTAGTAGTTTCGTTTTGCCTAGTAGCTCTAGTAGATCTTCGGTGTAAAGGAGGTGCTAAGTCCAATTCCTCGTTCCCGATGGGTTTCTCTTTACAGGCCCTTTTCAGCGATTTTTGTTTTAAAAGGCCACCCCCCTTTCTTTTCCTAGATTTTGCATCTGAATAGTTATTCTCCACTTGAACAGAAGTTAATCGCTCCTGAGTTGTATTACAACGTTCAGATATAGTATCAATAGATGAGGATAAATTCGCCGTTGGAGCTATAGCAGAGCTGGTTTCGCCTATTAATTGCCCGGAATTCAATTGGTCAATGGCTAAGGCTCCTCCACCTAAAGAAGAACGTTTATGCACAATCAGTGAATCCAAGGAAAGCCTTCTCTCAGTTAGCTTAATTTCATGTGCAAGTACAGATTCAGCCCTCGTTAAGAAGGCATCCAGGGTCCCAACGGGTCCAGGCCCTTGCTTTTCCTTAAAAACCTTCCTCTTACTCATGTTAATCCTCAGTAGACAGTCTCCAAGGGGTCAGAGGGTTACACCTTCAACAATTAAAAGGCAAACGACAGTACCCTTTATCACCTCAGTCCCAATAGACAAATGTAAAGGGGCTCCAACGACCTTGGGTGGGCTTGGTAGAGCTGAGCAGATGCTGCCAAAGTGCCAAAGTGACAATGTGCACAATAAAGTGCGAGTGCTATCTGCTATCTGTCACACTCAACAGGCAATTCTCCCCAGCAGTTCACATAGTTGATATACAGATAAGAGGCGGAATAGGGGCAAACGTCTTCCTACCTTCTCCTTAAATGCTGAAAGATTGCCAAGAGTTCACCAGCAGATGGACAGGGTAGACCTGAAGCTCCACTTGCAGTGTAGGGAAGGTCTCCAGTAATGGGCCAAGAGAGTAGGCCCAGCCCAGCCTCTTCCAGGCTATGACGGGTGCGGCCCGCGCGCGTTCCGCGCCGTGGGAGGCACCAAGCGCTTTTAAGCGCGTGCGGCGGCGCGGGCGTTGCAACAGGCTCCTCCCGCACTCCCTCTGTGATTCTGGGAGATTGAGTCCCAAAGATGCGGCCAAACAGATGCGGCGGATTCGGTAAGCGTGCCCGCACCGCGGAGGCACCAAGCGCTTTAAGCGAGTGCAGCGGCGCGGGCGTTGCAGCAGGCTCCTCCCGCACTCCCTCTGTGATTCTGGGAGATTGAGTCCCAAAGATGCGGCCAAACAGATGCGGCGGATTCGGTAAAGCGTCCCGCACCGCGGGAGGCACCAAGCGCTTTTAAGCGAGTGCAGCGGCGCGGGCGTTGCAGCAGGCTCCTCCCGCACTCCCTCTGTGATTCTGGGAGATTGAGTCCCAAAGATGCGGCCAAACAGATGCGGCGGATTCGGTAAAGCGTCCCCGTGCTCTAGGCACTGTGTCTATTGAAGTCGTTGTTGTTATACCATTTTTTTAGTATATGGTTCGGTCTCCCCTGGAGCCCGTTGTATATTTTGCTACTTACGTATGTTCTATTGATTAAGTATTGTGTGCTTTATGTTCTAATCTCGTGTTGAGATTAGTAGAGAGTGTTTTAGTAATAAATACATATTTTTTCATAACACTTGTGTGGTTCTCCTTTCATTTAGTCATTCAGGAGGTGATATTCTGGTAAAACAAGCTGCTTTACATTCCTTCAAGATTAAGCCTGAAGGCTGCTCTCCACAGCTACCACTAGGATAGCTTTCTAAAGGTTATCTTTGACCTCATACATCATAAGGGTCGTTGGACTGGTGCAAGGTGCCCACTTTAATTAGTGGACAGCATATACCAGGCCAACTTCTCACACTGTCTATAAATGAGCCCCTGTCACTAGAATCCAATTTGCCCTTCAATCCAGCAACATTCCAAGACACCCCCTTGAAAGATTTTGAAACTTTCTGAGTGCCCGGTGTTATCACAATATCGTGCAACGAATAAGGCTTCACCACTTGTATGGCCATCTGGGTCAGCCCCCCTGATTTGGTTAACAATTACACAGCACAAGTGCTCACCAGGACCTTGGTTGCACATGCCCGACTATTATCCTTAGCTTCAGAAGGATCTTTTAAAGGAAGGAACTCTTGACAAGGATTATTGAGATCTGAGGGGGACAGAGGGACACCCCCCAGTGCTTAATTTGAGCCGGTGCTTTCCGCTGCTCAGCACTGGCACTTAATTGGTTTCCGGTGCTCGGCACCGGCACCTAATTGTCAAGACTCCTCAAGACCTGGCTCTTTGAGCAGTAGCAGCACTCCTCCCCCCCCCAGCACCTTGAGACCCTCATGGGTATGTAGTGCGCTCTACAAATGCTATGATTGATTGATTGATTGATTGAACACCATACTTCCAACAGTCTACCACATTGTGGCGCTGCTCATCTAATTTAGAGATGAGTAGAACAACTGTAGTTTAGGAATACAGTTTACATTAAAATTGCTAATACCTGCCTCCCCAGCCATTCCTTTACCTTTGGGGACCTGGAATAATCTGAACTGTCGCATTTACATGCGAGAGAGATGGTTAGTAGTTGTTTTGGCAGCGATGACAGGGGCGATGGGTGGTGCAAGCTGCAGTGGCCTCCTGGTCAGAGCCCTGGCACTTAATATTTTACAAATTAAGCACTGCTCATACCCTTGCCAGCTACTACACCTGGGCAAGCTGACAAACATACTTCACGCCACCGATCACCAGTGATACGTCACAGCGTGTCCCGATCACCAGTGATACGTCACAGCGCGCCCCAGATCACCAGTGATACATCACAGCGCGCCACCGACAACCAGTGATACGTCACAGCACACCACTGATCACCAGTGATACGTCACAGCGTTCCCCGATCACCAGTGATACGTCACAGCGTGCCCCGATCACCAGTGATACGTCACAGCGCGCCCCAGATCACCAGTGATACATCACAGCGCGCCACCGACAACCAGTGATACATCACAGCACACCACTGATCACCAGTGATACGTCACAGCGCGCCCCAACAATAAAAATCCAAGAATGATTTTGAGCGAAGGGCAGGATTTGTCAACTTTACATTGGAACAAGAATTCAAAATTTCCAGTGAAAACAATTTTCAGATTTGTTCGGATATGTTATTTGAAACTGCTAGGCGAAGGTGAGAATTAAGGCAATCACCTGCATTGTCAATAATGAGAGTATTCAGGCAATGTTTACTCAGCCATCAAGTTTGTAACTACTGAGTGACGATTCATTTGTAATGTTTAATGACACTCTGCACAAAAACGCTTAAAGAACATTAAAAAAAGAAATTTCACAGATGAAAATCACTATTTATCAAAGAACTGCAACTGCATTAGCAATAAGAGTTATTTTGTTTTGCTTTTTTGGTCTTCTCACCTGCTTTGTATATGTCGGATAGGAAAGTGTGAGGCGTTTTCGGGAACAAGGAAATAAGAAAACAGAAGGGTGATTTGGGGTGAAACAAGTGATTGTTAGATCCACTAATTGTTTATTTATGTTAGAGGCAACATGTAAAGTATTTATTCAGTACTACAACAGTAAGAACGTTGAAATGCAAAACAATGAAAACATATTAGAAAAATAGAGGATAATTTAATAAACCAAATGACACCAACATTATGAAACTCCAATAAGAGGAACCAGAGTTATGAATTTTTAAAGGTTTAAATAAAAATAGTGCCAAGAAGTGCAAAGTGGCAATAATAGTCAATTGTCGTGGTAGAACAGGACCTGAATGTGTTTGATGCTGACCATGAGGGGGAGCCGGCGAGATACACCAACCAGGTTTGGCCTGGTCAAAAGATTTACCTTCTGTCTTTTAGTCCTTGAAGTCCTAATCCACCACAGGAGTACACTTCTACACTTCTGAGGCCTGCCCCTGCCCCTGCCCCTGCACTCTCCAGTGTTGGTGATCGAGGCCCTCCCCCACCCGCAGGAGTACACTTCTACACTTCTGAGGCCTGCCCCTGCCCCTGCACTCTCCAGTGTTGGTGATCGAGGCCCTCCTCCACCACAGGAGTACACTTCTACACTTCTGAGGCCTGCCCCTGCCCTCTCGAGTGTTGGTGATCGAGGCCCTCCTCCACCCGCAGGAGTACACTTCTACACTTCTGAGGCCTGCCCCTGCCCCTGCACTCTCGAGTGTTGGTGATCGAGGCCCTCCTCCACCCGCAGGAGTACACTTCTACACTTCTGAGGCCTGCCCCTGCCCCTGCCCCTGCCCCTGCCCCTGCACTCTCCAGTGTTGGTGATCGAGGCCCTCCTCCACCACAGGAGTACACTTCTACACTTCTGAGGCCTGCCCCTGCACTCTCGAGTGTTGGTGATCGAGGCCCTCCTCCACCCGCAGGAGTACACTTCTACACTTCTGAGGCCTGCCCCTGCCCCTGCACTCTCGAGTGTTGGTGATCGAGGCCCTCCTCCACCCGCAGGAGTACACTTCTACACTTCTGAGGCCTGCCCCTGCCCCTGCACTCTCGAGTGTTGGTGATCGAGGCCCTCCTCCACCCGCAGGAGTACACTTCTACACTTCTGAGGCCTGCCCCTGCCCCTGCACTCTCAAGTGTTGGTGATCGAGGCCATCCTCCACCCGCAGGAGTACACTTCTACACTTCTGAGGCCTGCCCCTGCCCCTGCACTCTCGAGTGTTGCAGTGATCGAGGCCCTCCTCCACCCGCAGGAGTACACTTCTACACTTCTGAGGCCTGCCCCTGCCCCTGCCCCTGCACTCTCCAGTGTTGGTGATCGAGGCCCTCCTCCACCACAGGAGTACACTTCTACACTTCTGAGGCCTGCCCCTGCACTCTCGAGTGTTGGTGATCGAGGCCCTCCTCCACCCGCAGGAGTACACTTCTACACTTCTGAGGCCTGCCCCTGCACTCTCGAGTGTTGGTGATCGAGGCCCTCCTCCACCCGCAGGAGTACACTTCTACACTTCTGAGGCCTGCCCCTGCCCCTGCACTCTCCAGTGTTGGTGATCGAGGCCCTCCTCCACCACAGGAGTACACTTCTACACTTCTGAGGCCTGCCCCTGCCCCTGCACTCTCGAGTGTTGGTGATCGAGGCCCTCCTCCACCCGCAGGAGTACACTTCTACACTTCTGAGGCCTTCCCCTGCCCCTGCACTCTCGAGTGTTGGTGATCGAGGCCCTCCTCCACCCGCAGGAGTACACTTCTACACTTCTGAGGCCTGCCCCTGCCCCTGCACTCTCGAGTGTTGGTGATCGAGGCCCTCCTCCACCCGCAGGAGTACACTTCTACACTTCTGAGGCCTGCCCCTGCCCCTGCACTCTCGAGTGTTGGTGATCGAGGCCCTCCTCCACCCGCAGGAGTACACTTCTACACTTCTGAGACCTGCCCCTGCCCCTGCCCCTGCACTCTCCAGTGTTGGTGATCGAGGCCCTCCTCCACCACAGGAGTACACTTCTACACTTCTGAGGCCTGCCCCTGCACTCTCGAGTGTTGGTGATCGAGGCCCTCCTCCACCCGCAGGAGTACACTTCTACACTTCTGAGGCCTGCCCCTGCCCCTGCCCCTGCACTCTCCAGTGTTGGTGATCGAGGCCCTCCTCCACCACAGGAGTACACTTCTACACTTCTGAGGCCTGCCCCTGCCCCTGCACTCTCGAGTGTTGGTGATCGAGGCCCTCCTCCACCCGCAGGAGTACACTTCTACACTTCTGAGGCCTGCCCCTGCACTCTCGAGTGTTGGTGATCGAGGCCCTCCTCCACCCGCAGGAGTACACTTCTACACTTCTGAGGCCTGCCCCTGCCCCTGCACTCTCCAGTGTTGGTGATCGAGGCCCTCCTCCACCACAGGATTACACTTCTACACTTCTGAGGCCTGCCCCTGCCCCTGCACTCTCGAGTATTGGTGATCGAGGCCCTCCTCCACCCGCAGGAGTACACTTCTACACTTCTGAGGCCTGCCCCTGCCCCTGCACTTCTAAAGGGAAAAGATAATTTACCACGCAGTCTTTACAACGAGGTTGGTACCCCACATGTGATGTTACCACACGCTCCTTTCGCACGCAGGTCGTTACAACGACTTGCTGTACGGGGTGCGTTGTTGGACTGGTGTTGGAAGTTTAAGAAATGTATACTATTCCAAAGTCTTGCGCTCCCTAAAGCAAGTCTTTGTAACGACTTGCGTGCTAAAGTAACGCATGGTAACGTCGCCCGCGGGTACTGACTGCGTGGTAGAGGCGTGCGGGGTAAATGCCTGCGGGGTTCCATCATACATCCCTTCTAAAGGCTCCCAGGACCTCAGGGGAGGCCCATAGAGAGCCACAGGTGACACGTAGAGGCCACAGCAGCCTCCAGTCCTGATCAGCTGGGCAGTTGCAGGACAAGGCCTCCCGCAGCTTGTTCTGTCCTTGTAGCTTTAACAGGACGTCAGCCTTATGACCCTTGGAGTCTACTTCTTTGTCCTGGGTACAAGAGGGAGAGCAGCCTTCAGGTCTCTTCTCGGATCACTGACAGCATGGTAGTCCTTCTTCAGTTCTTCTAAGGTCCAGAGAGTGTTCTGATTTCAGAATTCCAGGAATGCCACTTTTATGCCCAGTGCCGGCTTGTGAGTGTGTGTGTGTGGGGGGAATCCTTTGTCTACCTGCTAAACTGGTTCTGGTCAGTTCTCTCCCTCTCCTCTGGTATTGGCAGCTCCAGCCTGGCTAATGAAACAAAGGCTGAGGCATGCCTGGTGTCAGATTCTTGTATGTGTGCCAGGGCAGGCCCCATTGTAATGTAATCAGGCAGGGGCATAGATCCTTCCCAGCCATCCTCCCTGGAAGACCTACACCTCCCTTCTCCCAGGCCCTCCGTCCATTATCAGGGAGCAGAACACATCTCACTCCAGGAAGACAGCAGTAGTCCGGTAACACCTGGACACGGACAGTAAAGCAGTTTTAGGTTTAGGCAAGAAAATTTCTAAAAGTGTAATTTCTAAAATTGTAAATTAAAATAGAACTTTATCATTAAGTTGGATTTTAATTACTATCAAAAGGTGTCTTTGAAATAATTTCTAGCTCATCCCAAACTGAATTTAGCCCTTATGAAATGTAATGGGGTAAACCATTGTTAGTCTATGGTGAGCCAGCAGTACCACAGTGAAAAATGACTTTGTGGCACTTTCACCATCAGGACATTCAACTTGCCCTACGGCTATTTGGGACCTACCTTAGGGGTGACTTATAAGTAGTGAAAAGGAAGGTTTAGATTTTGCAAAAGGTTTATTTACCAGGTCGAAATGGCAGCTTGAAACTGTACCAGAGGCTGTAGTGACAGGCCTGAGACATGTATACAGTGCTACTTTAGTGAGTGGCACAATGAGTGATGAAGCCCACTGGTGGCATTTAATGTACCGGGCCTGGGGATATATGCTAGGGGCTTACACGTAAATTCAGTGTGCCAATCCGGGATATACCAGTTGTGTCATGTTTGAAAGGGGCAGCACAAGCACTTGTACCTCTGGTTGGCAGAGGCAACATGCACAGAGTCCTAGGGCCAGCAAAAACATGTTTAGCAAAAGAGAGGAAACAATCTTGGGTGACCCTGCAGAAAGAGAAACCTTCCAACAGTGAGAAAATGGAAAAGAGGTTCAGGAAAGGATGGACAGCAGGGAATATAGGACTAGTCTTCACCCTCACTTCCTCACACAGCTTAATAGATGTCCCAGGCTTAGATACTATCAGTAAATATCAATAAAAATCAATGGGATAAAAACATACGTAAAAGAGGGCAATCTTAGCCTGGGCAAACAAGCAGAAAGCAGCTCTCCTGCTACTCCCAAAAACACATTTAAAAAACTCTAGCATAAAGAGTAAGACATCCTGGACTCCTTTAGAATGATGGCTTTTTCTTCTGCCTCAACCGCTGACAGGGGTGGTAATTTTAGCTTCCAATAAATTCTCAGGGTCCATCAAGAAAGTGAAACAGGGTAAGGCAGAAAGGTCGCATTAAAATTGAATTAACAAGATTTAACCATTTTTTCCTATTATGGTTCTAAAGAAGTTGATCCGTAATCTGTGTATGAACGTATGCTGGCATTCGAAGGCCTTCCAAATGTGATTAATATTGGTGGAGATTCTAATACTCTGAAATCAACTGGGCCGGGTTCCACTAAGAAAGATGGAACACAGAGAAAACCGAGAGTTGCAGAAGCTCTTCCGACCCTTAAATCTCTACTAGAAATAATTGAACCGCGAATGTCGGCGAATGCTACATTACAGCAATAGATGTTTTCCTTGAAAAGATTTCAATCAGCTTTACACATAGATTTTTTCCATTTGTCTAAAAATGGGGTTGATGGCATCTCTAGGTTTGTGTAGGCTTCTCAGGTCATACAGTATTGTAGATGTAAGTTTTCCCCGTTATAGGAAAGATACCCCTAGGTGGAAGCTAGATCAATCAGTGCTTTACAGTGAAGAATTTCCCAAACGAATTAAAACTAGGATAAAACAGTTTTTTGAAATAAATATAATGGCTGTCACACTAGAAATGGTCTGGGAAGCATTTAAAGCCACACTTAGAGGGGAAATGATATCTTTTAAGACCCTCAGAAACAAAGAAAGTAATTCAGCGTTACTAACTAAACAGTCTACTCTAAGACATGCAGAAATAATCCCAAATGAACAGATTAACCAAGAAAAGTACTGCCAATGGGAAAAAGCGAAGAAATAGCTAAATGTTTTAGTATTAGAAAAAGAATTGGTTAATTCGTGGTCAGCTTTATGGAGAGTGGAACACAGTGGGAAACCTTTTTCGAATCCGATCAATATGATTCAAGATCCTCCAATGGTTGCGTACGCCACTGATACAGAACAAATAGGAGCTTTCTCTGAAGCACTTTGAAAACATTTATAATGAGAACGCAAGAAGAAACACCTCCTAGGTCTATGGTTGAATATTTGAATTAGTGGTGTATTCCTATGACATCTCCAAAGGGCTAATTAGTGCAATATTACACTTGAATAATTAATGAGGTTATTAAGAATCTTCTGAGGGGCAAAGCAGCTGTGGAAGATGGGTTTACATCAGAATGGTACCAGACGTTAAGTAAAGGTCCCTATGACACAATTAAAAGATGTTTTATTTGGAGGTAAGCCCTCTCTTCTTTCCAGAGGGAGAATCTAATTTGTTTCCTAAAAAAGGGGAAGAGCGGGCCAATCTAAATTCATTTTGTTCAATAACTTTAATAAATTCAGACTATAACATTTTTACAAAAATAATTGCAACAAGGCTGGACGGCTGTAATACCCCAATTAATCAATAAGGATTAAAATGGACATATGCCCATCGACAAACTTCCAAATACTCTCTTTCTGGTGTAGGCTTTCAACTACATGTCTGCTAATAAGATTCCTGACGCCTTTATGTTTTTTGCCTTAGAAAAAACATTTGATTTGTTGCACTAGAAGTTTCTGTTTTTGTTGCTGGAGAAAGTCGGGGTCCCAGGTCAACTGAGCAGGACACAAGCTCAACTTTACACTTATCATTAAAAGAAAATCCAAATAACAAGGGGTGCTAGGCGGGGCGTCTCCTTTCGAGAAGAACCTTTTGCAATAGATATTAGAGCCCAGGCTCCCTGAAACTCAAACTGTTTGCAAATGACCTCATGGTCTTTTCTATCTAATAGCTCCTTTTTGCAAAAGTTGGAGGCTGCAAAGAGAACAGGGCTAAACAGAGATTCTACTGTCCAACTCCTCAGTTGGTGTTCTTAGTTGCCTTTTATAACAAATCTCCTAAGAAATATTTGGGATCTGGGTTACAAAGGAATTAGAAGATCTATATTTAATGAATTCTTATCCACAAAATAGTGAACATTCAAACTTTAGTAAAGAGGTGGAGCAATCTTATCTCTATAATTGGGAAAACTGCCATGATGAAAATGAACATCCTTCCATTAGTAACATTCCTATTCTCGTTACGTTCATGTATAAATTATGGGAAATGCTTCAATATATTGAAGGCCTAATTAGCAGCTTTCTCTGGAATAAAACACCATGAAGAATAAGCTTAAAAAAACTTCAACTAGAGAAGGAGAAAGGAGGTTTGGCTTTGCTGGACTTTCAATATTACTATTATTACCATCACGCTAATTTTTAGGTCGAAACATACCTGGCTGCACAGCTGTCTGATTTGGTAAAGACATCTTGAGGACATACAGGAAGCTTCCCTGGGAATGCATTCCTCCCATTGCTTACTATTGGCTTTGTGGTTTGTCACTCACATTTTCTGGCTTTCTATTTGCTGGCTTTATTTGTTTTTGGCTGTCCAGGGTGAGTTTGTCCCTCCCAAGGAGCCAAGCATTTTCACGCAACCTCCCCCTGTATTCTTCCACAAGAGCTCCTTTCTGTAAACAGGCCTGTAAATCTTGCTCTTATCTTGTCACATTTGCTGTGCGTTCAAAGATCGAGGTCAAATGTCAGGGTATGTCTTCCAGGGAGCTTGGTGTTTAATTTTCTTTTTTCTGTCTTCAAAGTGCGAGGATTTATGTGACAATTTTGCTGGATACTGGGGGCAGGAAAGGTTTTTTCTAACAGACAACAACATTTAAATTAATTGTGCAAATATTTCAGACTATAACAGAATTAGGAATGCACAAACGAAGCACATTTTTTATTAATTCTGACGTGTGTTGGAAGCAAATACTTTGACATGATCAGAACAGATCATTACACTAGGTAATACCATTTCCACAAATTTTCATCTGTGCGCTATATAGTTTTATTAGTAAAACTGTATGTCTGTGCAATGCAATGGTAATTTTAATTGAAAATGTGTTGTCTGTAATGTCTCTGTGCTACCACACCATGCATATTCCACCCTACTCCACTCCACTCTACACCACTCCACATCACTACAAACTACTCTGCACCACTCCACTTTACACCACTCCACCCCACTGAACTCTGCATCACTCCACTCTATGCCATTACACTCTATGCCACTGCACTCTAGACTTCTCTACTCTGCCCTGTACCACTATACTCTATGCCTATGCACTTTTTGCCACTCTACTCTACACCACTTCACTCTTCACCACTGCACTCTATGCCACTCTGTGGCACTCTACTCTAAACCACTGCTCTCTATGCCACTGCTCTCTATGCCACTCTACTCCATGCCAATGCACTCTACACCATGGCACTGTACTACCCTCTACTGTACAACACTGCACTTTCTGCCACTAAACTCTACGCCACTATACACTGCACTACTCACTCTATGCCACTGCACTCTGCATCACCGCACTCTATGCCACTGCACTCTGCATCACTCCACTCTACACCACTGCACTCCACACCACTTCACTCTGTGCCGCTGCATTCTGCACCACTGCACTCTATGCCACTCTACTGTGCACCGCTACACTCTGCACCACTGCACTTGACTATGCACCACTCTAATCTATGCATCTGCATTCTATGATGCTGCATTGCACACCGCTGAATTCTATGCAGCTGCAGTCTATGCCACTATACTCTGCAAATCTCCATGCCAATGCACTCTAAACCAGTCCACTCTACTCTACGCCATTGCACTTTATGCCATTGCACTCTACGCCACTCTATTCTATGCCACTCTACTCTATGCCACACTACTCTACTCTTCCCCACTCTACTATACTCTATGCCACTCTACTCTATGCCACTCTAGTCTATGCCACTCTAGTCTATGCCACTCTGTCCTACTCTGTGTGCCTCTACCTTACTCTATGCCACTCTACTCTATGCCACTCTACTCTACACCAATGCACTCTATGACACTCTACAAAACTGCACTCAACGCTATGCAATCTACAACACTCTACTCTGCACTACTGCATTCTATGCCAAAGAACTCTACATCACTGTACTCTGCACCACTCCACTCCACTGCACTCTATGACATTGCACTCTATGGCACTATATTCTTCTCCACACCACTCTACTCTGCACAACGTTATGCCACTGCACTCTGTGCCACTCTACTTTACACCACTGCACTCTACGCCACTGTAATCTATGACATTGCATTGTACGCCGCTGAATTATATGCCCTGCACTCTATGCCACTATACACTGCATCACTCTATGGCAAATGAACTCTGCCACTCTACTCTATGCCACTGCAGTCTATGCCACTGCAGTTTACGCCACTCTACTGTGCACCACTACACTCTGCACCATCGCACTCTACTATGCACCACTCTAATCTATGGCACTCCAATCTACGACGCTGCATTGTACATCACTGAATTCTATGCTGCTGCACTCTACTCCAGTATACTCTGCAACACTCCAATGCACATCAGTGCACTCTAAACCAATTCACTCAACGACACACCACTGCAGTCTACTCTACTCTGCAACACTCTATGCAACTGCACTCTATGCCTCTGCACTCTACACCACTGCACTCTACCCCACCGCACACTATGCCACTGCACTGTACACCACTGCACGCTACTATGCACCACTCTAATCTGCGCCACTGCATTCTAAGACGCTGCATTGTATGTTGCTACACTCTACATCAATATACTCTGCCACACTCTACGCCAGTGCACTCTACACCAGTACTCACTACTCTAAGCTGCTTCACTGTACGCCACTGTACGTGGCTCAACTGTATGCCTCTCCAATACACAAAACTCTATGCCACGCCACTCTACAACACTCTACTCCACTCTTCGCCATTCACTCTACGACACTTCACAACACTCTCTTTTGCGCTACTAACTTTTAGCCATGCTGAACAGCAACCACATTGGTGTACAACACGGCTACAACACATTGGCAAAGCCAAAAGTTCTTGCATAGGCAAGACCTATTAGCTTTGCCAATGCTTGTTTAATTGTTCTGACTTGATTACATCATTTGGTAAGCAACACAACGAATGACAACTTTTTTTGGGGGGGATCAAATTATGGAAAAGTTTGGTCATTCACCAGTGAAAATACAGCTACTGCATACCCCTAAACCTGTTGCCAGTGTCAAGCATCTGTTCCGCTTCTTGACCTTACCTAAAGTCCATGCACAATCATCGGTGGAGGTCATCCTCCCAGAGGTAACAAAGAGAGAATTAATGAAATGGGAAACATTGGGGTTGGCTAAAATTGGAGACTGGATTAGAAATAGTAACACTGTGACATGTATGTGAACACCGCTCCGTTTGCAGAATTTGCGGAGTTTTCTGCACTCCGCGCTCCGCGGAGCTCGCGGAGTGCAGAAAACTCCACTCTGCGTAGTGCAGTGGAGTTTTTTCCCCGCTCGCACTCTAGAAAGGCAAGTTGGCAAGCGCGAGCTGCCGCTCGGGTAGATTTTCTACTCGAGCGGCAGGAAGATCAGTGCGAATGACAGTTCGCACTGCACTCCACCACTTGCGGAACTCCGTTGAGTTTTTTTGTCACTTCACGGAGTTCCACGTAGCGAAACTCCGCTAACTATGCCCAGGCCTGATGACATGTGAACATGTTCAACAGAAAATTGAAGCTTGTTGAAATTGGTTTCACTTTGCATTTAATCAAGTATGAAGTCTCTAAATAGCTAAATAAATACCAAAGGGGAAATAAAAAGAATTATAGCAGCAACGGATCATATTTTCAAAAACATATCTTCAAATTCAAGACTAATTATTGTGTTTCTTTTCTTCAAGCACAGAGGTCCTTTGAAACCGCCGTGCATGAGCAGATCACTAAAGACTGACATACTGAAACCACCTCACAGATGTTTGTTAGATTAGGAAGAAATAAGTCAATTTACTTCCTCCGCGCTACAGGGAGCTAATTTCATGTACATGCAATTATTTTGCTCAATGGCAAGTATATTATATCTAGGGGTGGGCGATATATTTTAATCCACCGGCGGAGTTGTTGGAGTTTTAGCCACACCACGTTATGCTTATAATGCAGAGTTCTGGCCAAATTCCGCCAATTGCTGTGTGGTGGAGGTTTTTCTCCAGTGCGGCTCACTAACAGTAAGTTGTCGAGTGAGATTTGGCATCCCCTCACGTGATTTTCGGTTGCTATGAGGGCACCGGGCAAGATTTCTCCAAAGTGGGTGGTTGCGGGAGGTCTCAACCGTTCTCAGTCAGAAAGCTGCAGCTTGAGTAGAAAATATACTCAAGCGGCAGAAAAATCAATTTAATAAGCTGCGCCCTCTGGAATGCCGCACAGTGCAGTTCGCCCTGATTTTTCAGTGCGGAACGAGCTCCTGGCGCTAAATCACAGTGCGAACATTGCGACATGCCTATTTCCACCTGTTCGCCAAATTACGCAGAATCTCGCAGAGCTTTGTTGTAACTCCACACAATTCTGCGGCGTTAAACTTCTCGAGTTCCGCCCAGGCCTAGTTATATCTTAGTTTTCTTAAACACATGTAATCCAGATAGCTCCTCCAAATGTCCAATATGCACTGAGAAAAGAGCATGCATAGATATGATCTGGATGTGTAAATACTTACATGAATTTTGGGACAAGATTTTAGACGCTTTGCACAACGGTTTTGCCTCTCCCTTATTACCCGATGCATTGCCTATATTAATGGGTTGCTCTAAGCATCTGAGGTTAGCTTCTAAAGCGGCAAGACGAGGCTGGTTTACTGATACCTTGATCGGTAGATCCATCATTATAGCTAAATGGCAATCTCCAGAATCTTCCTCCCTTTAATCAATGGGTGAACAAATTGGGCACTGTGTATAAAAAGGAGAAAATATATGTCAAACAGGTCGGGCTGTGAATAAATTGAATAAAGAGTGGGCCATCTTTCAAAACTACCTATTCATATGCTACTGTGATTTGATGAATGTCGTTCATAAGTTATGGATTCTGATTTAATGGTAGTATTATAGTATATCTCAAAATGATTGGTGTGAGCGCTTCTTATTTTAAGAAGTGAGCTGTTTTTCTGAACCTAACTGAAATAAAATATATACAAAATAAGACTTTGGCCTGATTTAGATCTTGGCGGACGGATTTCTCCGTCACAACGGTGATGGATATCCTGTTCGCGGAAATATAAATCCCGTAGGATATAATATAGCCTTACAGCCCGCCGTAGCGGGCTATACCGGCTATTAAAGGCCCGCTCCAGCGTTAAAGGCCCGAGCCGAAGGCGAGGGCCTTTAACAAGGGAGCGGGACTTTAATAGCCAGTATAGCCCAGCTACGAAGGGCTGTAAGGCTATTAGAACATTCTGCCACTAGAGGGCAGAATGTTCTAACAAATAAAACAAAGGCTTCAGGGAGCGCGAGGGGATTAAAATCACCTCGGGCTCCCTGAAGCCTTTGTTCACAGCCACAGCTGTGAACAAAGACACATTGGAATGTTGGAGCTCCGGGCTTATACCAGCCATTATAAGCCCGGAGCTACTCCATTGTTTTCAATGGAGCTCCCAACATTCCAATGTTCTAATGGGATTTATATTCCGGCGGACGGGATATCCGTCCCTGTTGGCATGGAGTAACCCTGGATACCCGTACCTGCTGGCACGGATTAGCCCTTTGTCCGGTGACATGTAGTGATGATATCTTCAGGATTTCAAGTAACAGAAAGAACACATCACATTAAGAGGGATTGGCTTCCTGAGGACTAAGTTCTGTCTTTTAAAGATGCTGCTGCCCTGCAGTGGTACCTGATCCTTCAAATTCCAACCACAGAGACCATTGCAATGAACAAGCTGAGAGTTAAGGAAGGATAGAGTAAGATGAAGCGGGGGAGGGGGCAAGGCGAGGCAAAGGGGGCACAGGGAGGCAGGTGAAGGAATGAAAAGTCATTGTGAGGCAAGGAGAAGAAGATAGTCAAGGTGAGGCAAAGGGAGGCACCAAGAGTAAATGTGTGGCAATGAGAAGAAGGTAGTTAAGGTGAGGCAAGAGCAGGCAAGTGAAGACACGAACAGGCACTGTGTGACAAGGGGAGATCAGGAGAGGCAAGGCTAAGCAAGGTGAAGCATGTGAAGGCATGGAGAGGTAGGTAGTCGAGGGAAGGCAAGAGGATGCAAGGGGACACAACGAGAGGCAAGGGGAGGGACGGTGTGGCAAGGGGGTGCAAGATGAGGCAAGGAGATGCAAGGAAAGAAACAGAGAGGTAGGTAGTCAAGATGAGGCAAGGGAAGGCAAGAGGATACAAAAGGACACAAGGGGAGGCAAGAAGGGGAAAGGTGAAGCAAGAAGGGGCAAGGTTAGGCAAGGTGAGGAAAGTGGAGTCAAGGGGAGGCAAAGTGAGGCAAAGAGAGGTACAGGGAGGCACAGAAGGGCAGGTGAAAGAACAAAGAGTCAATGCCTAGCAAGATGAGGCAAGGAGAAGATAGGCAAGGGGAGGCAAAGAGAGGTACAGGGTGGCAAAGGGTGGCTGGTGGAGGAACGAAGAGTGAATGTGCGGCAAGGTGAGGCAAGGATATGAAGATAGTCAAGATGAAGCAAAGGAAGACACGAAGTGTAAATGTGTGGCAATGAGACGTAGATAGTCAATGGAAAGTAAGGGAAGGGAAGGGGATACAAGGAGACACAGTGGGAGGCAAGAAAAGGAACAGAGAGGCAGGTAGTCAAGATGAGGCAAGGGGAGACAAGGAAAGGCAAGAGGGTACAAGAGGACACAAGGGGAGGCAGGGAAAGGCAAGAGGGTACAAGAGGACACAAGGGGAGGCAAGGAAAGGCAAAAGGGTACAAGAGGACACAAGGGGAGGCAAGGAAAGGCAAGAGGGTACAAGAGGACACAAGGGGAGCCAGGGAAAGGCAAGAGGGTACAAGAGGACACAAGGGGAGGCAGGGAAGGGGCAAGGTTAGGCAAGGTGAAGCAAGAAGGAAGGACCTCAAGACCTGGCTTTTCAGGTGACCTCAGCATTCAATGGAGCCGCTCTCCCTCCCCCCCCACGGTGCCTTGAGACCCTCACGGGTGAGTAGTTACGCTTTACCAACCCTGATTGATTGATTGAAGAAGGGTCAAGGTAAGGCAATGTGAGGAAACTGGAGGCAAGGGGAGGCAAGGAGAGACAAAGGGAGGCAATTTATTTAGAAATTTATAGAGCGCACAGCTACCTCCCACAGAGGTGTCCCGGCGCTAAGGCCGTCAAATCACACAGAGGCACTCAGAAGGATTAGGAACGGTTGAAGAGCCAGGTTTTTAGAGCTCGTCTGAAGGCTAATTCTGGTTCCATCAATCGGAGAGGGAGAGGTATGGCATTCCAGAGTTTTGAGGTCCTAACCGCGAATGCTCTGCCACCTACCCTAGCCTTACGAAAGCGGGGAATAGTGAGAAACTTCAAGTGGTTCGATCTCAGGGCCCGGTTGTGTTGGTAATGTTGAAGTCTGACTCTCAGGTATGCCGGGCCTTGACCCCTAGTGGCTCTGTCAGCCAGGGTGAGTGCCTCAAATTCAATTCTCCTACTGACGGGCAGCCAGTGAAGGCTTTTCAGGTGGGGAGCATTGGAGTGACGGTAGGGCACCTTACAGATGTAAATGTAAATGTAAATGTCCAGTATTTGTAAAGCGCACAGCTACCTCCGGAGAGGTGTCCCGGCACTGGGGGACGTCGGGAAGATTAAGCGAGCTATTGCCCAGAGTCACATGGTGCTGGACTGATCTGCCGCCGGCACCAGGGATCGAACCGTGAGCCCCAGGATCCGGAGTCAGTCGCCCTGGCCGCTGCGCCACACCTCTTCAGATCAGTCCGGCCACAGCGTTCTGAATCATTTGCAGTCTGCGGATCAGGTATGCTGGAAGTCCCAAATAGAGACCATTTGCGTAGTCCAGACGAGATGTGACCAAGGCATGAACTACCCTCCTCCTACAGTCCAGCGGGAGGAAGAGGAGGAACTTCCTCAAAGCTCGCAGTTTCCAGAAGCAACAGGAGGAAACTTGCCGAATCTGAGACTTACAAGAGAGATCATTATCAAATCTAAACCCCAGATTTCTCACCGAGTCCACTGGCTCAGGTGGGGGATTAAGTTCCTGTGGCCACCAGCGCTTAGAGGGTGGTGGGGCCCGTTGGTTGAAGAAGAGCACCTCGGTTTTCTCTGAGTTCAACTTAAGTAATTTTGGGTCATCCAAGCCGAGATGTTACACAGATAATGTCTAAAGTTGACAACGGAAGCCTCCGATTTTTCTTTGAAAGAGAACAGAAGCTGAGTGTCATCAGCGTAGGGGATCACCTTCACCCCGAGAGACTCAACTAAGGCTGCAAGAGGGGAAAGGTATTCACTGAAGAGGAGAGGACTCAACGCCGATCCCTGGGGGACCCCACATACAAGGGGCTTCTGGGAGGAGACAAATGGGCACAAAAAAACTTGTTGTGAACGGCAATGGGATGGAAATGGGGCAGAGGAGGCGAAACGAGGCAAAAGGAGGCGGAGAGAGGGAAGGGAAAGTGAGGAAAGTGGACAGTGGTGTAGCTAGACACTTTGCCGCACATGGCGGTTCTTTCCTTTGCCGCCCTGCGGCAGCCGCATGGCAGATAGGGGGGTGGTGGTACTAGCGAGTCCTGCATTTATGTAAGAGCGGGGGAGAGGCCGACACCCCCAAAACTCATGGCACCTGGGACGGACCACCCCTCCTTACTGCACCACTGAAAGAGGAGGCAAAGAGGATAAGGAGAGGCAATGGGGAGGCGAGGGATGACAAAGGGAGGCAAGGGGAGGGAAAGTGAGGCAAGGAAAGGCAAAGGGCAGCAAGCTGAGACAAGGAGAGGCAATTGGGTAGTAGAGGGGCTGAGGAGGCAAAGGGAGGTAAAGTGGCGAGGGAACACGAGGGCAGGGGAGGCAAAGGGAGGCTAAAAGATAAAAGGGGTCACAGGGGAAGGCAAGAGGGGACAAGGGAAGGCACAAAAAGGAACACACTGCAACAGAAGAGAATGCAACACAACAGAACACAAGTGCATGCAAGAGAAATCACTGACACTAATGCATGAGAGCACACCCGGGGAGAAGGCAGTAAAATGAAACAGATCATAATGCACCAGAACACACCAGCATGCAGCCACACAATGCACCAGAACACCCCAGCACGCACCACACAATGTACCAGAACGCACCACACAATGCACCAGAACACACCAGCATGCACCACACAATGCACCAGAACACACCAGCATGCACCACACAATGCAACAGAATACACCAGCATGCACCACACAGTGCACCAGAACACAACAGCAGGCACCCACACAATGCACCAGAACACACCAGCATGCAGCCACATAATGCACCAGAACACAACAGCATGCACCCACACAATGCACCAGAACACAGCAGCATGCAGCCACACAATGCACCAGAACAAAACAGCATGTGCCCACACAATGCACCGGAACACAACAACATGCACCCACACAATGCACCAGAACACAGCAGCATGCAGCCACACAATGCACCAGAACAAAACAGCATGTGCCCACACAATGCACCAGAACACAACAGCATGCAGTCAAACAATGCACCAGAACACAACAGCATGCAGCCACACAATGCAACAGAACAGCATGTAGCCACACAATGCACCAGAACACAACAGCATGCACACACACAAGGCAACAAAACACAGCAGCATGCACCCACACAATGCACCAGAACACACCAGCATGCAGCCACACAATGCACAAGAAAACAACAGCTTGCACCACACAATGTACCAGAACACAACAGCATGGGCCCACACAATGCACCAGAACACACCAGCGTGCTGCCACACAATGCACCAGAACACAGCAGCATACAAAAATAATGCACCAGAACACAACAGCATGCATCCACACCATGCAACAGAATACAACAGCATGCAGCCACACAATGCACCAGAACAGCATGCAGCCACACAATGCACCAGAACACAACAGCATGCAGCCACACAATGCACCAGAACACAACAGCATGCACCACACAATGTACCAGAACAAAACAGCATGGGCCCACACAATGCACCAGAACACATGAGCATGCAGTCACACAATGCACCAGAACACACCAGCATGCAGTCACACAATGCACCAGAACACACCAGCATGTACCACTCAATGCACCAGAACACAGCAGCACGCAGCCACACAATGCACCAGAACAGAGCAGCATGCGCTCACACAATGCACCAGAACACACCAGCATGCAGTCACACAATGCACCAGAACATACTAGCATGTAGTCACACAATGCACCACAAGACAGCAGCATGCAGTCACACAATGCACCAGAACACAACAGCATGCAGTCACACAATGCACCAGACCAGAGCAGCATGCACCCACACAATGCACCAGAACACACCAGCATGCACCACACAATGCACTAGAACACAGCAGCATGCAGTCACACAATGCACCAGAACACAACAGCATGCAGTCACACAATGCACCAGAACAGAGCAGCATGCACCCACACAATGGACCAGAACATACTGTAGAGATGACGCAGGGAGACGAAGCAATGTTTAGTCCAGTTTTAATGTGGAATCACTACACAGCCCAAACATCGAGGCAGACCATCACCAGTTTTCAACCGCTTCCAAGCCCTTTTCAAATCCTAGTGCCATCTGACAATAAAGCACCTAGGCAACACCTGAACATTCTACAGGATGCAACCAACATGGAACACAGGGCATAGAACTACAGCTTAAGGCTGTAACACATCTAAAGAGGGATATAACATACCCTCCTTTCTCCTTTAAAAAAACACAAAAACAAAAAATAAAAAGAAAACAGAGAACATAAAAAACATTAGTACACATCATACTGAAGAGGATAAATAACACAAGCCTGGTAGTAAGACATGACACAAATTGTACCATGACATTTCACCTCCGGTACCTTTTGGGAATAACCCTTGTTCTTGCACTTCTCCTAAGTGGAACCTCTGAAGGTCCACTAAACTCTGTATCGGGAGAAAACGACGAAGTGACATTTTTAATTTTTACAACTTTACATACATTCCACCACTTTCCCCCTTCAACTTGAATAGCATTCCTTCCCACCTTAGTGACAGAAACGGGTGGACCAAACTTGCTCTCACCCTTCTTGACGTGAAAAGAAGACTTAATGCGTACCATGTCCCCAACTCCAACGGGAACCAACTTAGCACTTTTCTTTTTGTCAAACCATGCTTTTTGTTTGAGTTGTGACAAGAAACATTTTCCCTTACCAAATCCATAAGAGAATCGATATCAGGCACCCCTTTAATCCACCTGTTCATCCAGGCAGGTTTGAAGTTAGTATTCGCTTTTCTTCCTCTTAGGAGTTCAAAAGGAGAAACTTTTGTAGTAGAGTGGGGAGTTGTCCAATAGAACCATAACATGCTTTCCAGTGAATCAAGAATGTCGCAATTTCCTGCTTTGGCCCACCTAATGCAATCCCCCACCACCCTATTCATGCGCTCAACAAGCCCATTGGATTGGGGATGGTAAAGTGAACTCCTTACATGTTTGACATTACATGATTGTAGGAAATTTCCAAACTCTAGACTAGTGAATTGGGTACCATTATCTGTTACAATGGTCTCTGGGAACCCCTCCCTCATGAAAACATCCTTGAGAAAGGATAAGATGACGCTAGTGGATGTCTCCCTGACAAGTTTTATTTCTGGCCACTTTGAGGCATAGTCAATCAGAACCAGCACAAAACGACACCCTCCTGATAATATGTCAAGAGGTTCCATGATGTCCAAACCCACTTTGGACCAAGGTCCAGCGGGACATTCGATGGGAATAAGCGGGGGAGTAACTACTTTCCAATCCTTTATCCGCCGACCGGCAAATGCGGCACAAATCTACAACTTCATTGATCTCCCCGTCCATAGAGGGCCACCAGAAACATTCCCGGATACGTCTCTTAGTGAGTGTGGACCCTAAATGACCCTCGTGGGCACCAGTGATAATACCTCTCCTAAGACTTAGTGGAGGAATGAGTTTGTCAGCACGAAGCAAAATTCCACCCTCCAAGGAGATTTCTGATTCAACTTTCCAAAACGGCTGTAAGTTTTGAGGAAGGACCCGCTCTCTGGGCCATCCAGTCCTAACAAACTCACAAACTTGTTGCAGAACGTCATCGTCAGCAAGAGCCTTCAACCACTCGTCTTCTGTGCCAACACCATGCTCTAGTAAATCAATTGAGGCTATCAGACAATCGTCGGAATCCTCCTCCCCACGGTCAGCCAAATCTCCGTCCCTTTTTCCATCGGCTATGGGAAAGCGAGACAATAAGTCGGCCCTGACGTTCCTGCCACCAGAGACATGGACAACATCGAACTGGTACTGCATAAGCCGTGACACCATGCGAAGGATTCTAGGAGAACAGCATTTCCCAGTGCCTGCACCAAGTATATTAACCAAAGGCTTATGATCGGTTCTCAAAAGAAAACGCCTACCCCAGACATAGGGACGAAACTTTTCAATGGCCCACAAACAGCATAAAAGTTCCTTCTCTATAACTGAGTATTGTAGTTCACTGTTCCTTAGAACCCTGGAAGCAAAAGCAACCGTATACTCAGTAGTGTTCTCATCTTGGGTCAGAACTGCCCCTAACCCAACTTGACTCGCATCCACCGTTATGCAAGATGGCAAACTGGGGTCATAAGGCTTTAGAGCAGAACTATTTTTTAAACAATTCTTAACGGAGCTCAAAGCGGAGGCGCATTCATTTCCCCACACAAAATTTACTCCCCTTCTGAGGAGAGAACTGATGGGGCGTACGAGAGTGGCATAGTTGGGAATGAACTTTGAATAGTACTCCAGAAGTCCAATCCTCGTCGCCACAAATTGTAGAGATGACGCAGGGAGACGAAGCAATGTTTAGTCCAGTTTTAATGTGGAATCACTACACAGCCCAAACATCGAGGCAGACCATCACCAGTTTCCAACCGCTTCCAAGCCCTTTTCAAATCCTAGTGCCATCTGACAATAAAGCACCTAGGCAACACCTGAACATTCTACAGGATGTAACCAACATGGAACACAGGGCATAGAACTACAGCTTAAGGCTGTAACACATCTAAAGAGGGATATAACACATACCAGCATGCACCACACAATGCACTAGAACACAACAGCATGCAGTCACACGTTGCACCAGAACACTACGGCATGCAGCCACACAATGCACCAAACACAACAGCATGCAGCCACACAATGCACCAAAACACACCAGCATGCACCACACAATGCACCTGAACAGCATGCAGCCACACAATGCACCAGAACACAACAGCATGCACCCATACAATGCACCAGAACAGAGCAGCATGCTTCCACACAACGCACCAGAACACAGCAGCATGCAGTCACACAATGCACCAGAACACTACGGCATGCAGCCACACAATGCACCAAAACACAACAGCATGCAGCCACACAATGTACTAGAACAAACCAGCATGCACCACACTATGTACCAGAACAGAGCAGCATGCAGCCACACAATGCACCAGAACACTACGGCATGCAGCCACACAATGCACCAAAACACAACAGCATGCAGTCAAACAATGTACCAGAACACACCAGCATGCACCACACAATGCACCTGAACAGCATGCACCCACACAATGCACCAGAACACACCAGCAGGCACCCACACAAGGCACCAGAACACAACAGCATGCAGCCAAGCAATGCACCAGAACAGAGCAGCATGCGCCCACACAATGCACCAGAACACAGCAGCATGCAGCCACACAATGCACCAGAACACAACAGCATGCAGTCACACAATGCACCAGAACACACCAGCATGCAGTCACAAAATACACCAGAACACAACAGCATGCAGTCACACAATGCACCAGAACACACTAGCATGCAGCCACACAATGCACCAGAACACATCAGCATGCACCACACAATGCACCAGAACACAACAGCATGCAGTCACACAATGCACCAAAACATACCAGCATGCAGTCACACAATGCAACAGAACAAACCAGCATGCAGTCACACAATGCACCAGAACCCAACAGCATTCAGTCACACAATGCACCAGAACATAGCACCATGCAGTCACACAATGCACCAGTACACACCAGCATGCAGCACACAATGTATCAGAACAAAGCAGCATGCAGCCACACAATGCACCAGAACAGAGCAGCATGCACCCACCCAATGCACCAGAACACACCAGCATGCAGTCACACAGTGCACCAGAACAAACTAGCATGCAGTCACACAGTGCACCAGAACACAGCCGCATTTGCCCACACAATGCAACAAAACAGAACAGCATGCATCCACACAATGCACAAGAACACAGCAGCATGCACCCACACAATGCACCAGAACACAACAGCTTGCAGCCACACAACAGACCAGAACACAACAACATGCAGCCGAACAATACACCAGAACACAACAGCATGCAGCCACACAATGCACCAGAACACTACGGCATGCAGCCACACAATGCACCAAAACACAACAGCATGAAGCCACACAATGCACCAGAACACACCAGCATGCACCACACAATGCACCACAACACAGCATGCAGCCACACAATAGACCAGAACACTACAGCATGCAGCCACACAATGCACCAAAACACAACAGCATGCAGCCACACAATGCACCAGAACACACCAGCATGCACCACACAATACACCTGAACAGCATGCAGCCACACAATGCACCAGAACACAACAGCATGCAGTCACACAATGCACCAGAACAGAGCAGCATGCTTTCGCACAATGCACCAGAACACAGGAGCATGCAGTCACAATGCACCAGAACACAACAGCATGCAGTCACACAATGCAGCAGAACAGAGCAGCATGCACCCACCCAATGCACCAGAACACACCAGCATGCACCACACAATGCACAAGAACACAGCAGCATGCACCCACACAATGCACCAGAACACAACAGCATGCAGCCACACAATGCACCAGAACACAACAGCATGCAGTCAAACAATGCACCAGAACACAACAGCATGCAGCCACACAATGCAACAGAACAGCATGTAGCCACACAATGCACCAGAACACAACAGCATGCACACACACAAGGCAACAAAACACAGCAGCATGCACCCACACAATGCACCAGAACACAACAGCATGCATCCACACCATGAACCAGAACACAACAGCATGCAGCCACACAATGCACAAGAAAACAACAGCTTGCACCACACAATGTACCAGAACACAACAGCATGGGCCCACACAATGCACCAGAACACACCAGCGTGCTGCCACACAATGCACCAGAACACAGCAGCATACAAAAATAATGCACCAGAACATAACAGCATGCATCCACACCATGCAACAGAACACAACAGCATGCAGCCACACAATGCACCAGAACACAACAGCATGCAGCCACACAATGCACCAGAACACAACAGCATGCACCACACAATGCACCAGAACACAACAGCATGCACCACACAATGTACCAGAACAAAACAGCATGGGCCCACACAATGCACCAGAACACAACAGCATGCAGTCACACAATGCACCAGAACACACCAGCATGCAGTCACACAATGCACCAGAACACACCAGCATGTACCACTCAATGCACCAGAACACAGCAGCACGCAGCCACACAATGCACCAGAACAGAACAGCATGCGCTCACACAATGCACCAGAACACACCAGCATGCAGTCACACAATGCACCAGAACATACTAGCATGTAGTCACACAATGCACCACAAGACAGCAGCATGCAGTCACACAATGCACCAGAACACGACAGCATGCAGTCACACAATGCACCAGAACAGAGCAGCATGCACCCACACAATGCACCAGAACACACCAGCATGCACCACACAATGCACTAGAACACAGCAGCATGCAGTCACACAATGCACCAGAACACAACAGCATGCAGTCACACAATGCACCAGAACAGAGAAGCATGCACCCACACAATGCACCAGAACACACCAGCATGCACCACACAATGCACTAGAACACAACAGCATGCAGTCACACGTTGCACCAGAACACTACGGCATGCAGCCACACAATGCACCAAACACAACAGCATGCAGCCACACAATGCACCAAAACACACCAGCATGCACAACACAATGCACCTGAACAGCATGCAGCCACACAATGCACCAGAACACAACAGCATGCACCCATACAATGCACCAGAACAGAGCAGCATGCTTCCACACAATGCACCAGAACACAGCAGCATGCAGTCACACAATGCACCAGAACACTACGGCATGCAGCCACACAATGCACCAAAACACAACAGCATGCAGCCACACAATGTACTAGAACAAACCAGCAAGGGTCCACACAATGCACCAGAACACATGAGCATGCAGTCACACAATGCACCAGAACACACCAGCATGCAGTCACACAATGCACCAGAACACACCAGCATGTACCACTCAATGCACCAGAACACAGCAGCACGCAGCCACACAATGCACCAGAACAGAGCAGCATGCGCTCACACAATGCACCAGAACACACCAGCATGCAGTCACACAATGCACCAGAACACAACAGCATGCAGTCACACAATGCACCAGACCAGAGCAGCATGCACCCACACAATGCACCAGAACACACCAGCAAGCACCACACAATGCACTAGAACACAGCAGCATGCAGTCACACAATGCACCAGAACACAACAGCATGCAGTCACACAATGCACCAGAACAGAGCAGCATGCACCCACACAATGGACCAGAACATACCAGCATGCACCACACAATGCACTAGAACACAACAGCATGCAGTCACACGTTGCACCAGAACACAGCAGCATGCAGTCACACAATGCACCAGAACACAACAGCATGCAGTCACACAATGCACCAGAACAGAGCAGCATGCACCCACACAATGGACCAGAACATACCAGCATGCACCACACAATGCACTAGAACACAACAGCATGCAGTCACACGTTGCACCAGAACACTACGGCATGCAGCCACACAATGCACCAAACACAACAGCATGCAGCCTCACAATGCACCAAAACACACCAGCATGCACCACACAATGCACCTGAACAGCATGCAGCCTCACAATGCACCAGAACACAACAGCATGCACCCATACAATGCACCAGAACAGAGCAGCATGCTTCCACACAATGCACCAGAACACAGCAGCATGCAGTCACACAATGCACCAGAACACTACGGCATGCAGCCACACAATGCACCAACACACAACAGCATGCAGCCACACAATGTACTAGAACAAACCAGCATGCACCACACTATGTACCAGAACACAGCAGCATGCAGCCACACAATGCACCAGAACACTACGGCATGCGGCCACACAATGCACCAAAACACAACAGCATGCAGTCAAACAATGTACCAGAACACACTAGCATGCACCACACAATGCACCTGAACAGCATGCACCCACACAATGCACCAGAACACACCAGCAGGCACTCACACAAGGCACCAGAACACAACAGCATGCAGCCAAGCGATGCACCAGAACAGAGCAGCATGCGCCCACACAATGCACCAGAACACAGCAGCATGCAGCCACACAATGCACCAGAACACAACAGCATGCAGTCACACAATGCACCAGAACACACCAGCATGCAGTCACAAAATACACCAGAACACAACAGCATGCAGTCACACAATGCACCAGAACACACTAGCATGCAGCCACACAATGCACCAGAACACATCAGCATGCACCACACAATGCACCAGAACACAACAGCATGCAGTCACACAATGCACCAAAACATACCAGCATGCAGTCACACAATGCAACAGAACAAACCAGCATGCAGTCACACAATGCACCAGTACACACCAGCATGCACCACACAATGTATCAGAACAAAGCAGCATGCAGCCACACAATGCACCAGAACAGAGCAGCATGCACCCACCCAATGCACCAGAACACACCAGCATGCAGTCACACAGTGCACCAGAACAAACTAGCATGCAGTCACACAGTGCACCAGAACACAGCCGCATTTGCCCACACAATGCAACAAAACAGAACAGCATGCATCCACACAATGCACAAGAACACAGCAGCATGCACCCACACAATGCACCAGAACACAACAGCATGCAGCCACACAACAGACCAGAACACAACAACATGCAGCCGAACAATACACCAGAACACAACAGCATGCAGCCACACAATGCACCAGAACAATACGGCATGCAGCCACACAATGCACCAAAACACAACAGCATGAAGCCACACAATGCACCAGAACACACCAGCATGCACCACACAATGCACCACAACACAGCATGCAGCCACACAATAGACCAGAACACTACAGCATGCAGCCACACAATGCACCAAAACACAACAGCATGCAGCCACACAATGTACCAGAACACACCAGCATGCACCACACAATACACCTGAACAGCATGCAGCCACACAATGCACCAGAACACAACAGCATGCAGTCACACAATGCACCAGAACAGAGCAGCATGCTTTCGCACAATGCACCAGAACACAGCAGCATGCAGTCACAATGCACCAGAACACAACAGCATGCAGTCACACAATGCACCAGAACAGAGCAGCATGCACCCACCCAATGCACCAGAACACACCAGCATGCACCACACAATGCACCAGAACACAAAAGCATGCAGTCAAACAATGCACCAGAACACAACAGCATGCAGCCACACAATGCACAAGAAAACAACAGCTTGCACCACACAATGTACCAGAACACAACAGCATGGGCCCACACAATGCACCAGAACACACCAGCGTGCTGCCACACAATGCACCAGAACACAGCAGCATACAAAAATAATGCACCAGAACACAACAGCATGCATCCACACCATGCAACAGAACACAACAGCATGCAGCCACACAATGCACCAGAACACAACAGCATGCAGCCACACAATGCACCAGAACACAACAGCATGCACCACACAATGCACCAGAACATAACAGCATGCACCACACAATGTACCAGAACAAAACAGCATGGGCCCACACAATGCACCAGAACACAACAGCATGCAGTCACACAATGCACCAGAACACACCAGCATGCAGTCACACAATGCACCAGAACACACCAGCATGTACCACTCAATGCACCAGAACACAGCAGCATGCAGGCACACAATGCACCAGAACAGAACAGCATGCGCTCACACAATGCACCAGAACACACCAGCATGCAGTCACACAATGCACCAGAACATACTAGCATGTAGTCACACAATGCACCACAAGACAGCAGCATGCAGTCACACAATGCACCAGAACACGACAGCATGCAGTCACACAATGCACCAGAACAGAGCAGCATGCACCCACACAATGCACCAGAACACACCAGAATGCACCACTCAATGCACTAGAACACAGCATCATGCAGTCACACAATGCACCAGAACACAACAGCATGCAGTCACACAATGCACCAGAACAGAGCAGCATGCACCCACACAATGCACCAGAACACA
Organism: Calotriton arnoldi; assembly: GCA_963921515.1. Classification (NCBI taxonomy): domain Eukaryota; kingdom Metazoa; phylum Chordata; class Amphibia; order Caudata; family Salamandridae; genus Calotriton; species Calotriton arnoldi. The sequence continues at coordinate 441,726 of CAWUFW010008311.1, forward strand.
CCAGCATGCACCACACAATGCACTAGAACACAACAGCATGCAGTCACACGTTGCACCAGAACACTACGGCATGAAGCCACACAATGCACCAAAACACAACAGCATGCAGTCAAACAATGTACCAGAACACACCAGCATGCACCACACAATGCACCTGAACAGCATGCACCCACACAATGCACCAGAACACACCAGCAGGCGCCCACACAAGGCACCAGAACACAACAGCATGCAGCCAAGCAATGCACCAGAACAGAGCAGCATGCGCCCACACAATGCACCAGAACACAGCAGCATGCAGCCACACAATGCACCAGAACACAACAGCATGCAGTCACACAATGCACCAGAACACACCAGCATGCAGTCACAAAATGCACCAGAACACAACAGCATGCAGTCACACAATGCACCAGAACACACTAGCATGCAGCCACACAATGCACCAGAACACATCAGCATGCACCACACAATGCACCAGAACACAACAGCATGCAGTCACACAATGCACCAAAACATACCAGCATGCAGTCACACAATGCAACAGAACACACCAGCATGCAGTCACACAATGCACCAGAACCCAACAGCATTCAGTCACACAATGCACCAGAACATACCACCATGCAGTCACACAATGCACCAGTACACACCAGCATGCAGCACACAATGTATCAGAACAAAGCAGCATGCAGCCACACAATGCACCAGAACAGAGCAGCATGCACCCACCCAATGCACCAGAACACACCAGCATGCAGTCACGCAGTGCACCAGAACAAACTAGCATGCAGTCACACAGTGCACCAGAACACAGCAGCATTTGCCCACACAATGCAACAAAACAAAACAGCATGCAGTCACACAATGCACAAGAACACAGCAGCATGCACCCACACAATGCACCAGAACACAACAGCATGCAGCCACACAACAGACCAGAACACAACGACATGCAGCCGAACAATACACCAGAACACAACAGCATGCAGCCACACAATGCACCAGAACACTACGGCATGCAGCCACACAATGCACCAAAACACAACAGCATGCAGCCACACAATGCACCAGAACACACCAGCATGCACCACACAATGCACCACAACACAGCATGCAGCCACACAATAGACCAGAACACTACAGCATGCAGCCACACAATGCACCAAAACACAACAGCATGCAGCCACACAATGCACCAGAACACACCAGCATGCACCACACAATGCACCTGAACAGCATGCAGCCACACAATGCACCAGAACAGAGCAGTATGCTTTCGCACAATGCACCAGAACACAGCAGCATGCAGTCACAATGTACCAGAACACAACAGCATGCAGTCACACAATGCACCAGAACAGAGCAGCATGCACCCACCCAATGCACCAGAACACACCAGCATGCACAACACAATGCACAAGAACACAACAGCATGCACCCACACAATGCACCAGAACACAACAGCATGCAGCCACACAATAGACCAGAACACAATGACATGCAGCCAAACGATACACCAGAACACAACAGCATGCAGCCACACAGTGCACCAGAACACTAAGGCATGCAGCAACACAATGTACCAGAGCACACCAGCATGCACCACACACGGCACCAGAACAGCATGCAGCCACACAATGCACCAGAACACAACAGCATGCAGTCACACAATGCACAAGAACACAACAGCATGCAGTCACACAATGCACCAGAAAACACCAGCATACAGTCACAAAATGCGCCAGAACACAACAGCATGCACCCACACAATGCACCAGAACACATCAGCATGCACCACCCAATGCACCAGAACACACCAACATGCAGTCACACGTTACACCAGAACGCACCAGAACACACCAGCATGCAGTCACACAATGCACCAGAACATACCATCATGTAGTCACACAATGCACCAGAACAGCATGAACCCACACAATGAACCAGAACACAACAGCAGGCACCCACACAAGGTACCAGAACACAACACCATGCAGCCAAACAATGCACCAGAACAGAGCAGTATGCGCCCACACAATGCACCAGGACACAGCAGCATGCAGCCACACAATGCACCAGAACACATCAGCATGCAGTCACACAATGCACCAGAACACACCAGCATACAGTCACACAATGCACCAGAAAACACCAGCATGCAGTCACAAAATGCACCAGAACACAACAGCATGCAGTCACACAATGCACCAGAACAAACCAGCATGCAGCCTCACAATGCACCAGAACACACCAGCATGCAGTCACATAATGTATCAGAACAGAGCGGCATGCACCCACACAATGCACCAGAACACACCAGCATGCAGTCACATAATGTATCAGAACAGAGCAGCATGCACCCACACAATGCACCAGAACACACCAGCATGCAGTCACACAATGCACCAGAGCAAACAAGCATGCAGTCACACAATGCACCAGAAAACAGCAGCATGTGCCCACAAAATGCAACACAACAGAAGAGCAAGCAGCCACACAATGCACAAGAACACAGCAGCATGCACCCACACAATGCACCAGAACACACCAGCATGCACCACACAATGCACCTGAACAGCATGCAGCCACACAATGCACCAGAACACAACAGCATGCAGTCACACAATGCACCAGAAGAAAGCAGCATGCTTCCACACAATGCACGAGAAAACAGCAGCATGCAGTCACACAATGCACCAGAACAAAGCAGCATGCACCCACATAATGCACCAGAACACACCAGCATGCACCACACAATGCACTAGAACACAACAGCATGCAGTCACACGTTGCACCAGAACACACCAGCATGCAGTCACACAATGCACCAGAACACACCAGCATGCAGTCACACAATGCACCAGAACACACCATCATGTAGTCACACAATGCACCAGAACAGAGCAGCATGCACCCACACAATGCACCAATACACAGCAGCATGCAGCCAAACGATACACCAGAACACAACAGCATGCAGCCACACAGTGCACCAGAACACTAAGGCATGCAGCAACACAATGCACCAGAGCACACCAGCATGCACCACACACGGCACCAGAACAGCATGCAGCCACACAATGCACCAGAACACAACAGCATGCAGTCACACAGTGCAACAGAACACTACAGCATGCAGCCACACAATGCACCAAAACACAACAGCATGCAGCTACACAATGCACCAGAACTCACCAGAATGCACCACACTATGCAACAAAACACAACAGCATGCAGCCACACAATGCACCATAACACTACGGCATGCAGCCACACAGTGCACCAAAACACAACAGCATGCAGCCACACAATGCACCAGAACACACCAGCATGCACCACACAATGCACCTGAACAGCATGCAGCAACACAATGCACCAGAACACAACAGCATACAGCCACACAATAGACCAGAACGCAACGACATGCAGCCCAACAATACACCAGAACACAACAGCATGCACCCACACAATGCACCAGAACTCAACAGCATGCACCCAAACAATACACCAGAACAGAGAAGCATGCTTCCACACAATGCACCAGAACACAGCAGCATGCAGTCACACAGTGCACCAGAACACTACGGCATGCAGCCACACAATGCACCAAAACACAACAGCATGCAGCCACACAATGCACCAGAACACACCAGCACGCGCCACACTATGCAACAAAACACAACAGCATGCACCCACACAATGCACCAGAACACTACGGCATGCAGCCACACAGTGCACCAAAACACAACAGCATGCAGCCACACAATGCACCAGAACACACCAGCATGCACCACACAATGCACCTGAACAGCATGCAGCAACACAATGCACCAGAACACAAAGGCATGCAGTCACACAATGCACCAGAAGAAAGCAGCATGCTTGCACACAATGCACCAGAAAACAGCAGCATGCAGTCACACAATAACCAGAACACAACTGCATGCAGTCACACAATGCACCAGAACAAAGCAGCATGCACCCACACAATGCACCAGAACACACCAGCATGCACCACACAATGCACTAGAACACAACAGCATGCAGTCACACGTTGCACCAGAACACACCAGCATGCAGTCACACAATGCACCAGAACACACCATCATGTAGTCACACAATGCACCAGAAAAGAGCAGCATGCACCCACACAATGCACCAGAACACAACAGCAGGCGCCCACACAAGGCACCAGAACACAACACCATGCAGCCAAACAATGCACCAGAACAGAGCAGCATGCACCCACACAATGCACCAGAACACAACAGCATACAGCCACACAATAGACCAGAACACAACGACATGCATCCAAACAATACACCAGAACACAACAGCATGCAGCCATACAATGCACCAGAACTCAACAGCATGCACCCACACAATACACCAGAACAGAGCAGCATGCTTCCACACAATGCACCAGAACACAGCAGCATGCAGTCACACAATGCACCAAAACATTACGGCATGCAGCCACACAATGCACCAAAACACAACAGCATGCAGCCACACAATGCACCAGAACACACCAGCATGCACCACACTATGCAACAAAACACAACAGCATGCAGCCACACAATGCACCAGAACACTACGGCATGCAGCCACACAATGCACCAGAACAGCATGCACCCACACAATGAACCAGAACACAACAGCAGGTGCCCACACAAGGTACCAGAACACAACACCATGCAGCCAAACAATGCACCAGAACAGAGCAGTATGCGCCCACACAATGCACCAGGACACATCAGCATGCAGCCACACAATGCACCAGAACACATCAGCATGCAGTCACACAATGCACCAGAACACACCAGCATACAGTCACACAATGCACCAGAAAACACCAGCATGCAGTCACAACATGCACCAGAACACAACAGCATGCAGTCACACAATGCACCAGAACACACCAGCATGCAGCCACACAATGCACCAGAACACACCAGCATGCACCACACAATGCACCAGAACACAACAGCATGCAGTCACACAATGCACCAGAACACACCAGCATGCAGTCACATAATGTATCAGAACAGAGCAGCATGCACCCACACAATGCACCAGAACACACCAGCATGCAGTCACATAATGTATCAGAACAGAGCAGCATGCACCCACACAATGCACCAGAACACACCAGCATGCAGTCACACAATGCACCAGAGCAAACTAGCATGCAGTCACACAATGCACCAGAAAACAGCAGCATGTGCCCACATAATGCAACAGAAGAGCATGCAGCCACACAATGCACAAGAACACAGCAGCATGCACCCACACAATGCACCAAAACACAACAGCATGCAGCCACACAATGCACCAGAACACACCAGCATGCACCACACAATGCACCTGAACAGCATGCAGCCACACAATGCATAGGAACACAACAGCATGCAGTCACACAATGCACCAGAAGAAAGCGGCATGCTTCCACACAATGCACGAGAAAACAGCAGCATGCAGTCACACAATGCACCAGAACACAACAGCATGCAGTCACACAATGCACCAGAACAAAGCAGCATGCACCCACACAATGCACCAGAACACACCAGCATGCACCACACAATGCACTAGAACACAACAGCATGCAGTCACACGTTGCACCAGAACACACCAGCATGCAGTCACACAATGCACCAGAACCCACCAGCATGCAGTCACACAATGCACCAGAACGCACCATCATGTAGTCACACAATGCACCAGAACAGAGCAGCATGCACCCACACAATGCACCAATACACAGCAGCATGCAGCCAAACGATACACCAGAACACAACAGCAAGCAGCCACACAGTGCACCAGAACACTAAGGCATGCAGCAACACAATGCACCAGAGCACACCAGCATGCACCACACACGGCACCAGAACAGCATGCAGCCACACAATGCACCAGAACACAACAGCATGCAGTCACACAGTGCACCAGAACACTACGGCATGCAGCCACACAATGCACCAAAACACAACAGCATGCAGCCACAAAATGCACCAGAACACACCAGCATGCACCACACTATGCAACAAAACACAACAGCATGCAGCCACACAATGCACCAGAACACTACGACATGCAGCCACAGTGCACCAAAACACAACAGCATGCAGCCACACAATGCACCAGAACACACCAGCATGCACCACACAATGCACCTGAACAGCATGCAGCAACACAATGCACCAGAACACAACAGCATACAGCCACACAATAGACCAGAACGCAACGACATGCAGCCCAACAATGCACCAGAACACAACAGCATGCAATCACACAGTGCACCAGAACTCTACGGCATGCAGACACACAATGCACCAAAACACAACAGCATGCAGCCACACAATGCACCAGAACACACCAGCATGCACCACACTATGCAACAAAACACAACAGCATGCAGCCACACAATGCACCAGAACACTACGACATGCAGCCACAGTGCACCAAAACACAACAGCATGCAGCCACACAATGCACCAGAACACACCAGCATGCACCACACAATGCACCTGAACAGCATGCAGCAACACAATGCACCAGAACACAACAGCATACAGCCACACAATAGACCAGAACGCAACGACATGCAGCCCAACAATACACCAGAACACAACAGCATGCACCCACACAATGCACCAGAACTCAACAGCATGCACCCAAACAATACACCAGAACAGAGAAGCATGCTTCCACACAATGCACCAGAACACAGCAGCATGCAGTCGCACAGTGCACCAGAACACTACGGCATGCAGCCACACAATGCACCAAAACACAACAGCATGCAGCCACACAATGCACCAGAACACAACAGCATGCACCACCCTATGCAACAAAACACAACAGCATGCAGCCACACAATGCACCAGAACACTACGGCATGCAGCAACACAGTGCACCAAAACACAACAGCATGCAGCCACACAATGCACCAGAACACACCAGCATGCACCACACAATGCAACTGAACAGCATGCAGCAACACAATGCCCCAGAACACAAAGGCATGCAGTCACACAATGCACCAGAAGAAAGCAGCATGCTTGCACACAATGCACCAGAAAACAGCAGCATGCAGTCACACAATAACCAGAACACAACTGCATGCAGTCACACAATGCACCAGAACAAAGCAGCATGCACCCACACAATGCACCAGAACACACCAGCATGCACCACACAATGCACTAGAACACAACAGCATGCAGTCACACATTGCACCAGAACACACCAGCATGCAGCCACACAATGCACCAGAAAACAACAGCATGCAGTCACGCAATGCACCCGAAGAAAGCAGCATGCTTCCACACAATGCACCAGAAAACAGCAGGATGCAGTCACACAATAACCAGAACACAACAGCATGCACCCACACAATGCACCAGAAAACATCAGCATGCACCACACAATGCACCAGAACACACCAGCATGCAGTCACACGTTGCACCAGAATGCACCAGAACACACCAGCATGCAGTCACACAATGCACCAGAACATACCATCATGTAGTCAAACAATGCACCAGAACAGCATGCACCCACACAATGCACCAGAACACAACAGCAGGTGCCCACACAAGGTACCAGAATACAACACCATGCAGCCAAACAATGCACCAGAACAGAGCAGTATGCACCCACACAATGCACCAGGACACAGCAGCATGCAGTCACACAATGCACCAGAAAAAACCAGCATGCAGTCACAAAATGCACCAGAACACAACAGCATGCAGTCACACAATGCACCAGAACACACCAGCATGCAGCCACACAATGCACCAGAACACACCAGCATGCACCACACAATGCACCAGAACACAACAGCATGCAGTCACACAATGCACCAGAACACACCAGCATGCAGTCACATAATGTATCAGAACAGAGCAGCATGCACCCACACAATGCACCAGAACACACCAGCATGCACCACACAATGCACGTGAACATCATGTTGCCACACAATGCACCAGAACACAACAGCATGCAGTCACACAATGCACCAGAAGAAAGCAGCATGCTTCCACACAATGCACCAGAAAACAGCAGCATGCAGTCACACAATGCACCAGAACACAACAGCATGCAGTCACACAATGCACGAGAACAAACTAGCATGCAGTCACACAATGCACCAGAAAACAGCAGCATGTGCCCACACAATGCAACACAACAGAAGAGCATGCAGCCACACAATGCACAAGAACACAGCAGCATGCACCCACACAATGCACCAAAACACATCAGCATGCAGCCACACAATGCACCAGAACACACCAGCATGCACCACACAATGCACCTGAACAGCATGCAGCCACACAATGCACCAGAACACAACAGCATGCAGTCACACAATGCACCAGAAGAAAGCAGCATGCTTCCACACAATGCACCAGAAAACAGCAGCATGCAGTCACACAATGCACCAGAACACAACAGCATGCAGTCACACAATGCACCAGAACAAAGCAGCATGCACCCACACAATGCACCAGAACACACCAGCATGCACCACACAATGCACTAGAACACAACAGCATGCAGTCACACGTTGCACCAGAACACACCAGCATGCAGTCACACAATGCACCAGAACACACCAGCATGCAGTCACAAAATGCACCAGAACACAACAGCATGCAGTCACACAATGCACCAGAACACACCAGCATGCACCACACTATGCAACAAAACACAACAGCATGCACCACACTATGCAACAAAACACAACAGCATGCAGCCACACAATGCACCAGAACACTACGGCATGCAGCCACACAATGCACCAAAACACAACAGCATGCAGCCACACAATGCACCAGAACACACCAGCATGCACCCACACAATGCACCAGAACACATCAGCATGCACCACCCAATGCACCAGAACACACCAGCATGCAGTCACACGTTACACCAGAACGCACCAGAACACACCAGCATGCAGTCACACAATGCACCAGAACACACCATCATGTAGTCACACAATGCACCAGAACAGAACAGCATGAACCCACACAATGAACCAGAACACAACAGCAGGCGCCCACACAAGGTACCAGAACACAACACCATGCAGCCACACAATGCACAAGAACACAGCAGCATGCACCCACACAATGCACCAAAACACAACAGCATGCAGCCACACAATGCACCAGAACACACCAGCATGCACCACACAATGCACCTGAACAGCATGCAGCCACACAATGCACCAGAACACAACAGCATGCAGTCACACAATGCACCAGAAGAAAGCAGCATGCTTCCACACAATGCACGAGAAAACAGCAGCATGCAGTCACACAATGCACCAGAACACAACAGCATGCAGTCACACAATGCACCAGAACAAAGCAGCATGCACCCACACAATGCACCAGAACACACCAGCATGCACCACACAATGCACTAGAACACAACAGCATGCAGTCACACGTTGCACCAGAACACACCAGCATGCAGTCACACAATGCACCAGAACACACCAGCATGCAGTCACACAATGCACCAGAACACACCATCATGTAGTCGCACAATGCACCAGAACAGAGCAGCATGCACCCACACAATGCACCAATACACAGCAGCATGCAGCCAAACGATACACCAGAACACAACAGCATGCAGCCACACAGTGCACCAGAACACTAAGGCATGCAGCAACACAATGCACCAGAGCACACCAGCATGCACCACACACGGCACCAGAACAGCATGCAGCCACACAATGCACCAGAACACAACAGCATGCAGCCACACAGTGCACCAGAACACACCATCATGTAGTCGCACAATGCACCAGAACAGAGCAGCATGCACCCACACAATGCACCAATACACAGCAGCATGCAGCCAAACGATACACCAGAACACAACAGCATGCAGCCACACAGTGCACCAGAACACTAAGGCATGCAGCAACACAATGCACCAGAGCACACCAGCATGCACCACACACGGCACCAGAACAGCATGCAGCCACACAATGCACCAGAACACAACAGCATGCAGTCACACAGTGCACCAGAACAATACGGCATGCAGCCACACAATGCACCAGAACACTACGGCATGCAGCCACACAGTGCACCAAAACACACCAGCATGCACCACACAATGCACCTGAACAGCATGCAGCAACACAATGCACCAGAACACAACAGCATACAGCCACACAATAGACCAGAACGCAACGACATGCAGCCCAACAATACACCAGAACACAACAGCATGCACCCACACAATGCACCAGAACTCAACAGCATGCACCCAAACAATACACCAGAACAGAGAAGCATGCTTCCACCCAATGCACCAGAACACAGCAGCATGCAGTCACACAGTGCACCAGAACACTACGGCATGCAGCCACACAATGCACCAAAACACAACAGCATGCAGCCACACAATGCACCAGAACACACCAGCATGCACCACACTATGCAACAAAACACAAACGCATGCAGCCACACAATGCACCAGAACACTACGGCATGCAGCCACACAGTGCACCAAAACACAACAGCATGCAGCCACACAATGCACCAGAACACACCAGCATGCACCACACAATGCACCTGAACAGCATGCAGCAACACAATGCACCAGAACACAACGGCATGCAGTCACACAATGCACCAGAAGAAAGCAGCATGCTTGCACACAATGCACCAGAAAACAGCAGCATGCAGTCACACAATAACCAGAACACAACTGCATGCAGTCACACAATGCACCAGAACAAAGCAGCATGCACCCACACAATGCACCAGAACACACCAGCATGCACCACACAATGCACTAGAACACAACAGAATGCAGTCACACGTTGCACCAGAACACACCAGCATGCAGTCACACAATGCACCAGAACACACCATCATGTAGTCACACAATGCACCAGAAAAGAGCAGCATGCACCCACACAATGCACCAGAACACAACAGCAGGCGCCCACACAAGGCACCAGAACACAACACCATGCAGCCAAACAATGCACCAGAACAGAGCAGCATGCACCCACACAATGCACCAGAACACAACAGCATACAGCCACACAATAGACCAGAACACAACGACATGCATCCAAACAATACACCAGAACACAACAGCATGCAGCCATACAATGCACCAGAACTCAACAGCATGCACCCACACAATACACCAGAACAGAGCAGCATGCTTCCACACAATGCACCAGAACACAGCAGCATGCAGTCACACAATGCACCAAAACACTACGGCATGCAGCCACACAATGCACCAAAACACAACAGCATGCAGCCACACAATGCACCAGAACACACCAGCATGCACCACACTATGCAACAAAACACAACAGCATGCAGCCACACAATGCACCAGAACACTACGGCATGCAGCCACACAATGCACCAGAACAGAACAGCATGCACCCACACAATGAACCAGAACACAACAGCAGGTGCCCACACAAGGTACCAGAACACAACACCATGCAGCCAAACAATGCACCAGAACAGAGCAGTATGCGCCCACACAATGCACCAGGACACATCAGCATGCAGCCACACAATGCACCAGAACACATCAGCATGCAGTCACACAATGCACCAGAACACACCAGCATACAGTCACACAATGCACCAGAAAACACCAGCATGCAGTCACAAAATGCACCAGAACACAACAGCATGCAGTCACACAATGCACCAGAACACACCAGCATGCAGCCACACAATGCACCAGAACACACCAGCATGCACCACACAATGCACCAGAACACAACAGCATGCAGTCACACAATGCACCAGAACACACCAGCATGCAGTCACATAATGTATCAGAACAGAGCGGCATGCACCCACACAATGCACCAGAACACACCAGCATGCAGTCACATAATGTATTAGAACAGAGCAGCATGCACCCACACAATGCACCAGAACACACCAGCATGCAGTCACACAATGCACCAGAGCAAACTAGCATGCAGTCACACAATGCACCAGAAAACAGCAGCATGTGCCCACATAATGCAACAGAAGAGCATGCAGCCACACAATGCACAAGAACACAGCAGCATGCACCCACACAATGCACCAAAACACAACAGCATGCAGCCACACAATGCACCAGAACACACCAGCATGCACCACACAATGCACCTGAACAGCATGCAGCCACACAATGCATAGGAACACAACAGCATGCAGTCACACAATGCACCAGAAGAAAGCGGCATGCTTCCACACAATGCACGAGAAAACAGCAGCATGCAGTCACACAATGCACCAGAACACAACAGCATGCAGTCACACAATGCACCAGAACAAAGCAGCATGCACCCACACAATGCACCAGAACACACCAGCATGCACCACACAATGCACTAGAATACAACAGCATGCAGTCACACGTTGCACCAGAAAACACCAGCATGCAGTCACACAATGCACCAGAACACACCAGCATGCAGTCACACAATGCACCAGAACACACCATCATGTAGTCACACAATGCACCAGAACAGAGCAGCATGCACCCACACAGTGCACCAATACACAGCAGCATAAGGCCAAACGATACACCAGAACACAACAGCAAGCAGCCACACAGTGCACCAGAACACTAAGGCATGCAGCAACACAATGCACCAGAGCACACCAGCATGCACCACACACAGCACCAGAACAGCATGCAGCCACACAATGCACCAGAACACAACAGCATGCAGTCACACAGTGCACCAGAACCCTACGGCATGCAGCCACACAATGCACCAAAACACAACAGCATGCAGCCACACAATGCACCAGAACACACCAGCATGCACCACACTATGCAACAAAACACAACAGCATGCAGCCACACAATGCACCAGAACACTACGACATGCAGCCACAGTGCACCAAAACACAACAGCATGCAGCCACACAATGCACCAGAACACACCAGCATGCACCACACAATGCACCTGAACAGCATGCAGCAACACAATGCACCAGAACACAACAGCATACAGCCACACAATAGACCAGAACGCAACGACATGCAGCCCAACAATGCACCAGAACACAACAGCATGCAGTCACACAGTGCACCAGAACACTACGGCATGCAGCCACACAATGCACCAAAACACAACAGCATGCAGCCACACAATGCACCAGAACACAACAGCATGCAGTCACACAATGCACCAAAACATACCAGCATGCAGTCACACAATGCAACAGAACACACCAGCATGCAGTCACACAATGCACCAGAACCCAACAGCATTCAGTCACACAATGCACCAGAACATACCACCATGCAGTCACACAATGCACCAGTACACACCAGCATGCAGCACACAATGTATCAGAACAAAGCAGCATGCAGCCACACAATGCACCAGAACAGAGCAGCATGCACCCACCCAATGCACCAGAACACACCAGCATGCAGTCACGCAGTGCACCAGAACAAACTAGCATGCAGTCACACAGTGCACCAGAACACAGCAGCATTTGCCCACACAATGCAACAAAACAAAACAGCATGCAGTCACACAATGCACAAGAACACAGCAGCATGCACCCACACAATGCACCAGAACACAACAGCATGCAGCCACACAACAGACCAGAACACAACGACATGCAGCCGAACAATACACCAGAACACAACAGCATGCAGCCACACAATGCACCAGAACACAACGGCATGCAGCCACACACTGCACCAAAACACAACAGCATGCAGCCACACAATGCACCAGAACACACCAGCATGCACCACACAATGCACCACAACACAGCATGCAGCCACACAATAGACCAGAACACTACAGCATGCAGCCACACAATGCACCAAAACACAACAGCATGCAGCCACACAATGCACCAGAACACACCAGCATGCACCACACAATGCACCTGAACAGCATGTAGCCACACAATGCACCAGAACAGAGCAGTATGCTTTCGCACAATGCACCAGAACACAGCAGCATGCAGTCACAATGCACCAGAACACAACAGCATGCAGTCACACAATGCACCAGAACAGAGCAGCATGCACCCACCCAATGCACCAGAACACACCAGCATGCACAACACAATGCACAAGAACACAACAGCATGCACCCACACAATGCACCAGAACACAACAGCATGCAGCCACACAATAGACCAGAACACAATGACATGCAGCCAAACGATACACCAGAACACAACAGCATGCAGCCACACAGTGCACCAGAACACTAAGGCATGCAGCAACACAATGTACCAGAGCACACCAGCATGCACCACACACGGCACCAGAACAGCATGCAGCCACACAATGCACCAGAACACAACAGCATGCAGTCACACAATGCACAAGAACACAACAGCATGCAGTCACACAATGCACCAGAAAACACCAGCATACAGTCACAAAATGCGCCAGAACACAACAGCATGCACCCACACAATGCACCAGAACACATCAGCATGCACCACCCAATGCACCAGAACACACCAACATGCAGTCACACGTTACACCAGAACGCACCAGAACACACCAGCATGCAGTCACACAATGCACCAGAACATACCATCATGTAGTCACACAATGCACCAGAACAGCATGAACCCACACAATGAACCAGAACACAACAGCAGGCACCCACACAAGGTACCAGAACACAACACCATGCAGCCAAACAATGCACCAGAACAGAGCAGTATGCGCCCACACAATGCACCAGGACACAGCAGCATGCAGCCACACAATGCACCAGAACACATCAGCATGCAGTCACACAATGCACCAGAACACACCAGCATACAGTCACACAATGCACCAGAAAACACCAGCATGCAGTCACAAAATGCACCAGAACACAACAGCATGCAGTCACACAATGCACCAGAACAAACCAGCATGCAGCCTCACAATGCACCAGAACACACCAGCATGCAGTCACATAATGTATCAGAACAGAGCGGCATGCACCCACACAATGCACCAGAACACACCAGCATGCAGTCACATAATGTATCAGAACAGAGCAGCATGCACCCACACAATGCACCAGAACACACCAGCATGCAGTCACACAATGCACCAGAGCAAACTAGCATGCAGTCACACAATGCACCAGAAAACAGCAGCATGTGCCCACACAATGCAACACAACAGAAGAGCATGCAGCCACACAATGCACAAGAACACAGCAGCATGCACCCACACAATGCACCAGAACACACCAGCATGCACCACACAATGCACCTGAACAGCATGCAGCCACACAATGCACCAGAACACAACAGCATGCAGTCACACAATGCACCAGAAGAAAGCAGCATGCTTCCACACAATGCACGAGAAAACAGCAGCATGCAGTCACACAATGCACCAGAACAAAGCAGCATGCACCCACACAATGCACCAGAACACACCAGCATGCACCACACAATGCACTAGAACACAACAGCATGCAGTCACACGTTGCACCAGAACACACCAGCATGCAGTCACACAATGCACCAGAACACACCAGCATGCAGTCACACAATGCACCAGAACACACCATCATGTAGTCACACAATGCACCAGAACAGAGCAGCATGCACCCACACAATGCACCAATACACAGCAGCATGCAGCCAAACGATACACCAGAACACAACAGCATGCAGCCACACAGTGCACCAGAACACTAAGGCATGCAGCAACACAATGCACCAGAGCACACCAGCATGCACCACACACGGCACCAGAACAGCATGCAGCCACACAATGCACCAGAACACAACAGCATGCAGTCACACAGTGCAACAGAACACTACAGCATGCAGCCACACAATGCACCAAAACACAACAGCATGCAGCTACACAATGCACCAGAACTCACCAGAATGCACCACACTATGCAACAAAACACAACAGCATGCAGCCACACAATGCACCATAACACTACGGCATGCAGCCACACAGTGCACCAAAACACAACAGCATGCAGCCACACAATGCACCAGAACACACCAGCATGCACCACACAATGCACCTGAACAGCATGCAGCAACACAATGCACCAGAACACAACAGCATACAGCCACACAATAGACCAGAACGCAACGACATGCAGCCCAACAATACACCAGAACACAACAGCATGCACCCACACAATGCACCAGAACTCAACAGCATGCACCCAAACAATACACCAGAACAGAGAAGCATGCTTCCACACAATGCACCAGAACACAGCAGCATGCAGTCACACAGTGCACCAGAACACTACGGCATGCAGCCACACAATGCACCAAAACACAACAGCATGCAGCCACACAATGCACCAGAACACACCAGCACGCGCCACACTATGCAACAAAACACAACAGCATGCACCCACACAATGCACCAGAACACTACGGCATGCAGCCACACAGTGCACCAAAACACAACAGCATGCAGCCACACAATGCACCAGAACACACCAGCATGCACCACACAATGCACCTGAACAGCATGCAGCAACACAATGCACCAGAACACAAAGGCATGCAGTCACACAATGCACCAGAAGAAAGCAGCATGCTTGCACACAATGCACCAGAAAACAGCAGCATGCAGTCACACAATAACCAGAACACAACTGCATGCAGTCACACAATGCACCAGAACAAAGCAGCATGCACCCACACAATGCACCAGAACACACCAGCATGCACCACACAATGCACTAGAACACAACAGCATGCAGTCACACGTTGCACCAGAACACACCAGCATGCAGTCACACAATGCACCAGAACACACCATCATGTAGTCACACAATGCACCAGAAAAGAGCAGCATGCACCCACACAATGCACCAGAACACAACAGCAGGCGCCACACAAGGCACCAGAACACAACACCATGCAGCCAAACAATGCACCAGAACAGAGCAGCATGCACCCACACAATGCACCAGAACACAACAGCATACAGCCACACAATAGACCAGAACACAACGACATGCATCCAAACAATACACCAGAACACAACAGCATGCAGCCATACAATGCACCAGAACTCAACAGCATGCACCCACACAATACACCAGAACAGAGCAGCATGCTTCCACACAATGCACCAGAACACAGCAGCATGCAGTCACACAATGCACCAAAACATTACGGCATGCAGCCACACAATGCACCAAAACACAACAGCATGCAGCCACACAATGCACCAGAACACACCAGCATGCACCACACTATGCAACAAAACACAACAGCATGCAGCCACACAATGCACCAGAACACTACGGCATGCAGCCACACAATGCACCAGAACAGCATGCACCCACACAATGAACCAGAACACAACAGCAGGTGCCCACACAAGGTACCAGAACACAACACCATGCAGCCAAACAATGCACCAGAACAGAGCAGTATGCGCCCACACAATGCACCAGGACACATCAGCATGCAGCCACACAATGCACCAGAACACATCAGCATGCAGTCACACAATGCACCAGAACACACCAGCATACAGTCACACAATGCACCAGAAAACACCAGCATGCAGTCACAACATGCACCAGAACACAACAGCATGCAGTCACACAATGCACCAGAACACACCAGCATGCAGCCACACAATGCACCAGAACACACCAGCATGCACCACACAATGCACCAGAACACAACAGCATGCAGTCACACAATGCACCAGAACACACCAGCATGCAGTCACATAATGTATCAGAACAGAGCAGCATGCACCCACACAATGCACCAGAACACACCAGCATGCAGTCACATAATGTATCAGAACAGAGCAGCATGCACCCACACAATGCACCAGAACACACCAGCATGCAGTCACACAATGCACCAGAGCAAACTAGCATGCAGTCACACAATGCACCAGAAAACAGCAGCATGTGCCCACATAATGCAACAGAAGAGCATGCAGCCACACAATGCACAAGAACACAGCAGCATGCACCCACACAATGCACCAAAACACAACAGCATGCAGCCACACAATGCACCAGAACACACCAGCATGCACCACACAATGCACCTGAACAGCATGCAGCCACACAATGCATAGGAACACAACAGCATGCAGTCACACAATGCACCAGAAGAAAGCGGCATGCTTCCACACAATGCACGAGAAAACAGCAGCATGCAGTCACACAATGCACCAGAACACAACAGCATGCAGTCACACAATGCACCAGAACAAAGCAGCATGCACCCACACAATGCACCAGAACACACCAGCATGCACCACACAATGCACTAGAACACAACAGCATGCAGTCACACGTTGCACCAGAACACACCAGCATGCAGTCACACAATGCACCAGAACCCACCAGCATGCAGTCACACAATGCACCAGAACGCACCATCATGTAGTCACACAATGCACCAGAACAGAGCAGCATGCACCCACACAATGCACCAATACACAGCAGCATGCAGCCAAACGATACACCAGAACACAACAGCAAGCAGCCACACAGTGCACCAGAACACTAAGGCATGCAGCAACACAATGCACCAGAGCACACCAGCATGCACCACACACGGCACCAGAACAGCATGCAGCCACACAATGCACCAGAACACAACAGCATGCAGTCACACAGTGCACCAGAACACTACGGCATGCAGCCACACAATGCACCAAAACACAACAGCATGCAGCCACAAAATGCACCAGAACACACCAGCATGCACCACACTATGCAACAAAACACAACAGCATGCAGCCACACAATGCACCAGAACACTACGACATGCAGCCACAGTGCACCAAAACACAACAGCATGCAGCCACACAATGCACCAGAATACACCAGCATGCACCACACAATGCACCTGAACAGCATGCAGCAACACAATGCACCAGAACACAACAGCATACAGCCACACAATAGACCAGAACGCAACGACATGCAGCCCAACAATGCACCAGAACACAACAGCATGCAATCACACAGTGCACCAGAACACTACGGCATGCAGCCACACAATGCACCAAAACACAACAGCATGCAGCCACACAATGCACCAGAACACACCAGCATGCACCACACTATGCAACAAAACACAACAGCATGCAGCCACACAATGCACCAGAACACTACGACATGCAGCCACAGTGCACCAAAACACAACAGCATGCAGCCACACAATGCACCAGAACACACCAGCATGCACCACACAATGCACCTGAACAGCATGCAGCAACACAATGCACCAGAACACAACAGCATACAGCCACACAATAGACCAGAACGCAACGACATGCAGCCCAACAATACACCAGAACACAACAGCATGCACCCACACAATGCACCAGAACTCAACAGCATGCACCCAAACAATACACCAGAACAGAGAAGCATGCTTCCACACAATGCACCAGAACACAGCAGCATGCAGTCGCACAGTGCACCAGAACACTACGGCATGCAGCCACACAATGCACCAAAACACAACAGCATGCAGCCACACAATGCACCAGAACACAACAGCATGCACCACCCTATGCAACAAAACACAACAGCATGCAGCCACACAATGCACCAGAACACTACGGCATGCAGCAACACAGTGCACCAAAACACAACAGCATGCAGCCACACAATGCACCAGAACACACCAGCATGCACCACACAATGCAACTGAACAGCATGCAGCAACACAATGCCCCAGAACACAAAGGCATGCAGTCACACAATGCACCAGAAGAAAGCAGCATGCTTGCACACAATGCACCAGAAAACAGCAGCATGCAGTCACACAATAACCAGAACACAACTGCATGCAGTCACACAATGCACCAGAACAAAGCAGCATGCACCCACACAATGCACCAGAACACACCAGCATGCACCACACAATGCACTAGAACACAACAGCATGCAGTCACACATTGCACCAGAACACACCAGCATGCAGCCACACAATGCACCAGAAAACAACAGCATGCAGTCACGCAATGCACCCGAAGAAAGCAGCATGCTTCCACACAATGCACCAGAAAACAGCAGGATGCAGTCACACAATAACCAGAACACAACAGCATGCACCCACACAATGCACCAGAAAACATCAGCATGCACCACACAATGCACCAGAACACACCAGCATGCAGTCACACGTTGCACCAGAATGCACCAGAACACACCAGCATGCAGTCACACAATGCACCAGAACATACCATCATGTAGTCAAACAATGCACCAGAACAGCATGCACCCACACAATGCACCAGAACACAACAGCAGGTGCCCACACAAGGTACCAGAATACAACACCATGCAGCCAAACAATGCACCAGAACAGAGCAGTATGCACCCACACAATGCACCAGGACACAGCAGCATGCAGTCACACAATGCACCAGAAAAAACCAGCATGCAGTCACAAAATGCACCAGAACACAACAGCATGCAGTCACACAATGCACCAGAACACACCAGCATGCAGCCACACAATGCACCAGAACACACCAGCATGCACCACACAATGCACCAGAACACAACAGCATGCAGTCACACAATGCACCAGAACACACCAGCATGCAGTCACATAATGTATCAGAACAGAGCAGCATGCACCCACACAATGCACCAGAACACACCAGCATGCACCACACAATGCACGTGAACATCATGTTGCCACACAATGCACCAGAACACAACAGCATGCAGTCACACAATGCACCAGAAGAAAGCAGCATGCTTCCACACAATGCACCAGAAAACAGCAGCATGCAGTCACACAATGCACCAGAACACAACAGCATGCAGTCACACAATGCACGAGAACAAACTAGCATGCAGTCACACAATGCACCAGAAAACAGCAGCATGTGCCCACACAATGCAACACAACAGAAGAGCATGCAGCCACACAATGCACAAGAACACAGCAGCATGCACCCACACAATGCACCAAAACACATCAGCATGCAGCCACACAATGCACCAGAACACACCAGCATGCACCACACAATGCACCTGAACAGCATGCAGCCACACAATGCACCAGAACACAACAGCATGCAGTCACACAATGCACCAGAAGAAAGCAGCATGCTTCCACACAATGCACCAGAAAACAGCAGCATGCAGTCACACAATGCACCAGAACACAACAGCATGCAGTCACACAATGCACCAGAACAAAGCAGCATGCACCCACACAATGCACCAGAACACACCAGCATGCACCACACAATGCACTAGAACACAACAGCATGCAGTCACACGTTGCACCAGAACACACCAGCATGCAGTCACACAATGCACCAGAACACACCAGCATGCAGTCACAAAATGCACCAGAACACAACAGCATGCAGTCACACAATGCACCAGAACACACCAGCATGCACCACACTATGCAACAAAACACAACAGCATGCACCACACTATGCAACAAAACACAACAGCATGCAGCCACACAATGCACCAGAACACTACGGCATGCAGCCACACAATGCACCAAAACACAACAGCATGCAGCCACACAATGCACCAGAACACACCAGCATGCACCCACACAATGCACCAGAACACATCAGCATGCACCACCCAATGCACCAGAACACACCAGCATGCAGTCACACGTTACACCAGAACGCACCAGAACACACCAGCATGCAGTCACACAATGCACCAGAACACACCATCATGTAGTCACACAATGCACCAGAACAGAACAGCATGAACCCACACAATGAACCAGAACACAACAGCAGGCGCCCACACAAGGTACCAGAACACAACACCATGCAGCCACACAATGCACAAGAACACAGCAGCATGCACCCACACAATGCACCAAAACACAACAGCATGCAGCCACACAATGCACCAGAACACACCAGCATGCACCACACAATGCACCTGAACAGCATGCAGCCACACAATGCACCAGAACACAACAGCATGCAGTCACACAATGCACCAGAAGAAAGCAGCATGCTTCCACACAATGCACGAGAAAACAGCAGCATGCAGTCACACAATGCACCAGAACACAACAGCATGCAGTCACACAATGCACCAGAACAAAGCAGCATGCACCCACACAATGCACCAGAACACACCAGCATGCACCACACAATGCACTAGAACACAACAGCATGCAGTCACACGTTGCACCAGAACACACCAGCATGCAGTCACACAATGCACCAGAACACACCAGCATGCAGTCACACAATGCACCAGAACACACCATCATGTAGTCGCACAATGCACCAGAACAGAGCAGCATGCACCCACACAATGCACCAATACACAGCAGCATGCAGCCAAACGATACACCAGAACACAACAGCATGCAGCCACACAGTGCACCAGAACACTAAGGCATGCAGCAACACAATGCACCAGAGCACACCAGCATGCACCACACACGGCACCAGAACAGCATGCAGCCACACAATGCACCAGAACACAACAGCATGCAGCCACACAGTGCACCAGAACACACCATCATGTAGTCGCACAATGCACCAGAACAGAGCAGCATGCACCCACACAATGCACCAATACACAGCAGCATGCAGCCAAACGATACACCAGAACACAACAGCATGCAGCCACACAGTGCACCAGAACACTAAGGCATGCAGCAACACAATGCACCAGAGCACACCAGCATGCACCACACATGGCACCAGAACAGCATGCAGCCACACAATGCACCAGAACACAACAGCATGCAGTCACACAGTGCACCAGAACAATACGGCATGCAGCCACACAATGCACCAGAACACTACGGCATGCAGCCACACAGTGCACCAAAACACACCAGCATGCACCACACAATGCACCTGAACAGCATGCAGCAACACAATGCACCAGAACACAACAGCATACAGCCACACAATAGACCAGAACGCAACGACATGCAGCCCAACAATACACCAGAACACAACAGCATGCACCCACACAGTGCACCAGAACTCAACAGCATGCACCCAAACAATACACCAGAACAGAGAAGCATGCTTCCACCCAATGCACCAGAACACAGCAGCATGCAGTCACACAGTGCACCAGAACACTACGGCATGCAGCCACACAATGCACCAAAACACAACAGCATGCAGCCACACAATGCACCAGAACACACCAGCATGCACCACACTATGCAACAAAACACAACAGCATGCAGCCACACAATGCACCAGAACACTACGGCATGCAGCCACACAGTGCACCAAAACACAACAGCATGCAGCCACACAATGCACCAGAACACACCAGCATGCACCACACAATGCACCTGAACAGCATGCAGCAACACAATGCACCAGAACACAACGGCATGCAGTCACACAATGCACCAGAAGAAAGCAGCATGCTTGCACACAATGCACCAGAAAACAGCAGCATGCAGTCACACAATAACCAGAACACAACTGCATGCAGTCACACAATGCACCAGAACAAAGCAGCATGCACCCACACAATGCACCAGAACACACCAGCATGCACCACACAATGCACTAGAACACAACAGAATGCAGTCACACGTTGCACCAGAACACACCAGCATGCAGTCACACAATGCACCAGAACACACCATCATGTAGTCACACAATGCACCAGAAAAGAGCAGCATGCACCCACACAATGCACCAGAACACAACAGCAGGCGCCCACACAAGGCACCAGAACACAACACCATGCAGCCAAACAATGCACCAGAACAGAGCAGCATGCACCCACACAATGCACCAGAACACAACAGCATACAGCCACACAATAGACCAGAACACAACGACATGCATCCAAACAATACACCAGAACACAACAGCATGCAGCCATACAATGCACCAGAACTCAACAGCATGCACCCACACAATACACCAGAACAGAGCAGCATGCTTCCACACAATGCACCAGAACACAGCAGCATGCAGTCACACAATGCACCAAAACACTACGGCATGCAGCCACACAATGCACCAAAACACAACAGCATGCAGCCACACAATGCACCAGAACACACCAGCATGCACCACACTATGCAACAAAACACAACAGCATGCAGCCACACAATGCACCAGAACACTACGGCATGCAGCCACACAATGCACCAGAACAGAACAGCATGCACCCACACAATGAACCAGAACACAACAGCAGGTGCCCACACAAGGTACCAGAACACAACACCATGCAGCCAAACAATGCACCAGAACAGAGCAGTATGCGCCCACACAATGCACCAGGACACATCAGCATGCAGCCACACAATGCACCAGAACACATCAGCATGCAGTCACACAATGCACCAGAACACACCAGCATACAGTCACACAATGCACCAGAAAACACCAGCATGCAGTCACAAAATGCACCAGAACACAACAGCATGCAGTCACACAATGCACCAGAACACACCAGCATGCAGCCACACAATGCACCAGAACACACCAGCATGCACCACACAATGCACCAGAACACAACAGCATGCAGTCACACAATGCACCAGAACACACCAGCATGCAGTCACATAATGTATCAGAACAGAGCGGCATGCACCCACACAATGCACCAGAACACACCAGCATGCAGTCACATAATGTATTAGAACAGAGCAGCATGCACCCACACAATGCACCAGAACACACCAGCATGCAGTCACACAATGCACCAGAGCAAACTAGCATGCAGTCACACAATGCACCAGAAAACAGCAGCATGTGCCCACATAATGCAACAGAAGAGCATGCAGCCACACAATGCACAAGAACACAGCAGCATGCACCCACACAATGCACCAAAACACAACAGCATGCAGCCACACAATGCACCAGAACACACCAGCATGCACCACACAATGCACCTGAACAGCATGCAGCCACACAATGCATAGGAACACAACAGCATGCAGTCACACAATGCACCAGAAGAAAGCGGCATGCTTCCACACAATGCACGAGAAAACAGCAGCATGCAGTCACACAATGCACCAGAACACAACAGCATGCAGTCACACAATGCACCAGAACAAAGCAGCATGCACCCACACAATGCACCAGAACACACCAGCATGCACCACACAATGCACTAGAATACAACAGCATGCAGTCACACGTTGCACCAGAACACACCAGCATGCAGTCACACAATGCACCAGAACACACCAGCATGCAGTCACACAATGCACCAGAACACACCATCATGTAGTCACACAATGCACCAGAACAGAGCAGCATGCACCCACACAGTGCACCAATACACAGCAGCATAAGGCCAAACGATACACCAGAACACAACAGCAAGCAGCCACACAGTGCACCAGAACACTAAGGCATGCAGCAACACAATGCACCAGAGCACACCAGCATGCACCACACACAGCACCAGAACAGCATGCAGCCACACAATGCACCAGAACACAACAGCATGCAGTCACACAGTGCACCAGAACCCTACGGCATGCAGCCACACAATGCACCAAAACACAACAGCATGCAGCCACACAATGCACCAGAACACACCAGCATGCACCACACTATGCAACAAAACACAACAGCATGCAGCCACACAATGCACCAGAACACTACGACATGCAGCCACAGTGCACCAAAACACAACAGCATGCAGCCACACAATGCACCAGAACACACCAGCATGCACCACACAATGCACCTGAACAGCATGCAGCAACACAATGCACCAGAACACAACAGCATACAGCCACACAATAGACCAGAACGCAACGACATGCAGCCCAACAATGCACCAGAACACAACAGCATGCAGTCACACAGTGCACCAGAACACTACGGCATGCAGCCACACAATGCACCAAAACACAACAGCATGCAGCCACACAATGCACCAGAACACACCAGCATGCACCACACTATGCAACAAAACACAACAGCATGCAGCCACACAATGCACCAGAACACTACGACATGCAGCCACAGTGCACCAAAACACAACAGCATGCAGGCACACAATGCACCAGAACACACCAGCATGCACCACACAATGCACCTGAACAGCATGCAGCAACACAATGCACCAGAACACAACAGCATACAGCCACACAATAGACCAGAACGCAACGACATGCAGCCCAACAATACACCAGAACACAACAGCATGCACCCACACAATGCACCAGAACTCAACAGCATGCACCCAAACAATACACCAGAACAGAGAAGCATGCTTCCACACAATGCACCAGAACACAGCAGCATGCAGTCACACAGTGCACCAGAACACTACGGCATGCAGCCACACAATGCACCAAAACACAACAGCATGCAGCCACACAATGCACCAGAACACACCAGCATGCACCACACTATGCAACAAAACACAACAGCATGCAGCCACACAATGCACCAGAACACTACGGCATGCAGCCACACAGTGCACCAAAACACAACAGCATGCAGCCACACAATGCACCAGAGCACACCAGCATGCACCACACAATGCACCTGAACAGCATGCAGCAACACAATGCACCAGAACACAACGGCATGCAGTCACACAATGCACCAGAAGAAAGCAGCATGCTTGCACACAATGCACCAGAAAACAGCAGCATGCAGTCACACAATAACCAGAACACAACTGCATGCAGTCACACAATGCACCAGAACAAAGCAGCATGCACCCACACAATGCACCAGAACACACCAGCATGCACCACACAATGCACTAGAACACAACAGCATGCAGTCACACATTGCACCAGAACACACCAGCATGCAGCCACACAATGCACCAGAAAACAACAGCATGCAGTCACGCAATGCACCAGAAGAAAGCAGCATGCTTCCACACAATGCACCAGAAAACAGCAGGATGCAGTCACACAATAACCAGAACACAACAGCATGCACCCACACAATGCAGCAGAAAACATCAGCATGCACCACACAATGCACCAGAACACACCAGCATGCAGTCACACGTTGCAACAGAATGCACCAGAACACACCAGCATGCAGTCACACAATGCACCAGAACATACCATCATGTAGTCAAACAATGCACCAGAACAGCATGCACCCACACAATGCACCAGAACACAACAGCAGGTGCCCACACAAGGTACCAGAATACAACACCATGCAGCCAAACAATGCACCAGAACAGAGCAGTATGCGCCCACACAATGCACTAGGACAAAGCAGCATGCAGCCACACAATGCACTAGAACACATCAGCATGCAGTTACACAATGCACCAGAACACACCAGCATACAGTCACACAATGCACCAGAAAAAACCAGCATGCAGTCACAAAATGCACCAGAACACAACAGCATGCAGTCACACAATGCACCAGAACACACCAGCATGCAGCCACACAATACACCAGAACACACCAGCATGCACCACACAATGCACCAGAACACACTAGCATGCAGTCACACAATGCACCAGAACACACCAGCATGCAGTCACATAATGTATCAGAACAGAGCAGCATGCACCCACACAATGCACCAGAACACACCAGCATGCACCACACAATGCACGTGAACATCATGCAGCCACACAATGCACCAGAACACAACAGCATGCAGTCACACAATGCACCAGAAGAAAGCAGCATGCTTCCACACAATGCACCAGAAAACAGCAGCATGCAGTCACACAATGCACCAGAACACAACAGCATGCAGTCACACAATGCACGAGAACAAACTAGCATGCAGTCACACAATGCACCAGAAAACAGCAGCATGTGCCCACACAATGCAACACAACAGAAGAGCATGCAGCCACACAATGCACAAGAACACAGCAGCATGCACCCACACAATGCACCAAAACACATCAGCATGCAGCCACACAATGCACCAGAACACACCAGCATGCACCACACAATGCACCTGAACAGCATGCAGCCACACAATGCACCAGAACACAACAGCATGCAGTCACACAATGCACCAGAAGAAAGCAGCATGCTTCCACAGAATGCACCAGAAAATAGCAGCATGCAGTCACACAATGCACCAGAACACAACAGCATGCAGTCACACAATGCACCAGAACACACCAGCATGCACCACACAATGCACCTGAACAGCATGCAGCCACACAATGCACCAGAACACAACAGCATGCAGTCACACAATGCACAAGAAGAAAGCAGCATGCTTCCACACAATGCACCAGAAAACAGCAGCATGCAGTCACACAATGCACCAGAACACAACAGCATGCAGTCACACAATGCACCAGAACAAAGCAGCATGCACCCACACAATGCACCAGAACACACCAGCATGCACCACACAATGCACTAGAACACAACAGCATGCAGTCACACGTTGCACCAGAACACACCAGCATGCAGTCACACAATGCACCAGAACACACCAGCATGCAGTCACAAAATGCACCAGAACAACAGCATGCAGTCACACAATGCACCAGAACACACCAGCATGCAGCCACACAATGCACCAGAACACACCAGCATGCACCACACTATGCAACAAAACACAACAGCATGCACCACACTATGCAACAAAACACAACAGCATGCAGCCACACAATGCACCAGAACACTACGGCATGCAGCCACACAATGCACCAAAACACAACAGCATGCAGCCACACAATGCACCAGAACACACCAGCATGCATCACACAATGCACCACACAATGCACCTGAACAGCATGCAGCCACACAATGCACCAGAAAACAACAGCATGCAGTCACGCAATGCACCAGAAGAAAGCAGCATGCTTCCACACAATGCACCAGAAAACAGCAGGATGCAGTCACACAATAACCAGAACACTACAGCATGCACCCACACAATGCACCAGAACACATCAGCATGCACCACACAATGCACCAGAACACACCAGCATGCAGTCACACGTTGCACCAGAACGCACCATCATGTAGTCAAACAATGCACCAGAACAGAACAGCATGCACCCACACAATGCACCAGAACACAACAGCAGGCGCCCACACAAGGTACCAGAACACAACACCATGCAGCCAAACAATGCACCAGAACAGAGCAGTTTGCGCCCACACAATGCACCAGGACACAGTAGCATGCAGCAACACAATGCACTAGAACACATCAGCATGCAGTCACACAATGCACCAGAACACACCAGCATACAGTCACACAATGCACCAGAAAACACCAGCATGCAGTCACAAAATGCACCAGAACACAAAAGCATGCAGTCACACAATGCACCAGAACACACCAGCATGCAGCCACACAATGCACCAGAACACACCAGCATGCACCACACAATGCACCAGAACACAACAGCATGCAGTCACACAATGCACCAGAACAAACCAGCATGCAGTCACATAATGTATCAGAACAGAGCAGCATGCACCCACACAATGCACCAGAACACACCAGCATGCAGTCACACAATGCACCAGAACAAACTAGCATGCAGTCACACAATGCACCAGAAAACAGCAGCATGTGCCCACACAATGCAACACAACCAGAAAACAACAGCATGCAGTCACAAAATGCACCAGAACACAACAGCATGCAGTCACACAATGCACCAGAACACACCAGCATGCAGCCACACAATGCACCAGAACACACCAGCATGCACCACACAATGCACAGGAACACAGCAGCATGCACCCTCACAATGCACCAAAACACAACAGCATGCAGCCACACAATGCACCAGAACACACCAGCATGCACCACACAATGCACCTGAACAGCATGCAGCCACACAATGCACCAGAACACAACAGCATGCAGTCACACAATGCACCAGAAGAAAGCAGCATGCAGTCACACAATGCACCAGAATACAGCAGCATGCAGTCACACAATGCACCAGAACACAACAGCATGCAGTCACACAATGCACCATAACAAAGCAGCATGCACCCACACAATGCACCAGAACACACCAGCATGCACCACACAATGCACTAGAACACAACAGCATGCAGTCACACAATGCACCAGAACACACCATCATGTAGTCAAACAATGCACCAGAACAGAACAGCATGCACCCACACAATGCACCAGAACACAACAGCAGGCGCCCACACAAGGTACCAGAACACAACACCATGCAGCCAAACAATGCACCAGAACAGAGCAGTATGCGCCCACACAATGCACCAGGACACAGCAGCATGCAGCCACACAATGCACTAGAACACATCAGCATGCAGTCACACAATGCACCAGAACACACCAGCATACAGTCACACAATGCACCAGAAAACACCAGCATGCAGTCACAAAATGCACCAGAACACAAAAGCATGCAGTCACACAATGTACCAGAACACACCAGCATGCAGCCACACAATGCACCAGAACACACCAGCATGCACCACACAATGCACCAGAACACAACAGCATGCAGTCACACAATGCACCAGAACACACCAGCATGCAGTCACATAATGTATCAGAACAGAGCAGCATGCACCCACACAATGCACCAGAACACACCAGCATGCAGTCACACAATGCACCAGAACAAACTAGCATGCTGTCACACAATGCACCAGAAAACAGCAGCATGTGCCCACACAATGCAACACAACCAGAAAACAACAGCATGCAGTCACAAAATGCACCAGAACACAGCAGCATGCAGTCACACAATGCACCAGAACACACCAGCATGCAGCCACACAATGCACCAGTACACACCAGCATGCACCAGACAATGCACAAGAACACAGCAGCATGCACCCTCACAATGCACCAAAACACAACAGCATGCAGCCACACAATGCACCAGAACACACCAGCATGCACCACACAATGCACCTGAACAGCATGCAGCCACACAATGCACCAGAACACAACAGCATGCAGCCACACAATGCACCAGAACACAACAGCATGCAGTCACACAATGCACCAGAAGAAAGCAGCATGCAGTCACACAATGCACCAGAATATAGCAGCATGCAGTCTCACAATGCACCAGAACACAACAGCATGCAGTCACACAATGCACCAGAACAAAGCAGCATCCACCCACACAATGCACCAGAACACACCAGCATGCACCACACAATGCACTAGAACACAACAGCATGCAGTCACACGTTGCACCAGAACACAACAGCATGCAGTCACACAATGCACCAGAACACACCAGCATGCAGTCACACAATGCACCAGAACACACCATCATGTAGTCACACAATGCACCAGAACAGTGCAGCATGCACCCACACAATGCACCAGAACACAACAGCAGGCGCCCACACAAGGAACCAGAACACAACACCATGCAGCCAAACAATGCACCAGAACAGAGCACCATGCGCCCACACAATGCACCAATACACAGCAGCATGCAGCCAAACGATACACCAGAACACTAAGGCATGCAGCAACACAATGCACCAGAGCACACCAGCATGCACAACACACGGCACCAGAACAGCATGCAGCCACACAATGCACCAGAACACAACAGCATGCAGTCACACAATGCACCAGAACACACCAGCATACAGTCACAAAATGGGCCAGAACACAACAGCATGCAGTCACACAATGCACCAGAACACATGAGCACGCAGTCACACAATGCACCAGAACACAACAGCGTGCAGTCACACAATGCACCAGAACAGAGCAGCATGCTTCCACACAATGCACCAGAACACAACAGCAAGCAGTCACACAATGCACCAGAACACAACAGTGTGCAGTCACACAATGCACCAGAACAGAGCAGAATGCACCCACACAATGCACCAGAACAGACCAGCATGCAGTCACAAAATGCGTCAGAACACAACAGCATGCAGTCACACGATGCGCCAAAACACACCAGCATGCAGCCACACAATGCACCAGAACACACCATCATGCACCACACAATGCACCAGAACACAACAGCATGCAGTCACATAATGCACCAGAACACACCAGCATGCAGTCACACAATGCACCTGAACACAACAGCATGCAGTCACAAAATGCACCAGACACACCAGCATGCACCACACAATGCACCAGAACACAGCAGCATGCAGCCACACAATGCAGCAGAACAGAGCAGCATGTGCCCAAACAATGCAACAAAACACAACAGCATGCAGCCACACAATGTACAAGAACACAGCAGCATGCACCCACACAATGCACCAGAACACAACAGCATACAGCCACACAATAGACCAGAACACAACGACATGCAGCCAAACAATACACCAGAACACAACAGCATGCAGCCACACAATGCACCAGAACTCAACAGCATGCACCCACACAATACACCAGAACAGAGCAGCATGCTTCCACACAATGCACCAGAACACAGCAGCATGCAGTCACACAGTGCACCAGAACACTACGGTATGCAGCCACACAATGCACCAAAACACAACAGCATGCAGCCACACAATGCACCAGAACACACCAGCATGCACCACACTATGCAACAAAACACAACAGCATGCAGCCACACAATGCACCAGAACACTACGGCATGCAGCCACACAGTGCACCAAAACACAACAGCATGCAGCCACACAATGCACCAGAACACATCAGCATGCACCACACAATGCACCTGAACAGCATGCAGCAACACAATGCACCAGAACACAACAGCATGCAGTCACACAATGCACCAGAAGAAGGCAGCATGCTTGCACACAATGCACCAGAAAACAGCAGCATGCAGTCACACAATAACCAGAACACAACTGCATGCAGTCACACAATGCACCAGAACAAAGCAGCATGCACCCACACAATGCACCAGAACACACCAGCATGCACCACACAATGCACTAGAACACAACAGCATGCAGTCACACGTTGCACCAGAACACACCAGCAGGCGCCCACACAAGGCACCAGAACACAACACCATGCAGCCAAACAATGCACCAGAACAGAGCAGCATGCACCCACACAATGCACCAGAACACAACAGCATACAGCCACACAATAGACCAGAACACAACAACATGCATCCAAACAATACACCAGAACACAACAGCATGCAGCCACACAATGCACCAGAACTCAACAGCATGCACCCACACAATACACCAGAACAGAGCAGCATGCTTCCACACAATGCACCAGAACACAGCAGCATGTAGTCACACAATGCACCAAAACACTACGGCATGCAGCCACACAATGCACCAAAACACAACAGCATGCAGCCACACAATGCACCAGAACACACCAGCATGCACCACACTATGCAACAAAACACAACAGCATGCAGCCACACAATGCACCAGAACACTACGACATGCAGCCACACAATGCACCAAAACACAACAGCATGCAGCCACACAATGCACCAGAACACACCAGCATGCACCACACAATGCACCTGAACAGCATGCAGCCACACAATGCACCAGAACACAACAGCATGCAGTCACACAATGCACCAGAAGAAAGCAGCATGCTTCCACACAATGCACCAGAAAACAGCAGGATGCAGTCACACAATAACCAGAACACAACAGCATGCACCCACACAATGCACCAGAACACACCAGCATGCAGTCACATAATGTATCAGAACAGAGCAGCATGCACCCACACAATGCACCAGAACACACCAGCATGCAGTCACACAATGCACCAGAACACACCAGCATGCAGTCACAAAATCCACCAGAACACACCATCATGTAGTCACACAATGCACCAGAACAGAGCAGCATGCACCCACACAATGCACCAGAACACAACAGCAGGTGCCCACACAAGGCACCAGAACACAACACCATGCAGCCAAACAATGCACCAGAACAGAGCAGCATGCACCCACACAATGCACCAGAACACAGCAGCATGCAGACACACAATGCACCAGAACACACCACCATGCAGTCACACAATGCACCAGAACACACCAGCATGCACCACACAATGTATCAGAACACAGCAGCATGCAGCCACATAATGCACCAGAACAGAGCAGCATGCACCCACACAATGCACCAGAACACACCAGCATGCAGTCACACAATGCACCAGAACAAACTAGCATGCAGTCACACAATGCACCAGAACACAGCAGCATGTGCCCACACAATGCAACACAACAGAAGAGCATGCAGCCACACAATGCACAAGAACACAGCAGCATGCACCCACACAATGCACCAAAACACAACAGCATGCAGCCACACAATGCACCAGAACACACCAGCATGCACCACACAATGCACCTGAACAGCATGCAGCCACACAATGCACCAGAACACAACAGCATGCAGTCACACAATGCACCAGAAGAAAGCAGCATGCTTCCACAGAATGCACCAGAAAATAGCAGCATGCAGTCACACAATGCACCAGAACACAACAGCATGCAGTCACACAATGCACCAGAACAATGCAGCATGCACTCACACAAGGCACCAGAACACAACACCATGCAGCCAAGCAATGCACCAGAGCAGAGCAGCATGCGCCCACACAATGCACCAGAGCAGAGCAGCATGCAGCCACACAATGCACAAGAACACAACAGCATTCAGTCACACAATGCACCAGAACACACCAGCTTACAGTCACAAAATGCACCAGAACACAACAGCATGCAGTCACACAATGCACCAGAACACACCAGCATGCAGCCACACAATGCACCAGAACACACCAGCATGCACCACACAATGCACCAGAACACAACAGCATGCAGTCACACAATGCACCAGAACATACCAGCGTGCAGTCACACAATGCAACAGAACACACCAGCATGCAGTCACACAATGCGCCAGAACACAACAGCATGCAGTCACACAAAGCACCAGAACACACCACCATGCAGTCACACAATGCACCAGAACACACCAGCATGCACCACACAATGTATCAGAACACAGCAGCATTCAGCTACACAATGCACCAGAACAGAGCAGCATGCACCCACACAATGCACCAGAACACACCAGCATGCAGTCACACAATGCACAAGAACAAACTAGCATGCAGTTGCACAATGCACCAGAACACAGCAGCATGTGCCCACACAATGCAACACAACAGAAGAGCATGCAGCCACACAATGCACCAGAAGAAAGCAGCATGCTTCCACAGAATGCACCAGAAAATAGCAGCATGCAGTCACACAATGCACCAGAACACAACAGCATGCAGTCACACAATGCACCAGAACAATGCAGCATGCACTCACACAAGGCACCAGAACACAACACCATGCAGCCAAGCAATGCACCAGAGCAGAGCAGCATGCGCCCACACAATGCACCAGAGCAGAGCAGCATGCAGCCACACAATGCACAAGAACACAACAGCATTCAGTCACACAATGCACCAGAACACACCAGCTTACAGTCACAAAATGCACCAGAACACAACAGCATGCAGTCACACAATGCACCAGAACACACCAGCATGCAGCCACACAATGCACCAGAACACACCAGCATGCACCACACAATGCACCAGAACACAACAGCATGCAGTCACACAATGCACCAGAACATACCAGCGTGCAGTCACACAATGCAACAGAACACACCAGCATGCAGTCACACAATGCGCCAGAACACAACAGCATGCAGTCACACAATGCACCAGAACACACCACCATGCAGTCACACAATGCACCAGAACACACCAGCATGCACCACACAATGTATCAGAACACAGCAGCATTCAGCTACACAATGCACCAGAACAGAGCAGCATGCACCCACACAATGCACCAGAACACACCAGCATGCAGTCACACAATGCACCAGAACACACCAGCATGCAGTCACACAATGCACAAGAACAAACTAGCATGCAGTTGCACAATGCACCAGAACACAGCAGCATGCACCCACACAATGCACCAGAACACAACAGCATGCAGCCACGCAATAGACCAGAACACAACGACATGCAGCCAAACAATATACCAGAACACAACAGCATGCAGCCACACAATGCACCAGAACACTACGGCATGCAGCCACACAATGCACCAAAACACAACAGCATGCAGCCACACAATGCACCAGAACACCCCAGCATGCACCTCACAATGCACCAGAACACAACAGCATGCAGCCACACAATAGACCAGAACACAATGGTATGCAGCCAAATGATACACCAGAACACAACAGCATGCAGCCACACAATAGACCAGAACACAATGGTATGCAGCCAAATGATACACCAGAACACAAAAGCATGCAGCAACACAATGCACCAAAACACACCAGCATGCACGCACACAATGCACCAGAACACATCAGCATACACCACACAATGCACCAGAACAGCATGCAGCCACACAATACACCAGAACACAACAGCATGCAGTCACACAATGCACAAGAACACAACAGCATGCAGTCACACAATGCACCAGAACACACCAGCATACAGTCACAAAATGTGCCAGAACACAACAGCATGCAGCCACACAATGCACCAGAACACACCAGCATACACCACACAATGCACCAGAACACAACAGCATGCAGTCACACAATGCACCGGAACATACCAGCTTGCAGTCTCACAATGCAACAGAACACACCAGCATGCAGTCACACAATGCACCAGAACACAACAGCATGCAGTCACACAATGCACCAGAACACACCACCATGCAGTCACACAATGCACCAGAACACACCAGCATGCACCACACAATGTATCAGAACACAGCAGCATGCAGCCACATAATGCACCAGAACAGAGCAGCATGCACCCACACAATGCACCAGAACACACCAGCATGCAGTCACACAATGCACCAGAACAAACTAGCATGCAGTCACACAATGCACCAGAACACAGCAGCATGTGCCCACACAATGCAACACAACAGAAGGGCATGCAGCCACACAATGCACAAGAACACAGCAGCATGCACCCACACAATGCACCAAAACACAACAGCATGCAGCCACACAATGCACCAGAACACACCAGCATGCACCACACAATGCACCTGAACAGCATGCAGCCACACAATGCACCAGAACACAACAGCATGCAGTCACACAATGCACCAGAAGAAAGCAGCATGCTTCCACAGAATGCACCAGAAAATAGCAGCATGCAGTCACACAATGCACCAGAACACAACAGCATGCAGTCACACAATGCACCAGAACAATGCAGCATGCACTCACACAAGGCACCAGAACACAACACCATGCAGCCAAACAATGCACCAGAGCAGCGTGCGCCCACACAATGCACCAGAGCAGAGCAGCATGCAGCCACACAATGCACAAGAACACAACAGCATTCAGTCACACAATGCACCAGAACACACCAGCATACAGTCACAAAATGCACCAGAACACAACAGCATGCAGTCACACAATGCACCAGAACACACCAGCATGCAGCC
The DNA here is from genome assembly GCA_963921515.1 of Calotriton arnoldi. Classification (NCBI taxonomy): domain Eukaryota; kingdom Metazoa; phylum Chordata; class Amphibia; order Caudata; family Salamandridae; genus Calotriton; species Calotriton arnoldi. Next base: position 479,122 of record CAWUFW010008311.1, read on the forward strand.
ACACAATGCACCAGAACACACTAGCATGCACCACACAATGCACCAGAACACAACAGCATGCAGTCACACAATGCACCAGAACATACCAGCGTGCAGTCACACAATGCAACAGAACACACCAGCATGCAGTCACACAATGCGCCAGAACACAACAGCATGCAGTCACACAATGCACCAGAACACACCACCATGCAGTCACACGATGCACCAGAACACACCAGCATGCACCACACAATGTATCAGAACACAGCAGCATGCAGCTACACAATGCACCAGAACAGAGCAGCATGCACCCACACAATGCACCAGAACACACCAGCATGCAGTCACACAATGCACAAGAACAAACTAGCATGCAGTTGCACAATGCACCAGAACACAGCAGCATGTGCCCACACAATGCAACACAACAGAAGAGCATGCAGCCACACAATTCACAAGAACACAGCAGCATGCACCCACACAATGCACCAGAACACAACAGCATGCAGCCACGCAATAGACCAGAACACAACGACATGCAGCCAAACAATATACCAGTACACAACAGCATGCAGCCACACAATGCACCAGAACACTACGGCATGCAGCCACACAATGCACCAGAACACCCCAGCATGCACCTCACAATGCACCAGAACACAACAGCATGCAGCCACACAATAGACCAGAACACAATGGTATGCAGCCAAATGATACACCAGAACACAACAGCATGCAGCCACACAATAGACCAGAACACAATGGTATGCAGCCAAATGATACACCAGAACACAAAAGCATGCAGCAACACAATGCACCAAAACACACCAGCATGCACGCACACAATGCACCAGAACACATCAGCATACACCACACAATGCACCAGAACAGCATGCAGCCACACAATACACCAGAACACAACAGCATGCAGTCACACAATGCACAAGAACACAACAGCATGCAGTCACACAATGCACCAGAACACACCAGCATACAGTCACAAAATGTGCCAGAACACAACAGCATACAGCCACAGAATGCATCATAACACACCAGCATGCACCACAGAATGCACCAGAACACATCAGCATGCAGCCACACAATAGACCAGAACACAATGGTATGCAGCCAAACGATACACCAGAACACAACAGCATGCAGCCACACAATGCACCAGAACACACCAGCATGCACCACACAATGCATCAGAACAGCATGCAGCCACACAATGCACCAGAACACAGCAGCATACAGTCACAATACTCACAACGCTTGGCCGCGGTGCCCGCCTGTTAGAGCGGACCCGCCTTCTTTGGTCAGCGCTCTAGTCTTTTTTTGGGCCTGCCTCTACAAAGCACCGGATGCGGCGTCCGCGCAGCCTATGACAGTTGAGCCGTGTATCTAGCTCTCTGCCGGGTGCGCGTGTGCCGGCAATTTTGGAGTACTTTGCACTTGCACTTTAGCCTCAGTAAAGAGTTGGTTAAAATTTAGTTTTTTTAACTAGTGTGCCTCAGTTTTTAAGAATGTATTGTGCTTTTAAAATAATTTTTAATACTCGCAACGCTTGGCCGCGGTGCCCGCCTGTTAGAGCGGACCCGCCTTCTTTGGTCAGCGCTCTAGTCTTTTTTGGGCCTGCCTCTACAAAGCACCGGATGCGGCGTCCGCGCAGCCTATGACAGTTGAGCCGTGTATCTAGCTCTCTGCCGGGTGCACGTGTGCCGGCTATTTTGGAGTACTTTGCACTTGCACTTTAGCCTCAGTAAAGAGTTGGTTAAATTTCAGTTTTTTTTAACTAGTGTGCCTCAGTTTTTAGGAATGTATTGTGCTTTTTAAATAATTTTTAATACTCGCAACGCTTGGCCGCGGTGCCCGCCTGTTAGAGCGGACCCGCCTTCTTTGGTCAGCGCTCTAGTCTTTTTTTGGGCCTGCCTCTACAAAGCACCGGATGCGGCGTCCGCGCAGCGGGCGTGCCAAAGGCTAGCCCGTCTGCGCCCGTCAGCGTCCCGGATGCACCAGTCGCAGGCCACTCTGCCGGTATCACATGTTTTTCCGGGAAGACCTTATCTTATAGCAGAGAGGCCCTTATGGAAATTAGAAGCACGAGAAACTGTAGGTATCCCATTGTTTTACCTAAAGATGCTCTTATTCCGAGTTGTAAACATTGTAACTGGTGTGCTTCCAATGGTTGCTCAGATAGTGAATTAATTACTAGTCTTCCTTATAGTCCGGATGTGGCAATAAAAAGACAAGACAATATTAATGCCATCCTGCTAAATTGTCGTTCCTTGAACAAACATGATTTACATATCCATGACCTGTTACTGGAGAAAGAGCCAGATTTGTTGTTTTTGACGGAAACGTGGCTCACCGAAAACTCGAACTCGACAATAGCTGTGGCCATTCCCCCAGGTTATTCTATTCTGAGGAAAGACCGTGTGGGTAGTAAAGGGGGTGGAATTGCAATTATCAGTAAGACGAACCTCCCTATTTCCTCCATTGTCATGGAGGATATTGAGGGGGCGGAGTGTCTCAGCTTTCAGTGTACACCCTCCCCCCATCAATGCCTAGCCGGAGTTCTACTTTATAGACCCCCGGGCTATGCTGGGGCTTTTTTGAAATCTTTCAGTGATACCATTGCTTCACTGGCCCCCAGATTTAAACATTTTCTTGTTTTGGGGGATCTTAACATCCACATGGACAATCAGGAGATGGCTGACACGAACTCTTTATTGGAATCCATGGAAGCCCTTAATCTTTTCCCGTATGTCCTTGCCCATACGCACAATAAGGGTCATACCCTTGATCAAATCTTTGCTAATACTCCTATTCAAACTGAAGTACCCTTGCCTCTACCTTGGTCCGACCATTTTTTAATTAGCTTTAAGCTACCGAAACTATCTAAACCCCGCAGGACCCAGATGAAACAGGCACCTTTTACTCATAGGCCTTTGCATAGAATCACGCCAGAAGCCTTTAAAGATGAACTGGCCAGGCACCCTATTTTGCTGTGCGGTAACATAGAGAAGGATGCAGAATCCCTCGAAAATTGGGTTAAGCAAGGCACATGGGCTCTTGCCCCTTTGAGCTCGTGCCCGCCCAAAACCACCAGGCGTCCAGCTCCTTGGTTCAACGCTACCTTGAAACAGAATAGAAAGGACTGTAAGCGTTTGGAAAGAGCATGGAGGAAAGATTTTAGTGAGGAAAACAAAGGAAAGTATAAAAAGTCCATAAGAGCCTACCACAAGAGGATTCAGGAGGAAAAGAAAATATTCTTTGCACGCAAAATTGAATCCTCTGGGAATAAAAGTAGAGAACTTTTCAGTATTGTGAAAAGTTTCTCTACACCTAATGCTGTGTCTAACCATCCTTCTTTCTCCTCGGATAGGATTAAACAGTTAGCAAACTTTTTCTATACAAAAATAATATCCATCCAATCCTCCTTTAGAGCGCCTGGTGGGGTAGAGATCAAGGATTCCCCCCTACTCTGTGGTCAATTTCAGACAGAAAATGCCCCCCTCTCTTGTTTTCCCCCTATCTCCTTAGAAACTTCTTTATCAATAATGAAGGGCCTGAAGTCGGGCTCCCCCTCAGACCCTTGCCCTGCAAAATTTCTTGCCTCTATGGCAGAGATACTTAATCCTACAGTCAATAGTATCTTGAACTTGTCTCTTTGCAATGGCCAGTATCCCGCAAACTGGAAGAGTGCGAAAGTGATTCCTTTGCTGAAAAAACCTTCTGCCGATCAAACAATACTATCCAACTATAGACCTATCTCTCTCCTCCCATTTTTTGCAAAAACGATAGAAAAATATGTACACTTAGTGATCACCAACTTTGCGGAAGTAAACAATCTTCCTCCATGAAAGCCAGTCAGGTTTTCGTCCTAACTTTAGTACAGAGACGGCCCTGCTTGAGGTCTCTGAAACCATCAAAGAGACCCTTGATAATGGAGGAAAAGCGGTACTGATCCTTTTGGATCTCTCTGCAGCTTTCGACACCGTGCCACACAATCGCCTACTGCAGAGATTGCAGGAGTGCGGCCTAGGTGGCACGGTGTTGAAATGGTTTTCTTCCTTTCTAAAGGATAGAAAACAAGAGGTCTGGTCCCCTCCTTTCGCAGCGAGTATCCCTCCGCTGAATGTAGGGGTTCCTCAGGGCTCCATATTGAGTCCAGTACTATTTAATCTGTACATGTCCCCCCTGGCCAATCTAGCGGAAGCTGGGGAGGCGACGATTATATCCTACGCAGACGACACTCGGTTGTTGTTTACATGTAGGAAGGGAGAGGACTTTAACGGAAATAAGATTAGAAATTGTCTGACAGAAGTGTTTGCTTGGTTTCAACTTAACCAACTTAAATGCAACTCCGAGAAGTCGGAAATTATCTTCTTTGGCACCCCTCCTTTGGATGTCTGGAAACAATGGTGGCCAGTCGAAATGTCCCCCCCCCCCAAGACGGCGGTTAATACTGTCAAAAACCTGGGAGTAAAGATGGATGATATGTTATCCATGAAAACTCAAGTTCAGACAGTGGCTGGCTCGTGTTTCGGACTTCTGAAAATGCTCAGGAAATTTCTCTACTTGCTGCCGATCCTGCACAGGAAGACGGTGGTACAGGCCCTTGTTACTTCCAGACTGGATTATGTTAATGTTCTCTATCTGGGTCTGCCGGAGTTCCTACTGAACAGACTTCAAATTGTTCAGAATTCCGCCGCCAGAGCAGTCCTCAAGCTAGGGCCGAGAGAACGGATTTCTCACCATCTGAAGAAACTACATTGGCTGCCTGTTCGGTCCAGAATTCTCTTCAAAGCCCTAGTCCTTGCTTTTAAGGCTTGACACGGGTTGGGGGCCCATTACATCCGCAAAAGAGTCCTACATTATACTCCGAGCAGATCACTTAGATCAGCACAACAATATCTGATGGTGACGCCTACCTTTTGTAGAGCCCGTTGCGGTGGCCGCTCATTTCAAGTGCAAGCTGCCCGTGCATGGAATGTCCTGCCATTTCCACTCAGGCAGGCCACGACCCTACTGGCCTTCAGGAAACAGATGAAAACCTGGATGTTCCAACAATTACCCTAAAAGAGCAGGCCCCCTCCGGACCCGGAGTTTGATAGATCACCCGCTTCTCCTATCTTAGCGCCGGGACACTCTGTTGAGTAGCTGTGCGCTCTATAAATCCTTGTTTAACATAACATAACATAACAAAATGCACCAGAACACAATACCATGCAGTCACACAATGCACCAGAACAGAGCAGCATGCCTCCACACAATGCACCAAAACACAACAGCATGCAGTCACACAATGCACCAGAACAGAGCAGCATGCACCCACACAATGCACCAGAACACACCAGCATGCACCCACACAAGGCACCAGAACACAACAGCATGCAGCCACACAATGCACCAAAACACAACAGCATGCAGTCACACAATGCACCAGAACACACCAGCATGCACCCACACAATGCACCAGAACACAACAGCATGCAGCCACACAATGCACCAGAACACAACAGCATGCAGCCACACAAAGCACCAGAACACACCAGCATGCAGTCAGACAATGCGACAGAACACACCAGAATGCAGTCACAAAATGCGCCAGAACACAGCAGCATGCAGTCAAACAATGCACCAGAACACACCAGCATGCAGCCACACAATGCACCAGAACACACCAGCATGCACCACACAATGCGCCAGAACACAACAGCATGCAGTCACACAATGCACCAGAACATATATCAGCATGCAGTCACACAATGCAATAGAACACACCAGCATGCAGTCACACAATGCACCAGAACACAACAGCATGCAGTCACACAATGCACCAGAAAAGAGCAGCATGCACCCATACAATGTACCAGGACACACCAGCATGCAGCCACACAATGCACCAGAACACACCAGCATGCGCCCACACAATGCACCAGAACACAACAGCATACAGCCACACAATGCACCAGAACACACCAGCATGCGCCCACACAATGCACCAGAACACAACAGCATACAGCCACACAATGCACCAGAATACAACAACATGCAGTCACACAATGCAACAGAACACACCAGCATGCACCCACACAATGCACCAGGTCCAGAACACAACACAAAGGAGTGCTACAGAGCAGAACACAACAGAAGAGAAGGCAGCAATGCAATGCAAAGGCACACAACACAAAACACACTCTGTCTGTGATGTCAGCTGCTAGATCATGATGTCTAGTGACACCCAGTTCCACACAGACAGACGCGTGGGCTCAGAAGTGGTGGGCTGTGGCTCTCAGAGGCTTCCTAGAGACACTAATATTGTGTGTGGAGACCCCTGCCAAGCAGAGGCTGCTGGGAGCGATCTGGAGACCCATAAATCAGGGGACATTACTTTTAAAAGCTGTAGCCTGTAGGGTGCCAGCCCAGTCCGCTGGGAGTCGCCGTCCTGGAAGATGAAATCTAGTGACTGCCAGACGTACTGTTTCTGTGTCTGATGCTGGGGACAGCGAGTTCTCCTCGAGTTTTACTGCTTCCTTCGAGCAGTCCAGCTGTGTGCTCACTGCAACTGCACGTGGTGCTCCCAGATCTCCTCTTGGGTTTTGACTGAATGTTGACAGCTCTGCTGTGCTGTGATGTGAGAGATTAACAAGAGGCACACACTGTGAGATCTCTACTGGAGAAGAGCAGAATATCTTATGGTCTTAGGGTGGTTTGATCTTGGTTCCATCTACACTAAGTATGAAACACTTTAAATTATGTGGATTCATCAGTAACTGAGTCATAACCAAGAAACTTTGCAAAACTTTCCACTCAAAGATCGCAAAAGTTGCCTAATTTTTCACTTCACATAAAATCTGATTTGCGAGAGAATTTCCTAACTAAAGGTGAGTTTTTATCACTTAGTTTCCCCCTCCTAAAACTACATTTAGCAGAAGGGGACAAGTTGCAGAAGAAACACCTTCATGACACATACAAACTCTTATGACAGACCCACTCGTCTACCATCAAAAGCAAAAAAAATACTTTAGTCAGAACTAGGTCAGAACTGGGCCTGGGAAGAATGCTAAATTACACTCCGCAGAATTACGCAGAGTTACATAAAAACCTGGCGAGATGCTGTGTAGTTTCGCCAATGTGAGTAAAATGAACGCTGTGCTGCTCGCGCTCTGATTTTTAGCCCTGTAGCAAGTTCCGCGTGGAAAAATCGGCACGAGCAGCACCATGCTATTTTCGAGTTGATTTTGCTGCCGCTCGAGTACAAAATCTACTCGGGAAGCAACCCTCTGACCATGACTGCTCACGTCTCATAAAATCTTGCAGGAAGTCCTCCTAGCGACCAGAGATCACGCTAGGGGACACCAAATCTTGCCCTCCAGCTCGCATTCTGAAGCCTTGCGTTGTTCCCGTTCTCATCGCATTTCCCAAACAGGAAACAAATTCTGCCACATGCCTGTTGGAGGATTTTGGCAAAAACTCGACTTTACAAGAGTAACGTGGAGTCACCAAAAATTCTCCAATTCCACTTGTGGAATTAAATTTCTGCCCGGGCCTAATGAGAACCTTATAGAGGGCATTGAGATTGGCCAATCAGAAGACAAAGAATGAGGACATTGATACCCTTAATTTTCAAGCAATTTTACAGTCGCTAATGCTCTGATTCATAAAAACAGAGCCTTTCTGCCCGCAAAATGGCATTTTTAAATACAACAAACCCAAATAGTGATTCAGTAACATGTTACCGAATCTCACCAAATAGCTAATTGGGTTAGGGGATAAATACAGATTCGTATTTAGAAGGGGCGTGTTAAGGACCTTGTAGGAGAGTAGGATCTGCTTCTTAGAGTTACCCCCACTTTTTGCTGATGTATCACTGTTTTCGACTTAGACTGGCTGGGATCCTGCTATCCAGAACCCCAGCCTAGCTGCTTTCTCCGCTAAATTGATGTCCTGTACTTTAGGTACACTCCAGATTGGATACTGGGGTACCCTTATAAGTCCCTAATATATGGTACACCATGTACCCAGGGCATAGGTACCCCAGAGGCTTCCAAGGGGCTGAAGCATGTATTGTGCCACCCCTGAGAGGCCATTCAAAATGACACCACAGGTCTGCTACTGCAACCTGTGTAAGGAGGTGCATGCACCCCTTACTTAGATATAGGTCACCTATATCTATTCTAAATCGCTACACCTATAAACCTATCAGTCACCCCAATGGCAGGCCTTATCAATCCTGAAATCAGGGTGCTGGGTTTTGTGTGAGAGGGTGCCCCTGCATGAACAGAGCCCCTCTGCAGCCTTCGGAATCTATTCTCCGGGGTTGTCTGTGATGTAGCCAACCATATATACTTAAGTGCATTATAACCTCGCTGTAAATGCTAACTTTAAAACGGCTGCTTAGAAACATGTCGTGTTTGGTGTCAAACACCTTGGAATCATACCTCCACACCAGTAACTGGTGTGGGAGGTATGATTCCTCCCATGTAGTACCACTACTATGGGGCACCGGTCTACCCGGTACCAGCTTTCTCGACCTGGGCATCACAAAATGGATGCTGCCAGCCACAGACACGAGTCTGCCCTCCTGCTGCTGAGCCAAGCTCGAGCAGGGGAAGGCTTGACAATAGGTTTCCTGTCACAGGGAGGTGTGACCACCTCCCAGACAGGATTTAGTGTATTGGGGCTGGGTGGGTGCACTCTGAGAGTGTTTGAAGTCTGCACTGGGGGCACATTTGGTGTCCCTGTGCATAGTCCAGTTCAAACCGGTTGCAGGAGCCATTTGCTCCTGCTCTGGCACGAAACTGGACAAAGGGCATGGGTGTAGCCACCCCTCTGTCCTGACCCTCCCATAGGTGGGTCCCCAGAGTTTGTACCTCCCCTTCCTTGGGTATAAAGTAGGAACCCTGACTACAGGACTTTAGATTTTACCTGGACTAAACTCTGCTACAGAAACCAAGTACCTTCGACGATCTACACTACGCTGGATGACTGAAGAATCTCCCTTGGAGTAAAGAAGTTACTCCCCTGCAGCAGCAGGCACCTAAACGCATCTGACCAGTTTTGCATCTCCCGAGCTCCTGAGGACTCTGAAGATTTCTGCAACACATGAGGTGGGTTCCTGAGCGTCCCTGAGATTGATCTGATATCTCAGCAATTCTGAGACCAGTATCCCTCGTGGGAAACGTGCAACCCGAACCCCTGTGCACCGTGTACTTTTGCAGCAGCATATGCTTTTTGGCGATCCCTGAGGCTGTGCTTTGGGCTATGTGTAGTCCTGACCCCGAGCAGTAATTGCACTGAAGATTTCTAGCCTACACTTCATGAGTGTTCCGTGGGCTGGTATTTCGTGATTCAGCTTGAGGTCCCTTTGCGATCCCTGGTCCGTTGGCCTGTGGGTCCCTGTGAAGGTAACTTTGACTTTCCTTGGGCTTTCCTGGTTGCTCCAGATGTGCCCTAACTCTCCATAGCTTGGAGAGTACCCAGGACCTTGCTGGTCCTCACCGTGACTTGTTTCCTCTGCCCGCGTGGGTTGCAGCTGCCAAGGCTTGTTGGTGTTCAATCCGGACACTGACCCTCCAGCACTCGACCTCCTTTGTGGGACAGCTCACCTCCGGACTTTGGTTGTCGTTGACATCTCCTGGTCCCCGTGGCTGCAGAGTCAAGCATCCCGTCATCTCACATGAAGTACCCGACATCGGTGGGCATTCGTCTACCGAGCCCCTGGTCACCCTGAAGTGACCCAGACTCTGTTCCCTCTGCGTTCAGGTTTTTCTCACCTCGGATCCAGGCTTGGATTCCACCGGACACTTTTCATCTTCCCGGCAGCAGCACTTCTTCTCATCACGCCATTGAAAACGACGAGGGTTTCCGATTCCACTTGACCCCTATGCACCCGGCTCCTCTGGGATAGGTAACACGGGTACCTCGGTACTCACAAGGGTGCTGGCCTTAGAACCTTCTATGTTCCAAAGGGTTTGCTTGAAGTCCTCTCCGAAGTGTCCTTAAACTGTAATTTTCCAACCGCGACTTTCCCATAGAGTTGTACGGAGCTCGCGTCTGTGTTCACACACTGCACCCGTCCTCCGTGGGTCCCCTGTGTCACTACCTTGGGTGGTTCCTTGGGGTCCCAGCGATTCTACATGCTCTAGGCACTGTGTCTAGTTAAGTCGTGGTTGTTATACCACTTTCTTAGTATATGGTTCGGTCTCCCCCTGGAGCACGCTGTGTATTGTGCTATTTACTGTCGTTCTATTGATTTAATATTGTGTACTGTGTGCTCTAATCTCATAAAGAGGTTAGTAGAGAGTGTTTAGTAATAAATACATATATTTTATATATCTCTTGTGTGGTTCTCCTTTCATTTGGTCATTCAGGAGGTTCTGATCTGGTAAAACAAGCTGCTTTACATTCCTTTGAGACTTAGCCTGAAGGCTGCACTCCACAGCTACCACTAGGATAGCTTTCTATAAAGGTTGTCTTTAACCTAATCATCATAAGGGTCGTTTGGACTGGTGCAAGGTGCCCACTTTAATTAGTGGACAGCATATACCAGGCCAACGTCTCACAGACCTCCCGTCCAGATACTGAAATCTGGTCATAAAACATTAATATTTTTACAACCTCCTCAAAGGAGGTGATTAGCCAATTGCAAATGAGTCTCCATGGGACCCGGTCCTCTTTGTGAATGTTCACAAAAACTTGTTTTTATGAGCAGGCAGTTGCCATGAGGCAAATGCCAGCTCCAAAAAAGATTTGTGTATTTTATTTTTGCTGACCCTACAATTTGTGACCTACTTCATGCATATTAATAAGGTAGGTCGACTTGCAACTCACTATGAATCAGTATTTTGGAGAACCGACCAAATAATTCATAGGTTGGTTCGCAAAATACCAATGGATTTGTTAGAAGTCGGTACGCAATTTGGACCTAACAAACCAATTTTTGTACATTCCATTTAAGGAATCACAAATTTCAAATCATTATTTGTCATAATTTACTATTCCTTAAAAGGAATCTTTGTATATGAGGGCCTAAGTACTGTTATTTGCCTGTTTGTCTGCATTCAAAGCCTTTCTGTGTGCTGTGAAATCAATCAATCAATCATGTGTTTGTTAAGCGCAACTACTCACCCGTAAGGGTCTCAAGGTGCTGGGGAGGGGGGGAGGTGCAGGTTCCAGTCCATCAAGGAGGGGGTCTGTCGAAGAGCCAGGTTTTGAGGTTTCTCGTGAAGATGAGGAGTGATGTTGTCTGTCTGAGGTGGATCGGGAGGGCGTTCCAGGCTCTGGCTGCGAGGAAGGAGAAGGAGCGGCCTCCCGATCTGGTCTTTCTGGCGTGGGGGACCACGGCGTAGGAGAGCTGGGCTGATCGTAGGGTCCTTTGGGGTGCGTGGAATTTGAGTCGGCTGTTCAGGTATGCTGGTCCGGTGTTGTGGAGGGCTTTGTGTGCGTGGGTGAGAATCTTGAATGTGATTCCATCCTCAATGGGGAGCCAGTGGAGTGTGCGCAGGTGCTGGGAGATATGGCAGTGTTTTGGCAGGTTGAGGACCAGTCTTGCGGCGGAGTTCTGGACGTTTTGTAGCTTGCGGGTGAGGTTTTTGTTTATTCCGGCATAGAGTGCGTTGCCGTAGTCGAGTCTGCTGGTGACGAGGGCGTGAGTGACAGTCTTTCTGTGCTCGAGGGGGGTCCATTTGAAGGTCTTACGTAGGAGGCGGAGGGTGTGGAAGCAGGAGGATGCGACAGAGTTGATCTGGCGGTCCATTTTGAGCTCGGAGTCCTGGATAATTCCAAGGTTGCGTGCTTGGTCCGTGGGGGTGGGTGGGCTTCTGAGGGCGGGGGGCCACCAGGTGTCGTTCCAGGCGTCGGGGTGTGGGCCCATGATGAGTACTTCTGTTTTGTCAGTGTTGAGTTGTAGGCAGCTGCTTTTCATCCATTTGGCGATGGCTTCCATGCCTTCTTGAAAGTTGTGTTTAGCTGCGTTGGGTTCGTTGGATAGGGAGAGGATGAGTTGGGTGTCGTCTGCGTATGAAACAGTGTTGAGTCCGTAGGTTCTGATGATGGGGGCGAGCAGAGCCATGTAGATGTTGAAGAGCGTGGGGCTGAGGGAGGACCCCTGGGGGACTCCGCAGGTGGTTGGTGTAGGGTCCGAGAGGAAAGGAGGGAGTCTGACCGCTGCGTTCTGCCGTAGAGGAAAGAGTGGATCCAGTCGAGGGCTTTGTCCCGGATCCCTGCATCGTGGAGTCTGCGTGTTAGGGTGCGGTGGGAGACTGTGTCGAAGGCTGTGAAATAAGCTTGTATAGCACTAGCAGCCATCCACACCGGGGTTCCCGCCGCTTGGAGATGGAAAGAGTGCATTCGGAGCCCACTAACTCAGAACAACCATGACTTCAGTTGTTTCTAAAAAACGGTCAGTGAGGTACAACTTCTCAGGGTTAGCAGAAGGTCGTTCCATGGCTTCGGGCCCCAGTAGGCAAGGTACTGGTCTCCCATGCCAGTCCGTTTGATTTTTGGAACCATGCATAAGGAGGAATCACTGGAGTGTAGTGCGCATGCCAGAACATACGGTCTCACCATTCCGTGAAGGTATCGTCGGCCAGCTGCTGATCTAGCTCTGTGCACAAAGCACAGGGCTTTGAATTGGATCCGCTTCTCCACCTTAAGCCAGTGCAACTCCCTCAGAAGGGAAGAGGCTGGTGCACTTTTTGGGAGTCTGTGAACAGTATGGCTGCCAAGTTTTGGACTACTCGCAGCCTCCTTATAGAGGCTTTATACGCTCCCAAATAGAGGACATTAATGTAGTCAAATCTATATAGGATGAGTGCCTGAATGACTCTCCTTTGAGCTGAAAATGGAAGAATCCAAAGGATTTTCCGCAGCCATTTCAGGATGGAAAACAGGTGACAGCCACCTTTGCAACCTGGAGCTTAATGGATAGCTTTTTATCCAGCAGGAAACCAAGGTTCTTCACCTTTTGGGCCGGCGTGGGAAGGGCGCCCAGATTTTGGGGCCAATGCTGTGTGCCCCATAGGGACGGGTTCTTTCCCAGCACTAGTACCTCCGTCTTTTCCCGGTTATGTTTCAGAGAATTTGTGTTCATCCATTAGAGCAACACAAGTCAGACAAGAGATCAGGGCGTCAGAGTTATGATCCTGAGCGGAAGGCAAAGAGAAGATGATTTGTGTATCATCCGCGTAGGAAGTAAGGTCAGGCCAAAGCTTTCAACCAGGTCGGCCAGAGGTCGAACGTAGATATTAAATAAAGCCAGACTTAAGGCTGAGCCTCGAGGAACCTCTGACGTAAGGGCATGATGTGTGGAGGAGGCATTCGCTGAGGAGACCGGAAAGGTTCAGTCGCTCAGGAAGGATGCTATCCAGGATAAGGCCGTTCCTTGTATGCCTAGGCTGACCAGTCTCTCCGATAGCTTGGCATGTGAAACTGAATCGAAAGCAGTGCTGAAGTCTAATAAAATCAACGCTGCTGTCTCATCATCATCCAGGAGCCGCCTAAGACGTTCTCTGACTCCCAGAAGGGCAGATTCGGTACTGTGACACGCTGTGAACTCATACTGAGGGGGATGAAGCAGATTGTGAGTATCCACAAAAGCAGAGAGTGGTCTGTTAACATGCTTTTCCATAATTTTGGCCATGATGGGGAGCATGGAAACCGGTCTGTAGTTGGACCAATTCAAGTGATCCAGATTGGGTTTCTTCAGGAGGGGCAGGACCATGGCATGTTTCCAAGGCTGAGGAATGTACCCTGCCTCAGGGGAGGAATTGAGAAGGCCCACCCACAGCCTCAAAATGTAAGGCTCCAGGGTAATGAGTTTCGTTGAGGGAAGAGGGTCTGTGGGGGAGCTCGATCTTATGGATTGTAACAATGTTTTGAATAGCGGAAGGTCCAATTTATGTATTGTATTCGACTGCATGTGGTGATGCACTAAAGACTGTATGAGTGCTAATAGTGCCTGCTTTAGGGAGGTGCGTATGGTGGCACTGCACCGGTCACCAAGCACTGGAAGGAGGGAGCGCGTGCTATCGGACCTCTGACATGAGGGGAGGACAGGTCAGGTGAGATATGAGCAGCCTGCAGAGATCTTTGTATGCCCAGAAATTTCCTGGGGCTAATATTAATTGGAAGATAACTCCGGTGGTTAATATACTTGCTGGAGAGATCTGTCTTTTGTCTAGTCTCAGTTTTGACTCTTCATAAAGTAGCACAGAGGGTCAATGTGCCTGCTGCAAAGCACATTGCGTAACATGCAAATCACAGATTTGTATTTTATGACGATAGTTCATTTGTTACTGCTTTTGTCACAGAGATCCTTTTGTTGCTTGCAGTTCATACGTTACTGTCCTTGAAGGAGCTGCATGTAAACTGCAAGGCATAAGTCTAGGACCTTATTGGGTCTTTTCTCAATTTTTGGTTAATTTAGGGTTGCTAAAAAGGATTCCATTGGGTAGTAATACATTCTTATTAGTGCAGATGCCTCCAACCACTGTGTTATATTTTTAAATCATGAGTTTGTGTTTCTTCTGACCATGCACTCTTAACATAAAATGCCTATCAGTATGGATGTGATGCGACTTCTACATCTTGTAATCCTCAGTGTTTTATGCAACATTTCCTAAACATTGATTTACTCTCTTGTATTATTTATTGTCTCTGTATAGTGTGTGGTTGAGGTAAAGCATTCTAACACCCTAAATTTGGATGAGTAACGCTATAAAAGAAATTAAATGAAAGGGAGAAAGGGGCTAAGAAGATATTAGGGGCACTGTTGGAGGGAGGGAGTAAGGGAATTTGTCAAGAAGGAGGTCAGTGGGCAGGGGTGTGGCATCAACAAAGATTGTTGCACCGGGCGCCCCAACGCTAAAGGCGGCTGTGAGTGCTAGTTATCATTATTGCATACAAGGAGCAGGCTGTAAGAGCTGCTAACACTAGGGGTGGGCGGAATGTGCGGAATTTGACTCCACAAAATTCTGCAGTTATATAAGAACCCTGCGAGAGTCCACGGAGTTCTGCCAACGGGCAGAAAATGTGCACATCGCACTGCTCGAGCTGTAATTTAGCAGTGGTAGTGCGAGCAGTACTGAAACATCAGTGCAAACAGCACCGTGCGCTGTGCATGAGCGCGCGGCCATTCGTGTTGATTATGCTGCCGCTTGAAGAAAAAATCTACTTGAGCTGCTGCAAATCTACTTGAGAAGCAGCTCTCTGACTGTGAATGCTCATTAGAAAATCTCGCTTAGGAACAACAAAATCTCGCTCACATTTCTGGAGCCTCACGGGCAAAAAATTCCACCACATGGTGAGTGGCAGAACTTGTCCGGAACTTAGCGTTACAAGAGTAACGCGGAGTCGCCAAATTCTGCCAAATCTCCATGAGCTTCGCCGGCGCAGCAGAATATTTCGCCCACCCCTAGTAGTGTCTTCAATAATACATTGCAAGAAAAGAATGACACATACACTGTCCCTAGGAATGAAGGCAACATGCTTCAAAAGAATGTGCTAGAGAAGCTCTTGTTCCCAAAAGCACCCGGACTGCACTGGCCAATCATGATGGTATGGACCTGCCACCCTTGCACCACAGACCGCTAGTGTGACACAACAGTGTCAGTATCCACAAGATGAAGCTGTAAGAGGTGAGAAAGGTTCATGAAAGCCAGAAGGGATCCTGGACCTGCGGTCCTTCACTTTCTTTCCTACAGGAACATCAAAACATAGCCCAAGTGCCTAGAAAGATGGCTGCGCCTTGACCAGAAAGGTGTACCCTGACACCGTGACAGACTTGTCCCTCAAATCTCTTCTTAGTAAATTTGGGCTGTTCCACTCTCAGTCACCACAGGAAGTCATTGAGGGCTAAAGACCTCATTAGCTGCCCTTGGATGTGCCTGAGAATCCTGTGGAAGAACAAACAACAGCCCTGAGATGACTACGGCTGCACAGCCAGTTCTTGCTAAGAAGGCCCAAGATGGCGTACCACTTAGCTAGTTGATGAATACACAGTCTGCGGACCCACACCCATTACAGTGTGGTTCACAGTCAGAACAGACATATGCTCCCAGAGCTGCACAGAGCACAGCTGGGGATACCAGGTTCCTCACAGTAGCCTATGCAACCAGTCAGAGGGGCAACCTACTGCCCTGACCCAAACGGATGAACAAGTTACAAAGAGACAATGAGTTCTGTATCTGTCAGCATAGTGGCCAGTAGGATGCTAGACCCACCTGTGGACCATCTCTGTAGTTCAGAGACAGATGCTTTCTGATATCTATGCCAAAGTGTGTTGATAACCCAAGTACAAGGCATGTGGGACGGAAGCTATGGAGAGCCTGAGACAGTGAAAGAAGGATGTTTAACAAAATTGGCACTTGGTGATAGAGGAGAGCGACCTTGCCAGACAGTGTCTCTGGTGCTGGGGCTCAGCTCATATCCATCAAGCCATTATTCCTACAGTTCTCCATCATCTTTGGAGCCTCTGAAAGGCTTCAATGCACTCTTTGCAGCCTCCTTCACCGGTCCACACTTTGAGGCAGTCTTCTCCAGAGAGCATCACTGCCATGTGCAACACTTCAGGCTTCATCTGCGCCTATGGGAGACGGTCATTACAAGGTTCATCATCCAGGAACTGTGACAGGTGCATACAGGACATGCCAGTAGAAGAGTATTGTAAGTGCTGGAGTGAAGCTCCAGCTTATATTTTTTGTTCTTGACAGCTAGGCAAGTAGCCCATCATCAATGAGATTCTATACAGATTTGGCCCCAACCAATGAGGCTCGGTGTATCTTTATAGTGTTTGTACCATAGGGGAGGGGCAGCCCTGGTGTGACCTGGATCTCTTTTGTGTATTCCATTGCCAAGCCAGACATGAGAAAAACAGCTCAGTTTAACAAGCATTGGCATAGCCAATAGGTCTCGCCTTTGGGACCTTATAAGTGTTTAGCCAGAGCTATTGGCTTTGCCAGTGTCTTTAACAGAGGTTTGTGTTTGTGTCCTGAAAGACTGGACATCCACAAAAAACTAACGCAATAACCATTTTGCTCATAGTCTATGGTAAAAACATCAATGTGCCAAATATTAATCGTGATGCCTCTGATTAACCCCATGTTAGCTTGCAAAGGAATAATTTTATTTGACAGGATAAATGGTGGCTGACCCTCCCTTTAACTGATGAATAATAGATTATAGTGGAAAAAGACTTTCTTGTTAAAGCAACATGTGCTGGAAAACTGGTGTTTCTTTAATGGGATCTATAGGGTATCAGCTTACTAACCTACCAACTGTAAAAAAGAAGTTCCAGTAGGGAGAACGGTACCCAAGCAGTGAGTAGGCTTCGACAGAGAGCAAGGGAGTTGGGGAACAGGCAGGGACAGGTGGGGTTAGGACAGCAAGAAGGCGCGGCGGGAATGAGAAGTAGGGTGGTTAGGAAAGGACATGTGGTTTGAAAGGCAGAAAAGACTATGTAGGGGAAAAAATGCCAGAGAAAGAGGGGCGGGGAGGGAGTTGTTAGAGTGGGCTCAATGTGCAGAAAGGGAAAAACGGGAGGTAGAAGAGATGCATGCAGCTGAAAAAATCCCATCTTGGTGGTAGCCATTGGATGGTGGTTTTTGAAGGCCGCAGGTGAGGCTGTTCAATAATGTTTGTTTGTCCATTGAAAACTGAATAAAAATGTATTCAAACTAAAAATCACTATTTTGTAACAAAAAAGAAAACATATTTAGTAAGTGTGTTTCTTGTGTAAAAATAAAACAAATTTTTAAGTCCGCAGGCAAAGTTGAGAAAAGGGTTCAGCACAAGCGTGTTAAATGTGTTGCTATCCAATGAGAAGCTGAAGACCTCACAAGTACTCCAGCGCTTTAACTGACTTTAGCATTTTGATCCTTTTAGAGTAGCTTGAACCTTGGAAACCTAGAAGTTATGAAAGTTAATGTTTAAATAAAAAATATAACAACCTAACCAGTTAGGGAGTTTAAATTACCACAAACATGGGTAAGAAGGGTGGGCGGAACTCAAGTTCTCTGTACCTTGCCCCATCACCCGGTCGAAGCCGGGCAATCGACATATGGCATTGATTGCCTGTCGCAGGGCATTGGTGCTCAATGTGCCGCTCATGCTCTCCAGCTGATCCTCACTGCCACTTGCTGAAAGGCCTCCTTCACCCTATGCAAGGACTAGTAAGATTATAAATAGTCTTTGAGAAGAGTCATTTTACATGACGGCAACCTGAGCCTCAGAAAGCGTATTCCCAACGCACACCAAACCACCATCTTGCAGTGGTGCTACTTTCCATTCATTACGACAGAAACCAATGCATTCATTAACATTTTAAGGAAAAATAAATTTGCGTTCAAAACTGCACAATTTTAGAAAAAACTCTAAAGCAGTCACGGAAATTCGAATTTTGAAATGAATACACAACGTACGAATTTATTTCTGATGAAATATTTCCGAAAGCGCATTTTTGTGGTTTTCATTGAAGACGTACCAGTAATTAGCTTGGCATGACTGCAGTTACACATATATGCACTTATACAGTGTCTTACGTGTTCTTGTGACACCAGAGCAATTGCGGTCGCTGGTAAAAACAAGTGGGAGTGGCTTCAGCAGAGCAAGTTGAGTCTGCGTACAGGTTGGGAATGCCTGCTTAATCTCTGCCTAGTGGTTCCGTGTCCTCTGGAACACCTTTTTCCCGTTTTAGCTCTTTCCTGAACCGCGCTTTGCATGAGATCGCATGCTGGAATCCATGGATGGGAGAGGGCGGGGGAAAAATGGCACACAGAGGAAGCGTCAGCAACGGCACCTGCTTCACGAACTATGAAGCACAGCGTCTGTGCAGCAGGGGCGGAGCATTTTTTAAAGTTATAGCTCAACGTCCATAAAGTGGGCGCCGCGCTCAGTTATTAAAAAGTGTTGCAGGAGAGCGTGCCCCTAACTGCAACATAATGCGAATGGCACCAATTAACAACGTAAAAACACAACCTCAATGCCCCATAGATATAAAACAAAATACAAATTTGAAAGGCGCTAACACTTAATGTAAAAAGCACAACCACACAATACCAAAACATATGCCTACCGCCGCGCAATACCAAAACATATGCCTACCGCCGCGTGCGTGTCCTTCCTTTCAGTGCGTACATATGGGCACAAAAAAAAAGTAATTGTAAAGAAAAAGTGCAGACACAGTAATTATAAAACACATCGTGTCACGCCGCCAGTAAAAGATCCAGTCCAGGTGGGCGTGGCCAAAAGAGGACAGGGTGGTAACCAGGAGGGACTAAAAAGCCTCAGTTACAATTCGAAGACACCGTTTAGCATAAGCAAAGACGCAAAATGACGCACACCAATGGAAATTACGGGCGGAGCCGAAAGTTAACTTCTTAAAGTATATTGATTCCAAGAAGCCCTCGCAGAGCGAGCAGCGCATGTGCGCTGCAACGCCAGGCGAGACCTAAAAAGCTTCCTTCTGCTGTTTCTCATCAGACTTTAGGGTTGGTTTCTGAACTTTCATCAAGAAGGTTCATGAAAGGTTTGTGTAGTGTCCTGAGACAGAAGAAGAATAATGATGGATGGGCACAGGGAAGAGTCCCACCAACAAACTTCTCTCTGAGTCTAAGAACTCTCAGGGCCGCCAGGGCCGCAACAGAAACCCAGGCAGGAGAGAAGTCCCCTCAGAGGTGGAAAGCAGCTAAAAACATTAAGGAAAAGAAAGGCTCCAGTGATCACCTAGTAATGAAAACCATCCTAGTAGGGATTTTGGATAAGCTCAAGCTCCAGTTCACTGCTCTTGTTATAGTCAGTGAGTATTCTCAAGCGAACCCTGCTGCCATCATTTACAGCTAGCAAGTCATCTTAACGAATGCAGCGGAGAGGTACCAGCGACATTGTGAATCCAACCAGAGGCGTACATGCATGGACCACAAAACAGACCTCCTGTGAGTAACTAAGACCATCAAAACCTCAAGTGATAACAGGTGGGGTGACCTCTTTAAAACTGGGAACGACAGTGTTTTTAAAAGCACCCAAGAGGCCATTTTCAGTCAGAGGAGCTAGTGCAGGCTCCAGCGATCCGCAGAACCAGGCTGATCATTTCCTGTGACATGGCCAGGGGGAGGGTTAGACCTGTCAGCCTTTGAGTGGTCTTCCCCCAAACTGTATGCCTGACTCCTCCATTTTTGCTGATCTAGTTTTTGTCGGCCTTAGGACTGTGTGCACTTTGCCACTGCTAACCAGTGCTAAAGTGCGTGTGCACTCACCCTTTAAACATGGGAACATTGACTTACACCCAAATGGCACATTTAATGTTAATGTAAGGGCCTAGTAATGTGGTACTACATGTACTCAGGGCCTGTAAATGAAATGCTACCAGTGGGCCAGCAGCACTGATTGTGCCACCCACGTAAGTAGCCTTTAGACATGTGTCAGGGCTGCCATTGCAGCCTGAATGTGCAATTTTAAACTGCCATTTTGACATGGAAAAATAAACACTTTGACAGACCTAAACCTTCATTTTTAATACATATAAGTCACCCCTAACGTAGGCCCTAACCAGCCCATAGGGAAGGGTGCAGTGTATTAAAAAGTTGGACATGTACTTTTGCTTATCCTGGTAGTGAAAAACACTCCAATATGTTTTTCACTACTGCAAGGCGTTCATCTCCTCTAGGAAAACATTGGGTTACATTACTACATTTATTAAGTGATACCTTTTAATTGAGGGCAGATAGAAGTGTTGAGTTTGGTGTACAAAGAATTGAAATTTAAAACCCCCTTTCATGGTAAAGTTGTATTTTAAGTCACACCTTTCAAAATGCCACTTTTAGAATGTTGGCATTTTCTTGTCTTAATCATTTAGTGCCTGCAGCCATATCCAGGGTCCCATGACTAGGTGTAGCTGGCAGTTGGTCTTTGTGTATTGGTCCCAGACAGTGAGACAAATGGGGAATAGGTGCAGGCAGGATGGGCAAACTCTGACTTAATGAGGGGGGGAAGCTATCACCTACCACACTTGCACATCACAAAGGCTCTGCCTGAGCAGACTCACAAAGGGTGAGACACTAGTCTTTTGTGACCCCAGACAACCTGGGGCCAGAGCAAGGAGGCAGGAGATTTCATCCACCTTTGGGGGTGGAAATCTCCATAACATTCTCCTACTTCAAAGTGGACACCAGGTATACATAATGGACCCTCAGACCCAACTCTTCCGTACACCTCTGGAACTGTTGAAGACTCAGTAGGGCTGCTATCTGCTCTATTGCAAGAAGGACTGCTACTCTGCATCCCTGCTTCTTTGCTGCCTGCTGCCCTGCTGCCCTGCTGCCTGAGTGAAAAGGGCTTGACCTGCATCTTGAACCCCGGACAACCATTATGACTCCAAGGGCTTGTTGACCGGCTTCCTGATCAGAGCCTCAGGGCGAGAAAAGGCTCCAACCACCTTGAACTCAGCAACTGGATTCTGCCTGCTGTGAGTCTTGCCCTCCAAGTGGTGCCACCCCAGTCCTTGTCCCTGGGAAGTGGACCTGAAGTTGCTCTGCCAGCCCAGCTGTGGTCCTGTGAGCAGAACTGATTCAGCCTGACACATCTCCTCTCAGCGGCATTGGAATCGCCGCTGCATTACGCATCCTAGATGCACGACTTCCCATCACAAGCTCTTCGTCAATGGCATCATCGACGACGCAGGACTCCACATCGCTTCCTCTGAACCGCCGCTGTGCAACACATCCTCGAAGCATCCTCACCGCAGGAACTCGCAATGCTCCGCAGACCAGGATTTAAAGTACTTTGCTCACCAGGCCTAACTTGGTCCCTCTCCCCGGCCCACGCTCCATCACAGTGACTTTGTCCCGGTCTGGCACGACCAGATAACCACAGTGGGTGCTTTGTGCTTCTAGAACAAATTTTACTTAATCTTTGAAATTTCATATCTCTGATTCTACTATTGCATAAATACTTTACATGTTGCCCCTAAGTTAAGCCTGACTACTTTTGTGTGACTCTACCAAAGGGCTGAGCACAGGTTAATTTGGGTTTTGCTTGTGTTTCACCCTGACAGAGATTGTGGTTGCAGTTTGAGTCGGGGTTCACTCCTCTCAACCAGTAACCCGATTTCCTACCGGGAGTATTTGAATTTTACATCTCACAGTGAGGCAAGGTGTCGGCAGTGTTATTTATGGCATCAGGAGCATGATTTGCCCTTTGTACTGTTATTGTCGGGGTTCAGTGAGGTGAATCGTGTTTGGAGGCCCTGCTGTTTTAGGGACCTGTCTATACACTCTATGGTTTCTAGGTCACTGAATGGGTAAAACCGGCATCGATAAAAGTCTCACAGCCAACTTGCAAGTTGCTGGTTGTTTACAGCAGCCACAGTGACCTTACAGCCCAACCAGCTGATCTGCTCCATGTCTCACACTGAGACACCCCGCATTTGCTAAAACAAAGTCATTGGAGCAGCAATCAAAAGATCACCGCTCTGCGCATGTCACGCAGCACTTACTTAACTTCCGCATATGACACCCAAGTCGTCATCACTTTGGGCCAGCCTCCAGATATGGTTAAGACACGTTTCTAGGACTGTATGAGGAAATTGCTGCGTGGATGTCTAACAGCTGTCTCCAGTTAAACAGTGATCAGACTGAGATAGCGCTGTTTGACAAGGCTCAGGAGGTGTGGTCACCGGATTGGTGGTCTGCTGAATTAGGCCCCGCCCCTTGTCCAAAACAAGCTGTTAAAAATCTTGGTGTAAAGTTGGATCAGACACTGTCTATGAAGGACCAAAGGAATGCTGTTTCTGGCACTTCTTTCTCCACTTTCCAACTTCTGAAGACAATGTTTCCATGGCTTCCTTCCTCTGCCAGAAAAACCCTAGTCCAGGCACTGATTATCAGCCGCCTGGACTAGGGGGTGCACTCCTAGTAGCAATAAACAATAAGTTACTGAGGAAGCTCCAGGTAGTGCAGAACGCTGCAGCCCCCCGTTTCTGGTTGCTAATGCGCCAAGATACACCTTAGGTTGTGAGTTGTGCGCTATAATAAATGATTATAACATAACAACATAACATGAGAGACACAAACAAGGGGCCAAAAGATAGTGTGGATTCAAAAACAGCCACCTTTGGACAGAGCTGCCTAGGGCTGCGGCTTCTATTTTTTTGCAGTTTTCTATAACGCAAACTCGACTTGAAGGTATTGGAGCGCTTTACGTGAGAACCAGTTACATTGCACACACTGATACATTTATTTGTGTAGTCAAGGGGGTTAAGTGATTTGCCCAGGATCACAGGATGCCAAGCTGACGCTGAGCCTCGAACCTGGTTCTCCAGTTCCCAAGTCAGCAGCTCTGGCCATTACGCCACAGAGACTACCAACTAGAAGGAGATGTAGTTGTAGGTCGGTTAGGCTGAGAGCAGCCTTCTCCGGCACACGCCAGAGTGGAGCCCCAGCTGTCAGGATAGCCAAGCACAGAGGAGAATCGGCTGTGGAGACGGTGGGCTCCCCATTGTGGGGAGGACATGCTGTGGGTCGGACTGCCCCAGGTACGTGCCAGTGGGGAGCCCTGTCTGTGGGGATCACCTGACTGTGGGTAGGGGTGGCTCTGGCACGTTAGTGGGGAGGCCTGGCTGTGGGGACACCCTGACTGTGGGTAGGGGTGCCACTGGCACGTCAGTGGGGAGGCCTGTCTGTGGGGATCACCTGACTGTGGGTAGGGGTGGCGCTGGCACGTTAGTGGGGTGGCCTGTCTGTGGGGATCCCCTGACTGTGGGTAGGGGTGCCTCTGATTGTCAGTGGAGAGGCCTGTATGTGGGGATCCCCTGACTGTGGTAGGGCTGCATCTGGCACGTCAGTGGGGAGGCCTGTCTGTGGGGATCCTCTGACTGGGGGTAGGGGTGCCACTGGCACGTCAGTGGGGAGGCCTGTCTGTGGGGATACAAGGACTGTGGGTATAGGGGTCTGTGTCACGTCAGTGGGAGGCCTGTCTGTGGGGATCCCCTGACTGTGGGTAGGGGTGCCACTGGCACGTCAGTGGGGAGGCCTGTCTGTGGGGATCCCCCGTCAGTGGGGAGGCCTGTCTGTGGGGATACACTGGCTCTGAGGATAGCTGATTGCAGGGAGAGCCGGTGGAAAGGAGTCCAGCGTGTGGGACGGACTGCAGATTTACACGTCAGTGGGGGTGCCCAGCTGTGGGGATGACCCGGCAGTAGGGGTGATAACATGCAGCACAGCTGACCCCATCCATCAGGCAGCACAACCACCTCCAAGGTGTGGGGTTCGTCACCTCCAGGCCATCCAGTGTGACCTGCCTGCTTCTGCCCTAGACATGCCCCTCCCGGCAGCTGGCCCCTCAGTTATCAAGAGCATGTCGGTGTGTGTATGTGTGGGTGATGTCAAGCTTGAGGTGTGCGAGCCTGGCAAGGTGTGAGAGCTCAGAGCAGCAGGTCATTGATGAGCCCGGATCACACTTCCTCAGGGCTCTGCTAAGGACAGACACAAACACGGGTAACATCTTGTAGAGCGGGAGGCGACAGAGGCGATCCAGGAGTTGTTTACTTTGAAACAAACATTGGAGGGTGTGAGACCCCATTCTGATCTGTTTATTCTGGTGTGTGTGACTCCCTTTTAGATCTCGCCTCCTCTACCACACCATTCTCCACCTCTGTTTCTCTGCCTACCTCTTCCGCTTTCTACCTCACTGTACCTTTCCTTCTGTTCCTACCTTGTTCTCCTTTCCTTACTTCTCTCCCTACCTCAAATATCTCTCTACCCAGTGCTTAGTTTGTAAAAGAAAGAGTGCTGGTGCCCGAGGCTCTGCTGAGATGCCGACGCTGGTGCAGTTAAGTGTTGGCGCGCCAAGTGCCAAGGCTGCGTAGTCGTCATTCCACGCCACACATCTTTAGTCCACCAGACACTGTGGCCTCATTTACAAAGTTTTGGTGCAGGTCAGCGTCGGTTGTATGATAGAATCACGCATGGCTAGACCACGCGTGCCTCTACAACGCTGCCCTAACCACTAATGCATCTGAACAAAGCATTCCTTTACCACGCATGCCTTTACCACGCAATTTTGTGGTAAAGGTATGACTGGTAAAGAGATATGTGTGGAAAGGTTCCCTAACCAGCCCTCCCCCTGAGCCCTAAAAGCTTCCTGACCAACCGAGCCCTAAAAAGTACTGTGACCCCCCCTTAGCCCTAATAAAAACGACCCCAACCCTCCCTAAGCCCCAACAACTTCCCTGGCCCCCGAGCCCTGAAAACAACCCGACCCCCTAGCCATAAAAACTACACCCCAACTCTTAAAAACTACCCCCCAACCCCCAAAACCCAGCCCCAATGCCACTTACTTCACCACGCCCTCTCCCAATCCTTCCTGTTCCTGGGCCCGCCCATTCCAGCATCTAGACCGCGCATATGCCTTAACCACTCATATGCGTGGTTAAGGCATATGCGTGGTTAAGGCAAGTGTAGCTGCGGGGAAACGGCACGCGCGGCTTAGCCTGCGTTGTAAAGGCCGTTTCTGGCAGCACCGCAAGGCTGCTTGCTGCGTTGCCCTGCTTCAAAAGAAAAGTACAGAAATGAGATGCGGCATATTCCTGTTCTCTTTCACAGCGCTAGCGCATAAATGGTTGCCGTGCACCAACGCAGGCACCCTTGCCTCATGGTGCAAGGGTGTCTGCGCTGAAATCAGGTTGTTTTTGTGCAGGAAGGGACACTTTCCTTCACAAAAACAACCCTTATGCCACCTCTGGAGAGGTGCAGCGTTTTGACACATTCGCAGGTTTACCCTTTGTTGTTAATCTGGGAATGTGTCAAAAACATGCGTGTTGAATGGGAACACTCACCACTAAGCCCATGGCATGCCTCCCCGGGGCAGTGTGAGGCAACGCAGTGGCTTGCAACGCAGTGACTTGCACTGCGTTGCCTTGCACCATATCTACAAGGCCATGACAAGCCACGCAGGGTGACTTTCCGTGGCCTCGCAGATATGGGTAAGCCCAGTGCGCCGCCGTAACGTCAAAAAAAGTGACAGACCAGCGGTGCAAGGGGCTTGTAAACAAGCCCAGCCCTGTCTCTTTCTCTCATGCTTGCAGGTTCTTGCTTCTCCCTTGATGACGTTTGTTCTGTCTTTCTCTTCCTCAGTCTCTCTGCTTTGTTTATTTTTTTCTCCTTTGCTCTCCTTAAATGTCAGATGCAGAGAAGTAAGTGCCGGCCCACAAAAAGGAATGCTGGTGCCCCACCGGCAACCACCGGCCTCATCTGTAGCTCTACCTCCCTCCTCCCTCTACGTCACCCATCTGGCTACACTGCCCTTTTTAGCTGCGCGTGCTCTTCCGGACTCCCACCACCCTCTAATTTCGCAGGTCACAGCCTAGCCAGAGGAATGCACACAAGGAGAGGGGAGACAGGGCGGGAAAGAGAACTACAGAGCACAGACTTGCCCTGAGGCACTGGTGACAGTCCTCAGGGCGGGGCTTCCACGTTCACTATCGAAGTGAAAACGCCGGGCGTGATGCGCCTCTTTTTGTGATTACTAATATCCTGAAATTTAAGTTACAATTTCTAGCATTATACACATATATCTCATTTTAATGTTATGCACTAGTTCACTATGCACCGCCCAGTTCACCCTTACCATGCCTTTCCTACACTGGGGCGAACAGGCCGGCTAGAAACGGAATTCCATGTAACATAATTAGAAAGAAATGTCTTTATCAATACTTGTTCAGGCTTCAGTGTCCCTGCCATGTATACGCCCACTGTCTATTTCCTAACCTTATCCCTTATCCATACATGTAACGGCCATTTAAACGTGTTGTTGTCTCCACTATACCACTATTCTCAAATTCTGGTATATCTTCCTTTCAGACTACACCGATCATTCCTTGAAACATCCACATGAAATAGTCCCCCATGCCTTCTCAGCAATAGCGTACACTCCTGCTTCCAAAGGACACACCTCCCTTATAGGCACCTATCTACATAGCATCGTGATAACCTCCGAATCCCAATCTAGGCCTAAGTTTGGCCCACCGCCCAGCAAGGATCTTTCCGGTACGGGAAAGCTGAATGCATTATTATTTCCTACAGGAAATGATTCTTTCCTAATAAACTACCCTCCCAACCTAACCAAAAATGGCATGAAAAATCTTAAACATAAAACCCTCAACCTTAAGAAAGAAACTCTTATTACCGACCCCTACTTTTGCCTCAACAAGGGTACCGTACTGAGTGACCTCATCTCAACCAATCAGCATGCCAAATGGAGGAAAGTCCTCTCTTCCACACTCAACACTATCATCACTAAGAAAATCCTACACAGCCATAAACTTACTATTGCGCATACCTCAAGAACAAACTAGACACGGCCACGCCCCTGCTTCCCTCTCGTTAGTCCCTCTGGCTCCTCCCCTTATGATAACCCCCTACCTTCCATTCCCACCACTCTTTCCAGATGGTCACCCTCCTACTCATGGTGACTATTGCTGTCCAACACCCCCTCCCCCTCATCTGCACCAATCCAACATCACCACTTCCCATTCCTTTAGGGCACCTTACACCGACACTTCCATCAACAAGATTAACACATTCGTCCCACCACCTCCTCTCAGCCAAGGTTCTGATGGTGAACCCTTCCAATGCCAGCTCTTACAACCACCTGGCTATTCCTCCACACTCCAATGCCTCCCCCAACCTGGGTCCTCCTAGAAACCCCTTCAATGACCTTATGCTCAACACCATAAAAGCTGAACTACAACTGATTAGAGCTGACATTCTCAAACTAGTTCATATCACCTCCAACCTTGATCACAAATGGTCCTCACACTTCACTCACCTTCTGACTAACAGCACCCTAATCTCCAACTACCACTCTGACCCTATCCCTGCCTGCACAGGGATCTCTCACCCCTGCTGAGTGCCCCACCCAACTTTAACCACTCCTCCCGACCCAATTGGCTAGTCAGACAGCTATCAAATGATGATGTACTCACCCTCCTAGACACCTATAACTCTGCTTCAGCCGATTACACTTTACACACTACAAAAATCAACACTATTATCACTCACCCTATTAGGATACCCCACCCCAGCACTAGGTGTATTAATAAAACGAAGTTCACACAAGTGCTCATTTCACTTTCATCCACGATGACCCCCAACTCAACCCTGAAATTCGCACCACTAAACTGCCACTCAGTTGTGAAACACGTGGATGACATAGCCGCCCTTATACTTGACCAGGACCCAGACATCCTCACGATCACTGAAACCCGGTTGAATGACTCCTCTGCTCGTATCCTGGACACTCTATTCCCCCTCAATCATGACATCATTCGACTAGACCGCTCAGGACGCTCAGGGGTGGCCTAGCCTGTATATATAGATCCTCATTCTCTATAAAAACAAACACTCTCTACAGCTCTACCCTCTTGTGAATATCTCAGGATCGACATCAACACCACTAACAACTCCCTGTTTTACCACCTGCACGGCGGTAACCACACGTTCATCGAACAGATCATGGGGATCATCTCCTCTAACAATGAAGATAATAATCAGATTTTCCTTGGCGACTTCAATATCCTTTGGAACAATTCCAATGACCCTCTCGTGAACAGTTTCAAATCCTTCCTCCAGGACCTCAATCGTATCCAAGCCTGCAACAGCCCGACCCATAATAAAGGAGCCGCCCTAGACTTAATCATTGTAGAAGAGAACACCATGCAAGTTGATTCTATTCTCCCCTGCGTTTGGACAGACCACCACTCCATCACCTTCTTCGTAAACAAAAAGGCAATCTCCTCCAAGGGCCAAAAACATAAGCAAAACACTGGATCCAAGAAGCGGAAAATTAACTCACACACTATGTCGACTCATTTTTTTATTTTTTTATTTTTTGTGTCCTCATATCACCGTGGCATCTGCAAATCTCAGAGCACTCTATCTATGCGCCCTGGGGTCTACTGCATTCGCCCAAGGTCCTGACAGCCAGACGGGACCATCACCTCTGACGGTGCCTCGGTGTAATCATTGGAATACTTGACCAATCCCTTGGTCCCAGCACCACTTGGAGAGATCGGCCCATAATGCAGAAGGAAAGCCTGTTTTGTATCCCAAATCTGAACGAAAAACCCAGACAGCCGCCCTGACCCAGTCATCAACCTTCGGGGGTAGCGAATTAATCCACATCTTGCAGACTTCTCTCCGTGCGATAAGTATAAAATAAAATAATAGCCCACTCTGCTCCCACCGCAAGAGGTTGCGCATTATCATGTCAACTCCCAAGAGAACTAACATTGAATTCATGACAATCACCACCCGAAGATATCTCCCAGGATAAGCTCTATTCCCCTCCAGAATGCCTTTAACCTGGGACACAGGAAGAAAGCATGATCATCATTGGCTTCCACACAACCACACCTCCTGTACTTGGGGGGGCTTAAGGGGGCGAACTTAGCTGTTTTAAATGGCGTCCAATAAAGCGATTAATGGTGAAAAAATGGTTCTGCTTTAAATTTGCAGGCTTAACAACTGAGTATAAGAGCTTCAGAGAGTCACTCCAAACTGGTGGAAGATCTGCTTCTTGAAAAACAACTCTCCACACTAAGTATGGAGGTTTTAAGTTCTTTTCATCATCAGTCAAGAATCTCCAATACCAAGCTGCAAACTCCTTACTCTTAGGTGTAACATCTTGGAGGGAAAGCTCGAAATCCCAGTCACCCCCTATATCGACTCTTAGTAACGACTGCCGGCTCCCACCCACCTCCATGAATGACGTCCAGGACCTCACTGACCACTATATCAAATCCATGTCCAAAATCATGGATACCCTGCCTCCAAACAACTAATAAGAATCCCGTTCAAAAGATCCAACCCCTGGTTCAATTGTAACCTTAACAAAGAACAACCAGGCACATGCATCAAGGTAGAATTTTGCGAGTCCTTAATTGCGATTATTAAGGAATCGCAATTAAGGACTCGCAAAAGCCTATGCATGTAGGAATCGCTATAAAAATAGCGATTCCTACACATTCCTTATTTGCGACTCGCAAATTGCGAGTCGCAAATAAGGAATGGCTTCCCATTCATTCCTATGGGCCTACAGGCCCATAGGAATGAATGGGAAATTGCAAGCGCAATTTGCGAGTACCAATAGGTACTCGCAAATTGCGCATGCAATTTCAAGGGTGCAAGGGTGTCAAAAGGACACCCTGTTGCACCCCATAAATTGATCTGTGCACATATGTTGCGCACACACATGTCCCAAGGACATGTGTGTGTGTAACCTACAAAAGTAGTAAGTTTAGGATTTTATCTCAGATTAGTTCTGTGAATCGGCCCCTCAATGTTTATTTATAGAGCACGTTCACATACTGAACAGAAATGATGCACATAAGGGTAGAACTGATACATAGTTATTAACTGTAGTTTTGTTTGGGAGAATAAACTGGAGAAATTGATTGAATCATGTCTACCTCGATGCTGAGTTTTGAGAGGTGATCAGCGACTCAAGACAGCCAATAGAAAGGCTCCATGGTACAGCCTCAAGATGGACTTGTGACATTTTGAATGTGATTTGCGTCTTTGCGTTGTCTGGACAGTCACCTATTCAGGAACGCTCCGGCTTACACTACTGTATACAAGGGCCACAGCGCCCAGAGCCCGGCTTCCATCCGCCTCGTCTACCGTATTCTGAGTTCTACTCTCTCCCTTCTTTCCAGATGACATCGGTTCAGTCACTTTAGTGCATTTTTCAAAGTTTTCGCTATTTACCATGTGGTATGATTCCACGGTAAATAGCGGGCCCAAATAGCGAAATCGCTATTTTTAATGGCATCTTGCATTGCATTTAAGGAATCGCAATTTGTGATTCCTTAAATGCAATCGCAATTTAAGAAATCGTAAAAAATTGCGATTTCTCAAATTGCGAGTGGCAAGTTGTTTCATGCATCGCAAAAGCTAATTTTGCGATCGCAAACGGCCGATTTTTGCGAATCGCACAGTTTGCAATCACAAAAAGCTTTGATGCATGTGCCCCAACATCACCTCAGACTTGCAGAAAGAGCATTGAGACATACCCCCTTCCTGGCCAACCTCAAACTCCTACGTCAAAGAAGCAGTGCCTACAACAGGCACATCAGGGAATCCAAAGCAGCGTTCTTCTAAAATTAACTAGGCACTGCAACTAATCAACCTAAAAAATTGTTCAAAATTATCAAAAATCAATCAACTTGCAAAAGTGAACCTACTTCCACAGACAACAAATCATTACCTAACTGTGAAACCTTTGCCTCTTTTTTTGCTGAGAAAACCATGCAAATCACTAATGATATCCAGAAAGCTATTAAATAACTTCTAAGCGAACCCCCCTACACCTGTCCTAACTTGATCATGTAGCATGCCCGAGAAATTCCCTCATCTCACCCAAAAATAATGCCACCTGGTCTAACTTCAAAATCCTCAATGAAAACGGCATCCTTAACCTATTAACCTCCCTGAAATTCTCCAGTCACTTCAACGATACCCTTCCTGCCAAACTCCTAAAGGAGTCCATTCACCTCCTTCTCCCACTATTATTATCAATGCCTCACTCACTCGAGGCTCCTTATCCGATTGCCTCAAAAGTGGCAAGCTTACCACTATTCTAAAAAAAAAAAAAAAACTCTGACCAATCTGACCCCAACAATTACCACCCTATCTCCAACATCCCTATTTTGGTTAAACTCCTAGAAAACTCTGTGCACCTAAAGCTTCATAATCACATCAAACAATTCCAACTCCTCAGCCATTGCCAATCTGGCTTCCATTCGACTCATAGCTAACCCTGGGCGGTGAACTCCGCTCCGCTCATGGAGTTTGCAGAGTTTTCTGCACTCCCTGTTATGCGGAGCTTGCGGAGTTCAGAAAAACACGGAGCAGAGTTTTTTTCCTTGCTCGTGTTCATCAATGTCAAGTTGGCGAGCACGAGCGAGGAAAATCCACCTCCTGGTGAGATTTTTCCTCATTTGCGATCATCAACGTCAAGTTGGCGAGCGCGAGTGTGGAAAATCTACATCCCGGTGAGATTTTTCAATGCGGGCAGTCAGATTCCTCATTGCGAGTGGTCGCGTATGCTCGTGACCGCTTGCATTGAGAAACCGTCCGTTCGCGTTGAGAAAGCTGCCGCTCAAGTAAAAAATCTACTCGGCGGCAGAAAGGAAGCTGCGCCCGCTTGCGCTGTGCATGGTGCCGTTCGCCATGATTGCACAGTGAGGACAAACACCCGGCGCTGATAATCACAGTGAACGGCCTTTATCTAACGCACACCGCCACTTGCGGAGCTCCGTGTAGCGCGGCAGAGGCTTTTTTGCACATTGCTGAGTTCCTACTCTGCGAACTCCTCCCGGGCTTACTCATAGCACCGAAACTGCCATAGTCCACATCGTCGACGATGCCCTACTCTCACCCGACCAGAATGAATCCTGCCTCCTAATCCTACTGCACCTGTCAATGGTGTTTGACACCATCAGCCATGCTACCCTTCTAAACCTTCTAGCACACAGGATAGGCCTCTCCGGCACCGTGCTAAAATGGTTCTCCTCTTTTCTACACAACAAATCTCAGCTCATTGTAATCAATCATAGTCTTTCCGATCAATCCACACTGTCGCTGGGCGTACCCCAAGGCTCTCTATTCTCCCCGACACTGTTTAATCTTTACATGGAACCCCTAACTGAAATCTTTAAACTCTCTGACGTCTCCTACCACATGTATGCTGACGAAACCCAACTCTACATGAAAATCCCCTCCCCTGAGGACATTTATATCCTCAACAACACCTTGACAAAAATACAACATTGGCTGACTCGTGACCACATCAAACTCAATGCCCTTAAAACTGATTTCGTACAGCGCCGCCTACCACCAACCCTAACATCAAAGACTGTCTCCCACATCTCATTGCCTTGAATTGCACCCCGCACATCATCGACTCTGCCAAATCCCTAGGTATAACCTTAGACAAAGACCTCTCCGTGCAAAAACTCATCAGCACCATCAATACAGGATCTAACCATCAGTTACATATTCTTAGGAAACTAAAACATTTCCTCTCCGTGGCAAACCTCACAAGTGCGGTACATGTGCTCGTGCTATTGAAATTAGACTAAGGTAGTACCACCCTGGTGGGCCTCCCGAAAACCTCACCTGCACCGCTGAAGGCTACACTAATTGCAGCAGCTAGGCTCATCAGCTGTTTAAAAAAAGTGATCATATCACCTCGACCTCCAATCACTGAAATGGCTACCCAACAAGGCCAGGATTCATCTCAAAATTGCCTGTATGGCCCACAAAGCGCTCCACCACAATAGCCCCTCCTACTTGATCAAGAAGGAAGTAAAAACTCTTCTATCCAACAAACTCCTCTAACACTTGATCGCTTCCTCGCGCCTATTTGTTCATTCTTGTCACACCGGATTATTCTTAGGCCTGCACTTATATTAGACTTTCTGCTCCTATCTTTCTATTTTCCATATGTGCATGTATATATATGTGTATATAGTGGGGGATTTTCCATGTTTTTGTACGCTTTCTGTAAAGTGACCTGACCATGCTGTTGTACACTATCTGTAAAGCGCTCTGTCACCCGAAAGGGTCTTGCTCGCGCTATATGAATCCCCTAATAAAATAAAATATTAACAGATGAAGTCGAGGCATTGACTGAACCGGTGTCATCTGGAAAGAAGGGAGAGAGTAGAACTCAGAATATGGTAGATGAGGCGGATGGAAGCCGGGCTCTGGGCGC
This sequence comes from Calotriton arnoldi, assembly GCA_963921515.1. Taxonomy (NCBI): domain Eukaryota; kingdom Metazoa; phylum Chordata; class Amphibia; order Caudata; family Salamandridae; genus Calotriton; species Calotriton arnoldi. Next base: position 512,878 of record CAWUFW010008311.1, read on the forward strand.
TGTGGCCCTTGTATACAGTAGTGTAAGCCGGAGCGTTCCTGAATAGGTGACTGTCCAGACAACGCAAAGACGCAAATCATATTCAAAATGTCACAAGTCCATCTTGAGGCTGTACCATGGAGCCTTTCTATTGGCTGTCTTGAGTCGCTGATCACCTCTCAAAACTCAGCATCGATGTAGACATGATTCAATCAATTTCTCCAGTTTATTCTCCCAAACAAAACTACAGTTAATAACTATGTATCACTTCTACCCTTATGTGCATCATTTCTGTTCAGTATGTGAACGTGCTCTATAAATAAACATTGAGGGGCCGATTCACAGAACTAATCTGAGATAAAATCCTAAACTTACTACTTTTGATATTCACAAAAGGCATTTAGTAGGAGTAAAGTTAGGAGTCCTAACTTTACTACTACTAAATGCCTTCTGTGAATACCAAAGGAGTAAGTTTAGGATTTTATCTCAGATTAGTTCTGTAAATCGGCCCCAAATACCTTAATAAACAATCAATAAACAATATTGGTAAATATATCACCTCAAAATATTGGGGTTTGGGCCACGGTCGATGTTGTAGTCATTCACTCTAACGGGCGCCGAGGTGGCAGCATCTGTGTCTGCACCGATCCAGATGTGACATGAAACCAGAGGTGAAGGAAGCCCAGCCCTTGACTGGACAACAGCTGAAAGAGATCCGGTCTCAGGTCCAGGCCTGGGTTTATCTTTCCCTTCTGAGGGAAGGGGGTAGAGGGCCCCCCTTATCAGCATGTAGGCCACGCTGTGGCACACATTCCTTGGGAGCTAAGCCTATGAATGCCAAGCTTGTCAATGTACTTGGGGAAACCCCTCTATAGCATATTATGTGGCACATGTTAATGTAGGGGCCCATCCATGGCTTGGGTTAGTGAAAAGGCACATCTGTGGCATTTGAGACTCTTCTGTTAACGTGCTACTGTGGAGGCCCATCGGTGTCACATATTATTGCGTAGACTTTTCTGTGGCCATGTTAGTGTGGAGCCCACCAGTGGGACGTGTTAACGTGAAGACTCTTCTGTAACCATGTTAGCGCAGAGGCCCACCGGAGGCACATGTTAATGCTGAGACTTTTCTGTTACCATGTTAGCGTGGAGCCCACCAGTGGGATGTGTTTATGTTGAGACTTCCCTGTTACCAGGTTAGTGTGGCAGCCCCAACAGTGGGACGTGTTAATGCGGAGACTCTCCTGTTACCAGGCTTGTGTAGAGTCCCACCGGTGTCACGTAATAATGTGGAGACTCTTCTGTTACCTTACCATGTTAGGGGCAAGAACCACCGGTGGCATGTGTTAATACTGAGACTCTTCTGTTACCATGTTAGCGTGGAAACCCACCGGTGTCACGTAATAATACGGAGATTCTTCTGTTACCATGTTAGCGTGGAAACCCACCGGTGTCACGTAATAATACGGAGATTCTTCTGTTACCATGTTAGCGTGGAGACCCACCAGAGGCACATGTTAATGCTAAGACGCTTCTGTTACCATGTTAGCGTTGAGACCCACCTGTGTCACGTAATAATACGGAGACTCTTCTGTTACCATGTTAGCGTGGAGACCCACCGGAGGCACATGTTAATGCGGAGACTCTTCTGTAACCATGTTAGCGTAGAGGCCCACTGGTGTCACGGATTAATGCAGAGACTCTTCCGTAACAATGTTAGTATGGAGGCCCAGCGGTGTCACATATTAATGCATACACTCTTCTGTTATCATGTTACTGCGGAGGCCCACCAGTGGCATATGTTAATATGGAGACTCTTCTGTTATCATGTTAGCATGGAGGCACACCAGTGTCATGTGTTAATGGGGAGACTCTTTTGTTACCATGTTAGCGTGGAGGCACACCGGTGGCATGTGTTATTGAGTAAACTCTTCTGTTACCATGTTATTGTGGAGGCACACTGGTAGCCCATGTTAATGCAGAGACTCTTCTGTAACCATGTTAGCGTGGAGGGTCATCAGTGTCACGTGTTAATGTGGAGATTCTTCTGTAAGCATGTTAGCGTAGAGGCCCATCAGTGTCACTTGTTAATGCAGAGACTCTTCTGTTGCCATGTTAGTGTGGAGGCCCACCAGTGGCACATTTTAATGCATTCCACTCTCCTGGTGTTATTAGATTTTTCTGCCGCATTCGATACGGTCGACCACCAGATTTTGCTCAGGAGACTGGAGGAATCCGGTATTGGTGGAGTGGCACTGCAGTGGATGACAAGTTTCCTTACTAATCGCTCCCAGACAGTTAATCTGGGGCCGTATCGTTCTACATCTAAAGAACTGACCAAGGCAGTGCCCCAGGGCTCTTGCCTAAGCCCCACCTTGTTTAACATCTATATCGCTCCCTTGGCCGCACATCTAAGGAAATACGGGTTCACCCCGATATCATATGCAGATGACACTCAGCTTACCTTCTCTTTCAATAAATCTTTCCAGGCAGCTCAAGCCACCTTCTCTTCCGGCATGTGGGCAATCTCTCAATGGATGCTTAACAACTTTCTACAACTAAATGCCGGAAAGACTGAGATCATGCTTTTTGGAGAGGCTCCACTGCTGTGGACACCAGAGTGGTGGCCAAGAGAGCTGGGGATTGCTCCAGTACCAAAGACAGTAGTAAAAAATCTTGGGGTTCGCATTGAGCAGGCCTTGACCATGAAGGAGCATGTGACCCACACGGTTGGCTCATGCTTCCATGTGCTTAGCCTGCTGAGAAGAGTCTTCCCCTTCCTTCCCGATTCCACACGGAAGACTCTCATTCAGACTTTGGTGTTGAGCAGATTGGACTACTGCAACGCCTTGTTGATTGCAGCTAACGAGTCCTCTCTGGACCGCCTACAGGTAGTGCAGAATACGGCGGCTCGCTTAACACTGAATGCCCCTTACAGAACAGCTTCACTGCCCCTTCTCCAACAGCTCCACTGGCTGCCTGTGCGCAAACGAATAAAGTTTAAGATTTGCTGCATCGCCCACAAAGCAGTGTGGGGTAAAGGACCTATTTACCTGGTGGAGAAACTTAACCATTACACTCCCCGTAGGGATCTCCGCTCTGGTTCGAAATCCCTCCTCAAGATACCTAAGGTCAAGAAGTTAAGGACAGGGGGGAAAGCCTCTTCATATCTGGCTCCCCTCTACTGGAACCAGCTTCCCATCTCATTGAGGCAGTGCCCGGACCATCTCCAGTTCAGAAAGGCTTTGAAAACTGTTCTGTTCTAGACTCGCTCCTGTGTGACAGCTTTCTTATGTGGGTCCGTGAGCACTGAGAAACCCCTTCGGGGGTCATTCAAGCACTATATAAATCCATAAATAATTTTTTTTTAAAAAGCAGAGACTCTTCTGTAACCATGTTCGCGTGCAGGCACACCGGTGGGACATGTTAATGCATAGATTCTTCTGTTACCATGTTAGTGTGGAGGCCCACCAGTGGCATATGGTAATGGGGAGACTCTTCTGTTATCATGTTAGTATGGAGGCACACCAGTGGCACGTGTTAATGCGCAGACTCTTCTATTACCATGTTAGTGTGGAGGCACACCGGTGGCACGTGTTCATGCGGAGGCTCTTCTGCACCATGTGATTGTGGAGGCACACCAGTGGCATGTGTTAATGCAGAGACTCTTCTGTTACCATGTTAGCATGGAGACCCAGCGGAGGCACATGTTAATGTGGAGACTCTTCTGTAACCATGTTAGTGGGGAGGACCACCGGTGTCACACATTAATGCGGACACTCTTCTGTAGCCATGCTAGCGTGGTGACCCACCAGAGGCACATGTTAATGCTGAGACTCTTCTGTTACCATGTTAGTGTGGAGGCCCAATGGTGGCACATGTTAATGCAGAGACTCGTCTGTAACCATGTTAATGGGGAAGACCACCGGTGTCACGCATTAATGCGGAGACTCTTCTGTTACCATGTTAGTGTGGAGGCCCAATGGTGGCACATGTTAATGTGGAGACTCTTCTGTAACCATGTTAATGGGGAAGACCACCGGTGTCATGCATTAATGCAGAGACTCTTCTGTTACCATGTTAGTGTGGAGGCCCAATGGTGGCACATGTTAATGCTGAGACTCTTCTGTTACCATGTTAGCGTGGAGGCCCAACGGTGGCACATGTTAATGCTGAGACTCTTCTGTTACCATGTTAGTGTGGAGGCCCAACGGTGGCACATGTTAATGCTGAGACTCTTCTGTTACCATGTTAGCGTGGAGGCCCAACGGTGGCACATGTTAATGCTGAGACTCTTCTGTTACCATGTTAGTGTGGAGGCCCAACAGTGGCACATGTTAATGCGGAGACTCTTCTGTAACCATGCTAGTGGGGAGGACCACCGTTGTCACGCATTAATGCGGACACTCTTCTGTAGCCATGTTAGCGTGGAGGCCCACTGGTGTCATTGATTAATGCAGAGACTCTTATGTTACCATGATAGTGTGGAGGCCCAATGGTGGCACATGTTAATGCAGAGACTCTTCTGTAACCATGTTAGTGGGGAAGACCACTGCTGTAACGCATTAATGCGGAGACTCTTCTGTTACCATGTTAGCGTGGTGACCCACCCGAGGCACATGTTAATGCTGAGCCTCTTCTATTACCATGTTAGCGTGGAGACCCACTGGAGGCACATGTTAATGCTGAGACTCTTCTGTTACCATGTTAGCGTGGAGGCCCACTGGAGGCACATGTTAATGTGGAGACTCTTCTGTAACCATGTTAGTGAGGAGGACCACCGGTGTCACGCATTAATGCGGACACTCTTCTGTAGCCATGTTAGCGTGGAGGCCCACTGGTATCACTGATTAATGCAGAGACTCTTCTGTAACCATGCTGGTATGGAGGCTCACCAGTGGCACATGTTAATGCATAGACTCTTATGTTACCATGATAGTGTGGAGGCCCACCAGTGGCATATGTTAATGGAGAGACTCTTCAGTTATCATGTTAGCATGGAGGTACACCAGTGGCATGTGTTAATGGGGAGACTCTTCTGTTACCATATTAGTGTGGAGGCATACGAGTGGCACGTGTTAATGCGGAGACTCTTTACTTACCATGTTAGTGTGGAGGCACACCGGTGGCACGTGTTAATATGGAGACTCTTCTGTTACCATGTTAGTGTGGAGGCACACCAGTGGCACGTGTTAATGCGGAGACTCTTCTGTTACCATGTTAGTGTGGAGGAACACCAGTGGCACGTGTTAATGCGTAGACTTTTCTGTTACCATGTTAGTGTGGAGGCATACCAGTGGCACGTGTTAATGCGGAGACTCTTCTGTTACCATGTTAGTGTGAAGGCATACCAGTGGCACGTGTTAATGCAGAGACTCTTCTGTTACCATGTTAGTGTGGAGGCCCATCGGTGTCACGTGTTAATGTGGAGACTCTTCTCTTACCATGTTAGTGTGGAGGCACAGCAGTGGCACGTGTTAATGTGGAGACTCTTCTGTTACCATGTTAGTGTGGAGGCACAGCAGTGGCACATGTTAATCCGGAGACTCTTCTGTTACCATGTTAGCATGGAGGCACAGCAGTGGCACATGTTAATGCGGAGACTCTGCTGTTACCATGTTAGTGTGGAGGCACATCAGTGGCACGTGCTAATGTGGAGACTCTTCTGTAAGCACTCTTCTGTAAGCATGTTAGCATAGAGGCCCATTGGTGTCACGTGTTAATGCTTAGACTCTTCTGTTACCATGTTAGTGTGGAGGCCCACCAGTGGCACATTTTAATGCAGAGACTCTTCTGTAACCGTGTTTGTGTGGAGGCCCACCAGTGTCACGTATTAATGCATAGACTCTTCTGCAACCATGTTAATGTGGAGGCCCACCGATGTCACATGTTAGTTTAGAGACTCTTCTGTTACCATGTTAGCATGGAGGCACAGCAGTGGCACATGTTAATGCGGAGACTCTGCTGTTACCATGTTAGTGTGGAGGCACATCAGTGGCACGTGCTAATGTGGAGACTCTTCTGTAAGCATGTTAGCATAGAGGCCCATCGGTGTCACGTGTTAATGCTGAGACTCATCTGTTACCATGTTAGTGTGGAGGCCCACCAGTGGCACATTTTAATGCAGAGACTCTTCTGTAACCGTGTTTGTGTGGAGGCCCACCGGTGTCACGTATTAATGCATAGACTCTTCTGCAACCATGTTAATGTGGAGGCCCACTGATGCCACATGTTAGTTTAGAGACTCTTCTGTTACAATGTTAGTGTGGAGGCCCACCGGTGGCATATGTTAATGCTGAGATTCTTCTGTAACCTTGTTAGCGTAGAGCCCACTGGTGGCATAATTTAATGCTGAGACTCTTCTGTTACGATGTTCGTGTAGAGGCCCATCGGTGTCACATAATAATGCCTGAACTCTTCTGCAGCCATGTTAGCGTGGATCCCACCAGTGGCATATGTTAATGCTCACACTTTTCTGTAACCATGTAAGTGTGGAGACCCACAGATGTCTTGTGTAAATGCGGAGACTCTCATTTTACCATGTTAGTGTGGAGCTCACTGGAGGCCCATGTTAATGCTTAGACTTTTCTATTACCATGTTAATGTGGAGGCCCATTGGTGTCAGGTATACATTTGTAGAATATTCTGTAACCATGTTAGCGTGGAGCCCACCGGTGGCATATGTTAATACAGAGACTCTTCTATTACCATGTTAGTGTTGAGGCCCACCAGAGGCACATATTAATGCGGAGACTCTCTGTGAGAAGCTGGCCTGGTCTATGATGTCCACTAATGTAAGTGGGCACCTTGCACCAGTCCAGACAACCCTTATGGTGATTTAAGAGGTCTCAGACAACCTTAGAAATCTATCCAAGTGGTATCTGTGGAGAGCAGCCTTCAGGCTTAGTCTTGAAGGAATGTAAAGCAGCTTGTTTTACCAGAATGCAACCTTATAGTATAGATTAAATGAAAAAGAACCACACAAAGTATTTATAAAAATATGTATTTATTATATAACACTATCTAGTACGTTACAGTATCTCCTACACGGAGAAAGACACAAAGCACACAATACCTTAGCAAAGAAATCACAGTAAATAGCACTAATACACAGTGGGCCCCAGGGGGGGCCAAACCATATACTAAGAAAGTGGTATAAGAACCACGACTCGAGTCAGGACAGTGTTGAGAGGACGTAGAATTGCTGAGGACCCACAGAACCACCCAAGGTAAGTAGATAGGGACCCCACGGAGAGTGTGTGCAGTGTGTGAACACGACCGCCTGCTCCGTACAAGTCTATGTGCAACTTGCGGATGGATTTTTAAAGTTCAGGGACCCTTCCCAGAGGACCCTGAAGAAACCCAGTGGAAAACAGAAGGTTGGAGAGCCACCCCACCTGTGGATACCATGGTACCCAAGTTACCTATCCCAGGGAAGCCGGGTGCATAAGTGTGAAGTGGCGTCGGAAACTGCAGTCAAACCCAATGGAGGACTTCAGGAAAGTGCCGCTGCTGGGAGAGGAGAAAGTGTCTGGAGGAATCCGAACGTGAATTCTTGCAGAGGAGTATCTAAAAGCAGAGGGGACAGTGTCTATGTCACTCGGGAGTGACCAGGAGACTTAGAAGACGGATGCCCTCCGATGTCGGGTGCTTCAGGAAGGATGACAGTGACCTTGACTCTGCAGCTGCAAGGACCAGGCGATGCTGAGGACAACCAGGACCCGGATACGAGCTGTACCACGAAGGATGTCAAGTACTGAGGGGTCGTTGTCCGGCGGGAGCACCAACAAGCCTTGGCAAATGCAATCCACGCAGGAGGTCAAGAAGGTGCACGGTTGAGACCAGCAAAGTCCAGGAGACTCACCACAAGTGTCGCAGGGATTCTGCACATCCACAGAACTCAGCGCAGGAAAATGAGACCTCGGTGTATAGGGGCTAAGCCTTCCCATCACCTTAGTGCCCACGAACCCAGGACCGACTAGCTATAGTGTCTCACTCGCTCTCCTACACACTCAAGAAGAAGCAAATAATGAGACACCTCAGAACACAACACTCCCGGATCTCTCAGGAATCGCGGTAACAAGACACACCTTTTCGCTCACACACTCGTACCTGTCCACAATAAGAACTGACCAAAACACGAATACAGTTTAAAATGTTTATTTTAACTATCGTGCTCTAAAACGCAGTATACGAGCCACAACCAGCAGCAAAATGCATAATATCAATACAGTTAGCATTGCAGCAAGGCCATATACCATAAAGGGAGGTGTCATCATATAAAGACAGTGGATAAAGGACTATAAGGCCTAACCACCCTCCCCTTGGTAAGAAGAAGTATTATTATATAATAGAAGATATCTGGGCTTTGTCAGCAGACCCCATACCTTAGTGCCTAGATGGTATATCTACATCATAAGAACCGCATGGCTCTTCTCCCTGGAAAGCTACCTCTCCAAGTGTGTGTTCCCTAAACATGCATCCCCGTAATATCAAAGCACGAGTTTCCAGCAGCAGCTGTGTTAGCATGTTTTGTCTAGGTGCTAGGAACTGACCAGAACAGAATAACAAGGGGCATTGTTTATCGACCTTGCTCACAGTGTTCAGACTAAACTCCAGGAATAAGCAGAGAATGAGCACAGCAGACAGTTCTCATGTGAAAGGCACAAACAGAGTCTTGCAAAAACAAAGCAATGTAGTAACGCGCGCAAAAGCAGCATCATGCCTGCTGGACTCATGCTAACTTAGAGATTTCGACAATGTCCCTATCGGCCACTTGACACAAGCAGGGCAGGCGTCAGGGCAGTCATGGGAGCCCAAGGAAAATAAAGATGACCCTCAATTGGACCCAAAGGCTGGAGGCACAGGGATCGCCAGAGGACCTCGAGCAGCTCACCGAAGGTGCAGGCCAGGGTGCCCATGAGTCGATGTGGCTGAATATCTTGGTGGAAGAAGTTGCCAGAGGTTGGGACTACTTGGAGCCCAATGCACTTGTAGCAGATTTGCCAACAAGCATATGCACTTGCAAAAGTACACTATGCACAGGGGTTCGGTTAATGCAGCCCCCACGAGGGATTCTGATCTCAGACTTGGTGAGAGGGAGGCTCGGGCCTCGAGAGATGTAGATAACCACCTCCTGCGTTGTTGAACCCCTCGGAGTCCGCAGGAGCTCAGGATCAGCAGACGGGTCAGCAGTGTTGAGCTGCCTACAAATGTAGGGGAGTGACTTCTTCACTCCAAGGGATTTTATTTCGGTTTTCCTTGATGCTTCACAGGCCTTGGAAGGTTCCTGTATGGTGCACAGGCACAGACGATGCAGCAGACTGGAAGGGAGACTGAGTCAGGCCCAAACGAAGCCCAGCGAAGTTCAGAGTGCCCAAACGGTAGAAGTGCAGTGGTTTCAGTACTGAATCCACGACGAATCTAGGGACCTACACCCAGGTAAGCCCTTAACTACCCTAGGGAAAGGGTTGGGAAGATTCAGGGGACCCTCCCACGGGGTCTGGACAGAGGGGAGGTTACTCCCATGTCCTTTGTCCAGTTTCATGCCAGAGCGGGAGCCAACGGCTCCCAGGACTGGTTTGAACTGGACTATGCATTGGGACACCAAAAGTGCCCCACATGCAGACTGAGTCGTGCTGGCAAGCGCTCCCACCCGACCCCAATACACTAAATCCTGTCTGGGAGGTGGTCACACCTCCCTGTGACAGGACGCCTATTGTTCCACTTTCCTCTGCTCGAGCTTGGCTCAGCAGCAGGAGGGCAGAATCGTGTCTCTGGTCGGCAGCAGCCATAGTTTGTTGTCCGGGACTAGAAGGCTGGTACTGGGAACACTGAGAGCCTATCGGAGTGCTCTCCCGGTGCTTGGAATCATACCTCCCACACTGTTTACGGTTTGGTACCAAACATGATAGGATTTGTTGCAGCCGTTTTCGAGATGGTCATTGTGCGGTCACGTGATGCCCCTCTATATAGTATATGGCTGCTTCACTGACAACCCGGGAGAATGGACTCCGTAGGCTGCAGGGGTGTCCTGCTCATGCATGGGCACACTCTCACTTAGAACCAAGCACCCTGCCCTCAGTATTGTTAAGGCCTGCTATAGGGGTTACTTATAGGTTTTAAGTGCAGTGACCCTTAGATATAGTAAACCTATATCTTTAGTAAGTGGTGCATGCACCAACTTACACAGGCTGGAATGGCAGGCCTGTAGTTCCATTTTGAATGGTCTCTCATGGGTGGCATAATACATGCTTCAGCCCATGGAGACCTCTGGGGTACCTATGCCCTGGGTATATGGGTACCATATACTAGGGACAAACAAGGGAACCCCAGTGTCCAATCCGGAGTGTACCTAAGTACTCAACACAACAATTTAGGGAAAAAGCAGATAGACTGGGGTTCTGATTAGCAGGATCCCAGTCAGACTAGTCAAAAACAGCATCACATCAAGCAAAAAGTGGGGGTAACCATAAGAAGCAGATCCTACTTTCCTACACTCTCATTTAACCATGTGGCACATGTTAACATGGAGACTATTCTGTAACCATTTTACTGTGGACACCCACTGGTACCATGAGTTAATGCAGAGACTCTTCTGTTACCGTGTTAGCCTGAAGCCTACCAGTGACACGTGTTAATGCTGAGACTTTTCTGTTACCATGTCCACGTGAAGCCTACCGGTGACACGTGTTATTATGGAAACCCTTTTGTTACCATGTTAGTGTGAAGCCCACCAGTGACACATCTTAATGCGGAGACTCTTCTGTTATCAGGTTAGTGGCAAGGCCCAACAGTGGCACGAGTTAATATGAAACTCTTCTGTTACAATGTTAGCCTGGAGCCCATTGGTGGCATATGTACTCTTTTGTTAGTGGTGAGGTGCACCAGCGGCGCATATTAGTGAGGAAACACAGTGGTATAATGTAAAATGATAGGCCCGCCTCCAGAATGTGAATAGAGGCCCCTGAATCTCTCATATCTCACAGATATACATTGACCTGGGCTGAATGGGGGCCCAGCGCAAGGGCTGCTGGGGTCTGTGTTACACCCCTGAGGAAACCAATTTGTGGTACGTTAATGAAGAGGCTTCCTGCGCACCTTTAGACTTGAGGCTCGACTGTGCACGTGTTAGTGTGGAAGCTTCCTGTGTACCTTTAGACTGGAGGCCGGTCTGTGCACGTGTTTGTGTGGAGGCTCCCTAAGCGCCTTTAGACCGGGAGGCTCGTCTGTGCACGTATTAGTGTGGAGGTTTCCTGTGCACCTATTGACCAGAGGCTTGTCTGTGCACGTAATAGTGAAGGGCCTCCCTGTGCATCTTCAGACTGGAGTCCCGTCTGTGCACTTGTTAGTGTGGAAGCTTCCTGTGTATCTTTAGACCAGAGGCTCATCTGTGCACGTGTTTGTGTGGAGGCTCCCTAAGCGCCTTTAGACCGGGAGGCTCGTCTATGCACGTGTTAGTGAGGAGGCTCCCTGTGCACCTTTAGACTGGAGGCTCATCTGTGCACGTGTTAGTGTGGAGGCTTCCTCGGCACCTTTAGACTAGAGGCTCATATGTGCATGTTAGTGAGGAGGCTCCCTGCGCACCTTTAAACTGGAGGCTCATCTGTGCATGTGTTAGTGTGGAGACTCCCTGTGCTCCTTTAGACTGGAGGCCCGTCTGTGCACGTGTTAGTGAGGAGCCTCCCTGTGCACCTTTAGACCAGGGGCTCGTCTGTGCATGTGATAGTGAAGAGCCTCCCTATGCACCTTTAGACCAGAGAATTGTCTGTGCATGTGATAGTGAGCAGGCTTCCTGGGAGCCTTTAGACTGGAGGCTAGTCTGTGCACGTATTAGTGTGGAGGTTTCCTGTGCTCCTTTAGACTGGGGGCCCGTCTGTGCACGTGTTAGTGAGGAGCCTACCTGTGCACCTTTAGACCAGAGGCTCATCTGTGCATGTGATACTGAGGAGCCTCCCTATGCACCTTTAGACCGGAGAATCGTCTGTGCATGTAATAGTGAAGGGCCTCCCTGTGCACCTTCAGACTGGAGGCTCATCTGTGCACGTGTTCGTGTGGAGGCTCCCTAAGTGCCTTTAGACCGGGAGGCTCATCTGTGTACGTGTGAGTGAGGAGGCTCCCTAAGCGCCTTTAGACCTGGAGGCTCGTCTGTGCACGTGTTAGTGAGGAGGCTTCCTCTGCATGTGTTAGTGAGGAGGCTCCCTGTGCACCTTTAGACCGGAGGCTCATCTGTGCACGTGTTAGTGTGGAGGCTCCCTGAGTGCCTTTAGACTGGAGGCTCGTCTGTGCATGTTAGTGAGGAGGCTCCCTGTGCACCTTTAAACTGGAGGCTCATCTGTGCACGTGTTAGTGTGGAGGCTTCCTGTGCACCTTTAAACTGGGGGCCCGTCTGTGCACGTGTTAGTGCAGAGCCTCACTGTGCACCTTTAAACTGGGGGCCCGTCTGTGCACGTGTTAGTGAGGAGCCTCCCTGTGCACCTTTAGACAAGAGGCTCGTCTGTGCATGTGATAGTGAGCAGGCTTCCTGGGAGCCTTTAGACTGGAGGCTCATCTGTGGACGTGTTAGTGTGGAGGTTTCCTGTGCACCTACAGACCAGAGGCTTGTCTGTGCACATAATAGTGAAGGGCCTCCCTGTGCACCTTCAGACCGGAGGCTCGTCTGTGCAATTGTTAGTGTGGAGGCTTCCTGTGTACCTTTAGACCAGAGGCTCATCTGTGCACGTGTTTGTGTGGAGGCTCCCTTAGTGCCTTTAGACCGGAGACTCCTCTGTGCACGTGTTAGTGAGGAGGCTCCCTGAGTGCCTTTAGACCAGAGACTCCTCTGTGCACGTGTTAGTGTGGAGGCTTCCTGTGCACCTTTAAACTGGGGGCCCGTCTGTGCACGTGTTAGTGAGGAGCCTTCATGTGCACCTTTAGACAAGAGGCTCGTCTGTGCATGTGATAGTGAGCAGGCTTCCTGTGCACCTTTAGACTGGAGGCTCATCTGTGGACGTGTTAGTGTGGAGGTTTCCTGTGCACCTATAGACCAGAGGCTTGTCTGTGCACGTAATAGTGAAGGGCCTCCCTGTGCACCTTCAGACTGGAGGCTCATCTGTGCATGTGTTAGTGTGGAGGCTTCCTGTGTACCTTTAGACCAGAGGCTCATCTGTGCACGTGTTAGTGTGCAGGCTTCCTGGGCATCTTTAGACCGGCGGCTCATCTGTGCACCTGTTAGTGTCGAGGCTTCCTGTGTACCTTTAGACCAGAGGCTCATCTGTGTACGTGTGAGTGAGGAGGCTCCCTAAGCGCCTCTAGACCAGGAGGCTCATCTGTGTACGTGTGAGTGAGGCGGCTCCCTAAGCGCCTTTAGACCAGAGGCTCGTCTTTGTACATGTGAGTGAGGAGGCTCCCTAAGCGCCTCTAGACCGGGAGGCTCGTCTGTGTACGTGTGAGTGAGGAGCCTCCCTATGCACCTTTAGACCGGAGAATCTTCTGTGCATGTGATAGTGAGCAGGCTTCCTGGGAGCCTTTAGACTGGAGGCTAGTCTGTGCACGTATTAGTGTGGAGGTTTCCTGTGCACCTATTGACCAGAGGCTTGTCTGTGCACGTAATAGTGAAGGGCCTCCCTGTGCACCTTCAGACTGTAGGCTCATCTGTACACTTGTTAGTGTGGAGGCTTCCTGTGTACCTTTAGACCAGAGGCTCATCTGTGCATGTGTTAGTGTGGAGGCTCCCTAAGTGCCTTTAGACAGAGACTCCTCTGTGCACGTGTGAGTTAGGAGGCTTCCTGTGCACCTTGAGACTGGGGGCCCGTCTGTGCACGTGTTAGTGTGGAGGCTTCCTGTGTACCTTTAGACCAGAGGCTCATCTGTGCACGTGTTTGTGTGGAGGCTCCCTATGCACGTGTTTGTGTGGAGGCTCCCTAAGCACCTTTAGACCGGGAGGCTCATCTGTGTACGTATTAGTGAGCAGGCTTCGTGTGAACCTTTAGACTGGAGCCTCATCTGTGTATGTGTTAGTGTGGAGGCTTCCGTGCACCTTTAGACTGGAGCCTCATCTGTGTATGTGTTAGTGAGCAGGCTTCCTGTGCACCTTTAGACTGGAGGCTCGTCTGTGCACATGTTAGTAAGGAGGCTCCCTGAGCACATTTAGACCGGAGGCTCACCTGTGCACTTGTTAGTGTAGAGGCTCATCTGTGCATGTGTTAGTGAGGAGGCTCCCTGTGCACCTTTAGACCGGCGGCTCATCTGTGCATGTGTTAGTGTGGAGGCTCCCTGAGTGCCTTTAGACTGGATGCTCGTCTGTGCACGTGTTAGTGTGGAGGCTTCCTCTGCACCTTTAGACTGGAGGCTCATATGTGCATGTTACTGAGGAGGCTCCCTGTGCACCTTTAAACTGGAGGCTCATCTGTGCACGTGTTAGTGTGGAGGCTTCCTCTGCACCTTTAGAATGGGGGCCCATCTGTGCACGTGTTAGTGAGGAGCCTCCCTGTGGACCTTTAGACCAGAGGCTCGTCTGTGCATGTGATAGTGAGGAGCCTCCCTATGCACCTTTAGACCGGAGAATCGTCTGTGCATGTAATAGTGAGCAGGCTTCCTGGGAGCCTTTAGACTGGAGGCTCATCTGTGGACGTGTTAGTGTGGAGGTTTCCTGTGCACCTATAGACCAGAGGCTTGTCTGTGCACATAATAGTGAAGGGCCTCCCTGTGCACCTTCAGACCGGAGACTCCTCTGTGCACGTGTGAGTGAGGAGGCTCCCTAAGCGCCTTTAGACTGGGATGCTTGTCTGTTTACATGTTAGTGTGAAGGCTTCTTGTGCACCTTTAGACTGGAGGCTCATCTGTGCACGTGTTAGTGAGGAGGCTTCGTGTGAACCTTTAGACTGGAGGCTCATCTGTGCACGTGTTAGTGTGCAGGCTTCTTGGGCATCTTTAGACCAGAGGCTCATCTGTGCACCTGTTAGTGTAGAGGCTCCCTGCACACCTTCAGACCGGAGGCTCACCTGTGCACGTGTTAGTGTGGAGTCTTCCGTGCACCTTTAGATTGGAGGCTCGTCTGTGCATGTGTTAGTGTGGAGTCTTCCTGTGCACCTTAACACCAGAGGCTCATCTGTACATGTGTTAGTGTGGAGGCTCCCTGTGCACCTTTAGACCCGAGGCTTGTCTGTGCACATGTTAGTGTGAAGGCTCCCTGTGCACTTTTATACCAGAGGCTCGTCTGTGTATGTGTTAGTGAGGAGGCTTCCGTGCACCTTTAGACTGGAGCCTCGTCTGTGCACGTGTTAGTGAGGAGTCTCCCTGCACACCTTTAAACCCGAGGCTCGTCTGTGCTCTTGTTAGTGTGAAGGCTTCCTGTGCACATGTAGACCGGAGGCTCGTCTGTGCATGTGTGAGTGCAGAGGCTTCCTGTGCACCTATAGACTGGAGGCTCACCTGTGCACATGTTAGTGTGGAGGCTCCCTGCACACCTTCAGACCGGAGGCTCACCTGTGCACCTGTTAGTGAGGAGGCTTCCTGTGCACCTATAGACCGGAAGCTCGTCTGTGCACGTGTTAGTGTGAAGGCTTCCTGTGCGCCTTTAAACTGGAGGCTCACCTGTGCACGTGTTAGTGTGCAGGCTTCTTGGGCATCTTTAGACCAGAGGCTCATCTGTGCACCTGTTAGTGTTGAGGCTTCCTGTGCACCTTTAGACTGAAAGCTCGTCTGTGCACGTGTTCGTGAGGAGGGTTCCGTGCACCTTTGACTGGAGGCTCATCTATGCATGTGTTAGTGTAGAGGCTCCCTGCACACCTTCAGACCGGAGGCTCACCTGTGCACATGTTAGTGTGGAGTCTTCCGTGCACCTTTAGATTGGAGGCTCGTCTGTGCATGTGTTAGTGTGGAGTCTTCCTGTGCACCTTAACACCAGAGGCTCATCTGTACATGTGTTAGTGTGGAGGCTCCCTGTGCACCTTTAGACCCGAGGCTTGTCTGTGCACATGTTAGTGTGAAGGCTCCCTGTGCACTTTTATACCAGAGGCTCGTCTGTGTATGTGTTAGTGAGGAGGCTTCCGTGCACCTTTAGACTGGAGCCTCGTCTGTGCACGTGTTAGTGAGGAGTCTCCCTGCACACCTTTAAACCCGAGGCTCGTCTGTGCTCTTGTTAGTGTGAAGGCTTCCTGGGCACATGTAGACCGGAGGCTCGTCTGTGCATGTGTGAGTGCAGAGGCTTCCTGTGCACCTATAGACTGGAGGCTCACCTGTGCACGTGTTAGTGTGGAGGCTCCCTGCACACCTTCAGACCGGAGGCTCACCTGTGCACGTGTTAGTGAGGAGGTTTCCTGTGCACCTATAGACCGGAAGCTCGTCTGTGCATGTGTTAGTGTGAAGGCTACCTGTGCGCCTTTAAACTGGAGGCTCACCTGTGCACGTGTTAGTGTGGAGGCTCACCTGTGCACATGTTAGTGTGGAGGCTCCCTGCACACCTTCAGACCGGAGGCTCACCTGTGCATGTGTTAGTGTGGAGGCTCACCTGTGCACGTGTTAGTGTGGAGGCTCCATGCACACCTTCAGACCGGAGGCTCACCTGTACACGTGTTAGTGTGGAGGCTCACCTGTGCACGTGTTAGTGAGGAGGCTTCCTGTGCACCTTCAGACCGGAGGCTCACCTGTGCACGTGTTAGTGTGGAGGCTTCCTGTGTGCCTTTAGACTGGAGGTTTGTATGTGCACGTGATAGTGTGGAGGCTCACCGGTGCACGTGTTAGTGTGGAGGCTCACCTGTGCACGTGTTAGTGTGGAGGCTCCCTGCACACCTTCAGACCGGAGGCTCACCTGTGCACGTGTTAGTGTGGAGGCTCACCTGTGCATGTGTTAGTCTGGAGGCTCCATGCACACCTTCAGACTGGAGGCTCACCTGTACACGTGTTAGTGTGGCGGCTCACCTGTGCACGTGTTAGTGAGGAGGCTCCCTGTGCACCTTCATACCGGAGGCTCACCTGTGCACGTGTTAGTGTGGAGGCTTCCTGTGCGCCTTTAGACTGGAGGCTCGTATGTGCACGTGATAGTGTGGAGGCTCACCGGTGCACGTGTTAGTGTGGAGGCTCACCTGTGCATGTGTTAGTGAGGAGGCTTCCTGTGCACCTTCAGACCAGAGGCTCACCTGTGCACGTGTTAGTGTGGAGGCTCCCTGCACACTTTCAGACCGGAGGCTCACCTGTGCACGTGTTAGTGTGAAGGCTCCCTGCACACCTTCAGACCGGAGGCTCCCCTGTGCACGTGTTAGTGTGGAGGCTCACCTGTGCATGTGTTAGTGTGAAGGCTCCCTGCACACCTTCAGACCGGAGGCTCACCGGTGCACGTGTTAGTGTGGAGGCTCACCTGTGCACGTGTTAGTGTGGAGGCTCCCTGCACACCTTTAGACCGGAGGCTCACCTGAGCACGTGTCAGAGAAGAGACGAGCACCTTAGTCAGCTCTGTCCTCTGGAAGCCAGGCTGACACACAAGCTCACTTGGAGACTCCGGCTGCGGGGATGACCCCACCTGGCTCCATCCTTCAGCTCCCCCCCTCACCCCCTCCCCCCGCCCGCTGCCCCTCACCTCTGAGGTGATGGGTTTCTCGCTCCCTTTGTCCTTGGGATGTTTCGTTGTCTAAAGCCACGTGTGAAGCTTCGTTTAACACGTGTGCGAGGGGCTGTGTGTGAGGGTACATGTGCGTGATGTCTGGGAGGGTGGCACATCTGGGGATGTGTCACTGCCTCCCTGCTAGCCACAGATAGAGGCACATGGCGAACAAACTTCCACATCAGGAGGTGACAGGGCGCCAGAGTCTCCCCTTTATCGAACCTAACACCCAAACCGACGGCTGTCCGTCCGTCTGTCAGGCATAAACCACCGAGGCTGACGTACAAGGACAGGCCATGAACAGCTGCCCTACCGAGAGGCCACTTTCAGCGCCATGTCATGTCTGGTGACCTTTCAACCTTCCCGCAGCCTCTGAAAAGGCAGGTAGACCCCATCTTGTGTCGTGCAGTGCCTTCGGTCACCACTTCTGGTGTTGTCCATGAGCGCTTTGCATTCTGGGACTCATGGACCCATAAATGATCAGTCACAGATTGAAACTCGCCAACCAAGAAAGAGGACTGGATGAATGTGTCACAAGGGCCTCGCAAACATCTCAACATTGTGAAATTAGAAAGAGGGACTGTATTTTCTTCTAGGCCTCACTGCGTCAAATCCTTGCGCCCGCTTGAAGCTGGCGTAAGGCGTGACATGGGCCTTTTTGACTCAATGCTGGAGTTGTATTTTTCTCTCCCTTGCTCTGTATTAAAGTTTGCTCAGTGCTGTTCCCCAGATGAGTGCAGGGGGCCCCACCTGCACCCACGTCTTACCCACAGGATAGACAGAGTTTGTGTGGGTGGGTCAGAGAGCAGGTAGAGAGTGCAAAAGAATGAAGCTAAATAGGATGACAGATGGAAGGTGAAGAGGAGGACGTCTGTCGTAGGGGTTGGGTTCGTGTCAAGCACACACCAGTGGGTAGTAAGGCAAAGGTGAAGTATAAAGCTTAGCGCCAACGTAGGCATGCTTGTACCATGGAGCAAGGGATCCCTTCCTGCACAAAAACAATCCTTAGGGGCGTGTTCCTCTATCTATGTGTGCCGCGGAACGCGGCTCACATGGAAAGAGGAAGTAACGAGGAGGAATAAAGATTTTCCCCTCCTTCAGCTCTCCTGGGACGGCGGATCTTTTTGGCGCATTCACAGGTTTACCAGTTCTGGTAAATCTAGGAATGCGTCAAAAGCCATGGGCGCTGCGTGGAACACCCACGCAGCGCCCATGGAAAGCCTTCCCAGGGCAGAGTAAGGAAACACAGTGATTTGCGCTGCGCTGCGCTGCCTTACTCCAGATCCACAGAGCCACTCAGGGCCGTGCAGAGTGGGCGTGCGTGGCTTCATCAATCTAACATAAGGTTTGCATCGCTCCTTCGCCACGTTGTGTGGTGCAAACGTGACGCAAACCGCCTCTTAAACAGGCCCCTTGGAATGTTATGCTGGAGAGGTCCTTGAATGTTGAGTGGCCTGTTTTATTCTCTTTCAGCTGGACTGTGCTGCATTGCTGTGAGCAAACTGGATTTTCATTGAATCTGCCCTATCTGTCTATACAAAGATTTAAGGATTTTCGGAGGGTCGGGCTCGTTTTGCCTCCGGAGTGCTCCCGATGTGTTGAAAAAAGACAATTTCTCAGGCCTTTAGCAGTAATTTGGTACCACCATTAGGTGGCGTCCTTATGCTGCTGCTCTGCACTGCCACAGGATCTTGCATTAGTGCAGGGCGCCTCGAGGGCTGCCCATGTATGGAAGCCCGCAGGGCTCACTCGAAGCAGTGCAAAGCTCCAAGAGGGAAGAGTTGGCAGCTTTCAGAGCACGCAGGCCCCGCCCACATCCGGTCTGCGTCCCATAATAGTCCTTTCATCAGCTTTCCGCTTCCGCAGACACAGACACAAAGCTGTCTTTCCTCCGAATCTTTTGCAATTAATGCTCTTTGACAGATAAAGTGATTTTCGCCCGTCTGAGATTGTAATCTCATTAACCTGTTTACTAGAGAGTGTTATTTTTCTCTTATTTATTATTTATCAGCGCCTTGCAATAACGTTTATTGGCTTCGAATGAAATTAAATAAAGGACAGAAGTACAGATTTACAACTGGTGAATGTTTCTCGCTCCGCCTCGCCTTCAGAAAGGCAAACAACTAGGGCTGGGGCCAGATCTTCACTATTTAATTCGTCAAATATGAATTTTATATGCCTAGCAAAAAACTGAAATATATGCATAAGTATTCCGATTTGGGGCGTGGTTTAGGATTTAGAAGGGTAACACAAAAACACCACACTTCGAGTATATGTTGTTTATTTCTCATAGAAAACTTTCTGTAGGCATTTGTTTAATTATGTATTCACTGCATAATGTATAGCACCAATATATTATCTTTTAGCCACTTTAAGCACCTGAAGGCACTTTATACATGCAGAAATATGAATCAAAAGCAGAAAAGAGACAGTAAAAACAAAAAAAAGGTGCGCCATGTATCAAAGGCCGCAGGAGGCGAAGGAGCATACCTACTACACCTCTTTAGGACCCGGACACCCCCGTGTGGGCCGCCCGAAGCACAACACAAACCAGGCACCAAGAGAACTTACCGAGATCGTGAACTTGGCGGAAGAGTTTTATTACAGTCATGTCAAAATACTCATGTGGAGAACACATTCACGGAGGAAACATACTTAAATCCAATAATAGCAACGCATCGTGAAGGATGAGCACGCGTGATAAAGAAAACATCACACAAGCAACGGTGCAGTGTGTGGACTCATGAACACCAACAGCACTAGAGACCTTCCGCAATCCCAACCGCTATTGGACCACACAGATGTCACTACCTGCATCAATGAGGGGCGGTCCCGCCTCACTGTCCCTTGTCCTCATCCCAGGGCACCGCCCCCCAAACACCAAGCTGCCTGAGGGGCTGCGATGAGGTGGCCAGGAGCTGCAGCTCGGTGCCCACCCCAGTGATCTGGGCGTCCTAGCCCTCAAGCTGGTGTGTACATCCTCTGGTTGGCTCAGGACACGGACTAGGTTGTTGGAGAAAAAATTGTCCATTTAGGACCAGGATTGGTCTGGGCCCAGCAGCTAGTGCTATGCGTGCCCTGTGTCTTTCCCTTCTTCATTTTAGCCTCCACCCCCAGGACTCTGCCATCTGTCATCCCAGGGCCCACTGGGTCGAGAGCACCCCCCATCTTACTCTTTACTCCTGCCGATCTGACCATCCACCCTCTGCCACGCAGCACGGGGGCAATGCCCCTGGGCTTCTCCCCCTCTACTATTCCATAAACCTAGGACCCACCTGCTTGCTCTAATACACCTGTGTTGTTAAGGAGGAACATATCTATCCCTACGCCTGACTGGTAAACCCCACCATCCAAGTAGTAGTGGCAACTCGCAGGTTGATCAACCCATGGCACATGAACTCACATCCCTTACTCTTGAAAACTTGTTTATATTCCAACGTTGAGTTTCCTCTATGCCTGGGCACAGCTCGCGGAGTTCTGCTACGTGGAATTCTGCAGAGCATCCCAAAAACTCTGCGAGATTCAGCGGAATTCCGCGGGCAGAGCTGCTCAACGCGCCCATTTGCGCTATGTTTTTGATGTTCAGCAATGCGACGTGCGTTCTTGCACTTGAAATCGTGCGTGAACATTATCACAAGGAGAAAATCTGCTTGAGGATGCGCCCGCGGTCACTGGCGCTCTCTCACTGTCTTCAGAAAAATGGCGGTGGATGTCGCAGGCACCCCCTAAAGCCACGCTAGCAGCTGGCAAGTCTCCTGGGCGCTCGCGCGCATCCAGCAAATCTCACTGGTGCCTGCCAGCGCTCAGCAAGACTCGTTGCGCTCGCCAGGGTGCGCAAAGAGCACGCCAACTGAAAATACATTTCGCTACGAGGTGGAATTTATCTGGAACTCCGTGTTCTCCGCCGAATGCTGAGTTCCCGAACTCTGCAAATTCTGCAAGCATAGCGGAATTTTATGCCCAGGCCTAGTTTCCTCCTAGACCTCTCTCTGCCCTATGCTCCCCTGTGCTCCTCCATTGGAACCTAGGAATCAGCCTGGACCACATGATGTTGGTTCCCAACATCCTGACTATGGTCGTTAGGTCCTTCCACATAGCTGTCAGTAACTGCCCCCCTGCCACGCATCATAAAGTTGCCCCCCTCACTCCCATGCAAATTACCAGTATTTCAGGATTGTGTTGGGGCCTATGGTATGTCGGAGAGGGGAAGCACTAGCTGCTTCCACCTCATCCCAGGCAGTGCTTGATTTGTAAACTAGTAAGTTCCAGGGCCCTCGTCAGGAGGCCACTGTTGCTTGCACCATCAATTGCTCCTGTAGGTGCTCCCAAAGACAGTACCAAACCAACTACTAACCATCACACTCGTACAAGTGTGAAAATACAGACTATTCCAGGCCCCCAAAGCTACAAGAATGGCTTGGGCCGCAGGTATTAATCATTGTTAAACTAAATGTAATTAATAAACAACTGTGGTTGTGCTTGTCACTTAATCAGACAAACAGCACCACCGTGTAGCAGACTGCCATAAGTGCTGGTGTTAACATTTAAGTGCCGGTGCCGAGCACCGGAAACCACCGGCTCAAATTATGCACTGATCCCAGGTCTTCTGAACCATAGTAAGCAGGTGCTTGACAGCCAGAGGCCTTTGTATTCTGCCTTCTGTCGGCCCACTTCTAGACCTGTGATATGGAGCAGAGCCCTATCAATTACATGCTCTTCAGTTCAACGGATTCTCCTGTTGAAAGTAAGGTTAGCCGTCAGCACCAAACCCCGACACAATCTCGGGACGAATTTGATTCCCATTTGCCTGCTCTCACCACACCTTCCTTCTTCAAAGCATGCGGTTCTGCTGTCGTTGTTGCTCCTATCCTAAATGAATGTGTCCTAAAGCATGCGCTGGAAAGCTCATGACGACTAGCACCTTGCTTACAGTGCTTAATTTGAACCGGTGGTTTCCTTTGCTCAGCACCGACACTTTATTGTCAACACCAGCTCTTATAACAGCTGCCACGTGGTAGAACAGTTTGTCTTATTTTGTGAGAAGCAGAACAACAGTTGTTTAATAATTAAATATACATTCAAATCAGTAATACCTGCCACCCAAAGCTATAATAATAGCTGGGGCGGCATGTATTAGTCATTTGTAATGTATTTTTAAAGTCTGAATTGTCACACTTGTATGAGTGTGACAGTTAGCTGTGATGGTACTGTCATCAGCAGCGCTAGTGAGGGCAATGGGGGGTGCAAGCTGCAATGCCTCCTGCCAAGTGAAGGAAGTGACCCGTATAGGGTCACTCGGGTTACTACACCACCTCTCGGCCTTATCTATATCAATGAAGAGTCGGTCAACCAGTAGAGAATGCAAACAAGCAGTTTATTATCTATACTCTGCAGAGGAGCCCAAATACAACATGCACCATGCAATGCTTGCTAATGGACTGACTCAATAATCATGCGCAGCATAGTATGATACATCAAACACGTCATAAACATCTAGAGCACGCCTACAAGGGAAAGTTACAGGTTTAGGGATGCATACTTTAGGGAGGCAGAGGGGCGTACATCACCAGCCCGAGGCAGGCACACGGTATCTCTTAGCCAAGGTCAGCCAGCTGCATCCCTGCTCCTCCCAATGTAGGAGAGGTGCTGCAAATAGAATATTACTTACGCACACAGAAAGGCTTATTCATAAGCGAGGCAGCGCCCCTTATTGAATAAAGAAACGAAACTGGGCGTATACTTATCAGGTGAACAACAAGTGTCATGGCGCAGCTGTCTGTGCCTACCTCGTTCGCAGTTTAGAGCTCACCGCGTGCTTAAACATAGCCATAATGTAAGATGGCGGCCAGTATACAAAATGGCTGCCACCTGTCCAAGACTAACCTATTCTGTAAAACATCATCTTTCTTAATATAGCTCAGTGGGTTGTCAATATAGATGACTACCACTGCTATATTTAGCTATATAAGGCTAATCTAATAATGTAACATAAGGGGCATAGCCCTATGATTATTTTGAAACCTACAGACCCTCCTTTTAGCGTTATAAGCTAAATATAGAAGTACAGAGGCCATCAGGCAGGGTCTTTATCAGTCGTCAGCATGAGGAAACCGGGGAGGGGTATGCAACTGTGCAGAACTAAGGCGAAATTCTGTTGAATTCGAATCTTTCATCCTCGAAAATGCCTTCGTCGATATCCATCAGTTCTTGAAGTTCTTTCAGCATCATAATCGCATCCCTGGCTTTAAACTCACTTATTGGAACAGAGGGGGTGAGTTTAGCCATGCAATAAGTGCAACAGGTTGGAAGACAATTCACACAAAGGCAACAAGTGAAGATGATCCCTGCAACTACTACTAAACCCATGAGAATCTTCCATCCCCATGCGGACATTAGGCCCCAGAACCACTGTGTCTGAGACCCTGTACCGTTATCTTCATGTATTTCAGAGGCTAACCTATGGAGTTTCTGAATAGCTGAATAAACGGTAGGGGCGTGGTCTGATATGTAAACGCAGCAGCTGCTACCAATCACATGACAGGCTCCACCCCTGTCTGCAAGAATGACATCAAGGACAATCCGGGTTTGAAGAGCAACGAGCCTGGTCGACGGAAGCTCAGCTGTAATATTCGTGAGTATACCAGCAGTAGTGTTAATGACCGCTTCCACTACTCTAGTAAGATGGCGAATTCGCCTACTATTATACATAGGTCCCCATAGAGGCAACAATCCCTTCATAGCATCAGCAAATTGCTGCATCGTGGGATCTGTCTGATCAACATCTTCAGTGTTGATAATCCTCTTTACTCGTGACAATGAGGTACCCCTTTGCTGCAACTTATGATCCTTATGATAATTGGATGGGGCTAAGTAAACTGGGGGTAGAAGGAAAGAAACATAACAGCGTCCTGCCCACCCCCTAGGGAGCCATACATGAGCATGTGTCCCACAGACAAAATATACATTTGGGGGTGTAAGCAAGGGTGGACTACTTGTCGTGGTCAATGTAAACGTATAATTACAATGACTCTGCCCCACAGGAACACTCCCAAACCCTTCTACACAAAATGGGGCTGGTGTATCAATTATTGGAGTGGGTAGGACCTCACTATCTGGGATATTTCTCTCATGAAAGGATCTAAAATACTCTGTTATATTAAACCCTTGGAACTCCATCATCTCAGCTTTTACCCAAGAAATGTTTGCACTCTGCTCATAAACATTCATACAGGCATCTGGATGCAAAGTACCTGCCTTCCCTCCTTTTCCCGTAGTGTATCCCTGGTGCATCACTATGTATTCCAACACTGCTTCATAATCTTCTTTAGTCAGTTGGGCAGTATCTGCGTGTGAGTCGGTATACACTACAGTAAGGAGCTGGAACCATGCTTCACAACTCCCGAGATATGACAGAGGCAAGGATATAAGAAGATCATTCTTATGAGTCATAGAAGGAAGTAAACCACAGATCCAACACTTTGTCGCATTAGTCGTTCTTCATGGAGCATCTGAAGAAAAGCATTTCCAACATACGTCTGCCTATGTCTTTCTTTATGTGGAGCTAGGGAAACAAACGAATGCTCAGGCGGATCAGGAGTAGTCCCTATCAGAACATGCATTGGATGCTTAATTTCTAAATAAAATATCACACCAAACAATATAATCATAACAACAAAAATGCAGAATAAAACCACAACTTTGCGTTTAGTGGTCCAACTAGGCCATCCAGGATCATTTTGACATAAGGGCGGGGCCGCCAGAGGCTGCTCCTCTTGCTCGACAACTCACCCAAACGGGAACGTATCTAACACCTACTTTCTGCAATAATGATGGAGTCACTTGCGACCTTCTTCAATCAATGATCAACTACACCAAAGTCCGTTCTAAGCCTCTTTGATAGGCTTCTATTGTCCATCATACTGTAACAGGTGACTTCCTCCGCGTGGGGCCTCACAGTCTAGGCCTACTCAGTAATCCAATCCTTCTTTGTATCGGTTGGGGTGCCCTCCTGGCAAACACCCACAGCTCACTCGAAAGTCTAAATGTTCAAAGCAGTGCACCAGTGTCTCTCTTTTGTGGCAGGCACTACAGATATTGTGCTCTAACCATAAACTCAAATCCATAACTCTCTATTTCCCTCTGGTGCTCTTCTTTTGTCGTGGGCATAGATCATATCTTACAGACCCAGGCACTGTTTGATCAGAAAAAAGCAACGAAGGCTCAGGCTCAACAAAGCTCCCAGACTCCAACACTTGTTGTTCAGTGTCAGAGCACTCTCGTGCTGCCCTTATTTCGGGAGGGACAGCTTCCAATAACACATCTTCGTTCTCTTTTTCTGTCTCCGTCCAAGTTAGCCGAGCATCCGAAAACGGTATGAACCTTGGTACGTGCTCACATTCATGATCTCCGATTCCTTCTTGGACCCATCGGTCATAAGGGAGTGGCAGCAGTATTCTTTTGGTATGGTGGGCATGTATCCAATTTTTTCTCCCATCCACCTTCACCGCAGTCCTCGTTGCAAGGAGGACTTGCTTCGGTTCATGCCAACGGGGCTCCAGAGCCTTTGTCCTCGCAAAGTTTCGGATCAGAACCCAGTCACCGGGCTGCAACTGATGTCCGGGACTCTCTGGAAGTGGTTGCAATGACTCTCCGATCTGCTGATGAATAGAATGAAGATTTTTAGTTAACTCATACAGGTAATCTATCATCATCGGATACTCGATCTCACTAAATCGTTTTGGCCTAGGGACACCCCATATATTGGCAGGGCGCCCAAAAACTACCTCATAGGGAGATAGACCAGTCCTCGTGTGTGCGATCATTCTTGTGGACAAAAGGGCTAATGGTAACGCATCCGGCCACTTCAGGCCTGTGCTCTCCTGGATCTTAGCTAGCTTCAACTTGAGCGTTCCATTATATTTCTCCACAAGACCTGCAGATTGGGGGTGATTTGCTGCATGAAACTTCTGCTTTATGTGCAACCCTTCACACACCAACTGCGTGACTCAGGCATTAAAATGGCTGCCATTGTCACTCCAGATCACCCGAGGCAAACCGAAACGAGGGAAGAACTCTTTTATGAGTGCTTTCGCCGTTGCGTTAGCAGTATTTTCCTTCACAGGGTACGCCTCCACCCACTTACTGAAAGCACACACGACCACTAGAACGTACTTCAAATTATTCACTCGTTCTAGCTCAATGAAGTCCATTTGGAGAACCTCAAAGGGAAATGAGGGTGGTGCGAAATTCCCAGAAGGCACAGGAGTACCTTTCCCAGGATTATGCTTTAAGCAAATCATACAATGTTTCACTAAATGGGCAGCTACCTTGGGAATGAGATCATTTCGCCACACTGGGTCTAACAATTTACAAATCCCTTTTGCGCTAATATGAGCGGGACCATGAGCCAAAGTGACAACTGGGAAAACATATGCATTGGGCAACAGCCATCTCCGGCTGTCAGACAAATCAGTCCAGCACCCATCCTCATCTAGAGTACCTGTCCTTTCCTGCCATACAGCCACTTCATCTGTTGTGGCCTCATTCTGTATGTCCTTAACACTACTTACAGTGTTCTCATACTTCGCATTATCAGGTACCCACCTAGCAGGTCCTGCCACAAACATCTTACTCATCTTCGATCTAGCAGTTTCTCTAGCTGTTTGATCCGCAAATGCATTGCCCCTACCCACGTCAACTGTAACTACCTTGTGGGCACTGCATTTTATTATTGCCAGCTTGTTGGGTAACATCAAAGCCAACAGCAATCTATGGATCAACGGGCCATGCTGTATCTTCAACCCATGGGATGTCAGGAACCCCCTTTCCGCCCAGAGCCGCCCAAAATTATGAGCGACTCCAAACGCGTACTGGCTGTCGGTGTAAATATTAACAGCCATCTTCTCACTTAACTCACAAGCTCTCAACAGGGCTATTAACTCAGCAGCCTGGGCAGATTGATATGGGACGCGGGAAGTCTCTACGACTGTGCACAATGTGGTGATCGCATATGCGGCAGAAGTAGTGCCATCTGGTAGCTTAAGGCAGGAGCCATCAACATATAGTTCCCCTTGGGGGTCAGATAAGGGAACATCAGTCAGGTCTACACGTCCCTTCGTTTCTTCCTCTGTTCTGTACATACAGTCATGCGCATCTGCATAATGACTCGTCGAAGGGAGGGGTAGTAATGTGGCTGGATTCAGAGTGACACATCGTTTAATGGTGACATGTGGAGCGAACAAAGTTAGCTCATATCCAGTCAGACGCGCACTAGTAAGGTGCTGCGTCTGCGTTCTATTCAATAGAGTGTCTACAGAATGGGGTACCATGACCATTAGGTCAGTGTCAAGAACGAGCCCTGCCGATTGTCTGATTGCAATTGCCACCGCAGCAGCGGCTCTCAGACAGCTCGGGAGCGCTCTAGCCACATTGTCAAGGACTGCAGAAAAATAAGCACAGGGCCGATACTTACCACCGAAAGCCTGTGTCAAGACACTCAACGCACAACCATCCACTACATGTACATACAATACAAAGGGCTTCCTATAGTCAGGAGTACCAACGACAGGAGCAGAACAAAGCGCATGCTTCAATTGCTCGAAGGCATGCTGACACTCAAGCGTCCACGGCAAGGGTTCACACACATCTTTTTTTTAGTTAAATAAAGGAGGGGTTTCACAATCAGAGAATAGTTGGGGATCCAATGTCGACAGTATGAGGTAATTTCAATGAAACCTCGCACTTCTCTCTGTGTCCTTGGCACGCCCATTTTATTGATTACAGAAACACGTTCAGGTGTCAATCTTCTACCCTCCTTCGATAGGAGGTGACCTAAATAGGTAACCTCCTGTCGACAATACTGAAACTTAGAAAGGGACGCTTTATGTCCATTTTGTGCCAGATGAATTAACAATTTGACCGTGGCTTCCTTACATCCTTCTTCAGTATCAGAAGCCACGAGGAGATCGTCAACATATTGCAACAATACATTACCAACCGGAAGCACTAGCGAGTCCAATTGCGCTTTCAAGGCTTGACTATATATACTAGGACTTTGAGTATACTCTTGAGGAGCGCGACAGAACACAAAGCTTCTGCCAGATAAATTGAACCCGAAAAGATACCTGGAATCTGGATGAATCGGAATACTAAAGAACGCATTCTTCAAATCAATCACAGAGAAATACTGAGCTGTAGGAGGGATCATAGTCAAAATCGAAGTGATATCATGAACAACAGGAAATTGTGGTACCACTATTTTATTAATTTCCCTAAGATCAATAATAAATCAGTACACATCAGAATGGGCATCAGGAGAATCTGTCGGGCCTTTTTAAGAATCGGAAGAATAGGACTGTTGCACACATTAAAAACTGTTTCCTCAACCACACCAGATGCAATTAAATCATTTATGATTTTTAACAAAGCAGCCTCTCCTGTCTGCGATATTTTATACTGTGGAATACGAGGCAGAGAAACATTGTCCTTAACCTGAATAGTCACTGGCGGTACCTGTAACAGTCCTACGTCCGTGTTACCTGTAGCCCACAGCATACTAGGCACGTCCTTGAACTCATCGGGGAGAGGGGCGTCTTTGGCAAAGTGTTGCTTAGCCCGTGCCACATCAGGTCCAATCGTCATGTAAACACCGTCTGGGGAACAGAAAATGGTTGCATGCAGCCGTTTCAACAGATCAAGCCCCAATAAATTTTCCCCACAATTTGAAGTTAAAAGGAACGAGGATTTCACTGAAAACGGACCAATTGTCAAAGCAAGGGGCTTAGAGATGGGACTAACAACCGGCGTACCTGAAAATCCCACCGAAACATTATTCTTGCCAGACAGAGCTGCCCCAGGGACCAGCGAACGGGAAACGGAGCTGTTCATAGCACCCGTGTCAATCAAAAACTTTTGAAAGGTACCAAGCAAACCCGCAGCAACATAGGGTCCGCGTTGATCTACATTCACCGAAACTGGTCCCCTACCCTGTCCGTCGCTGTCCTAGCTGTGGATGGACATCCCTGTTCCTTCATCTACATCATAATCCTCGCGACAATACTGTCGTCCTCTAGGATCATCAAAGTAATTCTGATCCTTTTCAACATTCTCAGTTCGTTCTGGTCTTCTCTCACCCTGACTTCCTGTTCCTCTACCACGTCCCCGAAAACCCCTCTTCTAGGGATCCCACCAGCCTGTAGCAATTCAGGGCACTCATTTCGCCAATGCCCCTCTTTCCGACAATATGCACATTGATTAGGTCCCACAGGTACATATGGAGCCCTCGTTCCACCACCTCGCGGTACGAACCATCGCTGCTGCACTTGCGGCTGACCCCTTCCTCTTCCACTACTTCCCTGCACCTGCTGCAACAACACCTTTGTCTTCAATTCCTTCCCTTTCTTCTCTACAACCTGCCTTTGTTCGTTCTCTCGATGTTCATAATATTGCGCCATACTCAATATTCCCGAGGGAGTGGACGTGGACCAGGTACTTTCTGCTGTCTTCATCCGGGCTGCAATCTCAGGAAGCAAATTATTAACAAACCTGTCGACAAACAGCCGGACTCCACCATCCACTGACAAATCCTGACCACTGAAATCCAAAAACACCCCCTCGTACCTAGTAAAGAAATCTGACACACTTTCCTCTTTCTTTTGACAACATGCTGTAAGTTTATCCCAATCCACTTTCTTGGGAGCAATAAACAAATGCATGTACGTAATAATTCGGCCAGGTAAAGCTAACACTTCCGCTCTTGGCTTCTCACCCCTGGGCGTAGTTCGCGTAGTCGCGCTACGCGAAGCTACGCGAAGACGTCGGAGCGCTACGCGAGCTACGCGTAGCTTCGCGAGCATGCGTAGCTGCTTGGCGCGCCCGTTCGTGATGCGTTTTTCTTGCTCGGGAACGCGTTGTTCGTGTTCGGGACGCTGTTTGCGTGCTCGGGGACGCGAACTTACCCATGCGGTCGCCTATGGGCGCGGCCATTTTGTTTTTCACTTGTCCCGCCCGTTCGCGATCCCTTATTTCCTGTTCCGGGTCGCGTATAGCGTGCTCGCGATGCGCATTCCATGTTCGGGAACGCGTTGTACGTGTTCGCGACGTTTTTGCGTGCTCGGGGAGAAATATCGCGCAAACTTACCCATGCGGTCGCGATGGGCGCGGCCATCTTGTTTTACCACTCTATGCTATGGTTCTGGGCCTGCTTTTCTATCCTCCCTCAATCTTTGCAATCCTTAGTTTTTTACACTGTTTTTCAATTTTTCTTTATTTCTTACCTATCTCTCTCTCTGCCTAAGTCTATATTTTGCATTTTTTTCTACTTTTTACTGTTTTTTTTACTTTTCAACTGTTTTATATAACTTTCTTCTTTAAGCTCCTACTTCTTCCCCTAACTTTATTTTTCCCTTCTAACTTTTCTTTTTCACCTCCTCCCACCCCAGAACCATGGCGTAGGGTAGCAGCAGCGGCTCAAAGGGCAAGGCGCATGCGCCCAATCGCCGCCTGCCTTGCGGCAGACTGCGCCCTGCAGGGGTGCAAGCCCGCCAGCTGTTTACGGAGGAGGAGGTGGCCGCCCTTGTTTTTTTATTCAGCGCCACCTCCCCTTGACCTTGGCAGCAGGCGGCAGGCCAGGCTCCGGTTACCCGACCCAGGAGCGTCACCGCCGGTGGGCGAAGGTGCGCCGGGCAGTGTTTCGCTGCTCCGCGGTCCGGCGCACCCATAACCAGCTGGCCCACCGGTGGTCAGACATTCTTGACCGGGAGCAGGACCTGTTGGACCTGCTAGGTGTCGAGGTCGTGGGGCTTGGTGAGTAGCCAATATATATAGTAGTATAAGTATTGTGATTTGTGTATACATTTTTTACAAATAACAAGAATAATGCTGCTTACATTGCAGGTAAATTACGTTTCAAAATCTTCTGTGATTGTAGGACACAGGTGCTGGGCGGTACTCTTACTTTTTTGCAACTTTGCGCTCGCTTGTCATTCTTATGTAAGAGTTTACTTTAGAGAACTTCAGTTAGGTAATGCTATTGCTAGAGAGACTGTAGTCCTTCCTTTGTCCTCCTGTCAAATAGTGGTGGATGGATTTGATACTAGGTTTAGTTACTATTAGTTGATAATTTTTGAGCGGTCTGCGTGACGCATCCTCTGTCACTGAGTGCTGCTTACCCCAGTCCTTAGTAGAACCTTTTGTAGTTTGTTTAGTGAGTGGTACTGGTAAGCTTAGCTTAGCAGTGTCAGTCAGCTGCAGAACATCAGACGCAACCAACCAACAATTTGGTGTATGCATTATGCACTGACTTTATGCATGTGTCCTCCTTCTTGATTTTTGATGGAAAAAAAAATGGAAATGCAGGCTTAATGAACAATTGGCCCGCCTGGAATAGGTGGGCTAGGTCAGGTGGTACTTAGGCTTAGTTAGTGTTCTGGATTTTATTTGAATCAATCAGAATGCAACACTGAATTAGTGTTCCCAAATAAGTAGACTGTCCGTGAATCCCGCAAGCCAGTAGTCGATCGGATTAGATAGGTCAATTTTATTGCAATTTTTGTTTCCTAAAACGTTTTTGAGCGTTTTTTTAGATAATTTATTTGTTTCACAGCAATCATTAATGTTTGTGTCTTTCTTTTTCTTTATTATATCTTACATGATCACTGATCTGCAGCACCCAGGGGCAAGAAGACGGGGTCCGAGTCGGCGGGACAACCACCAGAGGACCGCTCCTCTACCGAGGGCCCTGCTGCTGGTCCCAGTAAGTCCTCCAGTGGTTATATTAACAATTATATTGCCCTAACTTTTACTGGACCTTATTTTTTCAGAACTATTAATTCTGGCTCCACTCCCTAATTATATTTTTTACAAAAGATTCTTTGATCTTGACTTGACTATCTGTTTCTAAATTCTGGTTATCCCTGCCTCTAAGTTCTAACTGCCTCTGCTATGAATGTCTGTACTCTGTACTACTACTATTAGTCTGTCGCTAAGCTTGCCCAGTTTGCATTGCCACTCTTTATTGTACGGTTTTGAATAAAACTCAGATTGACCAATACTAATAGCTCTAGCCACTGAGTCCAGTCCTTTCGGTTGTCCTCTTCTAGGCTTCTTAATCTTGAGGCTTTGACAATTACCACAAACAAAATGCACAACCAGATATTTGACTATTTTTGATAGGATATAGTACATACTACTACTGATGTGGGGAATGGGATTCTGCACAGCCACATGCAGAACTATGCACAATGAAAGAGGATGTTGGTGATGAGAGTTTGGAACTTGGACGTTACTCACACCTCAGTCAGAAGTGAACCCACAATCCCCTGAACGACTAGCTAGTGTCTCATTAGGTCCCCGAACCCCCACCCGAAGATACCCAATGATTATGATTCCACAACCCAGAACATAACACCCTTTCGCTCACTCACTCGTGTAAGTCCACCACCACCACCACACCAAATACCACAGAGTCTATGTGTAAGTTCAAAAGGTTTATTTTCAAATAACAACCTCTGTATGTTGTTGTTCTATAAAATTCAGTGTACTCCAGCCAGCTCCAACAGCAAAATGCATAAGATTAAAACAATAAAAATTGTTGCAACAAGTGCATGATGATATAAGACAAAAGATCTGTGTGAATTCTGGGCGACTCCTCACCGTAGAACGTAGAATTACTGGTTACATGCATCATTCATAAGCTCTGCAAATCTCTGGTTCGTAGAAGGGAATCCTCTGCCTGAGAAAAATGGTGCGTGTTAA
This sequence comes from Calotriton arnoldi, assembly GCA_963921515.1. Classification (NCBI taxonomy): domain Eukaryota; kingdom Metazoa; phylum Chordata; class Amphibia; order Caudata; family Salamandridae; genus Calotriton; species Calotriton arnoldi. The sequence continues at coordinate 546,187 of CAWUFW010008311.1, forward strand.
TGCAAGCATTTGTCAGTCCTGCCAAAAAGTGTAACATGTTACCTATGGCTAAGTAATACGGACTAACCGAACTCCATAACAAAGTGGCTTGTTTTTCGACCTCTTGTACGCAACGCTCAGACAGTAGCTGTATGTGCTCATGTGGGCTCAAAAAGGCGTCTTACTGTTACTGCACAACAAGCTGCGAGGTAACATGCGCAAAAGACATGAAGCGAAAAATGGTTGCATGGCTCAGGCTAACTTTGCAAAGAGTAGAGTATAGTATAATAATGACCCTAGGGACCATAATAACACTACTAGTGTCTGTCTACTGACTGTACTCTAGTACCCGATTTGGACTATTGAATGTGATTTATAATAATAATATGTATGTATTAACTTTTTTTTCAATCTTGCTAGTGAAAAAGAATAAATAGGGGGAGGTGTACAGGCATCTAAAAATGTGTCATGTTTTTTCTAGGCGTACTACCGACCACCAGTGCCGGTGGGGCCAGCGGCGATGGCGTTGCGGCCATTCCGGAGGGGGCAGGAGATGCAGCACCTGCAGGAGATACAGGGGGTGAGCCAGCAGCAGTGGCGGGTGGTGGTAAGTTATATTCATGACTTATTGACATTGCACTAGCTGGAAGGGTGTGTGGAGTGGACTTCACTCACTGTACTGTTGTTGAGACTTATTAGGTATGAAGTTGTAGTGAACATTATAGAACGGTTAATAAAGAAGATACCCTTTACTTAGCATGAGCAATGCAGTAGCAATAGCATTACCAGCGTGACTTCATTAACCAATGGCCTCTTATATCTGACTCCAACTCAGCTGTGAAAGTTTTATGGAGGAGACTAAAAGTCAGATCAGATGACCTTGATGGATGTGTTGAACAAAAAGGGAAAGAAGGGTGGAAGGAGGAAGGGCGGGCGAGATTTAATATGACGACTGGCAGAGAAGGATACGTTGGAAGCATGGATAGGTGGCTGATAGGAATCAGATGCATGTGTTGTTGAAGGATGGGTGGGAGGTGAAAGAAGAATGGATGCCTGCCTGGGTGGGCTACACAGTATGGGTGGATACTGTGGATAGCAAGAATCATCAGCGGTGTTTGGGTGAAACTCAAAGCCAAGGCAAGCAACGGAGTGAGTGGACGCATGCGTTGTTGTTGGTGAAACAAAGTAACGTTTGTGGAGAGATTAAGAAGAATGATTGACATTTACTTAGAATGGATGGATGCCTGTATGTATTCATCATAGACAGCATAGGTGGAGACTGTCACGGGATGCACAGTTTTAGGGAATGTTAAAGAAACCGCGCCAGCGTAGCAAAGCCGATGTGGGGAGGGGCAGGGTGGGGGTAGTAGTAAACAATGTATTACGCGGGCAAATACAGGTAACTTTACTGTAACATACAAATAAATAAAGTGAATTTCATTGTGCGCACTGCACCGCCAAATTCGATGCAGTGTGCGCAACAAAATTAGTTTCATTTATTTATATGTTTACTTACCTGTAATTGGCCGTAATCCATAGTTTACTACCCCCATCCTGCCCCTACCCACGTCACCGCCCGGCCGAACTCCCGAGTCCCACCACCGACCGCTACTGACCTTATGTCGTTGTCCCATATAAAAGCAACGATCATTGGATCAGATATATAATCTGCCTTTTTGTAGTAGCCAAGGCACTGTGAAATTGAGCAATTGCCCTCCATGTAACAGAGAGAGTATGGCCAGTGCCACCCGTAATAGAAAAATACGAGCTTCCCCACCTGCAAACAGTAGTAAATCAAACTAATGTGACTCTGCGCCATGACTCGTATGTTTGTCTTGGGTTCAAGCATAGATGACCGAGCTGGCAATGCTGGCTACAACCAGGTTATGTCATTTCGCTAAACTAGAGATAAGAAGAACACTGGTGTACTGTGTACTGGTTGGAGTCCATAGTGCTAGTATAATGCCTGAAACTCCCACAAATGTTAGAGGCCGAGGAAGTGGGAGGATAGATAGATTATTACCACAAATGTTATGTACTGTGCTTCTTGCTAGTGCTACTGTGCCATTATGTGTTGAATTAATTTTGTGTTACTGTTTAGGTAAGAGTACTGGTTACAACAATATTTTTTTTCTTTCTTTTCCCAAGACAAACCATCGCGGAAGGAGTTGGCAGTCAGGGCCCGGCGCCGGAAACTGGAGGCCATATGCCAGAGGTACCGGCGGCTGGTGGCTCAGGCGGAGGAGGAGGAGGAGGCGGCAGCAGCTGCAGCCTCGTCCGATGCCCCGGGCCCCAGCCAGGCCCCAACTCCAGCGGTACGGCGCCACGGTCTGGTAGCCGCCCGCCGCAATTCACTAGCAGCCAGCACTGCTGTCCCCCATTGTGGATGCCACTGCAGGGCATTCCGCAGGAAGATTCTCCTCCGGATGGCACGGCAAGAGGAGCAAATGGAGGAGCGGGTGAAAATCCTGGTGGACAAACACCTCAAAGCCCGCCGATTATAACATTGAGGACCCTGTTGCTTTGCCCCTTTTTATTCCTTGTTTTGGTGGGTGGGAATTGGGCGTTGGGGTTTCTGGACATTCTTTGGACTTTTTCGTTTTGGACATTGGTTGGGATTAGGGAGAGGGGTGGGTCAGGTGTGGGATAGTTTATTTTTGTTAGGGTAATAAATTATATTTATACTTAAACATACAATGTTAATGTTTTGTGGGGGTTACTGTTTTACGAATTAACGTCACATTGGTTTCCTTGCTGCTGCAGGGCCGCAGCTAGTGTTTGATTTAAATAATCTGCCGATGATGTATAACAAACAGATAGATGCGGTACCCCTCACTGAGTTATTTGTCCTACTAGTATTCTACCTCCCACCAAACTTATCTTACCTGTGATTGATGATGATTACGTTCGGCACAGCGATGGCTGCATGGTTTCCATAGAGAATGTAGAAGATGCCATGGTTGTGGTGGTAGTACTAGAGTAGACACTGGCAGTAGCATTTGCTAAAAAATAAAAAGAGACAGTCACTTGCCTGAGAGCGACTGTGGGAGGAGTAGTCGAACGAAGTAAAATACAGTACAGAAGACGACTGCCAAACAAACAATATTGCAGTTGCAACTGCTAAAGTCAAATTAAACATAATGGTGGCGGGGACAGCCTAGTACAAGAAGTTACAAACTGTAGTTGTGTCGAGTGAGTCACTTAACTTAACACAATCGTAATTCGTAACCTTTACTGCTGTGTGGTAGGAGTTTGATGATGAATCCAATCAATGACGGCAATTAATTATGATGTACTACTATTAGCCGGTGACGGCTTCACATAGACTGAGCATGGGTGGGCAAGCAGAAGAAGCTCCTCGCCCTGCCTTGCAATTGAATTAGTGTTGCTTTCACCACATCTGCCCCAGCAAGCGTGTGATCAATTGGTGTACATTTTATGTAGTCACATCACACCTCAATATAAATCACAGCCCGGGGGAAGAGGGTTAGGGTTTGATGAATGGATGGGAAGGGGGTTTGGGGAAAGGTTTGAAAATGAAAAACAGTACGCATGGACAACAAAAGCAAAGCGCAATCTTGGCAGACGACCATGATCTTATCCAAAAAATCAATAAAGGGAGAAAAGGGAAATGCATGCGTTAATGATGATGAAGATTAGATAACTTGATGGTTAATGAGTAGTACTTAATAACTCCTACTAGACAATTAGACAGTACAGGGCACCAGTATATTCTATGCAATTTGCCTTGCCTATAATATGCCCTCAGAGACCCAAATTCCATGTTGTACTGGGCTTACTTGTAAAGATAGCAAATACAATTAAAAAACATTTGTAGGGATCAATTAGCAAACAAACACACAACACACAGTCCTAATGATTGCAGAGAAAAAGGATTCAAATTAATTAAAAGATGAATGATGAATGATACTAAAGTTACTGTATTATCATGCTAAAATTGTGGAGTTGAATCTCGTCCTTCCTCTTGGTCCTATCTTCCATGGACGCTCCGCACATCAATCTTGGTGGCCTTCCTGATGCCGATTGGTAAGGTAAATGTGAGTTGTGTCTCCCAGTATAGCAAGCACAGGGTAAAGGCCGGCCTGTAACGTCTAGATGGAAAAACAAAAGGGGTATTGAGAAATCAATGAATAAAAAAACCCATAATTTACGGTGGAGTCCAAGAAGAGAAGAGAGAACACTTTCAGAGTGAGGCGGCTTGGATATATTGTGTAGATTCTGTTTACAGCATTAAGCTACAACAACAACAGGACAGAACAGGCCCACCACAGCACCAGCCCGTGACCCAACCTCCATTTACCTTAATTTTTGACATAGCCAGACAAAAGGCATACACAGCAACTTAGCATTTTCCTAATTAAGTGACAAAATCAATGCGCCGCTGTCAGTCATCACTACACTCGACTACACCACTACATGGACATGTAGGTCTGCTGTGTTTACTACTTTCTTGTTGAATTGTTGTGTTTATGTTTACCTTATGCCACTTCATGAAATGCAGTTAGTCCTTGAATCATCTCCGATCCAACTGAATGACTGCGCGCAAAAAGATAGTATGGTCATCATCATGGTGTGGTACGTGTTGTCCAACTACAACTCAGTCTGTATTAACTCCAATTAAGTCCATATTCCATATTAAAAAATTGCAACAGATATTGGCCTGCACCTGCAGTAGTAGGAGTACAATTTGGTTATTAAACAACAAGAAGGGAAACATTGACTGTCACTGACTTACTTGAGTCACTTTGTAGATTAACTAGTAGAGTAGAGTTCGACTTCATGCACAACATCAACAACAAACAACAGCAATCGCTCAGAGTCTGCAAGCATCCAATGCATTCCATCATTACCTGTCTTGCTCTTCTCTTTGGCTGTCAGATCATCAGATGCCTAGTTCTGACATTTTTTTTTTTTTTTTTACGGGGCAGTGGCTTCATCTACTCCAGTCCACATTCATTTTGAGTGTTAGGCGCTGTTTCGGTTTTCGTCTTATTCATCTGTGGCACTTCTTTGTCACAGTTTAAGTTGCTTCCCATGGTCAGCACTGTGATGATGGGCCGCGGCCTGTGTAGCGCTCATTGCTGGTCATTTGAGTTTGCACAAATGTCAGCAAGTTTCTTCGAAGAGTCTCTTGTCTTTCTCTGCCAAGTACCTTCTGTCCTGACAGTGAGGACCTTTGGATGCCTGCTGAGGCTGTAGCCTTCGGACACTGATGAGTTTCGGCTCGAAAACAAAACGGAGGATAGCTATAGTAGTCACGTTTCACTTCTAATGGAGGCGGGACTGGTAAAGGCAACATTTCTTGTACTAATGTCTGGCTTGATGGAAATGTACTTGTGCGAGACAGGAAGATGAAGCAGGACTCTGAAGAGTGGACAGTTAAATGCACAGACGTGCAACTCCAATAGGGAAATAAAAGAGAAGACGGTGGTGATGGTTTTGTTGTGATTTGATTTGAACCAGAAAGACAGATACACAGACACATAAAGGAAGGAAGAAAGCAACAATTTGAAAGCCTAGTTGTCAGGGAAGAGGAGCTCGTCCTCAAACTCTGGTGGTTCGGACAGAAGTAGGTCCTGTAACGCACTATTTACGTCATCCAAGTCGCTCTCCTCTTCCTGCTGTGATTCACGTATTTTGTAATCCGGTGGTATAAAGTGCTGATTCATTTTGATCATGGTTAACCTCTCCACGCTTTGGGCCGAGAGACTGGTCCTTTTCGAAGTTACAATGGCACCAGCAGCACTGAAAACACGCTCAGAAGAGACACTTGCGATAGGGGAAGCCAGATACTTTATCGCCAGCCTGCTGAGCACTGTCCATTGGCTTCTTTTCCCATACCAATACACCAATGGGTTTCGATCCATGAAGACCTCTGTTGGGTCATCCAGATAGGCCTGGACCATCCGCTCAATGTTCAGGGGTGCTCCGATGTGCTCGGCCTGTTTTGCCTTTGCATCAGCACTGGACTTACCATACCCCTGCTGTAGAAACCAATCAGTTGCACATTGTGCTGTGGATGATCCTGTTCTTGATGTTATTGTTGGTGTAGGTGACTGCTGGGAGACAAATGCACTGCCCTCAGGCTCCGAAGTAGAACTTGACTCTGGATGCCCTGTAGTACTGGTTATGGCCTGGGGTGGGTGGCCAGTAATTAACAGCCGTTCGCTTTCGAAAATAGTGGCTTCCTTAGCTATCAAAGTTTTGTAGTTGGCAACATCCACTTCCGAAAAAGGAATTACTGCCTTGCTGTTCAGAAATACTTTGTACCGTGGATCCAAAATTGTGGCACTAATGTAATGTGGTTGTGACAAAATTTTATTTTTAATCCTTGTATTTTCCGATAAGCGAGCGGCTAAGGTCTCCGCCAAATGATATGCGTCTTGTTTGTCATCCACACCTGCGTACGTTTCAGACACATCCTTCAGCTGTTGCTCTAGCATGTGCAACAATGGGATAGCTTGGCCCATAGTACAGTCCTCCCTGCTGACTTCACGTGTGAAGATCTCAAAAGGAAGTAGCATCTCAGTCAGGCATTTAATGAGGTCCCATTGAGCCATCTCAACGGTCATGCCTCTCACAGTAGGTTCCCCTAATCTTTGCATGACATAAGCATTGAGTGGTATGTACAGTTCAAACAGACGATCAAGCATGTAATAAGTTGAGTTCCAACGTGTTGGCACCTCCTGGATGAGCGCTTTGACTGGCTGTTTATGCTCACGTTGAATGACCCTCAGCTGCTTCCGGGCTTTAAAAGAATGGCTGAAATGTGTGCATATTCTTATGCAGGTGACCAGTAAGTTGCTGACTTTTGATTCATTTTTCAAAAAGTCTTGAACAACAATGTTAATGCAGTGTGCCAAACACGGGACCCTGAAATAGCCACCATTGCGCATGGCCAAAACTACATTACTGCCGTTGTCCGTGGCAACAAAACCAATCGTAAGCCCTCTTGGGCGCAGCCACTCAAAGACCTTGGTGTTAAACTCTTCCAAAATGTTTGCAGCAGTATGAGATTTCTCCATGGCAAACATGGCTACAGTTGCATGTTTGCGAGTGGCATGCAAAATCTCTGCAGTATCAACACCAGCAGATACCTGTTCTCTAACCCCCACAAAACTGATCCAGTGTGCAGTGATGCACATGTAATCTGTGGCTTGGCAACTGGTCCACATGTCTGTAGTCAGGTGGATACTGTGAACAGCACTCTGCTTCAAGGCCTTTCCTAGCAATTCCAGCACGTCGTGATGTAGTGCTGGAACTGCAACTCTGGCAAAATAGTAGCGGCTGGGAACATGCCATTTTGGGCAGATGGTTGACACAAATTCCACAAAACCCAACCCTTCAACAAAAGAAAAAGGGAGAAGGTCCAGTGCTAACATTTTAGCCAGCTTCGCATTGTACAAACGTGCTATTGGGTGGTTGCGTTCGTACTGCCCCTCCCCCAAACATGCTGATAATGGTAGGCTGCATGGTTTTCCTTTCTCTTAGGCTCAACGCACTTTTTGGTAGTGCGGACCTGGTACTTCTTGGTGTCTCCGGCTGACTCTTACTCTTGTGCCACTGAGATGTTGCTGAAGATGTGTGCAACGTTAAGACTGCACTGCTGGGGTCAGGGACACCTTGTGTACCACTACCAGAGAGAATGTCTCCCTGTCCTTCCTCTTCCACCGTGATCGGATCTTCTTCTTCTACTCCTTTATCCCCACCAACACCAATGTTCAACCAGTAGGTAACCCTGGGCGTTCAGCTCGCGGACTTTGGGCAAGTCCGCACTGCGCGACAACGCGGACTTACACTTTTTATCTTCTTCGCGCGCTCAATGTACGTTTTCGCGCGCGCGATAACGACAATTTGTGACGATCGCGATGCCGAACACGCAGAATTTACAATCTGGCGAACAATATCTCTCGAGCATCATTAAACCTTCTCGAAAATGTTGATTTAGTTCATTTTGCACAAAAACTCCTCAGGTTGTCATTTAGATGTAGTTTGGTGATCAAGGAGTCATTTTATTTTTGTTTTACAATTTTTTCCAATAGGTAGCAAGTTTCCCAGAGTCTCCAACTGCCTGGTCCTGTCCTTTGTCTTCACTTTTTGTTATTTTGGGTGGCCTGGCCATGTGGGTGGCGGCCATTTTGTAAAGCCAGGCATTGTGCTTTTGCCATAGGCCTGCATTGTCTGTCTTGTGTTCCTTTTCTTGTTGTTCTGGGTGGCCTGGCCATGTGTTGGCGGCCATTTTGTGTGAACAGCCACTGTGCTTTTGCCATAGGCCTCAAAGCTTGTGGCCTAGTGTGCCAGTAGGCCCGGCGGTAGTCATCCTCATGGGTGCATAAAAACTGTTTGTGTTGTCAGTTGAATTGTAAAATAATTGAGGCCATGGATGGCATTGTTTTGAATTGGTAAAAGTGGGTTTTGGGGTGGTATTTTATTTTTTTGGGTGTTTGTTAAATAAATAGGCCTTTTCAGCCAGTAGGTAACCCTGGGCGTTCAGCTCGCGGACTTTGGGCAAGTCCGCACTGCGCGACAACGCGGACTTACACTTTTTATCTTCTTTGCGCGCTCAATGTACGTTTTCGCGCGCGCAATAACGACAATTTGTGACGATCGCGATGCCGAACACGCAGAATTTACAATCTGGCGAACAATATCTCTCGAGCATCATTAAACCTTCTCGAAAATGTTGATTTAGTTCATTTTGCACAAAAAACTCCTCAGGTTGTCATTTAGATGTAGCTTGGTGAGCAAGGAGTCATTTTTTTTGTTTTACAATTTTTTCCAAGAGGTAGCAAGTTGCCCAGAGTCTCCAACTGCCTGGTCCTGTCCTTTGTCTTCACTTTTTTGTTATTTTGGGTGGCCTGGCCATGTGGGTGGCGGCCATTTTGTAAAGCCAGCCACTGTGCTTTTGCCATAGGCCTCCAAGCTTGCGGCCCAGTATGCCAGTAGGCCCAGAGGTAGTCACCATGGGTGCATAAAACTGTTTCTGTGTAGTCTGTGGAATTTTGACATCATTTAGGCCATGGATGGCATTGAATTGATTCAATTAAATTGCGAAATGTGGTTTTTTTTGGAGGGTCTGACTATTTCACTTTTTGGGTGTGTTAAATAAATGCCTTTTTTGCGTGTGTACTGTGTAATTATAATTGTGTTTTTGTAGTGGTTGTCTAACTTTCAAAAGTGTTTTTAGCCATGTGGATTTTAGTTTTTGCATTAAAGCTGTGTGTGTTTTATAAGGCATCCTTTGTCTGCCCATATATAGGCCTGCTTGAGTTCATTGTTTGCCGTGCCTTGTGCCTGTGAGTCACCATGTTTCTGGGGGCCATTTTGTTGTGGTAGTTATTAGTGTGCTGTTTTTGCCACATAGGCCTGCGTGTCTTTCCATTGTTCCTCTTGTCTTACTGCTTCCAAATCCATCCCCATTGCCAGCTGCAGCTCCCTGATGCTGCTATATAATACATCCCACGTGATGCACAAATTTAGGCCAAACATGCTCCAGTACATTTTAGTTTTTGTTCTTTACTATTCTTATTCTTCCAGAGTGTACACTAGCACTACACAGTAGCCAGGAAAGCCCTGGCCTTGTTGTCAACGTCTCATAAATGGCTACACTGTGTGTTGTTGTTCACAGAGTTTCTGAAATTTAATAATTGAGGCCACCACACACTAAGTTCTATATTCTATTTGTTTGATTTGTGCTATGTTTGACTGATGTTCTGGCTTTTTTGCTTTTAGGTGCACAAAGACTGAGGAGGAGGTGTGTCTCTCATCATTGCCTGTTGCACTTCCAGACAGACATCCTGCTGCTGTGCACACAACACAACGTGACGTGTGACCTGACCAGACATCTCTGCAACTGAGTGCTGCTGACATCTGAAGAAGATGGGCCCAAAGAAAGCAGGTACCAGGTCCTCCAGTACCAAGAAAGTTGCTATTGAGAAGAAGAAGGAACAGAAGAAGCAAGTGACACTGAAGTCTGGTGTGCCGGCCAATACCTTTTTGGGAAAAAAAAAATTGCGCCTGCAGCAGCGGTGTCCGGGGGCAAGCTGGGGGCAGCACCTCCGCATCAGTGGACCCAACCCACCAACCCAGGCCCAAGCACATGAGTGGGGAAGAGGTAGCCAGCCTAATGGTGGAAAGCAGTGATGCTGAGCCGGAGATAAACTTATCGCTATCTCAAAGTAGTACCCAATCAACGCAGGAGGAAACACAGCAGATAAGTGGTCAACAACAACAGCCGCAATCACCGCCCGCAATAGTAGTTGTTGTTCCTCCTGAAGTAGGGGCAGTTCAGGAAATTGAGCCTCATGCAGAGGTAGAAGAAGGAGCCACTCATTCAGAAGATCCATTGTCTTCCAAATCCCCAGCAAGGAAAAGGAGGGGTAGTCCATCAAGTTCTTCGCCAAGCCCCCTTCTGATGATCTAGATGCCACTTGGAAGCCACAAACTGAGTCTGAGAGGGAGCCACGTTCCAAGACCAAGCTAGGGAAAAGGAAGGTTCCAGAAAGCCTTACACTTATGGAGGTCGATGTAGAACAGCAAGATGATGATGATGATGACGACGAGCCAGTCATCACGAACATCACTCCCGGCCCCGAGGAGATGGAGACCAACATTCTTACTCTATCCAAAATCGCTGCGAGGGATGTAGCACGCATACCTCCACAGGTAACACCAACACGACCTACAGCTTCCATATTTGCATTAGCAAAGGCCCGGCAGCGACCTACATCCAGCACAACCACCACCTCTGTAGGAGTAGGTAGTGGTACAGCAGCACAGAGTCAAATTCAACACACACCCTACAGATCATCCGGCATTGGAAGTGGCACCTCCAGCAGGAGGCCAAAGTTAAGCTCCCCAGTTTGGGACTTCTTTACGGTTAGCGAAAAGGAGGAGAACATTGCTATATGCTCCATTTGTAATACCTCTGTTAGTCGTGGTAAGCTTGGTACAAACTATGGTACCGGAGGCCAAATGACCCATCTGAAAAAACACCACTTGATCAGCTGGGAGGACCACCTTCGCGGCATAAAAACTGCAACCATTGGTGTTGGAGCTGGAAGGATCACTTTTTGTGTCTGTCTGCTGCATCATATCATTGGATTGGATTTGAGGACTCTTGGATTTGAGATTTTACAAGTAAGTTGGAGAATTGGTGTACTTGTTTGTTTGATTGGGGCTTGTTTGTACCTACATTTTTTTGTGGGATTTCCATAGTTTTTAAAATGTATTTTTGTGGCCTGTAGTTTCGGCAGGGGCCTAGTTGTTTTTCTTTGATTGGAATTTCAGCCAGTAGGCCCGGACTAGAGCCAGAGGTACCCATGGGTGCATGTTTCTGTGGTGTCTGTTGAATTTAAAGTTTAAACATCATGTAGGCCGGGCATCCATGGATGGCATTGGATTGATTTGCAAAATGTGGGTTTTGGGGTGGTATTTTATATTTAATTTTATATTTTATATTTAATTTTTGTGCAAAATGAACTAAATCGTTTCGGCATCGCGATCGTCACAAATTGTCGTTATCGCGCGCGCGAAAACGTACATTGAGCGCGCGAAGAAGATAAAAAGTGTAAGTCCGCGTTGTCGCGCAGTGCGGACTTGCCCAAAGTCCGCGAGCTGAATGCCCAGGGTTACCTACTGGCTGAAAAGGCCTATTTATTTAACAAACACCCAAAAATATAAAATACCACCCCAAAACCCACATTTTGCAAATCAATCCAATGCCATCCATGGATGCCCGGCCTACATGATGTTTAAACTTTAAATTCAACAGACACCACAGAAACATGCACCCATGGGTACCTCTGGCTCTAGTCCGGGCCTACTGGCTGAAATTCCAATCAAAGAAAAACAACTAGGCCCCTGCCGAAACTACAGGCCACAAAAATACATTTTAAAAACTATGGAAATCCCACAAAAAAATGTAGGTACAAACAAGCCCCAATCAAACAAACAAGTACACCAATTCTCCAACTTACTTGTAAAATCTCAAATCCAAGAGTCCTCAAATCCAATCCAATGATATGATGCAGCAGACAGACACAAAAAGTGATCCTTCCAGCTCCAAATCCAAATGAAAGTGAACAGCACATGGACAAAGCACTGGGAGGAGCCTGCTGGACAGGAACAGGAAGTTTGAGAATCAGGGGCACTTCCTTCCTCTTGGAAAAAAAGAAAAAGGACTCCTTGCTCACCAAACTACATCTCTAAATGACAACCTGAGGAGTTTTTTGTGCAAAATGAACTAATTCATCATTTTCGAGAAGGTTTTATGATGCTCGAGATATATTCTTCGCCAGATTGTAGTTTCTTCGTGTTCGGGATCGCGATCTTACCAACACTGCCGCCGGAAGTCAGATCGCGCGTCCGAATGACGTGTTCGCGTTCGCACACTCTCGCGGGATCGTGCGGCCGGATTCCAAATCTCGTGGCGCCCGCGAACGGATAGGAAGTCGCGTCGGCGAACGCAGAATCACGGTAGGTCGTTACCGCGCACGCGAGAACGTATATTGAGCGCGCGAAGAAGAAAAACAGCTACGCTATGCCGCAAATTGCGTAGTGCATGGTAACTTCGCGTTCTACGCGAATCGCGAAGTTACCGAAACTTCGCAAGCTCCGCGAGCGTAGCGTAGTTCACCGCCCAGGGTTACTTACGTTCTTGATCCCACAGCTTTATCTGATCCCATGTTGCTCCTAACTCTACCACGTGATCCACCAAGTGCACCTGCCTCCATATATCAATCGGCACCAAGAACCCAAAAAACAACATAATGTCAGCTAACGTCATAACTGTCGAATCGGCCGCTTCTGTCAGTTCTTTATAATAAGCAGTCGGATTCTTTCTGGGATCTGGCAACTGATTTTTAAGAGAAAGTACTTTGCTTCTCTTCCAGGGGGTATAAACCCATTGTTCTTGAAACCGTGCCCCCTCCCGGGGCCGAACAATGTCACCCACTGCATTTATTTCTGCTGGTGTCTCAGGATGATATATGGGGTGAACTTCTCTCACAGGGGACTGCGCTAATGCTGTGGAACCCTCTTTAAGCATCCTACCCCGATATTTTAACAAAGTAGTAACTTTATTCAACACAGCAGCAGGATCCATACCGGAACCATACACTTCATCTCGTATCTCAGAAACCTCCCTTGGGACCGCGGCATTAAAGCGCTGCTCCCACAAACTCATCAGCACTGTACACATACGCTTAAGCACAAGTTGTTGCATAAGCGGTTCATACTGTCTCGTCACACTCCATACATCTCGTATCTCAGAAACCTCCCTTGGGACCTCAGCATTAAAGCGCTGCTCCCACAAACTCATCAGCATTGTACACATACGCTTAAGCGCAAGTTGTTGCATAAGCGGTTCATACTGTCTCGTCGCACTCCATACATCTCGTATCTCAGAGACCTCCCTTGGGACCGCGGCATTAAAGCGCTGCTCCCACAAACTCATCAGCGTTGTACACATACGCTTAAGCGCAAGTTGTTGCATAAGCGGTTCATACTGTCTCACACTCCATACATCTCGTATCTCAGAAACCTCCCTTGGGACCGCGGCATTAAAACGCTGCTCCCACAAACTCATCAGCATTGTACACATATGCTTAAGCGCAAGTTGTTGCATAAGCGGTTCATACTGTCTCATCACACTCCATACATCTCGTATCTCAGAAACCTCCCTTGGGACCTCAGCATTAAAGCGCTGCTCCCACAAACTCATCAGCGTTGTACACATATGCTTAAGCGCAAGTTGTTGCATAAGCGGTTCATACTGTCTCATCGCACTCCATACATCTCGTATCTCAGAAACCTCCCTTGGGACCTCAGCATTAAAGCGCTGCTCCCACAAACTCATCAGCATTGTACACATATGCTTAAGCGCAAGTTGTTGCATAAGCGGTTCATACTGTCTCATCACACTCCATACATCTCGTATCTCAGAAACCTCCCTTGGGACCGCGGCATTAAAGCGCTGCTCCCACAAACTCATCAGCATTGTACACATATGCTTAAGCGCAAGTTGTTGCATAAGCGGTTCATACTGTCTCATCACACTCCATACATCTCGTATCTCAGAAACCTCCCTTGGGACCGCGGCATTAAAGCGCTGCTCCCACAAACTCATCAGCATTGGACACATATGCTTAAGCGCAAGTTGTTGCATAAGCGGTTCATACTGTCTCACACTCCATACATCTCGTATCTCAGAAACCTCCCTTGGGACCGCGGCATTAAAGCGCTGCTCCGACAAACTCATCAGCATTGTACACATATGCTTAAGCGCAAGTTGTTGCATAAGCGGTTCATACTGTCTCATCACACTCCATACATCTCGTATCTCAGAAACCTCCCTTGGGACCGCGGCATTAAAGCGCTGCTCCCACAAACTCATCAGCATTGTACACATATGCTTAAGCGCAAGTTGTTGCATAAGCGGTTCATACTGTCTCGTCACACTCCATACATCTCGTATCTCAGAAACCTCCCTTGGGACCTCGGCATTAAAGCGCTGCTCCCACAAACTCATCAGCATTGTACACATACGCTTAAGCACAAGTTGTTGCATAAGCGGTTCATACTGTCTCGTCACACTCCATACATCTCGTATCTCAGAAACCTCCCTTGGGACCTCGGCATTAAAGCGCTGCTCCCACAAACTCATCAGCATTGTACACATACGCTTAAGCACAAGTTGTTGCATAAGTGGTTCATACTGTCTCGTCACACTCCATACATCTCGTATCTCAGAAACCTCCCTTGGGACCGCGGCATTAAAGCGCTGCTCCCACAAACTCATCAGCATTGTACACATATGCTTAAGCGCAAGTTGTTGCATAAACGGTTCATACTGTCTCATCACACTCCATACATCTCGTATCTCAGAAACCTCCCTTGGGACCGCGGCATTAAAGCGCTGCTCCCACAAACTCATCAGCATTGTACACATATGCTTAAGCGCAAGTTGTTGCATAAACGGTTCATACTGTCTCATCACACTCCATACATCCTCAACCATATAGGTCGGATTTCGAATCCACTGCGCAGCCTGATTCGCCACCATCTCCTTTTCTTGATTACTTACTGCAGAACGCACCAACACCCTACTCACGCGTTCTTGCACTTTCACTCGACTTCCCGGGGACATTCCACTCACAGGCGTTCTGTCAAATTGCATCATGGGAAGTGAAACATCCGCCGGTGAAAGAGTGGATGAAGAGACAGGTACCATCAATTAACGATCTTGACTAGAGGGAGTAAAGAAAGTCGAACCAGAAAATGCAGAAACAGGTGCCACAGACGGAGAGTTATTACCCTCCAACCCGGACATCGATAAAGCAGTATAATACCCAGAAGGCGTCAAATGTAGACCCGGAATGTTAGGAGGAGGAGGAGGAGGACTGGTGGGGCCAAGAACCAGAGCCAGATCCCTTGAAGCCGGGGCCTGGGAAGCTGGAACAATAGGATATATCCGTAGAGGAGCATAAGGTGGTGGGGGTTGGGTGTCTAACAAATCTTCAACAAAAGCATCACCTTCATTTTGAACGACATAACTCTTCTCAGCTTGCAGCCGAAACGCCCTATCTGCGCACTCAACACCTTTGTTTACTGTCGCTTTATCATAAGCCATGGCTTTCTGCGCGATCGTCAGCACCTGTCTTTTCCTCGTATTTTTTTCCTCTCTAATTCGCCGCTGCTTTGCCTCCTTCTGCCAAACCCTCAACATATCAAACATTGACTGCCTACTCTTCTTAGCAAACAGCTTTCCTTCTAGAAAATTCAACTTTTGTTCATCGAACGAGCCAACAAGTGGCCACTGCAAATCAGCATTGTCCTTCGTATATTTATGCCATAAGGTGCTAAATATAATAAGGCCAATACCGTGCTTTATGTACATATCAAAATTCGGGGTACCCTCTGGAGGAGCAGGTTGTCTTTCCTCCAGTCGATCACTCGAACAAGAACATCGACATACAAAACATCCAAGTTTACTAAAACACGGCATCTTAATATAAGATACTTACACAATTCCCACTGCGCAAGCGCAAAGCAACTCCACTTCTCTGTCCGAAAATCGTACACAAAATACACTCAAAAATCAGCACGAACAGACCTCTTAAGGTATGCGATACAACACGGCCCAAACAGCCTTTCACTAAGCACCACCTAAGAATCTCTGTTACGTGTATGGGTAGCCCAGCTCGACCCCGTTGTGATTAGACACGATCTAAAGCCTATCCCGCATCTTGTAGCTCGTAGAGCCATTAACGACTCTCAAACCACCATGAGATTCAGCCCCAGCACTCGTTCACACAATACAGTTCAAACTCGCTATTAAAGCACAGCCCAAGTAGCTTGTCCACAATACTTAAGGGTACAACTCAAGGTTCTGCCTTGTCAAACGCGGTCCGGCACCGCCCGTGAGGTTCGCCACTAAGGCTCATCTCATCTGTGGCTCAAGACCACTGAGATACAGCTCGATGGGCGACCTCACCCTCACAGTGCGGTACCACTTATGGAGCACAGACCGATCAGTTCTGTCTCCCTCAAGTCGGTAGTGTGGCTACGTCCACGAAACACGCCCCGAAGGCCCTGCCCCTCCCAGTGCTACCCGAGAACCACTATGAGACGGGTCTCAAAAACCCGAATCACCCGGAGCAGTTCAAGTTCACACCGAAAGGCAGTCAACGGTCTGCCTCGCACGGTTCAGTCCAACACCACCTCAAGACTGGCGCCAGTTAATTGTAGGGAATTCAGAAACCTTAAAATATGAGTTTGCGGATTTTGACAGTAAATATCTGTGGGCTTAATGACCAGGTCAAAAGGAATAAGGCAGCAATTTGGTTGAAATCCTTATGTGTGGACTTCTTGTGTGTTCAAGAGACACATATAGAGGGCTGCAGAGCGCGTATACTGGAACAACTTGGCTTTAAACTATTGGTATATATGACACAGGGCTCGCGAACCCGGGGGGTGGCAATCCTCACCCGGAGGAATGATGTGAGGGTACTTAGAAAATCAGCTGATCAATGGGGTCGGTGGGTGTTGATTGAATGTCTGTTGAATAATTTTAAATTCACACTTTGTTCGGTATACGGCTCAACATGTGATGATCCAGAGTTGCTAGAAAACTTAGACTCTAGCTTGGCAATGTGGCCTGCTCCGATAATTATTAGCGGGGATTTCAATATCAATGGCCTGGGGGTACGATGGGGCGACCCAGGTAGTAAGTACCTAGGGAGAAAAAGGAAGGTGGGTGTTGCCCTATCTAATTTAGTTTATAATAATGGTTTAGTAGATGCATGGGCTTACTTGAAACCCTTTGAAGCAGGCAGTACCTTTTTTCTTCCCAACACAAGGCTGTTTCCCGTCTGGATTATTTTTTTGTGCCTAGTCAATGTATCACCAATTTTGGGATTGAGAGGCACCCTCGTATTATTTCAGATCACAACCCATTAGTTTTGACTGTCAACTTTACGATGATGGAAAAAAAGAATGTTGGATGGACCTTCGAATGGAGGTTATTATATGATCCTGATTATATTACATATATGAAGGGTTGGATTAAGGAATTTTGGGATTTTAACCGGGGGAGCACTAGGGTTGGAATTGTCTGGGATGCTTTTAAGGCGGGGGTGAGAGGGGGGACCATAAGCTATAGCTTGCGTCGGCAAAAAAAGGAGCGACTAAGGGAATCGGAAGTAAGGCAGGATCTAAGTAAGCTTGAGGAAGCCTTAGTAACGGCTATCAATAGGGGGAAGTGCTAGATGGAATATTATTACAGCTGGCTATAAAAAGGGCTGAGGCAGGGGACCACTTTGCTAAAAAGCAGTTGAGATCTACATGTCTAAAAAAGAGCACTGTTACGAATTTAATGAGCGGGTGGGACATACCCTGGCCGTAAGAGCTAGGCAAAAAGTGTCTGCCGGTCAGATCTCTGAAATCTATGACGCCGGGAGGAGGGTTATTACTGATGCAGCGGGTATTCGGGAGACTTTCAGGCTTTTTTATCACAAGCTATATTCTTGTGGCTTAGTCGTAGCATCTGAGGGTATTTCTGAATACTTAGACAAAGTACCTATCCAGAAGGTAGATCCCATAGACAGGGAGGAACTGGAGAGGGCATTTTCTCAAGATGAAATAATGGGTGCCCTGCAAGATCTGCCTTCTGGAAAAGCCGTTGGCCCTGATCAGATTCCGCTGGAGTTCTACAAGATTTTTAAAGATGCTATTGGACCGGATTTAATAGAGGTCATGTTACTTGCCCAAAAGGGGGGGCCGGCTCCTGAATCGTGGGCGGGGGCAGACGTCGTTGTTTTCTTGAAAAAAGGCAAACCAGCCAGGGAGCCGGGCTCGTATCGGCCAATTACATTACTGAATAGCGATGTAAAAATATTTTCTAAAATTTTGGCCACGCGACTAAATGGCATTTTAAAAAAAACTATTCACCCTTGTCAGCACGGGTTTATTATGGGTCGTGGAACAACGCAACACATACGGCGGGTGATTACGCTTTTTGACGCGACGGAGATCTCAGGAGACCCTATGGCCGTTTTGCTATTAGATGCTGAAAAGGCATTCAATAGGGTCTCCTGGGACTTTCTCTGGGAGGCTATGAGATGGTTTGGGCTGGGGGAGGGGTTTATTACATCTGTTCAAGTGTTATATAGGGCCCCCACAGCTCGAATAAAGGTTAATGGCAATTATACTTCCCCTTTTAACATACAGAGGGGGACGCGGCAGGGTTGTCCATCATCCCCTCTGTTATTTGCTATTTATATGGACCCCCTAATACGATTATTTATGGCTAAAGAAGGAATCTGTCCAGTTGTTAGTCATGGGATCGAAACTAAAGTCCTCGCCTACGCCGATGATGTGGCCATAGTCACAGCAGAGCCACATTCGGCATTGGAAGCGGTTGAGTCACTAGCACTAGAGTTTGGTATAAATTTACTGGGTATGCACTTAATAGATCTAAGACCCAAGTAATAAAGAATCGGTTGGTTAATTTTGTAGATCCCCGTGTCACAGACTCAGCGGTATACCTCGGTATACGGGTTACATCAGACCTAGGAACGCTAGTGGCTAAAAATATGGAACCAGTAACTAGGAAGGCGAGGTTGGATTTACACAGATTGAATAATCTCCATCTCTCTCTCGTGGGACGTTGTAACGTCATTAAGATGATTTTTTTACCAAAAATGTTATATTTATTTAGGGCAATCCCACTGGAATTCCAAAAATCCTGGTTTATTATTCTAGAAGGTTTAGTTAATCGATTCATTTGGGCACACGGCAAAACTAGGCGGGCACTTAGGTTTATGTCTTTATAACGGGAAAAGGGGGGTTTTTCGGTTCCTGATTTTAGAAGGTACTACTGGGCCGCAGCCTTGCAATATATGGGGATATTGGTAGGGGTATGTCCTGTGGACATTGAAGGGGAAAATGAGCTCCCGGATGTTTATAAATTGCTACTGGGCGAAAACGCTGAGAGGTGTTTTTTTTTAATTCTCAGAGCCCAGTTATTACAAAAGAACCAAATTCAAGGCGCTGATGGCTGTTTTTAAGATCTGGGGTGCGTTAAAAAAGAAGATTGGTTTGGGGAGACTCAACCACTATGCGGTGTTATATAAAAACCCCACATTCCCCGGAATTTTCTCCGATGAGATTATGGCAGGATGGGATGCCAAGGGTGTTCGAAAGGCTGGGGACTTAATTGGGATAGAAGGGTTTCGCCAATTTAACGATATACAGATGGAGTTTGGGTTGGAGAAAGGCAATTTCTTCAAGTATTTACAACTCCGCAGCTTTTTTAGTAAAAAAATTGGGGGGGACAGTGGGTTTGATAGTAATGTAATCATTGACATTATGCAAGGCAGGAATAAGGGGGTTATCAAGTTGATATATGCAGAACTGATAAGTTTAAAACAAGATGATCTAACTAAACACGAGGTTAAATGGGCTGAGCGTGTGGGGGCTGCTCCTGGAGCACTTTCGAGATCATTAGAGCTGGGTCAGTTGGTCTTATGTTCTGCTGGGCTTCAGGCACAACATTTTAGAACTATTTTTTCTTTATATTACACACCGGCCAGAATAGCACAGTGGGGCGGGTTATCAGGGATTATATGTCCTAGGTGTGGGGGGTGGATGCAGATCTGGTGCATATGTTTGCATCCTGCCCTCGTCTACAGGGGCTGTTGGACTCAATTATGGAATACCTAGATCGTTCACTCGGGGTTAAAATTAAATTAACCCCTGAACTAATCTTGCTAGGAATAAGTAGTACGACCCAAAATGAGATAGCTTATCGATTTCTCTTTGTTGCTATGGCTGTTTTGAGGATTAAAATTGCCTCGGCTTGGTTAGACCCTCTCCCCCCTACTTTCCAGCAATGGCTTGCTCATTTACTTTCTATATATACAATGGAGAGAGCAATTTATGAAAGAAAGGGAAAGAAATCGAAGCTGCTGGGACAGTGCATCTGGGCTCCTTTAACAAAATGGAAGGAAAAGAATAATTAAAGCCAACCAGGGGGGAAACGTAATGTGATGCTGGTATAAATTGGTCAAAGTATATTCAAAAAATATGTTTGTGCTTTATGAAATATGGTTTCTGTTAATGGCTCAGATCAGAGTCTTTGTAATCGAGTTGATGGGGTTTTTTTTTTCTTCTTATGTTTTTTAATTATTTGTCTGTTTATGTGATTTATTTCCTTTCTCTCAAACCTCGCATCTTCTTTTGATTTTCTTTTTTGATTGATATGTATTTGTGCTGATACTCTTGCAGGAAAATGCGAAAATCTTAATAAAGATAATAAAAAAAAAAAAAGACTGACGCCAGTACATTTTCAAGTACTAAAACGTACACAAAGTCACTCACCTGTCAAACGCAGGTTTCACACGTGATTCTCTACCGGCGACTCTCCAGACCAATCTGGTCAGCTTCAAGGTCTCGCCGTCTCTGGACCCCGACGTATCACCACTAGGCAGGGCACCCTCGATCAGAGGGGCGGGGCAAGCCACAAAAACAGAGCTCAATCTTGGGGGGGGCCCCGATCCACCCGCTAGACCAGCCTGCACCCCGACCTCACGACCCGTTTACGGGTGTGATGGGTGATTAATCACGGGGTCCCTGTTCGGGCACCAACTGAAGAAAGGGACCCGTATAGGGTCACTCGGGTTACTACACCACCTCTCGGCCTTACCTATATCAATGAAGAGTTGGTCAGCCAGTAGAGAATGCAAACAAGCAGTTTATTATCTATACTCTGCAGAGGAGCACAAATACAACATGCACCATGCAATGCTTGCTAATGGACTGACTCAATAATCATGCGCAGCATAGTATGATACATCAAACACGTCATAAACATCTAGAGCATGTCTACAAGGGAAAGTTACAGGTTTAGGGATGCGTACTTTAGGGAGGCAGAGGGGCGTACATCACCAGCTCGAGGCAGGCACACAGTATCTCTTAGCCAAGGTCAGCCAGCTGCATCCCTACTCCTCCCAACGTAGGAGAGGTGCTGCAAATAGAATATTACTTACGCACACAGAAAGGCTTATTCATAAGCGAGGCAGCGCCCCTTATTGAATAAAGAAACGAAACTGGGCGTATACTTATCAGGTGAACAACAAGTGTCATGGCGCAGCTGTCTGGGCCTACCTCGTTTGCAGTTTAGAGCTCACCGCGTGCTTAAACATAGCCATAAAGTAAGATGGCGGCCAGTATACAAAATGGCTGCCACCTGCCCAAGACTAACCTATTCTGTAAAACATCATCTTTCTTAATATAGCTCAGTGGGTTGTCAATATAGATGACTACCACTGCTATATTTAGCTATATAAGGCTAATCTAATAACGTAACATAAGGGGCATAGCCCTATGATTATTTTGAAACCTACACAAGGGCCCTGTGTAGGAGAGTAGGATCTGCTTTCTTATAGTTACCCCCACTTTTTCCTGATGTCTCACTGTTTTTGGCCTAGTCTGACTGGGATCCTGCTATTCAGGACCCCAGTCTATCTGCTTTCTCCTGTAAATTGCAATACATGTACTTTAGGTACACTCCAGCTTGGATACTGGGGTACCCTTATAAGTCCCTAGTATATGGTACACCATGTACCCTAGGCATAGGTACCACAGAGCCCTCCCATGGGCTGAAGCATGTATTATGCCACCCATGAGAGGCCAGTCAAAATGAGACAACAGGTCTGCTACAGCAGCCTGTGTAAGCTGGTGCTTGCACCACTTACTTAGATATAGGTTCACTATATCTATCTAAATCACTGCACTTAAAAACTTATCAGTCACCCCTATGGCATGCCTTATCAATCCTGAAGGCAGGGTGCTGGGTTTTACGTGAGAGGGTGCCACTGCGTGAGCAGAGCCCCTCTGCAGCCTTCGGAGATCATCCTCTGGGGTTGTCTGTGATGCAGCCAGACATATAGGTCTAAGTGCATTATAACCTCGCGGTAAATGCTAACTTTAAAACGGCTGCTTAGAAACATGTCGTGTTTGGTGTCAAACACCTTGGAATCATACCTCCACACCAGTAACTGGTGTGGGAGGTATGATTCCACCCTTGTAGAACCACTACTATGGGTCACAGGTCTACCCGGTACCAGCTTTCGCGAGCTGGGCAGCACAAAATGGATGCTGCCAGCCACAGACACGAGTCTGCCCTCCTGCTGCTGAGCCAAGCTCGAGCAGAGGAAGGCCTGACAATAGGTTTCCTATCACAGGGAGGAGTTACCACCTCCCAGACAGGATTTAGGGTATTGGGGCTGGGTGGGTGCACTCTCAGAGTGCCAGAAAGTCTGCATTGGGGGCACATTTGGTGTCCCTGTGCATAGTCCAGCTAGAACCAGTTCTGGGAGCCGTTGGCTCCTGCTCTGGCACGAAACTGGACAAAGGACATGGGGGTAGCCACCCCTCTGTCCTGCCCCTCCCCAAGGACGGTCCCTAGAGTCCATCCAACCCCTTCCCATGGGTATAAAGTGGGAAACCTGATTCCAGGACTTTAGATTATACCTGGACAAGACTCTGCAAAGAAACCAAGTACTTCGACGGTCTACACTTCGCTGGACGACAAAAGAATCTCCCTTGGAGTAAAGGAGTTACTCCCCTGCAGCAGCAGGCACCTAAGCGCATCTGACCGGCTTGCATCTCCAGAGCTCCTGCGGACTCCGAAGATTTCAGCAACACAGAAGGTGGGTTCCCAAATGTCCCCGAGGTAGATCTGACCTCTCTGCGATTCTGAGACCAGTATCCCACGTGGGGGCCATGCATCCCGTACCCCTGTGCACCGCGTCTATTTGCAAGTGCATATGCTTTTTGGCGATCCCTGAGCTTGTGCATTGGACTACGCGTAGTCCCAACTCCGAGCAACATTTGCTCCTAAGATTTCCATTCTCCCCTCCACGAGTGCTCTGTGGGCTGGTCCTTTGTGAATTCGCTCGAGGTCTCCTCGCGATCCCTGGTCTGTTGACCTGTGGGTCCTGGCGAGGGTAATCTCGTTTGTTCTTGGGCTTCCCTGGTTTCTCCAGACGTGCCCTGACTCTCCATTGCTTGGAGAGTCCCCTGGACCTTGCTGGTCCACACCGTAACCTGTTTCCTCTGCCTGCCTGGGTTGCCGTTGCCAAGTCTTGTTGGTGCTCCAGCCAGACACTGACCCCTCAGCTCTCGACATCCTTCGTGGGCCAGCTCACCACCGGACCCTGGTTGTTGTCGGCATATCCTGGTCCCCGTGGCTGCAGAGACAAACATCCTTTCTCTTCACCTGAAGCACCCGACATCGGTGGGCATTCGACTACCGAGCCCCTGGTCACCTGAAGTGACCCAGACTCTGTCCCCTCTGCTTTCAGGTTCTTCTCACCTCGAATCCAGGCTTGGATTCCACCGGACCCTCTTCGCCTTCCTGGCAGCAGTACTTTCTTGCAGCTCTCCATTGAAAACGATGAAGGTTTCCAACACCACTTGACCCCTATGCACCCGGCTCCTCTGGGATATTTAACACGGGTACCTCGGTACTCACAAGGGTGCTGGCCTTAGAACCTCTTATGTTCCAAAGGGTTTGCTTGAAGTCCTCGTAGAAGTGTCCTTAAACTGTAATTTTCCAACCGCGACTTTCCCATAGAGTTGCACGGAGCACGCGGTCGTGTTTCCTCACTGCACCCGTCCTCCGTGGGCTCCCTGTGTCACTGCCTTGGGTGGTTCCTTGGGGTCCCAGCAATTCTACGTGCTCTAGGCCCTGTGTCTATTGAAGTCGTTGTTGTTATACCATTTTTTCAGTATATGGTTCGGTCTCCCCTGGAGCCCGTTGTATATTTTGCTACTTACGTCTTTTCTATTGATTAAGTATTGTGTGCTTTATGTTCTAATCTCGTGTAGAGATTAGTAGAGAGTGTTTTAGTAATAAATACATATTTTTACATAACACTTGTGTGGTTCTCCTTTCATTTAGTCATTCAGGAGTTGATATTCTGGTCAAACAAGCTGCTTTACATTCCTTCAAGATTAAGCCTGACGGCTGCTCTCCACAGCTAACACTAGGATAGCTTTCTGAAGGTTATCTTTGACCTCATACATCATAAGGGTCGTTTGGACTGGTGCAAGGTGCCCACTTTAATTAGTGGACAGCATATACCAGGCCAACGTCTCACACCCTGGAACACATTTTGTTTTTACAAATTAAGTACTGCTTGCACATTGCCTTGGTGAATTGAACTGTAATAGATAGATGGATGGATGGAAGGAAGGATGGATGGATGTATTGTAAGGATAGATAGATAGATAGATAGATAGATAGATAGATAGATAGATAGATAGATAGATAGATAGATAGATAGATAGATATCTCTAAATGGGTGTGTGTGTTCTGATTGGTTTTCTTGCTGGAGGCACACTTGGTAAAACTGAAACATTAATATGCATTCCAGGCAGAAAGATGAGCCTGTACCTTCTTTGTCTTTGTTCAACCTCCGGAGTTTAACCACCTAATGTTCATGATATAAGTGCACGTCCCGTGTCTTTAAGGATGCATCTCCCGCTACCATTCTGCATGGGACCACCAGTCCCGCTTGCCATCAGGGACGCTGAACCACAAGCCTCCACCATCCACTTGCCTTCAGAAACACAACTGAGTCACATCTACCACAAGAGAACTTTATAGACGCCCACTGCCTGCTGGCACACATTGACAACATGATCAGCCACCTACATGCGGGTGAGCAGTGCACTGGCACCCAACCTTACCTGGCATCCCACAGCACACAGAGCAGTGGACTTGAAACCAGAAAGTGCCAGATGGGTGAGAAGAAACACCCGGCCTTGTCCAGCGATGCAGGAAGACCTGAGATTCCATCCTGGTCTGCCTGAGATTCCATCCTGGTCCTCCTGAGATTCTATTCTGGTCCACCTGAGATTCCATTCCTGGTCCACCTGAGATCCTTTTCCTAGTCCACCAGAGCTTCCATTCCTGATCCACCTTGATTCCATCCTGGTCCGCCTGAGATTCCATCCTGGTCCACCTGAGATTCCATCCTGGTCCGCCTGAGATTCCATCCTGGTCCACCTGAGATTCCATCCTGGTCTACCTGAGATTCTATTCTGGTCCACCTGAGATTCCATTCCTGGTTCACCTGAGATCCATTCAAGGTCCACCATTCCAACCTGGTCCACCTGAGATTCATTCCTGCTCTACCTGAGATTCCATCCTGGTGCCCCTGAGATTCCATCCTGGTCCAATTGAGATTCATTCCTGGTCCACCTGAGATTCATTCCAGGTCCACCTGAGTTTCCATCCTGGTCCACCTGAGATTCATTCCTGCTCTACCTGAGATTCCATCCTGGTGCCCCTGAGATTCCATCCTGGTCCACCTGAGATTCCATCCTGGTCCACCTGAGATTTCATCCTAGTCCACTTGAGTTTCCATCCTGGTGCACCTGAGATTCCATTCTGGTCCACCTGAGATTCTATCCTGGTCCACTTAAGATTCCTTCCTAGTCCACTTGAGATTCCAGCCTGGTCCACCTGAGATTCATTCCTGGTCCACCTGAGATCCATTCCTGGTCCACCTGAGATTCTATCCAGGTTCACCAGAGATTCCCTCCTGGTTCACTTAAGACGAGATTCCATCCTGGTCCAGGTTTCGTAGGCTTCATCCATTTTCAAAAGGAGGGATCTGAAGACACGACGCTTCAAACGGTGCCTTCTTACACTAGAACAGTACGGTTAGCACACTCTGCAATCTCATCATGTTTATAGCTCCACCTACTCTTGACCTCTCGCTGTTGCTACCCAGTTCATACTCTAGTCTCTATGATTGCATTTTTGAAAGTGCTCACAAATCATATGAAAGATCACAACCTCTACTTCTGTGAAAGTCAGACCCCTTCAGCATAACAATATCCAACATCCTCCAGCCCATCTGTTACTCCCAACAACTATCTGCATGAACTCACACATCTCCCACTAATGATCACACACACCACCCACTAATGATCGCACACCTCCCATTAATGATTGCACACCTCCCACCAATGATCGCACACCTCCCACCAATGATCGCAACCTCCCAACAATGATCGCACACCTCCCACCAATAATCGCACACCTCCCAACAATGATCACACACCTCCCACTAATGATCACCCACACCTCCCACAGATGATCGCACACCTCCCACCAATGATCACACACACCTCTCACCAATGATCACACACACATCCAACCCATGATCACACACCTCCCACTAATGATCATGCACACCTCCCACTAATGAACACACACACCTCCCACCAATGATCACACACACCTCCCACCAATGATCAAACACCTCCCAACACTGATCACACACCTCCCACTAATGATCACACACACCTCCCACAGATGATCGCACACCTCCCACCAATGATCACACACCTCCCACCAATGATCACACA
Organism: Calotriton arnoldi; assembly: GCA_963921515.1. NCBI lineage: Eukaryota > Metazoa > Chordata > Amphibia > Caudata > Salamandridae > Calotriton > Calotriton arnoldi. Next base: position 573,133 of record CAWUFW010008311.1, read on the forward strand.
CCTCCCACTAATGATCACACACTCCTCCCACCAATGATCGCACACCTCCCACCAATGATCTCACACCTCCCACTAATGAATGCACACACCTCGCACCAATGCCACCAATGATCACTCACACCTCCAACCAATGATTAAACACACCTCCCACCATTGATCGCACACCTCCCACCAATAATCACACACCTCCCACTACTGATCACACACCTCCCACCAATGATCGCACATCTCCCACCAATGATCACACATCTCTCACTAATGATCACACATCTCCCACTAATGATCACACACACCTCACACCAACGATCACACACAGCTCCCACCAATGATCACACACACATTCCAAAAATGATCACACACCTCCCACCAATGATCACACACACCTCCCACCGATGATTGCACACACCTCCTACCAATGATCACACACCTTCCACTAATGATGGCACACACCTTCCATCAATGATCACACATCTCCCACCAATGATCACACACACCTCCCACCAATGATCGCACACACCTCCCAGCAATGATTGCACACCTCCCACCAATGATCTCACACCTCCCACTAATGATCACACACACCTTGCACCAATGCCACCAATGACCACTCCCATCTCCCACCAATGATCACACACCTCCCACAAATGATCATACACACAACCCACCAATGATCAGACACCTCCCACTACTGATCACACACAACTCCCACTGATGATCACACACCTCCCACCAATGATCGCACACACCTTCTACCGATGATCGCACACCTTCCACTAATGATCACACACACCTCGCACCAATGCCACCAATGATCACTCACACCTCCCACCAATGATCACACACACCTCCCACCAATGGTCACACACACTTCCCACCAATGGTCACACACACCTCCCACGGATGATCGCACACACCTCCTACAAATGATCACACACCTCCCACTAATGATCGCACACACCTCCCACCAATGATCACACATCTCCCAATGATCACACACTTCCCACTAATGATCACACACACCTCTGCACAATGATCACACACCTCTCACCAATGATAACACACACCTCCCACCAATGATAACACACACCTCCCACCAATGATCACACACCTTCCACTAATGATCGTACACACCTCCCACCAATGATTGCGCACACCTCCCACCAATATTCACACACCTCCCACTAATGATCACACACACTTCCCACCAATAATCACACACCTCCTTCTTCTTCTTCTGTGAAAGTCAGACCCCTTCAGCATAAAAATACTAATGATCACACGCACTTCCCACCAATGATCCCACACACCTCCCACCAATGATCACACACCTCCCACCAATGATCGCACACCTCTCACCAATGAACACAAAACTCCCACTAATGATCCCACACACCTACCCCCAATAATCACACACCTCCCACTAATGACCACACACACTTCCGACCAATGATCACACATTTCCCACCATTGATCACACATCTCCCACTAATGATCACACACACCTCGCACCAATGATCACACACCTCCCACAAATGATCACACACACAACCCACCAATGATCAGACACCTCCCACTACTGTTCACACACCACTCCCACCGATGATCACACACACCTCCCACCGATGATCGCACACACCTTCTACCGATGATCGCACACCTTCCACTAATGATCACACACACCTCGCACCAATGCCACCAATGATCACTCACACCTCCCACCAATGATCACACACACCTCCCACCAATGGTCACACACACCTCCCACCAATGGTCACACCCACCTCCCACGGATGATTGCACACACCTCCTACAAATGATCACACACCTCCCACTAATGATCACACACACCTCCGACCAATGATCGCACATCTCCAACCAATGATCACACATCTCCCACTAATGATCACACACACCTCGCACCAATGATCACACACACCTCCCACCAATGATCATACACACCTCCCACCGATGATCGCACACACCTCCTACCAAGGATCACACAGCTTCCACTAATGATTGCACACACCTTCCATCAATGATCACACATCTCCCACCAATGATCAAACACCTCCCAACACTGATCACACACCTCCCACTAATGATCGCACACACCTCCCACAGATGATCGCACACCTCCCACCAATGATCACACACCTCCCACTAATGATCACACACTCCTCCCACCAATGATTGCATACCTCCCACCAATGATCTCACACCTCCCACTAATGAATGCACACACCTCGCACCAATGCCACCAATGATCACTTACACCTCCAACCAATGATTAAACACACCTACCACCATAGATCGCACACCTCCCACCAATAATCACACACCTCCCACTACTGATCACACACCTCCCACCAATGATCGCACATCTCCCACCAATGATCACACATCTCTCACTAATGATCACACATCTCCCACTAATGATCACACACACCTCACACCAATGATCACACACAGCTCCCACCAATGATCACACACACATTCCAAAAATGATCACACACCCCCCACCAATGATCACACACACCTCCCACCGATGATTGCACACACCTCCTACCAATGATCACACACCTTCCACTAATGATGGCACACACCTTCCATCAATGATCACACATCTCCCACCAATGATCACACACACCTCCCACCAATGATCGCACACACCTCCCACCAATGATCGCACACCTCCCACCAATGATCTCACACCTCCCACTAATGATCACACACACCTTGCACCAATGCCACCAATGATCACTCCCATCTCCCACCAATGATCACACACCTCCTACAAATGATCACACACACAACCCACCAATGATCAGACACCTCCCACTACTGATCACACACAACTCCCACCGATGATCACACACCTCCCACCAATGGTCACACACACCTCTCACGGATGATCGCACACACCTCCTACAAATGATCACACACCTCCCACTAATGATCGCACACACCTCCCACAATGATCACACATCTCCCAATGATCACACACTTCCCACTAATGATCACACACACCTCTGCACAATGATCACACACCTCTCACCAATGATAACACACACCTCCCACCAATGATAACACACACCTCCCTTTAATGATCACACACATTCCACTAATGATTGTACACACCTCCCACCAATGATTGCGCACACCTCCCACCAATAATCACACACCTCCCACTAATGATCACACACACTTCCCACCAATAATCACACACCTCCTTCTTCTTCTTCTGTGAAAGTCAGACCCCTTCAGCATAAAAATACTAATGATCACACGCACCTCCCACCAATGATCCCACACACCTCCCACCAATGATCACACACCTCCCACCAATTATCGCACACCTCTCACCAATGAACACAAAACTCCCACTAATGATCCCACACACCTACCCCCAATAATCACACGTCTCTGACTAATGATCACACACACCTCGCACCAATGATCACACACCTCCCACCAATGATCACACACACATCCCACAAATGATCACACACCTCCCACAAATGATCACACACACAACCCACCAATGATCAGACACCTCCCACTACTGATCACACACAACTCCCACCGATGATCACACACACCTCCCACCGATGATCGCACACACCTTCTACCGATGATCGCACACCTTCCACTAATGATCACACACACCTCGCACCAATGCCACCAATGATCACTCACACCTCCCACCAATGATCACACACACCTCCCACCAATGGTCACACACACCTCCCACCAATGGTCACACACACCTCCCACGGATGATCGCACACACCTCCTACCAATGATCACACACCTCCCACTAATGATCGCACACACCTCCCACCAATGATCACACATCTCCCAATGATCACACACTTTCCATTAATGATCACGCACACCGCCGCACAATGATCACACACCTCTCACCAATGATAACACACACCTCCCACCAATGATTACACACACCTCCCTTTAACGATCACACACCTTCCACTAATGATCGTACACGCCTCCCACCAATGATTGCGCACACCTCCCACCAATAATCACACACCTCCCACTAATGATCACACACACTTCCCACCAATAATCACACACCTCCCACTAATGATCACACGCACCTCCCACCAATGATCCCACACACCACCCATCAATGATCACACACCTCCCACCAATGATCGCACACCTCTCACCAATGAACACAAAACTCCCACTAGTGATCCCACACACCTACCACCAATAATCACACACCTCCCACTAATGATCACACACACCTCCGACCAATGATCGCACATCTCCCACCAATGATCACACATCTCCCACTAATGATCACACACACCTTGCACCAATGATCACACACACCTCCTACCAATGATCACACAGCTTCCACTAATGATTGCACACACCTTCCATCAATGATCACACATCTCCCACCAATGATCACACACACCTCCCACCAATGATCGCACACACCCCCCAGCAATGAACGCACACCTTCCACCAATGATCTCACACCTCCCACTGATGATCACACACACCTCGCACCAATGCCACCAATGATCACTCCCACCAATGATCACACACACCTCCCACCAATGATCACACACACAACGCACCAATGATCAGACACCTCCCACTACTGATCACACACACCTCCCACCCATGATCACACACACCTCCCACCGATGATTGCACACACCTTCTACCAATGATCGCACACCTTCCACTAATGATCACACACACCTCCCATCAATGCCATCAATGATCACTCACACCTCCCACCAGCTATCATACAGACCTCCCACCAATGCTCACACACACCTCCCACTAATGATCACACACACCTCCCACCAATGATCACACATACCTCCCACCAATGATCGCACACACCTCCTACCAATGATCACACACCTCTCACTAATGTTCGCACACACCTCCCAACAATGATCACACACCTCCCACCAATGATCACACACTCCCCACTAATGATCACATACACCTGCCACTAATGATCACACACCTCCCACCAACGATCACACAAACCTCCCACCAATGATTGCACACACCTCCCAGTAATGATCATACACCTCCCACTAATGATCGTACACACCTCCCACCGGTGATCTCACACACATCCCAACAATGATAACACACACCTCCCAACAATGATCACACACACATCACAATAATGATCACACACCTCCCACTAATGAACACACACCTTCCACTAATGATCGCACACACCTCCCACTAATGATCGCACACACCTCCCGCCAATGATAGCACTACTCCCACCAATGATCGCACACACCTCCCCACCAATGATCACACACACCTCCCACTAATGATTGCATACACTTGCCACTAACGATCACACACCTCCCACCAATGATCACACAAACCTCCCACCATTGATCACACACACGTTCCACCAATGGTCACACACACATCCCAGCAATGATCACACACCTCCCACTAATGATCATACACACCTCCCACCGATCATCTCACACACATCCCAACAATGATAACACACACCTCCCAACAATGATCACACACACATCACAACAATGATCACACACCTCCCACTAATGATCACACACCTTCCACTAATGATCGCACACACCTCCCACTAATGATCGCACACACCTCCCACCAATGATCGCACAACTCCCACCAATGATCGCACACACCTCCCCACCAATGATCGCACACACCTCACACCAATGATCGCACACACCTCCCACTAATGATCGCATACACTTGCCACTAAGGATCACACACCTCCCACCAATGATCACACAAACCTCCCACCATTGATCACACACACCTCCCACCAATGATCACACACACATCCCAGCAATGATCACACACACATCCCAGCAATGATCACACACCTCCCACTAATGATCACACACACCTCCCACCGATGATCACACACATCCTAACAATGATAACACACACCTCACAACAATGATCACACACACATCACAACAATGATCACACACCTTCCACTAATGATCACACAACTTCCACCAATGATCACACACACCTCCCAGCAATGATCACACACACATCCCACCAATGATCCCGCACACCTCCCACTAATGATTGTACATGCCTCCCATCAAAGATCACACACGCCTCCCACTGATGATCACACACAACTTTCACTGATGATCGCACACACCTCCCACTAATGATTGCACACACCTCCCACTAATGATCACCCACACCTCCCACCAATGATCACACACGCCTCCCATCAATGAACACACACCTCCCACCGATGAGCACACACACCTCCCACCAATGATCACAAAACTCCCACTAATGATCACTCACACCTCCCACCAATGATCACACACCTTCCACTAATGATCACACACCTTCCACTAATGATCGCACATACGTCCCGCCAATAATCACACACACCTCCCACTAAGGATCGCAGACACCTCCCACCAATGATTGCACACACCTCCCACCAATGATCACACACCTCTCACTAATGATCGCCCACACCTCCCACTAATGATCGCACACACCTCCCACCAATGATCGCACACCACACACTTCCCACTAATGATCGGACACACCTTGCATCAATGATCTCACACACCCCCCACCATTGATCCCACACACCTCCCACCAATGATCAAATACCTTCCACTAATGATCGTACACGCCTCCCATCAATGATCACAAACGCCTCCCACTGATGATCCCACACACCTCTCACTAATAATCACACATACCTCCCACCAATAATCACACACACCTCCCACCAATGATCACACACCTCCCACCAATGATAACAGAACTCCCATTAATGATCCCACACACCTACCACCAATGATCACAAACCTCCCACCAATAATCACATATGTCCCACCAATGATCACACACACCTCCGCACAATGATCACACACCTCCCACCAATGATCCCACACACCTCCCACCAATAATAACACATGTCCCACTAATGATCACACAAACCTCCCACCAATAATCACACACACCTTCCACTAATGATCGCACACACCTCCCACCAATGATCCCACACACCTCCCACTAATGATTGTACATGCCTCCCATCAATGATCACACACGCCTCCCACTGATGATCACACACAACTTTCACTGATGATCGCACACACCTCCCACTAATGATTGCACACACCTCCCACTAATGATCACCCACACCTCCCACCAATGATCACACACGTCTCCCATCAATGAACACACACCTTCCACCGATGATCACACACACCTCCCACCAATGATCACAAAACTCCCACTAATGATCACTCACACCTCCCACCAATGATCACACACACCTCCCCTCAATGACCACACATACCTCCCATCAATGATCATTCATGCCTCCCACGGATAATACACAACTCCCATTGATGATCACACACACCTCCCACCAATGATCACACACATCTCCCACTAATGATCACACACACATCCCACCAATGATCACACACCTCCCACTAATGATTACACACCTCCCACAAATGATCACACACACCTCTCACCACTGATCACACACACCTACCACCAATGATCACACACACCTACCACCAACAATCATACACATCTCCCACTAATGATCGCACACACATCCCATCAATGATAATACACCTCCCGCTAATGATCGCACAGCTCCCACCAATGATCACACATCTCCCACCAATGATTGCACACACCTCCCACCAATGATCACACACATCTCCCACCAATGATCACACACCTTCCACCAATGATCACACACACCTCCCATCAATGATCACTCATGCCTCCCACAGATAATACACACCTCCCATTGATGAACACACACACCTCCCACTGATGATCACACACACCTCCCACTGATGATCACACACACTGCCCACTAATGATCACACACCTTTCCCTAATGATCACACACACCTCACACCAATGATCACACACAACTCCCACTGATGATCACACACACCGCCCACTAATGATCACACACCTTCCCCTAATGATCGCACACACCTCCCACTAATGATCGCACACACCTCCCACTAATGATCGCACACACCTCCCACCGATGATCGCACACACCTCCCATCAATGATAACACACCTCCCATTAATGATCGCACACACCTCCCATCAATGATAACACACCTCCCACCAATGATCACATACCTTCCACCAATGATAGGATAGTATTTATAGAGCGCACTAATACCCAAAGGTGTCATGGTGCTAAGTGAACAAAAAGGAGGGAGACCACCAACAGCCACTTAGGAGGCAAAGAGCCAGGTCTTCAGTAGTTTCCTGATGACCGGAAGCGAGTCCGCCTTGGAAATGGGAGGGGGCAGAGAGTTCCAGAGTTTGGCGGCCGCCACAGAGAATGAGCGGCCACCCCATTTGGACCTGCGAAATCTGGGAGAAACAAGTTTTTTTTACAGTAGAGGATCTCAAGGCCCTCCCTGGAGTATACCACTGAAACATGGTTTTAAGATGTGGTGAGCCTTTGCTATGCATTGCTTTGTACACCAAGTTCAGAACCTTGAAGGAGATGCGCTTCCTGATGGGAAGCCACTGCAAGGCTCGGATTCCTTCCCTGGCTGAATGATACTTCGGGATGTTAAGAATCAGCCTTGCCACAGCGTTCTGTACCACCTGAAGCTTGTTCAGGGAACCTGCACTGATGTTAAGGTACAGGGTGTTGCAGTAGTCTAGCCGGGAGGTGACTAGTGCAATGATGGTGGGCCGATGTAGCTCCAAAGGGATATACGGCAAAACTTTCCTCAAGATTTTGAGGATGAAAAAGCAGGTGCTGACAGTTCGGTTCACATGGACGTCAAAGGACAAGCCCTTGTCAAAGAGGACCCCCAGATTTTTAGCAGTTTTGACCGGAACAGGAAGGGGACTGCAGTCTACGGGCAACAAGGAAGTAGACCAGATGGGAGTCTGTGTGCCAAAGACCAGTACCTTGGTTTTGTCCGGATTGATTTTTAATGAATTGTCCTTCATCCAGCATATAATGCTGGACATACACTGATTGAACTTTTGGGCAACCGATTGCAAATCATTAGATATGGAAACAATGATTTGTGTGTCATCCGCATAGGAGAACACCTGGAACTCGAATGATCTCACCAGTATAGCCAAGGATGTCACATAAAGGTTAAAAAGAGTGGGGCTGAGCAAAGAACCCTGGGGGACCCCCACAAGGAAGGCCAAAGGCCTTGACTTTGAAGCCTTCACAGCTGACGATGTTGGTTCTACCGTTCATAAAAGAGTGGCGAAGCTGCAGGGCCTACCCGGTGACTCCTGCTTCCTGCAGTCGCTGAGTCATGCGAGTTGGGGAGATGGTGTCGAATGCCGCCAAGAGGTCGAGCAGAATCCCACTAATGATCAAACACCTCCCACAAATGATCACACACCTCCCACCAATGATCACACACCTGCCACCAATGATCACACACACCTCCCATCAATGATCGCATACACCTCCCACCAATGATCACACACCTCCCACTAATGATCACACACCTCCCATCAATGATCACACACACCTCCCACTAATGATCACATACCTCCCATCAATGATCACACACACCTCCCACTAATGATTACACACCTCCCATCAATGATCACACACACCTCCCACTAATGATCACATACCTCCCATCAATGATCACACACCTCTCACCAATGATCACACACCTCTCACCAATGATCACACACACCTCCCACCGATGATCACACACCTGCCACTAATGATCACACACCTCCCACCAACGATCACACACACACCTCCCACTAATGATCGCACACACCTCCCATCAATTATAACACACCTCCCACTAATGATTGCACACCTCCCACCAATGATCACACATCTCCCACCAATGATTTCACACACATCCCACCAATGATCACTGTGAGAAGGTGGCTTGGTATATGCTGTCCACTAATTAAAGTGGGCACCTTGTACCAGTCCACACGACCCTTATGATGTATGAGGTCAAAGATAACCTTTAGAAAGCTATCCTAGTGGTAGCTGTGGAGAGCAGCCTTCAGGCTTAATCTTGAAGGAATGTAAAGGAGCTTGTTTTACCAGAGTATCACCTCCTGAATGACTACATGAAAGGAGAACCACAAAGTAGTGACATAAAAATATGTATTTATTAATATAACACTCTCTACTAATCTCTACACGAGATTAGAACATAAAGCACACAATATTGAATCAATAGAACAATTGTAAGTAGCACAATACACAGCGGGCTCCAGGGGAAGACCTAACCATATACTAAAAAAAATGGTATAACAATCACGACTTGACTAGACACAGTGCCTAGAGCACGTAGAATCGCTGGGACCCCAAGGAACCACCCAAGGCAGTGACACAGGGCGCCCACGGAAGATGGGTGCAGTGAGGAAACACGACCGCGTGTTCCGTGCAACTCTATGGGAAAGTCGCGGTTGGAAAGTTACTGTTTAACGACACTTCTATGAGGACTTCAAGCAAACCCTTTGGAACATAAGAGGTTCTAGAGCCAGCACACCAGTGAGTACTGAGGTACCCGTGTTACCTATCCCAGAGGAGCCGAGTGCATAGGGGTCAAGTGGTGTCGGAAACCTCCGTCGTTTTCAATGGAGAGCTGCGAAGAAGTACTGCTGCCAGGAAGGCGAAGAGTGTCCAGCGGAATCCAAGCCTGGATTCGAGGTGAGAGAAACCTGAAAGCAGAGGGGACACTGTCTGGGTCACTTTAGGTGACCAGGGGCTCGGTAGTCGAATGCCCACCGATGTAGGGTGCTTCAGGTGAGAAGTAAGGATGCTTGACGTCGACGATGACCAGAGTCCAGAGGTGAGCTGTCCCACAAAGGATGTCGAGTGCTGAGGGGTCAGTGTCCGGCTGGAACACCAACAAGACTTGGCAAATGCAACCCATGCGGGCAGAGGAAACAGGTTACGGTGTGGACCAGCAAGGTCCAGGAGACTCTCCAAGCAATGGGGAGTCAGGGCACATCTGGAGCAACCAGGGAAGCCCAAGAACAAACAAGGTGACCCTCGCCAGGACCCACAGGCCAACGGACCAGGGATCGCGAGGAGACCTCGAGCGAATTCACAAAGCACCAGCCCACAGAGCACTTGGTGAGTGGAGGCCGGATATCTTCGGTGCAAATGCCGCTCGGGGTCAGGACCACATGGAGTCCAAAGCACAAGCTCAGGGATTGCCAACAAGCATATGCTTCTGCAAATGTACGCTGTGCACAGGGTTTCGGGTTGCACGGTCCCCACGAGGGATACTGGTCTCAGAATCGCTGAGAGGTCAGATCAACCTCGACGACCTTCGGAAACCCACCTCCTGTGTTGCTGAAATCTTTGGAGTCCGCAGGAGCTCTGGAGATGCAAGCCGGTCAGATGCGTTTAGGTGCCTGCTGCTGCAGGGGAGTAACTCCTTTACTCCAAGGGAGATTCTTCAGTCGTCCAGCGTTGTGCAGACAGCCGAAGTACTTGGTTTATTTTTAGCAGAATCTTGTCCAGGTAAAATCTAAAGTCCTGTAGCCAGGTATCCCACTTTATACCCACGGGAGAGGGTTGGAAAGATTCTGTGGACCCTCCTAGGGGAGGGGCAGGACAGAGGGGTGGCTACACCCATGTCCTTTGTCCAGTTTCACGCCAGAGCAGGAGCCAATGGCTCCCAGAACTGGTTTGAGCTGGACTATGCACAGGGACACCAAATGTGCCCCCAGTGCAGACTTTCTGGCACTCTCAGAGTGCACCCACCCAGCCCTAATACACTAAACCCTGTCTGGGAGGTGGTCACACCTCCCTGTGACAGGATGCCTATTGTCATGCCTTCCTCTGCTCGAGCTTGGCTCAGCAGCAGGAGGGCAGAATCGTGTCTGTGGCTGGCAGCATCCATTTTGTGCTGCCCAGGTCAAGAAAGCTGGTACCGGGTAGACCGGTGACCCACAGTAGTGGTTCTAGAAGGGTAGAATCATACCTCCCTTATGATTCCAAGGTGTTTGACACCAAACACTACATGTTTCTAAGCAGCCGTTTTAAAGTTAGCATTTACCGCGAGGTTATAATGCAACTTAACCTATATGTCTGGCTGCATCACTGACAACCCCGGAGAATGGTCTCCGAAGGCTGCAGAGGGGCTTTGCTCATGCAGGGGCACCCTCTCACGTAAAACCCAGCACCCTGACTTCAGTTTTGATAAGGCCTGCCATAGGGTTTTTAAGTGTAGTGATTTAGATAGATATAGGGAACCAATATCTAAGTAAGTGGTGCAAGCACCAGCTTACACAGGCTGCTGTAGCAGACCTGTTGTGTCATTTTGAATGGCCTCTCCTGGGTGGCATAATACATGCTTCAGCCCATGGGAGGCCTCTGGGGTACCTATGCCCTGGGTACATGGTGTACCATATACTAGGGACTTATAAGGGTACTCCAGTATCCAATCTGGAGTTTACCTAAAGTACATGCATATCAATTTAAGGGAGAAAACAGATAGACTTGGGTCCTGGATAGCAGGATCCCAGTCAGACTAGTCCAAAAACAGTGATACATCAGCAAAAAGTGGGGGTAACCATAAGAAGCAGATCCTACTTTCCTACAATCACACACACCTCCCATCAATGACCACACATACCTCCCATCAATGATTACTCATGCCTCCCACGGATAATACATACCTCCCATTGATGACCACACACACCTCCCATCAATGATCACACACACCTCCCACAAATGATCACACACATCTCTCACCAATGATCACACAAACCTCCCACCAACGATCACACACACCTCCCACCAATGATCACACACACTTTCTAACAATGGTCACACACACCTCCCACCAATGATTGCACACACCTCCAACCAATGATCACACACATCTCCCGCCAATAATCACACACACCTCCCACCAATGATCACACACACCTCCCATCAATGACCACACCTACCTCCCATCAATAATCACTCATGCCTCCCACGGATAATACACACCTCCCATTGATGATCACACACACCTCCCACCGATGATCACCCGCTCCTCCCACTGATGTTGGTTCTACCGGTCATAAAAGAGTGGAGAAGCTGAAGGGCCCTCCCGGTGACTCCTGCTTCCCGCAGTCGCTGAGTCATGCGAGCTGGGGAGATGGTGTCGAATGCCACCGAGAGGTCGAGCAGAATCAACACCGCAGATCTGCCTTGGTCAACCTGCATGCGGATACAGTCAGAGGCTGCTACCAAGGCGGATTCTGTGCTATGACTGGCCGGAAAACCGTTCTGAGAGTTGTCCAGGATATCCTGGGATTCAATATGTTTCATTAGCTCAACATTAATGAATTTTTCTAAGATTTTGGCCAGGGTAGGGAGAAGGGAGATTGGTCGAAAGTTCTTCAACTCTGAGGGATCGGCATTGGGTTTCTTAAGGAGAGGTGAGACAATAGCTTCCTTCCAGGTGATCGGATAGTGCCCGGACATGAGTATGTTATTGAAGACCTTGCTCAGGAAGTTAGCTATTGAGTCGGGAGCAAGTCTGAGCGTGGACAGCATGCAGGGATCAGAGGGTGCTCTGGACTTCAGGCCAAGTAAAAGTTACTTGGTACGAGGAACTGTGATAGAAGGAAAAGAGGACAGAGCAAGCTTCCCAGAAACCTGGCTGAGCTTCCCCGTAGGTGGGGCTGCGTTTTCCCCTTCGGCTACCTCTGCGACAGGGTCATCCTCCTTGGTCGAGGAGAACTTGTGAAAGATCTGTGCTATTTTGTTACAGAAGTCTTGGGAGGGGTTCAGGAGCTGTGACCCCGGGGGCTCAGCAATCTCCTTAATGACTTTGAAAAGCATGCTGGAGGAATTGTCAGCCGATACTATCTTATCAGTGAGATAACAGGATTTGGCCTGGAAGATGGCGAGTTTATAGTTCCGCAGGAGAGATTTCTGCTTGGCTTTTTCCCGAAGGCAAGGGTCCGCACGCCATATCCGTTCTTGCCTGCGGCATAGGCGTCTGAGAGCCATGAGCTCTTCCGTAAACCACAGAGGCGAGGGTTTAGCTCTTTTAATGGCACAGCTTTTGACTGGAGCAACGATGTCCAGCGCCTCGGTAATCCAATTGCGGAAGCCCTCTGCCGTGGGAGGGTTAGTGGTGTGGTTTCCATCCGAGACTGAGACCAAGGCGGCCTTCAAGTTGATGGCAATGACCCTGTTTAGTCTCCTACACTGTATATGTTTGGGGGGAAACCTGTGTTGGTTTTTGTGGGGTGAGGGAGAGTGATGTTGAACTTGTCCAGCCAGTGGTCAACCCACCTGAGAGGCTGAACTGCCTCGATCTTTAGACTACTGTGGTTAGCAAAGATGCCATCCAGGGTGTGGCTAGCCCTATGGGTGGGAGAGTGGACAAGTTGCTCAAATCCCATGGAGGTCATGATGTCCAGTAGGTGAACAGAATCATTGTCCTGTTTGCATTCAAGATGGAAATTAAAATCCCCAAGGATAGTGAAGTGAGCCATGGTGACAAAGGGTTCAAGAGTTTGGCCCCATGTCTCAAGAAACCTGGCCCTGGGCCCTGGGCCCTGGCGGACGGTATACCGAAAGGCCAGAGAAGTTGCGATTTTCAGATAGCTTAATTCCAAATGAGGCTGCTTCCAGAAGAGAGCCAGGGGCGCCTTCCAGAGGGGTAAGGGTGCAGCTGAGGGAGTCCCTAGCCACCAGGGCTAGGCCGCCTCCTCTTCTGTCAGGGCGGTCGCATCTAAGGATAATGTAGCCTGGGGGGACGGCATCTGTCAGGTCGGGATCCGAGTGATCCTTACCCCAGGTTTCAGTGATAAAAAGGCAGTCCAGATTAAGTGTCTGGATGGTAAGGGCGATTTCGGTCTTGTGTTTGATCATGGAGCGAGCGTTAATCAGTGCTCCCTTAAAAGGGCTGGGCCCACAACCACCCAGGGTTTTTTGCTCATGCGTCTTTCCTCCTCCTGGCCCCTGGGGCCATACCATGGGACCCGAGTTGGAGGCTCGACCATTAATGGGGCAGAAGTTACATTCCCGGCAATGGCCTGCCTCCCCTGTGATCAGATTTATCTCATCTACACACCCCCCGCGCTGAGATTTGGGATGCAGCCCAAGAAGGTGCAACCTTGAGTAGGCTATATTCTGCGCTCTCGGGGATGCATCCAGTTAATATGCCCCCAGTGTCCGGAACCCGAAGTGCGCAACCGGAGGAGCAAAAACAAGCTGGACCGCCAACCACAGTGATGGTGGCCAGCTCAGAAGACAGGAGAGAATAAAAATGAAGGACTCTTTCCGCTCAAACGGGGGAGCCCCGCGGCGGACCAAAGAGTCCGAGAAAAGAGGTGAGTTGAAGCTGAGAGTGCTCACCCGAACACTCCCACGAGGTTAAAAGAAGAATAAAATACTGCAGAAAGCGAAAGGTGAGTAAATAAAACCAAGGCTAAGTTAAAAATAAGCGTCGCGCAGACAGAGGCTAATTGTGAACGGTGCGCGTCTTACTTCTTAGTATGTCCGCTGCGCGCTCAGGGATGAATCCAGTTAATATGTCCCCCGTGTCCAGAACCGGAAGAGCGGAAAAGAGCTGGACCGCCAACCACTGTGATGACGGCCAGCTCAGAAGACAGGCGAGAATAAAAATGAAGGACTCTTTCCGCTCAAACAGGGGAGCCCCGTGGCGGACCGAAGAGTCCAAGAAAAGAGGTGAGGAGAAGCTGAGAGTGCTCACCCGAACACTCCCACGAGGTTAAAAGAAGAATAAAATACTGCATACAGCGAAAGGTGAGTAAATAAAACAAAGGCTAAGTAAAAAATAAGTGTCGTGCACACCTCCCACCAATGATCACACACACCTCCCAACAATGATCACACAAACCCCCCGCCAATGATCACACACCTCCCACCAATAATCACACACACTTTCTAACAATGATCACACACACCTTCCAGAAATGATCACACACACCTCCCACTAGTGATCATACACACCTCCCACTAGTGATTATACACACCTCCCACTAATGATCACACACCTTCCACTAATGATTGCACACACCTTCCACTAATGATCGCACACACCTCCCTTCAATGATGATACACCTCCCACCAATGATTGCATACACATCCCATCAATGATCACACACCTCCCACCAATGATCACACACCTCCTATCAATGATCACACACACCTCCCATCAATGATCACACACCTCCCACTAATGATTGCACATCTCCCACCAATGATCACACACCTCCCACCAATGATTGCACACACCTCCCACTATTGATCGCACACACCTCTCACCAATGATCGCAGACACCTGCCACTAATAATAACACACACCTCCCATCAATGATCACACACCTCCCACTAATGATCGCACACACCTCCCATCAATGATTGCACACACCACCAATGATCACACACCTCCCACTAATGATCACACACACCTCCCATCAATGATGATACACCTCCCACCAATGATTGCATACACATCCCATCAATGATCACACACCTCCCACCAATGATCACACACCTCCTATCAATGATCACACACACCTCCCATCAATGATCACACACCTCCCACTAATGATTGCACATCTCCCACCAATGATCACACACCTCCCACCAATGATTGCACACACCTCCCACTATTGATCGCACACACCTCTCACCAATGATCGCAGACACCTGCCACTAATAATAACACACACCTCCCATCAATGATCACACACCTCCCACTAATGATCGCACACACCTCCCATCAATGATTGCACACACCACCAATGATCACACACCTCCCACTAATGATCACACACACCTCCCATCAATGATCACACGCACCTCCCACCAATGAAAAAACACACCTCCCACCGATGATCACACACACCTTCCATCAATGATGACACACCTCCCACCAGTGATCACACACACCTACCTCCAATGATCACACACACCTCTCACCAATGATCACACACACCTCCCACCAATGATCCTGACATGAACACATCACCCAACACCTGCGAAATCTCCACTGGCTACCCATCAAGAAGAGAGTAACCTTCAAGCTACTCACCCACGCCTACAAATCCCTCCACAACACCGGAGCCCAATACCTCAACGAAAGAGTCTCCTTCCATGCACCCAAGAGAAACCTCCGCTCCGCCGACCTCGCCCTCGCTGAAACCCCGTGCATCTGCAAAGCCAGAGCCGGTGGAAGAGCCTTCTCCTACATTGTGGCAAAGACCTGGAACGAGCTCCCGATCAATGATCACACACCTCCCACCAATGATCGCACACACTTCCAACCAATCATCGCACACACCTCCCACCGATGATCACACACACCTCCCACCAACGATCACACACACCTCCCACCAATGATCACACACCTCCTACTAATGATCACACACCTCCACCAATGATCACATAAATCTCCCACCAATGATCACACACCTCCCACCAATGATTGCACACACCTCCCACCGATGAGCACACACCTCCCACCAATGATCACACACCTCCCACCAATGATCACACACCTCCCATCAATGATCACACACACCTCCCACTGATGACAACACAAACATCTCACTAATGATCACACACACCTCCCACCAATGATCACACACATCCCACCAATGATCACACAGACACCTCCCACCAATGATTACACACACCTACTGACCAATGATCACACACACCTCCCACCAATGATCACACACCTCCCACCAATGATCACACACACCTCCCACCAATGATCACACACACCTCCCACCAATGACCGCACACACCTCCCACCAATGATCACACACCTCCCACCAATGATCACACAACTCCCACCAATGATCACACACACCTCCCACCAATGATCACACACCTCCCACCAATGATTACACACACCTCCCACCGATGATCGTACACGCCTCCCACCAATGATCACACACCTCCCACCAATGATTACACACACATCCCACCAATGATCACACACCTCCCACCAATGATCACACACACCTCCCACCAATGATCACACACCTCCCACTAATGATCACACACCTCCCACCAATGATCACACACACCTCCCACCAATGATCACACACCTCCCACCAATGATCACACACACCTCCCACCAATGATCACACACCTCCCACTAATGATCACACACACCTCCCATTAATGATCACACACACCTCCCACTGATGACCACACAAACATCTCACTAATGATCACACACACCTCCCACCAATGATCACACACCTCCCACTAATGATCACACACCTCCCACCAATGATCACACACCTCCCACCAATGATTACACACACATCCCACACATAACCAACTCCTGTTCATTTAATCTGTCACAAAGACACAGCGGTGACTGCATGGGGTGGGTTACTTGAGCACAAGACTAACCCCAGTAACCAACAATAACCAATAACCCCAGACTAACCAGTAACCTTGGGTTCTGGAGCAGCACACTGCCCCGCGTAAAGCGCTGCAATGCCTCGTTAGAGGCAGGAAACGCTATATAAATGCAATTACAATACCGTGACTCACGGCCCCCTCTGTTCGCTCGTGCGCCCCACACTCTAGCGTGCACCCCTCTTCTCGTCCTGTTCTCCGGTGCTTTGCACCTTGGCTGCCACTACACGCTTGTGCTGTAACTGCAGCAATGTCAGCACTCAAGGCGCTATGGTACAGAGTGCTGCTGCTGTCACTGCCTGCAAACAGCTGTAGACCTGTTTCAGAGCCTGTGAAAAGCGTCAGAAATGACGCTGCTTGCAGAAAGCACCCCCCCGCCTCGTTAATGCAGATTTGTAGCCCTCGCTGGTGTTGTTTTATTCCTCGGTTCTCAGCACTTTCAATCGGCCACAGGGGGGCTCTGGGGAGGACCCCCCGGGGGGGGGGGGGAGGAGGGGGCGTGATGGGTCTGTAATTACAGCACAGGGTCCCCTGGAGACAGCTCTCTCAGCAAGGCGCTATAAACAAGGCAGGGTGACCTGTGCTGGGTACACACGCCCTGCCCTGACCCCTCTTAATTACCCCTCGCTGCCCCCCCCCCCGCGCTGTGTTAACACTTCCCTCCAGAAACACCTCCTGGCCATCTGCTTGGAGCGCAGCGCCCAGATGCCCTGCTCATCATGGCGCTTTCTAACTGTTCACAACTCGGAGTGAACAAGAAGGCGACCTCTCAAGTCATGTTTGTCCAGGTTTAAACACACAAGACAACAACACGTATTAACTGCCTAACACAATGAAGAAAGATGATCTTACAGCAAGGCCTTCACAGCGCAGTGAGAATCCAACTTGTGTTTTAAGCGCTGGCAGCGTCAACTAGATGGGAGACATCGAGGCGCTGCTCATCCGGGGGGGGGGGGCTGAGTGAGAGACAGCGCGAGCTCTGGTACACCAAGGGGAAATGTGCCCACATTTCAGAATGACTGAATCGGCAGCTCGGGCGCCAGACCACAACTAAATGTACACATGATCTTATACACCCACACCGGCACACGACATACCTCCTATTCCCGCCATAAATTCAAATGTTACCACGTGGGCTGGAGCTGCGGGCCCCCGGCCTCTCTCAGCACTGAGGACATGTCACCTGGGCCAGGTGCACCCCCAGACTGACACTGCAAACCCCAGACTGACAACACACCCCGGACAGTACAACACTTCCCAGACTGACACAACACAACCCAGACTGACACAGCACACCCCAGACCCTACACAACACACTCCAGACTTTACAACACACTCCAGACTGACACAACACACCCCAGACTGCACACAACAAATCCCAGACTCTACAATACATCACAGACTGATACAGCACACTCCAGACTGTACACAACATACCCTAGACTGTACACAATACACCCCAGACTGTACACAACACACTCCAGACTGTACACAACATACTCTAGACTGTGAACAACACACTCCAGACTGACACAACACACCCCAGACTGTACACAACAAACCCCAGACTGACACAGCATGCCCAGACGGTACACAACACACCCAGACTGTACACAGCACACCCAGATTGTACACAGCACACTCCAGACTATACACAACATACCCCCAAACTGTACACAATATTCTCTAGACTGTACACAACACACCCCAGACTGTGCAAAACACCCCTCAAGAATGACACAACACTCCCCAGACTGACACAATATACCCCAGACTGTGCAACACACCCCAGACTGAAACAGCACACCCCAGACCCTACACAACACACTACAGACTTTACAACACACCCCAGACTGCCACAACACACCCCAGACTGCACACAACAAATCCCAGACTCTACAACATATCACAGACTGACACAGCACACTTAGACTGTACACAACACACCCAAGACTGTACACAGCACACTCCAGACTGTCCACAACAAACCCCAGACTGACACAGCATGCCCAGACTGTACACAACACACCCAGACTGTACACAGCACACCCAGATTGTACACAGCACATTCCAGACTATACACAACATACCCCCAAACTGTACACAATATTCTCTAGACTGTACACAACACACCCCAGACTGTGCACAACACCCCCCCCAAGACTGACACAACACTCCTCAGACTGACACAATATACCCCAGATGGTACAACACACCCCAAACTGAAACAGCACACCCCAGGCCTTAAACAACACACTACAGACTTTACAACACACCCCAGACTGACACAACACACCCCAGACTGCACACAACAAATCCCAGACTGACACAGCACACTTAGACTGTACACAACACACCCCAGACTGTACACAGCACACTCCAGACTGTACACAACATGCCCTAGACTGTACAAAATACACCCAAGACTGTACACAACACACTCCAGACTGTACACAACACACTCCAGACTGTACACAACATACACTATACTGTAAACAACATACTCCAAACTGACACAACTAACCCCAAACTGTATACAACACACCCCAGACTGTACAGAACAAACCCCAGACTGACACAGCATGCCCAGACTGTCCACAACACACCCAGACTGTACACAGCACACCCAGACTGTGCACAGCACACTCCAGACTGTGCACAACATACCATCAGACTGACACAACCCACCTCTGGACTGTACAAAACATACCTTAGCCTGTACACAGCACACTCCAGACTATACACAACATACCCCCAAACTGTACACAATATTCTCTAGACTGTACACAACACACCCCAGACTGTGCAAAACACCCCCCAAGATTGACACAACACACCCACAGACTGTACACAACACACCTTAGACTGTGCACAACACACTGCAGACTGTACAACATACCCCGGACTGACACAACAAATCCCAGACTGCACAACACTTCCCAGACTGACACAACACTCCCCAGACTGAAACAACACTCCCCAGACTGACACAACATACCGCAGACTGTACAACACACCCCAGACTGACACAGCACACCCCAGACCCTACACAACACACTCCAGACTTTACAACATACCCCAGACTGACACAACACACCCCAGACTGCACACAACTAATCCCAGCCTCTACAACACATCACAGACTGACACAGCACACTTAGACTGTACACAACACACCCAGTCTGTATACAGCACACTCCATACTGTACACAACATACCCTAGACTGCACACAATACACCTCAGACTGTACACAACGCACCCCAGACTGTACACAGCACACTCCAGACTGTACACAACATACCCTAGACTGTAAACAACACACACCAGACTGACACAACACACCCTAACTGTACACAACACACCCCAGACTGTACACAACAAACCCTAGACTGACACAGAACACCCAGACTGTACACAACACACCCCAGACTGTACACAGCACACTCCAGACTGTACACAACATACCCTAGACTGTAAACAACACACACCAGACTCACACAACACACCCTAACTGTACACAACACACACCAGACTGACCCAACACACCCTAACTGTACACAACACACCCCAGACTGTACACAACAAACCCTAGACTGACACAGCACATCCAGACTGTACATAACACACCCAGACTGTACACAACATACCCTAGACTGTACACAATACACCCCAGACTGTACACAACACACCCCAGACTGTACACAGCACACTCCAGACTGTACCCAACATACCCTAGACTGTAAACAATACACACCAGACTGACACAACACATTCTAACTGTACACAACACACCCCAGACTGTACACAACAAACCCCAGACTGTACACAACAAACCCCAGACTGACACAACCCACTCCAGACTGACACAACACACCACAGATTGTACAACACACCCCAGAAAATACAACACACCCCAGACTGACAACAAAACATCCAAGACTGACAGCACACCCCAGACTGTACAACACACCCCAGACTTACACAGAAAACACCAGACTGACACAACACACCCCAGACTGACACAGCAAGCCCCAGACAGTACAACACACCCCAGATGGACAACAAAACACCCCAGACTGTACAACACTTCCCAGGCTGTACAACACACCCCTGACTGACACAGCAAATACCAGACTGACACAACACACCACAGACCCTACACAACACACTCCATACTGTACAACATACCCCAGACTGACACAACAAATCCCGGACTGTACAACACTTCCCAGACTGACACAACACTCCCCACACTGACACAACATACCCCAAACTGTACAACACACCCCAGACTGACACTGCACTCCCCAGACCCTACACAAAACACTCCATACTTTACAACACACCCAGACTGACACAACACACCCCAGACTGCACACAACAAATCCCAGACTCTACAACACATCACAGACTGACACAGCACACTCCAGACTGTACACAACATACCCTAGACTGTACTCAATACACCCCAGACTGTACACAACACACTCCAGACTGTACACAACATACTCTAGACTGTAAACAACACACTCCAGACTGACACAACACACCCCAAACTGTACACAACACACCCCAGACTGTACACAACAAACCCCAGACTGACACAACACGCCCAGACTGTACACAACACACCCAGACTGTACACAGCATACCCAGATTGTACACAGCACATTCCAGACTGTGCACAACATACCACCAGACTGACACAACACACCTCTAGACTGTACAAAACACACCTTAGCCTATTTATTTATTTATAAAGTTTTATATAGCACTAGCTCGACCCGTGGGTATCAGAGCGCTTTACATACACAAAGGAAAAGAGAAATTGCATTACATCGCAGGACATGAGGATGCATAAAGATATAAGCAAAAACATAATACTTATGCATACAGTGGAGGTGAGAAAAAAAAACGCAGGTGGTTGGAACAGTCGGATAACCACCCATCCTTGAAGGTCAAGTGAGAGGGGAGTCCACTACGTTATTGAAGCCTAGATTCATTGGCTTGGTCGATACAGTATTTGTTGAGAAGGAGTTTCAGGTCCCTTTTGAAGCAGGAGAAGGAGGGGTTGCATCTGAGGTCTATGGGGAGTGCGTTCCACATCCTGGGAACGTTACCAGAAAAGGCTCGGCACTGGGTCGTTTTCCTTTTCAATTTCGGAGGAATGAGAAAAAGTGAGTTGGTGCTTCTCAGAGTTCTGGATTTTCCTGCTTTTACCAGTTTGCTGTTTAGGTAGTTGGGGGAATATGCATGAAGGGCCTTGTGTGTGATGCAGGCCAGTTTGTAAATACATCTCCCTTCCATGGGAAGCCAGCTGAGGGCGTTGAGGGTTGGTGTGATGTGTTCAAATCTTTTTACACCAGTTATGAGTCGGGCTGCCATGTTAAGGACTGACCTTAGTGGGGCTAGGTGAGCTTTTGGTGTCCCTGTTAGGATGGCGTTCCCATAGTCCAGTTTAGAGAGGACTAGGGATTGAACTATTGTCTTGAGATCATCCTGGGGAATGAAAGGTTTAATTTTCTTGATGTGTTTTAGTGAGTAAAGCGCACCTTTTGCAGAGTTCTTGATGTGGTCCTTCATTTATAGGTTCTTATCTAGGGTAATGCCTAGTGACTTTACCGAGTCGGATAGGACGAGGGAGCAGTTTAGAGCATCGAGATTCTTGAGCCAGTCTTGAATTGGTCGGTGGTTATTTTTCGGAGAGAACAGTATTAATTCCATTTTGTCCGGGTTCAGCTTTAAGTGGTTTGCATTAAACCAAGTTTGGATCTTGGTTAGCGTGACACTGAGGTGTCGGACGTCACTGGGTGATTTGATTTTGTAGTAGATTTGTGTGTCATCTGCATATAGGTGGTATTGAACCCCTGCTTGTTTCAGAATAGTTGTAAGGGGTTCCATGAAGAGATTGAAGAGGGATGGTGAGAGGATCGATCCTTGCGGGACCCCAAGAGTGACTCGTGTTGGTATAGAGAGGCAGGAGTTGATTTTAATTTGTTGCGAACGGTGCTGAAGGAAGGAAGTGAACCATTTTAGTACTGTGCCATTTATTTATTTATTTATTTTGTTTTGAAAGTTTTATATAGCGCTAGCTCCATCCAAGGGTATCAGAGCGCTTTACAACAGCAATGGCAATAAACAAGAAAGCAGCAGTAGCAATGTACGAAACAAATTCTGCAGATGATCAGACAAAAATAGAAGGAACCATTTAGAGTACATAGTGAGAAGGGTGCATATAAGATAAACAAAACACCAATTGAGAGAACAAGAGTGTCATTATAGAAAGCACTTTTACAATATGCCAAGGAGGACTCAAGGGACATCGTGAGGGTGAGGGGGAATATAATGAAGGGGAGGGGGGTGAGGAGGGTATGAGGGGGGGTGAGTGGGTTTGAGGGGTAGGCGGGATTGCCTAAGGCAGGAGGAGGGAAAATAGAAAGGAGAACAGGGAGTTAATTTCCCCAATATTTAGTGAGGAGGTGTATTTTAAGGTTTCTTTTGAAGTTGGCATAGGAGGGGTTGCATCGAAGGTCTTTGGGGAGGGCGTTCCAGATGGTTGGGGCCTTGCCAGAGAAGGAGCGGGATTGTGAGGCGCTTTTTTTGAGTAGAGGGGGTATGAGAAGGAGAGTGTTGGTGCTTCTCAGCGTTCGGGCGCAGCCAGCTTTTTGAGTTTAGTTGAAAGGTAGGTTGGAGTCTTCTGATAGAGGGCTTTGTGTGTAATACAGGCAATTTTATAGGAGGATCTACCTTCGATGGGGAGCCATTTGAGGGCCTTGAGGGCAGGTGAGATGCGGTCATAACGTTTACAGTTTGCTGTAAGTCTGGCTGTGAGGTTGAGGACGGATTTGATGGGGGCAAGGTGGATTTTGGGAGTACCAGAGAGAAGGGCGTTTCCGTAGTCGATTTTGGATAGGACAAGAGATTGGGTAATTACTTTGAAGTCTTCCGCTGGAATAAAGGGTTTGATTTTTTTGAGATGTCGGAGTGTGAAAAGTTCACTTTTTGCTGAATTTATAACATGGAAGTTTAGTGTAAGATTATTGTTGATGGTGATGCCGAGTGATTTGACAGATTCAGCGAGGGAGAGAGGGCAGTTAAGGGCATTAAGGTCAGCGATCCATGTTTGAATGGGGAGAGGGTTGTTTTTGGGCGAGAAGAGGATGATCTCAGTTTTGTTAGGGTTGAGTTTAAGATGGTTGTTGTGGAACCAGGTTTGGATCTTGGTTAATGCTGTGTTGAGGTGCAGGATGTCGGAATGGGATTTTATTTTATAGTACAGTTGGGTGTCATCAGCGTACAGGTGATAGTTGATTTTGGCTTGTTTAAGTATCAGGGTGAGGGGTTCCATAAAGAGGTTAAAAAGGGCAGGAGAGAGGATGGATCCTTGCGGGACACCTAGGGAGACAGATGTTGGGCTAGAGAGGCAGTTTTGAATTTTAATTTGTTGGGTTCTATGTTGGAAGTAGGAGGTGAACCAGTTTAGGACAGTGCCATTAAGGCCAAAGCGATCTTTGAGTGTATTGAGTAGGGTTGGGTGGTAGACTGTGTCAAATGCAGCGGTGAGGTCAAGAAGGATAAGTAGGTAGGTCTCACCCTTGTCCAGGGCAAGGTGTATGTCGTCGACTATGTTGAGCAGTGCAGTTTCAGTGCTGCAACCTTTGCGGAAGCCAGATTGCAGGGGGTCTAGAAGGTTGAATGTGTCAATGTGTTTGTCCAGTTGTAGTAGGGCGCACTTTTCTAGGGCTTTAGAGAGGAGGGGGAGGTTGGAGATAGGGCGGAGATTGTTGGGGTCATTGGGGTCAGCCTTGGGATTTTTGGGAATGGGAGAGATTTGTCCGAGTTGAAGGGAGGTGGGAACATTCCCTGTTGAGAGGGAGGCGTTAATGATGTTGGTCCAGTAGGGGACAATGACGTGTTTGAGATCTTGGACGAGTGTGGAAGGGAGAGGGTCCTTAGTGTGGGAGGATGGTTTGAGTTTGGATAGGATGTTGAAGACTTCCCGTTCAGAAACGGAGTGGAAATTGTGCCATGAGGCGTTATTTTTAAGCTGTGTGGTAGTAAGGGGGGGTTCAGGAGGGGTATGTGAGGGGAGGAGGAGTGAGGGAGTCGGGGGTGTTTTCAAGGGGATAAGGTGGAGTATCCAGGGGATGTTGAGGGGTGAGCGAGGGTTGAGTATCAAGGAAAGCACGGTCGATTTTGGCAATTTTTTCAGTGAAAAAGTTGGCAATTTCTTCACATTTGTTAGTGGAGGCCACCGGGTTGAGGGGTGCAGGGGAGGTTTGGTTTCTAATAATGTTGAACAGTTCTCTAGGTCTGTTTTTGGCCCGTGAGAGTTGTAGACGAAAGAATGATGCTTTTTCCGAAAAGATGTGTTTTTGTAAGAGGATCTTGCAGTTCTAAGGAGAGCAAGATGGGATGGGGAAGGGTGT